>CM067843.1:775659481-776859481 GCA_034509565.1 Triticum monococcum | reverse complement strand
GTCAAAGGTACGCTTATCCCCATTGAGAATTGAAATGTAAAGCGTCAAGAGCAGAGGTACGTGCGTGTGGCAATCGTTCATCGAGATGGGTAGAGCTACCTAGCTCATGCACCAAGTTGCACGGCAGTGAGAAGAGCCGCAAACTAATTCCTGCACTTTGACCAGACGACATATATATCCGGAGCAGCGTGTGAGGATTTCTAAGTTCTTTCTTCTCTCTCTAGTCTCTACGAATGAAACAACGCATATATAATTTTGATTCAGATGTGAACAGGTAAAAGGTGCAGGTCGCCTTCGTGCACATATACATTGTGCTGCACACGAACGTGTGCGGGGAAAGTGCGCATGTTAATCCAGTTTATACCAAGTTTGTCAAATTGGCCAAATGGGTAGATCGACCTAGTTTAATTAGCTAGTGCACCAAGTGGGCTAACCGGCGCACGCACAGCCGCAAACTAATTCCTGTATTTTGACCAGACTATATGATTAGGAAATACCCGGAGCAGTGTGTGTGAAGCTTTTTACCTCTCTACGAATGACGGCCCGTTCTCACACACAAAGGTGTGGACGGTGCCTGCCCACATCTCAATGTACCATGGAATGGAATGTCTTATCTGAAAAAGATGGAGAAGTATTTCTCATCCAGTCATCCATGCCTCGGTGGTGCAACCGTGTGCAGTGCACATTCTTGCCTCTGGCCGACACGTTGAGGGCGTGTTTGATTGCCCGCATGCAGCCTAATCGGGCCCGCGCGGGATGTGCGAGGCCGGTTTGGTTGCCCAGGTTGCATGTGTTTGAGGCCCGCACGGACCTTACAACAGCCCACAGCCTGGCCTGGCGGAAACTGCCGAATCGGCGGTTTCTCGCGAGCCTAGCCGCGCGGGGCCACGTGTGCGAGGCAGTTGCACGCCTCGCGTAGCACGGGAAACGGAGGCGACGTCTCATACTCTCCCCCACTCTTCTGTCACTGCTCGGACGCATTGTTCCCACTGTTCCCTCTCTCTCCCTCACCGCCCCTCCCTCTCCTTTCCTCCGATGGCTCCGCCACGCCCACCGCCGCGCCGTCCTCTGACCCCCGTCGTCCAGCGCATCGCCGGCATCCAGGAGCGCTGGCTGGCCAGGCTCCTGAACTCAGGCCGTGACCTGGCGTCGGCGCTGCGCGCGCCGTCCCCCATCTGCTGCCGGCCACCACGAGTGCCGGACAATGCGGTGCCGGCCGCTCCTGCTCCGCCGCCGATTCCGGACCTCGTGGTCCTGGGCTCGGCGCCGGCGTCGTCGAGGGAGTCGCCCCTTCTTGGGACCCCATTGGCCACGGGGGTTTTCTTGACCCCCGTCCAAGGGTTTTCTCCGGTCGGCGGGCCGTCCTTCTCGACGACCTCTGCGTGGCGTTGAGCACGGGGCGAGGCCGCAAGCCGTCGCCGGGGCCGGCTCCTCGTCTGCTCCGCCCCCTCTCTCCTTCCCACCGGGGTTTTCACCCCGGCCTCGGTTCGCCGCGGCTGTGCGTGCTCCGGTGAGCCAAACCCCTCAGTCTTTGCTCCTAGATGTAGATTAGATGTTTATTTCTTAGGCATGTGGTAGTAGTTAGTCGATTCGATAGGATTAGATATGATTATAGTTGATCCGATTAGATGCGATCCCAATCGAATCCAATTGGACTGATCTGTTCTTGTTTTGTACAGTGTCTGCTAGGATAATTTTCTTGTGCTACTGCTTGTGTGTCCTATGATTTGCGTTCATGCTAGTAGGTGTGTTTATGATAGGATCATGTCGAGTGATGAATGTTAGAATCATGTTGACTGATGGCATGTTCATGTTCTTCATGTTGAGTGATGAATGCTAGAATCATGTTGACTGATGGCATGTTCATGTTCTAGATAGGATCATGTTCATGTTTCATGTTGCTAACATACATGTTCTAGCTAGGGTTTGTGTTGAATGTTATACGTGCATGTAGTAGGAGTATTTTAGGATGGTGCCAAATCTGCATGGCTGCACATGGGTGCTATTGGCATTTGGTGTTGCTATTTTTAGATGTTGCCATGTTTACGATAGTGCGGTGTTGAGTGCCAGTTGCATCAAAGAAGATGGCACTGATCAGTGGACTTGCCCAACAGCAAGTCAACTGATCAGTGGCATTTGCCCAACAACAAGTGTCATTGATAGGCAAATGTCACTTATCAATGGCACTTGCTGTTGGGCAAAATGCCAGTTATCAATGGCACTTGCTGTTGGGCAAGTCCACTGATCAGTGACATTTGCCCAACACCAAGTGTCATTGGTAAGTGACATTTGCCCTGCACTTGCTGTTGGGCAAAATGTCACTTATCAATGGCACTTGCTGTTGGGCAAGTCCACTGATCAGTGGCGGACTTGCCCAACAGTAAGTGCCATTGATAAGTGGCATTTCCTCAAAGAGTTTGTGGACTGACCAGTGTCATTTGCTCTTAGGAAAATGTCCCTGATCAGTGGCATTTTGCAAAGAGTTTGTGCACTAATACTTGTCATCTTATCTGACAAGATATTGAAGACTGACTGGGATGTGCCGGGAGGAGGAGCTCAGGTGGTGGCCGGAGCTGAGCGCGCCGAGGATTTCATCCCCACAAACAGGTGGCTCAGGAAGGTGGACCTGCATGGCAGGATCACCTTCATGAGCGTGCCTCGTTCAAGGGGGTGATCTCCAAGGCAGGGCCACGAGAAGGGGGCCAGGGAGCTGATGCGCTTCTACTAGCAGATGAAGGACAACGAGGACCTCGCCATGCTCGTCGTGCCTCCCAAGTTTGTGGAGGTGATGAACACCTGGCTGGTCATCAAGCGGCTCCAGCTCATCGTCAGGCTGTCGGCGAACAAGCAGTGCGTGTTCTGGGTGCAGGTGTAGAACTTCGAGGGGCACATGGTGCTTGGCCGAGGCTGGAATTACTTCTACCGCCGCCACCGGATCGTCCCCGGCGACCTCGTCGTTGTGCGCATCTTAGGACTCGGACTGAAGGATCAGATCTACAACCACGACTCCTCGGTGTTGTGCAGGTTTCGTTGCAGCATGCACAATTGCGTTGGTAACATCGATCAGGCTATGTAGTTAACTTAAGTAAGGTGTTAGTGGAGAACTTTTATGGTGTGTGGCGAGACTTGTGCTGGTAACTTGTTCATATTTTGGCCAGGAGTAGCACCCTGGCATGGAGCAGAGAAGGAGGATGCCCCTACTTTTAATCTAGACTTATGCTATGTAGTTAAGTAGTTTGCTGTCTTTTCCTTGCTTGATGTGTTAAGTTTGTTGTCATTATATTGCTTGCTTTGTTTGATCTTGTTGTTCTGTTGTTGCTGTTGTGCTGATCATGTGGTGGTAAGGCCACCACATTTGAATAGGGTGAGCAGAACACAAGCGATGCTTGCAACCAAACAACTGAAGTTTGTATCTGCTCACACCCTAAGCACAAAAACGGTAACCAAACAGCAAGGGGTAAATCCCTCTCCATGCGATGCAGGCAACCAAACAGGTTGCATCTGCTGTATATGAGATTGTATTTCAGCAACCAGGCTGGGTTGAGATGGACATGCAATGCAGGTACTGTTTCAAACTGCAACCAAACACGCCCTGAGTGATCCATTCGCCGCATCTCGACTTCATTGAGTTTTGAATAATTTTGAAGACAATCCAGATGTCTAGCGAGCAACAGCCTTTGCAGCAACATTTTTCTGAACTCATTATCATGATATAGTGGGTGACCGAGCCATGCCAAATTGCATTGTTGCTGGAATAGTCACTTTACTGAAGTTTCCAACTTCTTTGAACACTTTTCACTGGCAAGCTTTAGAAAACCTGCAAAGCAAAAAAGAGCATGAGCAATGTAATTACTATACAATATCACATCTTAAACTATGTATAAGCATACTTTTTTTATTTGTGTGCATGTTTCCCAAAGAAATAGTTTTTTTAGATCCCCAAAGAAATAGTTGCAAGCGTAATAAGCACAGACTAATTTATGCTCTTATAGACAATCTTGTACTCACAGAGAAGAAGTTCTTTGAGAGGCGGCACAATTTTGGCATGGTCGACATGACCACAGCTAGCCTACTATCTCACTGGACAAACATGATGCAAGAGGTCGTAGGTGGACTGAGGACTATAACGTCGACGGAGCTGCCAAGGAGTGTCTGCCGAATAGACACCATCTCATCTCCTACTTTACCACGATTATGGGAAAGGGCATCTCCTCTGCAACAACTAGGCAAGAAATAATCTAAGCTAGTGGTTTGTGTGATGTTTGTGGCTTGAATCAACATGATCAATACAAAATAAGATACCTCGGCAATTGGTGCATAAGAATTTTTTTTAATTAGTACATGATCAGTACCAGAGTTTTAATTTTTAATTGTGGTAGGACTCATGTTCAGTTTGAATGGCCAAGATAAAAAGAATCTTTGATTTTTTATTTACAAATTTCAATTATAATTTGAAGTTAGTACGAATTTACATGTAACCCAAGATACACATAACCAGATGGGCCACCGAGTCTTACACCTTCGCCATCCTAGCGCTTCTCCATTGAAATAAAGCTCTAGGGATTCGAATTCTTTCCGATCAAAACATTTCACACTAAAATACTAATAATTAGAAAACTCAACCTGATCTTCCATACCCTTTTGTGGACTCTTGAGACAGCAATGGAAAAGACGAATACAATCACTGACGACTACCTACCAGAATTTATCACCTAGCTAGGACAAAACTCGTAGTATAAATCAGCGAACTCATGAAGGTCCTCCTCACTAGCAACACACAAGCTTCCACATGGTTTCCCCAACTCGTCGTGTGATTTTGGGGGGTAATCCTAGTCCGTGTGAGAGTGCATTGGGTGCGTAACAATTCCTTGCTTTTGCATACTCTATTATAATTAGCTCATTAGATTATCATTTTGACGAGCAAGTTGAGAACTCCTAGTCCGACTGTGGCTCTAGGTAGGCAGCAACTCATGTAACCCTAGGCATCGTCCCTCTTTATATGGCAAGGCCGTGGGGTAGTTTGAGGCACATTACATTCTTCACCTTTGTCTCGATTGAATCATCTCAACCTCCATTGTAACCCCCTCATATGGCACACATCAATCCAATCAAAGCAGGAGTAGGATATTATCTCCACGATAAAGGCCTGGACCTGGATAAACACTTTGTGTCCAGTTACAACATATTTTTTGTGAGTGCCTGATTAAAACATCTAGCTAATGGTTCCCTCATAGCTGGAGAGTTAGCATGCTTGTAACATGCCCCACAATCTCTACATCATAGATTAGAATATTACGTCATTTGTTCCCTATTTATAACGTGTATTAAAGACTAAATTGCTCTATATTTGAACAAGTTTAAAGAAAACAAATAATATGTACAGTAAAATAATACATAAAAACAGATAATATCTACATTGTAGTTTTTGATATTTGTAGTCGAAATAGGAAAGTTTAACTTTTGAAACAAATTAATGCACCATATAAAAAGACTTGAATACGTACATATGTTTTCTAAAAAAATTGGAATATGTGCATATGCACCCCTTTATTGACATTTCTTTACAACCTAAGTATAACCTTTGCCTTGAGTTTATTATTGGCCCTGGGCTCATCTTTCCTGAACCCGGGAACCATTCCGTCCTCTCTGTTAAGGGCCAATTTGTCAGTTTTTGAGCTCTTTTACGGTACCCCGAAATGATTAGCCACCGTTCATTTTTCTTAATCCAACGGACTGTGCGATCAGGTACTCCAGCAGCGGTCCCACGGAGTACTAACCGGGAAAGAGGTGGAGTGCCTCGGTGACAAGGGTAAAAGGGTAATCACCGGTTGTTATAATTATCTCCTGATCCATTTGCCTCTCGTACAGTCCGTTCGTAGCCTGTCCGCTCGCCCCTCGTCTCCACCCCCTCTCCATCTCCCTGTCCGCTCGCCCCTCGTGCCCACCCCTTTGTTGGAAATATGCCCTAGAGGCAATAATAAAAGCATTATTATTATATTTCCTTGTTCATGGTAATTGTCTTTATTCATGCTATAATTGTGTTATCCGGAAATCGTAATACATGTGTGAATAACAGACACCAACATGTCCCTAGTAAGCCTCTAGTTGACTAGCCCGTTGATCAACAGATAGTCATGGTTTCCTGACTATGGACATTGGATGTCATTGATAACGAGATCACATCATTAGGAGAATGATGTGATGGACAAGACCCAATCCTAAACATAGCATAAAGATCGTGTAGTTCGTTTTGCTAGAGTTTTGCAATGTCAAGTATCTTTTCCTTAGACCATGAGATCGTGTAACTCCCGGATACCGTAGGAGTGCTTTGGGTATACCAAACGTCACAACGTAACTGGGTGACTATAAAGGTAGACTACGGGTATCTCCGAAAATATCTGTTGGGTTGACACGGATCAAGACTGGGATTTGTCACTCCGTATGACGGAGAGGTATCACTGGGCCCACTCGGTAATGCATCATCATAATGAGCTCAAAGTGACCAAGTGTCTGGTCACGGGATCATGCATTACGGTACGAGTAAAGTGACTTGCCGGTAACGAGATTGAACGAGGTATTGGGATACCGACGATCGAATCTCGGGCAAGTAATATATCGATTGACAAAGGGAATTGCATACGGGGTTGATTGAATCCTCGACATCATGGTTCATCCGATGAGATCATCGTGGAGCATGTGGGAGCCAACATGGGTATCCAGATCCCGCTGTTGGTTATTGACCAGAGAGTCATCTCGGTCATGTCTGCTTGTCTCCCGAACCCGTAGGGTCTACACACTTAAGGTTCGGTGACGCTAGGGTTGTGAAGATAAGTATATGCAGTAACCCGAATGTTGTTCGGGGTCCCGGATGAGATCCCGGACGTCACGAGAAGTTCCGGAATGGTCCGGAGGTAAAGAATTATATATAGGATGTGCAGTTTCGGCCATCGGGACAAGTTTCAGGGTACCCGGTATTGTACCGGGACCACCGGAAGGGTCCCGGGGGTCCACCGGGTGGGGCCACCTATCCCGGAGGGCCCCTTGGGCTGAAATAGGAGGGAACCCAGCCCATAGTGGGCTGGGGCGCCAGCCCTCCCAAGGCCCATGCGCCTAGGGTTGGGGGGGAACCCTAAGGGGGGCGCCCCCTTGCTTGGGGGGCAAGCCCCCCACCCCTGGCCGCCGCCCCCCCTGGTAGATCCCATCTACCAGGGCCGGCGCCCCCCCTGGCACCCCTATATATAGTGGGGGAGAGGAGGGACTTGATGCCCATGCATTTGGTGCTTCCCTCTCTCCCCGTTACTTCTTCCTCTCTCGTAGTACACGGCGAAGCCCTGCTGGCGTGACGCCCTGCATCCACCACCACGCCGTCGTGCTACTGGATCTTCGTCAACCTCTCCTCTCCCCTTGCTGGATCAAGAAGGAGGAGACGTCTCCCGTCCCGTACGTGTGTTGAACGCGGAGGTGCCGTCCGTTCGGCGCTGGTCATCGGTGATTTGGATCACGTCGTGTTCGACAACATCAACCTCGTTCTAACGAATGCTTCCGCTCGCGATCTACAAAGGTATGTAGATGCATCTCGTGACTCGTTGCTAGATGAACTCCTAGATGATCTTGGTGAAACGAGTAGGAATTTTTTTTGTTTTCTGCAACGTTCCCCAACAGTGGTATCAGAGCTAGGTCTATGCGTAGTTCTTCTTGCGCGAGTAGAACACAATTCGTTGTGGGCGTGGATTTGTCAACCTTCTTGCCGCTACTAGTCTTTTCTTGCTTCAGCGGTATTGTGGGATGAAGCGGCCCGGACCAACCTTACACGTATGCTTACGTGAGACCGGTTCCACCGACTAACATGCACTAGTTGCATAAGGTGGCTGGCGGGTGTCTGTCTCTCCCACTTTAGCTGGAGCGGATTCGATGAACAGGGTCCTTATGAAGGGTAAATAGAAGTTGACAAATCACGTTGTGGCTTTCACGTAGGTAAGAAAATGTTCTTGCTAGAACCCTAATTCAGCCACGTAAAACTTGCAACAACAATTAGAGGACGTCTAACTTGTTTTTGCAGCAAGTGGTTTGTGATATGATATGGCCAAAGTTGTGATGAATGATGAATGATCTATATGTGGTGTATGAGATGTTCATGCTATTGTAATAGGAATCACGACTTGCATGTCGATGAGTATGACAACCGGCAGGAGCCATAGGAGTTGTCTTTATTCTTTTATATGACCTGCGTGTCATTGAGAAACGCCATGTAGATTACTTTACTTCATTGCTAAACGCGTTAGCCATAGTAGTAGAAGTAATAGTTGGCGAGCAACTTCATGGAGACACGATGATGGAGATCATGATGATGGAGATCATGGTGTCAAGCCGGTGACAAGATGATCATGGAGCCCCAAGATGGAGATCAAAGGAGCTATGTGATATTGGCCATATCATGTCACGTTGAATATTTGATTGCATGTGATGTTTATCATGTTTTTGCATCTTGTTTACTTAGAACGACGGTAGTAAATAAGATGATCCCTCATAATAATTTCAAGAAGTGTTCCCCCTAACTGTGCACCGTTGCTAAAGCTCGTAGTTTCGAAGCACCACGTGATGATCGGGTGTGATAGATTCTTACGTTCACATACAACGGGTGTAAGACAGTTTTACACATGCAAAACACTTAGGGTTAACTTGACGAGCCTAGCATGTGCATAGACATGGCCTCGGAACACAGAAGACCGAAAGGTCGAGCATGAGTCGTATAGAAGATGCGATCAACATAAAATTGTTCACCGACGTTGACTAGTCCGTCTCACGTGATGATCGGACACGGCCTAGTTAACTCGGATCATGCAATACTTAGATGACTAGAGGGATGTCTAATCTAAGTGGGAGTTCATTATATAATTTGATTAGATGAACTTTACTATCATGAACATTAGTCTAAAAATATTTTACAATATGTCTTGTAGATCAAATGGCCCACGTAGTCCTCAACTTCAACGCGTTCCTAGAGAAAACCAAGCTGAAAGACGATGGTAGCAACTATACGGACTGGGTCCGGAACTTGAGGATCATCCTCATAGCTGCCAAGAAAGATTACGTCCTACAAGCACCGCTAGGTGAAGCTCCCGTCCCACAGAACCAAGACGTTATGAACGCTTGGCAGACACGTGTTGACGACTACTCCCTCGTTCAGTGCGGCATGCTTTACAGTTTAGAACCGGGGCTCCAAAAGCGTTTTGAGAGACATGAAGCATATGAGATGTTCGAAGAGCTGAAAATGGTTTTCCAAGCTCATGCCCGGGTCGAGAGATATGAGGTCTCCGACAAGTTCTTCAGCTATAAGATGGAGGAAAACAGTTCTGTCAGTGAGCACATACTCACTATGTCTAGATTACATAACCGCTTGACTCAGCTGGGAGTTAATCTCCCGGATGATGCGGTCATTGACAGAATCCTCCAGTCGCTTCCACCAAGCTACAAGAGCTTTGTGATGAACTTCAACATGCAGGGGATGCAAAAGACCATTCCTGAGTTGTTCTCAATGCTGAAATCAGCGGAGGTAGAATTCAAGAAGGAACATCAAGTGTTGATGGTCAATAAAACCACTAAGTTCAAGAAGGGCAAGGGTAAGAAAGCCTTCAAGAAGGACGGCAAGGAAGTTGCCGCGCCCGGCAAGCAAGCTGCCGGGAAGAAGCCAAAGAATGGACCCAAGCCCGAGACTGAGTGCTTTTATTGCAAGGGGAGCGGACACTGGAAGCGGAATTGCCCCAAGTACTTAGCAGACAAGAAGGCCGGCAAAACAAAAGGTATATGTGATATACATGTAATTGATGTGTACCTAACCAGTACTCGTAGTAGCTCTTGGGTATTTGATACCGGTGCAGTTGCTCACATTTGTAACTCAAAGCAGGAGCTGCGGAATAAACGGAGACTGGCGAAGGACGAGGTGACGATGCGCGTCGGGAATGGTTCCAAGGTCGATGTGATCGCCGTCGGCACGCTACCTCTTCATTTACCTACGGGATTAGTTTTAAACCTCAATAATTGTTATTTAGTACCAGCTTTGAGCATGAACATTGTATCTGGATCTCGTTTAATTCGAGATGGCTACTCATTTAAATCCGAGAATAATGGTTGTTCCATTTATATGAGAGATATGTTTTATGGTCATGCTCCTATGGTGAATGGTTTATTCTTAATGAATCTCGAGCGTAATGCTACACATGTTCTTAGTGTGAATACCAAAAGATGTAAGGTTGATAATGATAGTCCCACATACTTGTGGCACTGCCGCCTTGGTCACATAGGTGTCAAACGCATGAAGAAGCTCCATGCTGATGGACTTTTAGAGTCTCTCGATTATGAATCATTTGACACGTGCGAACCATGCCTTATGGGTAAAATGACCAAGACTCCGTTCTCAGGAACAATGGAGCGAGCAACCAACTTATTGGAAATCATACATACTGATGTGTGCGGTCCAATGAGTGTTGAGGCTCGCGGTGGCTATCGTTATGTTCTTACTCTCACTGATGATTTGAGTAGATATGGATACATTTACTTAATGAAACACAAGTCTGAAACCTTTGAAAAGTTCAAGGAATTTCAGAGTGAGGTTGAGAATCAACGTGATAGGAAAATCAAGTTCCTACGATCAGATCGTGGAGGAGAATACTTGAGTCACGAATTTGGCACACACTTAAGAAAATGTGGAATAGTTTCACAACTCACGCCGCCTGGAACACCTCAGCGAAACGGTGTGTCCGAACGTCGTAATCGCACTCTATTAGATATGGTGCGGTCTATGATGTCTCTTACCGATCTGCCGCTATCTTTTTGGGGCTATGCTATAGAGACTGCCGCATTCACTTTAAATAGGGCTCCGTCGAAATCCGTTGAGACGACACCGTTTGAATTATGGTTTGGAAAGAAACCTAAGCTGTCGTTTCTAAAAGTTTGGGGATGCGATGCTTATGTCAAGAAACTTCAACCTGAAAAGCTCGAACCCAAGTCGGAAAAATGCGTCTTCATAGGATACCCTAAAGAAACTATTGGGTATACCTTCTACCTCAGATCCGAAGGCAAGGTCTTTGTTGCCAAGAATGGATCCTTTCTAGAGAAGGAGTTTCTCTCGAAAGAAGTAAGTGGGAGGAAAGTAGAACTAGATGAAGTATTGCCTCTTGAACCGGAAAATGGCGCAACTCAAGAAAATGTTCCTGAGGTGCCAGCACCGACTAGAGAGGAAGTTAATGATAATGATCAAGATACTTCTGATTTAGCTCCTACTGAAATTCGAAGGTCCACAAGGACACGTTCCACACCAGAGTGGTACGGCAACCCTGTCTTGGAAATCATGTTGTTAGACAACGGTGAACCTTCGAACTATGAAGAAGCGATGGCGGGCCCGGATTCCGACAAATGGCTAGAAGCCATGAAATCCGAGATAGGATCCATGTATGAAAACGAAGTATGGACTTTGACTGACTTGCCCGTAGAACGGCGAGCCATAGAAAATAAATGGATCTTTAAGAGGAAGACAGACGCGGATGGTAATGTGACCATCTATAAAGCTCGGCTTGTCGCTAAGGGTTATCGACAAGTTCAAGGGGTTGACTACGATGAGACTTTCTCACCGGTAGCGAAGCTGAAGTCCGTCCGAATCATGTTAGCAATTGCCGCATTCTACGATTATGAAATATGGCAAATGGACGTCAAAACGGCATTCCTTAATGGTTTCCTTAAGGAAGAATTGTATATGATGCAGCCGGAGGGTTTTGTCGATCCTAAGAATGCTGACAAGGTGTGCAAGCTCCAACGCTCGATTTATGGGCTGGTGCAAGCATCTCGGAGTTGGAACATTCGCTTTGATGAGATGATCAAAGCGTTTGGGTTCACACAGACTTATGGAGAAGCCTGTGTTTACAAGAAAGTGAGTGGGAGCTCTGTAGCATTTCTCATATTATATGTAGATGACATACTTTTGATGGGAAATGATATAGAACTCTTGGACAGCATCAAGGCCTACTTGAATAAGAGTTTTTCAATGAAGGACCTTGGAGAAGCTGCTTATATATTAAGCATCAAGATCTATAGAGATAGATCAAGACGCCTCATAGGTCTTTCACAAAGCACATACCTTGATAAGATATTGAAGAAGTTCAATATGGATCAGTCTAAGAAGGGGTTCTTGCCTGTGCTACAAGGTATGAAATTGAGCTCGGCTCAAAGTCCGACCATGGCAGAAGAAATAGAAGAGATGAGTGTCATCCCCTATGCCTCAGCCATAGGTTCTATTATGTACGCCATGCTGTGTACCAGACCTGATGTAAACCTTGCCGTAAGTTTGGTAGGAAGGTACCAAAGTAATCCCGGCAAGGAACACTGGACAGCGGTCAAGAATATCCTGAAGTACCTGAAAAGGACTAAGGAGATGTTTCTCGTTTATGGAGGTGACGAAGAGCTCGTCGTAAAGGGTTACGTCGACGCTAGCTTCGACACAGATCTGGATGACTCTAAGTCACAAACCGGATACGTGTATATTTTGAATGGAGGGGCAGTAAGCTGGTGCAGTTGCAAGCAAAGCGTCGTGGCGGGATCTACATGTGAAGCGGAGTACATGGCAGCCTCGGAGGCAGCACATGAAGCAATATGGGTGAAGGAGTTCATCACCGACCTCGGAGTCATACCCAATGCGTCGGGGCCGATCAAGCTCTTCTGTGACAACACTGGAGCTATTGCACTTGCCAAGGAGCCCAGGTTTCACAAGAAGACAAGGCACATCAAGCGTCGCTTCAACTCCATTCGTGAAAATGTTCAAGATGGAGACATAGAAATTTGTAAAGTACATACAGACCTGAATGTAGCAGATCCGTTGACTAAACCTCTCCCTAGGGCAAAACATGATCAACACCAGAATTCCATGGGTGTTTGATTCATCACAATGTAACTAGATTATTGACTCTAGTGCAAGTGGGAGACTGTTGGAAATATGCCCTAGAGGCAATAATAAAAGCATTATTATTATATTTCCTTGTTCATGGTAATTGTCTTTATTCATGCTATAATTGTGTTATCCGGAAATCGTAATACATGTGTGAATAACAGACACCAACATGTCCCTAGTAAGCCTCTAGTTGACTAGCCCGTTGATCAACAGATAGTCATGGTTTCCTGACTATGGACATTGGATGTCATTGATAACGAGATCACATCATTAGGAGAATGATGTGATGGACAAGACCCAATCCTAAACATAGCATAAAGATCGTGTAGTTCGTTTTGCTAGAGTTTTGCAATGTCAAGTATCTTTTCCTTAGACCATGAGATCGTGTAACTCCCGGATACCGTAGGAGTGCTTTGGGTATACCAAACGTCACAACGTAACTGGGTGACTATAAAGGTAGACTACGGGTATCTCCGAAAATATCTGTTGGGTTGACACGGATCAAGACTGGGATTTGTCACTCCGTATGACGGAGAGGTATCACTGGGCCCACTCGGTAATGCATCATCATAATGAGCTCAAAGTGACCAAGTGTCTGGTCACGGGATCATGCATTACGGTACGAGTAAAGTGACTTGCCGGTAACGAGATTGAACGAGGTATTGGGATACCGACGATCGAATCTCGGGCAAGTAATATATCGATTGACAAAGGGAATTGCATACGGGGTTGATTGAATCCTCGACATCATGGTTCATCCGATGAGATCATCATGGAGCATGTGGGAGCCAACATGGGTATCCAGATCCCGCTGTTGGTTATTGACCAGAGAGTCGTCTCGGTCATGTCTGCTTGTCTCCCGAACCCGTAGGGTCTACACACTTAAGGTTCGGTGACGCTAGGGTTGTGAAGATAAGTATATGCAGTAACCCGAATGTTGTTCGGGGTCCCGGATGAGATCCCGGACGTCACGAGAAGTTCCGGAATGGTCCGGAGGTAAAGAATTATATATAGGATGTGCAGTTTCGGCCATCGGGACAAGTTTCGGGGTACCCGGTATTGTACCGAGACCACCGGAAGGGTCCCGGGGGTCCACCGGGTGGGGCCACCTATCCCGGAGGGCCCCTTGGGCTGAAATAGGAGGGAACCCAGCCCATAGTGGGCTGGGGCGCCAGCCCCCCCAAGGCCCATGCGCCTAGGGTTGGAGGGGAACCCTAAGGGGGGCGCCCCCTTGCTTGGGGGGCAAGCCCCCCACCCCTGGCCGCCGCCCCCCCTGGTAGATCCCATCTACCAGGGCCGGCGCCCCCCCTGGCACCCCTATATATAATGGGGGAGAGGAGGGACTTGATGCCCACGCATTTGGTGCTTCCCTCTCTCCCGTTACTTCTTCCTCTCTCGTAGTACACGGCGAAGCCCTGCTGGCGTGACGCCCTGCATCCACCACCACGCCGTCGTGCTGCTGGATCTTCGTCAACCTCTCCTCTCCCCTTGCTGGATCAAGAAGGAGGAGACGTCTCCCGTCCCGTACGTGTGTTGAACGCGGAGGTGCCGTCCGTTCGGCGCTGGTCATCGGTGATTTGGATCACGTCGTGTTCAACAACATCAACCTCGTTCTAACGAACGCTTCCGCTCGCGATCTACAAAGGTATGTAGATGCATCTCGTGACTCGTTGCTAGATGAACTCCTAGATGATCTTGGTGAAACGAGTAGGAAATTTTTTTGTTTTCTGCAACGTTCCCCAACACCCTTCTCCATCTCCGGCAGAGGGCGGCGGACGCCTCCGTCTTCTCCAACTCCGGTGGAGGCCGCCTTCTCCAAATCCGGCGAGAGCCACGGCGGACGTATTTGGCGAGGCGCCTCCGCCTTATCCATCTCCGGCGTAGGATGCGGCAGCCACCGCAGCCGTATTTGGCGAGGCGCACGCCTCCTCCTTCTCCACCTCAGGCGATTTCCCCCTCCCTCAACCACGTGGCTGCGCCGACCGGCTGCCGTGCACCGGAGTTGGCTCCACCCCTCAACCTCCGCTCGTCGTGCAGCTGCTCCATCTAGTTGCGCCGGAGTTGGCTCCACCCCTCAACCTCCGTTCGTCCAGCAGCTGCTCCATCTAGGGGCGCCGGAGCATGTAGAAAGGGGATTTTTCTGTCAATATGATGGCTTTTTCGTAAGATCACCCAGCCCTTCTCATTATCTTTGGTAATTGCTTTAGCTTTTCTCTGTATTGGTTATGGATGAAATCAGACAATAGATTATGATGTTGAGTACATGATAGATACCATGTTTTGTCCATTTTTTTGTAGCTCAGTGTCTCTAACAAGTAAGAACTTGCAATGTTTGAAAATATGTTTTCTCCATTATTTAGTAGCTCACTGCAAGGCCAGAAAACAATCCTTCATTTCTTGACGTATTGGATATGCGGGTAGCATATTTGGTCAGTGACCAAACATGAGTAGTAATACAAGATACCGTGTTAACATAAAGAGACCTATGTATACAAATAATTAAGTGGCACACTAAGTGCCGGATAAATAACATCAAATTGTTGCTTACAAACTGAATTATTGAGCAAATTGTCGCACACCAAGTGTCGGGTAAATAACATCAAATTACTGCTTACAAACCGAATTATTGAGCAAATGGGAAAACGTTTGATTTAAGACGAATGTCTATGCGAAAGCCATATCTATTGTGTAGTTCTACTGCTGGTGCTCGTCCTGGACCTCTTTCTTTTTTCGGTAGAAACTTCGCAGGAATTGCATTTGTCTGGTCTGGCTGCTGGTTTTTCCGGAGTAAATTTCTGTCACTGTTGAGTATGTCATGTGCAAGTTGTCTCCTGTACATATCTATATCTTTCTGCATACAAATGGTGAACAGTCAAAGATAATCCTGGGATGTACGCCATCTATATCTAAAGTAATTCCTTAACCAAGGAAGTAATGTACCGTGCACCCATGAAATAGTCTAAATATGCGCACCTTTGAAAATGTTTTGGATAGTTTGGATCCCGTCCAAAGCATTATGTATTTGAGAAGGTAGAGTCCACAAGAGCTCCTGCAAGTATGAATTAGGATTGAATTGCCTTGGTCGAGTTTACAAATTAAGAACATAGTGATGAACGTGTGTACCCGTCTTTCTGGGTTGGCAGCCCTTTGATTGTCTTCTTGTCCCACGTGGCCACGTTGAAGTCTGGCCAGTTTGTTGGGTTTGGAAGTTGTTTAATTCTTTCTTCAGCCTGCTGGAACCACGCCGTTATCGCTTCCAACTGAAGAGTGTTTGTTGGTAGTCAGTAATACATATAACCTACAAGTTGCAGTAGTACTAGGAGCACAAAAGGATATTCTCACCGCATGATCCAGTTCATCCGTTGGACCAACACCAGGGGCTGAATTGAGAATCTGAACTTCTCTTTTAGGCGCATCTAGGGCTGCCAAATACCAGTGTAGTCCAGCGTTCAAGGGTAAAAAAATCTGCATAAACATATATGTTAGAGCAAGGACCAAACAATTCGTAAATAAAATTCAGCAGGTAGTTATTGTGTTGTACCATGTCATGATCAAGATATGCAATGATCCTTGCAATTGAGCGAGACTTGTCAATTTTTGAACTCCTCGCTATAGTGTGATTTTCTATATCTGCAACGAGCTTTTGCACATTAATTGTGCTCTCGACAAAGATTTTTTTGCCATCTCTTATGTCAAACTCTCCCTCTGGTGGGCGATTGATATATATGCCAGCATCAATGGCCTAGTATTGCAAGTGAGCACTGATTAGTGCATATTCCAGTGCGGATGTAATAAGTGAAGCATGAAATACTTACCAAGCAATCCACATATCTGGCATTGTTGTCCGGCAACTTATTGGCTGTTAGGGAATGCATGGATGATTTGTTTAGTGTTATATCACCAATTTGGGCCAAAGGCGTTGTATCATCTTGTCTGTTTCCCATTGTAGTGTTTCTTTCAGACCTGCTATTAGTAGTTGGATTTATCTATGTTATAAAGAAAGCACAATGGTATACAACTACATGACAGGCACCGATGTGTGCGACATACCACGAAGTTGCCTCTTTTCATGGTCATAGTATGAATACTCGTCTTCTTTATTGGTTTTTGAATTTCCCGTTTGACCGACGCACCGTCCCTTTGGCATTATTGTTTGTGTCACCCTCATCACCTATATTAGTGCCTGAAAGCCCTTGCTGCCGCTTGGCAGGTGTCTCGCTGTCATGTTCACGAGATTCTCTTTGCTCTTCATCATGTTCAGATTCTCCTTCCTCTTCATCATGTTCAGATTCTCCTTCCTCTTGTTTTTTGTGTTGTCCCTTGTGCCATGTGCACTTGTCACCCTTCTTACAAAAAGGCTTGTACATAAAGGAGAATGGGAGTTTAACAGGCAGTAAGACACAAACAGATAAGTAAACTATCTTTTAAATTACCTCAATTTCTTCATCTGATATGTCGGGAAGAACAAACTTATTAGCCTGCATGGGAAATAAGTGGTGCTTGCTATCACACATCATTTGGCAACATAAAATTGTGCATTAGTGAATAAGACTTTACCTCCAAACACTTGACAACACGAAGCAGGGTTCTGTTGGTCAGGCTTGTGTTGTGTTCAATGTCAGCCAGGCCATCAGCAAGTGGCTTGAAGTACTTGTATTCGTCTGTGTACTCTTTCTCCATGACTTTATTCTCTATTACTTGCACAGTTCTATGAACTTGTTGCAACGTTCGGCCCTGCATATAGAAGGATGAATATAGTTAGAATATGTTTTGTAGTATGAAATGCAGTAAATATGGTTCTGATTGCGCGTACTTCATTGCTAGCATACACTGGTCTGTGTAGAACGTACTCCACGTCACTCATGAGTTGCTCAATAATCTATTTTGAATAATATGAGATGAATAGTTAGTACAAGATAGTAAAGAAAGTAAAACTCAATTATGTGGCACGATCATGTACACAATCCTTTACTTACATCTCCCTCGGCAAAGTTGGCATGTTCCCTCTTTGCCACCTTCTCCTTGTCCCACGATTGTATCAAAGGCTTCTGTCGAGGAGAGTAATCTATATCTATATTGTGCTTAACTTTGTTCACATAAAATTTCTCCCAGTACCACACCTGCATTGCAACATAGTGAAAATAAATGAGACGATAACCATAGCTCAAGTACATTGTTACGCGGAAATAAATAGTCATTACGTATTACCTGTAAGAGAGCGAGGTTGCCAGCAAGATTTGTTTGCTTATTGTTCTTGTACTGCTTCAAGCTCGCAATCAGGTGATCAAGTGTCAGGGTTGCCCAATTTATCTTATTTACATCACCATCGTCCAACATAAGGTTCAAATATTCTGAACTGACTTGTGACTTTGTACTTGGACATAGCAGTCGACAAATTACACACAAAGCAATTCTCCTCAAGAAGTGTTCGTCCGTAGATCCTTTGCTTTCTCTTATTTGTTGCACTAGGCCCTTGTAGGTGATTGCTTGCTCTTTTGGGTCTACGTATAATCTGAACAGTTGGGTTTGTTTCTGTTTTCTTTCGAACTCAAGCTTCTTGTCTGCATACCTAAGTTTAATATCAG
The DNA here is from genome assembly GCA_034509565.1 of Triticum monococcum. Taxonomy (NCBI): domain Eukaryota; kingdom Viridiplantae; phylum Streptophyta; class Magnoliopsida; order Poales; family Poaceae; genus Triticum; species Triticum monococcum. The sequence goes on along the minus strand of CM067843.1, from coordinate 776,840,959 downwards.
GGATCCCCCCTGCCGAAGGCAGATCCATGATATTAACTACATCTTCCAGATGTATCTTTAACTATTTGTTGTTCACAATAAATGCCTCAACTTCCGGATCGAAAGTATCAGCTAGTTTTTTTACTGTTTGGCGACGAATTTGAATATCACGTAGATGTAGTAACCCCTGCAGACTAGATTCTGCAACCTTTTTTCTCTGATTATCATCGCAAACAATCCAAAGAAGGTCATAAATAGCACCTTGACAGCAGGCCACTGTTTCCTGTACATAAATATCATACTAATTAGATAAATTGATGAAAGATCAAGAGAGGCTTTGTACTGTCAAGTTATTATTATGTGTGTTGTTCCAATTAAAAAAATGCATACCTTCTTCTCTCTAGTCGTTGTCGCTTTGTTTACAGAAGGTTTATTTACAGAAGCCATGGTGGGTGATGCATCCTAACATTAGAAGATGACAAAAATTAGAAATTCCGTATCGTTCTACATTTTATTTTTCGGCATATATTAGTACATACTTGTGCTTTCTGCAGCTTGGGTGTGGTAGGAGTCTGTGAACCGGTAATCCCACTTTTCTTACTGGAAGAATTTGTGGTAGGTGATGCTTGCTGATGAAAGGCACAACAACATAGGTACATGTCATTCATATGGGAAAATTTTAAAAAAGAGTCAAATCTATGTTTGTATTCCACCCTACTAGGCCTAACAAAGTTTTTGTTGATGACGATTATTGAAGGCAAAAAGAAGCCAAATTCTTCTCTATACATGATAGATCTACCAAACTTGGGGCCTAAGCCAAACTAACAAACAGTAGGAAATAATCTAACTTGAGAAATATATCTAAGAGATTGAAACTTGGTAACAGATAACTAGGGATACTCATCTCTTTAAGATAGCATAAATTAAGTAGAGTTTTCCAAACAATTATTTGAAACAAAAAAAGATTCTAGGTCCGTAATGTACCCTTGTGCTATTCCCTATGCAATACCGAGATGCACACGTCCTATGGAAAAGTTTGTGTGATGATGTTTGCGTAACCTGAACCTTGCTTCTTCCTTCAGGATATGGCGAAGCTGGTGATGCTTTAGGTTGTGCCGATGCCATCGAAGCTTTTCTTGACATAGGGAAATAGCATGGTTCTTCTGCCATCAAAGCGATGTAACACGACGGCGACGACGACGGCGGATGAATACGAGCGCAAGGGTTTGCTATGGGCGTGTGTATATATAGATGTTTTTTTAAGAACGCAATCTGCAACCATATATATCTTCTTGTTGTTACGAATGGTAAAAGAAAACTAATCTACTTCTAAAGGATACTTGGTATAAATCTATAAAAATGGACACCTCTTATTGTGACAAACTTTGGATGTATTCTTTTTTTAGTACAACTTTGGATGTATTCAGCATGGCACGGCAATACAAAGAACACAAAATTAATAAAAATGAGATCCATCAACGTGACCTAAATTTTTTCACACATCCATCAACCTGACCCAAAAAATTTCCAGACACTGGAGTCATCATGGCAAGCAGGCATGCCAAGTTTCGGTGATATCTGACATTCTGTGCATTTTGTAGGATTTTCCCGATGAAAAACCCCTAAAATACTGGCCGGTCTTGACGCAACGTGCGTTTGGTGTCCGAATTCATTCATATTTTGCAGCAAGTCCTACGACGTGCATGCCCACCCGCTGCCAAAATTGCGTTTTGTTTCATGCATGCCAGCAAGTACACCATGTTCAACCGGACCGTTCGGGTAGGCCGGTAAAGGCAATTCTAGAAGCACTATTGCCCACATCCATCAACCTGACCCAAATTTTTTCCAGACACTGGAGTTGTCATGGCAAGCAGGCATGCCAAGTTTCGGTGATATCTGACATTCGATGCATTTTCTATAATCTTCCCGATGAAAACCCCTAATATACTGGCCGGTCGTGACGTAACATGCGTTTGGTGTCCGAATTCGTTCATACTTTGCAGCAGGGCCTACGACGTGCATGCCCACCAGCTGCCAAAATTACGTTTCGTTTCGTGCATGCCAGCAAGTACACCATGTTCAACCAGGACCGTTCGGGTAGACCGGTAAAGACAATTGTACAAGCACTTTTTCCCACATCCATCAACCTGATCCAATTTTTTTCCAGACACTGGAGTCGTCATGGCAAGTAGGCATGCCAAGTTTCGGTGATATCTGACATTCTATGCATTTTGTAACATTTCCCCGATGAAAAACCCCTAAAATACTGCCCAGTCGTGATGCAACATGCGTTTGGTGTCCGAATTCGTTCATATTTTGCAGCAGAGCCTACGACGTACATTCCCACCCGCTGCCAAAATTACGTTTCGTTTCGTGCATGTCAGCAAGTACACCATGTTCAACCGGGACCTCTCGGGTAGACCGGTAAAGGCAATTCTAGAAGCACTTTTGCCCACATCCATGACATTCTATGCAGAACCAAAAAAGACTTATTTGATAGGTCTAGGTTGCACGCTAGACTGATGCACCATTTTTCACTAAAATAACGAGTGTAATGCACAATTTATTCTATCTTCTCCCCCCGAATAAATCTCAGCTACAAACAGACGAGGACCACTAACATGGCCGCCTCCTCGTAAAAATCGGATCTACCAAACAGATCGTCGGATATCTCGTAATTTGCATTTTTTGTGCATCGTCCAACTCTCGACGGCGCCAGGCACGAACCAATCCACGGTGCATCTACTACTTGCTGGTGTACATTCATCAGGCGGCGGTGCATCTGCATATATCCTCTTCTGTCTCGACCAATCATCTTGCCTGCCCCGCTCATAAATAGCAGCACATACAAACTCTAACCATGCATAACCCTCAACACTTGAAGCTGATTTTTAGACTACACACAAATTTATGCTTACAATTCATTAAATAACCTGAAGCCAGTACATAGCAAAACAAACCGAGCAGATATGAAAAAAAATCAATAGTTGTCAAGTATCACGACCAAAGTGATAAGTGTCTGCAGGCAAACTAAACAAGGTTCAACGATAGCCATGGATGATAACAAAACATAAAGTCTGTCACGCCAACAGATTTAACAGGTCCATAAAAATGTCTACTGCCAACATAGTTCTCGATCTTCTTGGGGCTCAGTTGGTTGATGTGACCACACTTGTGCCAGCTGAAATAACTTCGGTGCACACGTGTATACCATCTGCATATAAGTTAAAATATGATATTGTATGATATATAAAAAAGAAAAACATACTTCAAACCCAAATCCATAAAAAGGCTATGAACATCAACTTACATTTGGTACTGTGCTTCTATCAATTTTATTTCCCTAAATCTGGACATTTTCGCCTATCATGTTGGGAACTTTTACATTGGCCGCAGCTTCTAGTTCTCTTCTTCCGCCCGTTCGTTTACCTCAACGTCTCGTGAAATGGCTTCATTCTCTTCTTGCATGGAGCACCTTTTGTGTCGATTATTTTTGGATCAAGGACTCTCTCCACTGAAGCTTGGCTTGCGGCAGAGTAGTGAGAGGGTATAGGACCAAATGTTGTCTCCTCGGTGTTATCATCATTCTCGATGGGCCCATCGATGATACTTTGGAGATAATCTTTCACCTGCTGCGAACGCTCCCCGCTTTTTGATACTTTGAATAGGGCCATACTAGCTATGTTTCTCAGTTCACGGTAACGACTCATCTCTTCTGACCACACATGTGTATTTGCATTTCTCACTGACACGAATGCAGCCTTGGCTTCCATTGTCCACCTTTTGCTAACACAACATGGAGGAATGGTCGCTGCCCCTACGAAAACCAGAACAGCAAAAATGTGCGCACAAGGGATGGCTTCACACTCCATCTTACGGCAAGGACAGAAGGCACCATTCATCAACGAACCATCAAAAGAACACTCTACAGAGAACAGACGTCTGCTCCCTCCTTCCGCTCCATCTTTTAACACTACTTCATACCTGACCAAGTCATTTACTGTTGTTTGCTCTTGAATCACCCATGCACATGATCTCTGGATACAATCTCTTACCATCTTGAAAATTTTTGGTGTATAAATACGAGCAGCATTTATCTCCACCAGACAAGCATCTATTCTAGTGAAAGGAACTGACTGCGAACATATTGCATCCAACTCGGCCTCGTTCCTCCGCATACGTGATATGCAGTGCTCAGTGTGCTCCACCACATCAACCAACGACATTTTCCGGTCCAGATGATTGTGGAGCCTAGAGTTCAGACTCTCACTACGCTGGTTGCTCTGCATACCCAAGAAATATCGTCCCTTGGTATAAGCTGCGGCCCACTTTTTCCTAAGTTTGTACATTCGGACATCCATTCATTCTCCTCTTCGATCTCATAATTCGCCTTGAACTCAGCCCATGATTTCTCAAACTGGTAAACTCCCATTCGACAGTATATGAGTTTTCTGAAGTCATCAAGCATTGGATTACGCAGGTGGCGTATCATATTCTGCTCAATGTGCCAACTGCATAGCCGATGGTCTGTCCTTGGCAAAATCTTCCTAATTGCTTTTCTCATTGCCGAGTCTCCATCTGTGATAACAGATATGGGCTCCTTATGACCCATCGCCTCTACAAAGGTCTGAAGTAGCCACTCGTATGACTTGTGGGTCTCATCTGAAACAACACCAATCCCGAAAACAACAGTACTACGATGATGGTTCAGTCCAACAAATGCAACAAAAGGGAGATTGTAGCGGTTGACCCGATAAGTGCTGTCAAACACAACTACATCGCCGAATGCTTCATAATCAATCTGAGACTGTGAATCTGCCCAGAATAAATTTCGAAGATGTCCTTCATCATCTATGGTGTATTTGAAGAAAAACTCAGCATCTCGTTCTTCTTGTACTCTCATATGGTTCAGCACAAAGTCAGCATCCCTGCCTAAGATTCTTTTTTTCTTATACCTGGCGAAGAAATTGTAGAGGTCTCGGGAAATATACCCAACATGAGGATAGCCGCCGTTTTGTTTCTCTGCCACATTCATGATTTGGAACGTACGGAGACCACCAAGTCCGTATTCCACTGCATCAGCCTTGTGAGCAGCGTTCATCCGACAGTGAGACCGTAGAAAAGCAGATTGGTCCGGGTCGGCTAGCGGGTGGTTATGGACATCAACAAACTTCTTAACAAACCACTGACCCCTGCCTGCATCATGTTGGATCTCGAGCATAGCTTTGCAACCACAACGGGTCAGCGCCCGTGGCTCCCTTTTTTGGTCAGTCGCTTGAAAGTACTTCTCCAATCGGTGCCCTTCTTTAGAGCAGCAGAAACGTCTTGCTTTCACCTCTCTGGTGCCCTTCACGTACTCCTTGTCATCCAATCTGACACTAAAACCTTTTGCTCTTGCATATCTGTTGTAGTGCTTGTAACCTTGCTTCTCGCTTGCAAACATCTGACTAACCATCATGTGATATTCTTCTATCTCCTCCAAGCTAGCACTATGACCATCCATCCTCCAAACCTGCCATTATTAAAGCATCATACTTAGCGCATTTATTCTATAAATGTCATATAAACTGTCTGAATTTAGGTGATTCTTCATATAAACAGAAAATTTAAACAGAAAACTAACACAAATTCTAGAGGAATTATAACATGTCTTCTATATACATTGCAACATTCATTATATACAAAATCTGAAGGATAGGTTGTGCTGTACCAGTGTCACCCTTTATGACATTCTAGTTTATCTGACGCAAATTGAAGGTGATCCATGATTTCAACTAATACGAATGACACTGTATAACTGTATACTCTGATAAAGATCAATTTATGGGTCATGTATCCATACAGATTGCAAGATATGGCTGGAGAAAAACGGGCGACGAACCTGTTCTCTAATTATCCGGCAGCCGATTGTCTGGCAGGTGGTGGCGCAGCCTAAAATTATGCAGCGTGTGGGCGCGTTGGCAGGTGGCGGCGGCAGGAACCGCTGGAGGGATGGCGAGGGCAGGACTCGGGTGGCGGGGTCGAAGAACGTCGACCTGGACGGCAAACGGCGGTGGTGCGCGCTGGTGTCGGACGGAGGCGCTCGGGATGTCGGACGGACGCACTCTCTGGGCCGGACGGGGGTGTGGAACGGCGCACGTCGGCCCCAAGCGGGGGTGTACGACGGCGGGACGTCGGCGACGCGCAGCGAACGGTGGTGGCGCGCGGTGGTGTCGGACGGCGGCGCTCGGGGATGTCGGGGGCGCCGCACGGCCTTATCGCGAGGGTCACGCCGCCACCACAAAAACGAAATGGGATTTAGATCGAGTGTTCTGTTTTTTTTCTTCACAATTGCCCGTGTTGCGCTTTGGACTGTCTGTGCGTGCGGACTGCAGTTTAGGAAATGACTTCCTTGCCCCTCCGTGCGGACGGCCAGATCTGCATGGTACTCCTGGGTGTCGTTTGGGAGTACCAAGGTACCGTAAAAGAGCTCCAGTTTTTTTAGAAGGCTGAGTTGTCCAATAAAACACCCCAAGTCACACAAACGGCGTGACTTGGAAATGGAGTCACGTGCAAGATGTACTACTTGCTACTCGTAACAAGATGTGAGGACATGCCTAACAAGAAAAGGTGATACCGTGTTAAAAAAAAAAAGAAATCATGCTACGTGTGACACTTGATCGGCCATGGTATGACTTGCAAATGTTTATGTGGGTATCGGTACATGGCAAGAAAAGCATTTGTTGCGGTGGCAGTGCACGTTTAATTCCCTCATAAGGCCATGTACCTTTCGTGCTGTACCCTACGTGCTTTGTTAGGTTGCTTTGGTAGTGGGAAGTAGTACTCCAGCTTTTTTTGTTTTTGATCTAAGTAGTACTCCAGCTTGCATGCATATGTGTCATATAATGTTTGGCACGAAGAAAGAGCGCCCGTCTAGAATTGCTCGTTTTGGCCGGCCGCAACGGTTTTATAGACTAGGCTCGTTACGACATGGAGTGCTTACACTTGTGTCACGTGCACGCAGTGTGCATCGTAGACTCGTGAGAGCTCAGGTATAGCTCCATCGGGTACGCAACCTTCTACGGAGTAAGTTTTCCAGCCGTTTAACAGTAGTGCGATTATTTTTTCCACAAAAGTCATGAACAGAGTCTTTAATTGCGTGCTTGCCATCTGTTTTGCAAATGCATTATCGCTGACCTTCGTATGTGGACTTTCTTTTTCTTTTTCCTTATCTAAACAAATACCATTTGAAACGTGTCTGCTGTCGCTGAAAAGAGAGAGACAGACCGCAATGCGTTGCCACAAAAGCGAAGTCCAGCTTCAGCTCATCTGTGCATGCATTTGTTGTAAGCAATCCCCTCCACCAACAACAGGATCCGGCTTGGCTGCTCCCTCCTCATGCTTTCATCCGTGCTTCCACTTCATCGTATGGTTATTTTTTTTCTTCTTTTCTTTCTAATTTAAACATGCCCCCCTTGATTTTAAAGGGGTGGGGCCGGACCTTAGTTTCTTCCAATCAAATCAAGCCACATATGCAGGAGCACGGATCGGCACACGCCGAGGGAGCAGACAAGTCTCGTTCGTCCCCACCAACATTGGAGTAATACGTACATTCCGCATAGATTGGAAAAAGGATAGGCGCCATTTGTTGATAATTATAAATTAAACCACAGACGGAATGATTGGAGTTGACATAGGCTTGGAAAAATGATCGGCCATGTTCACGGAGACGGTGATACTTTGACTTTCGGCAGAACGCATTACGATGCATGAAGTAGAACGCCCCCACAGAGCACGCGTTCGTTGCTCCGAGTCTGGCACACCCCGACGACGTGCCCCGCACACCGCGGGAAGAAGACACCGGAGACGCCGCGCGGCGCCGTCGCAACTAGGTTTACGTACGTACGCCCCTGGTGGAGTGGAGCACCACGGGCTAATACCAGGCCTAGCTAACTTTGCGTCGTCTAAAAAAAAAGAGGTAAGAGCAACTCCAACGGGAGGACCTCATTTGGTGTGCCCACCTCCGTTTGAGTTGCCGTGGAAAAAAACGCCGGCCAAACACGCCGACCCATTTCTAAAATTCGTTTGCATGGCGTACGCGCAGACCCATTTCAATTCCAAAATTGCGTCTAAAATGCGTCGGTGTAGACGTGACGCGGACGCGCCGCACGTCCCCTCGATGTCCGCCGCGCGTCTCACTTGTTGGCCGCCCAACCATCACACACGTCTTATTAAATGCCAGCAGCTACCCTCGAAGCCCATCTGGCAGCGTGTGAAAGTCCGCGAGCCCGTCCTTTAATGAAAGCGTGCGGCGGGGCCGGCCTCATACACTTTCAACACCCGTCCACATCTGATCACACCGTGCTCCCTCGATGGCGACTAGGAACCCTAGCAAGCACAAACCACCATGGGGTTTTTCGGTGGCAAGGGGAGGGGGAAGCTGTCCCCCGGTGCGAGCTCTTCCCGTGGCTCGCCGGCTCTTCCGCCGCCGCCTGCTAGACACGGCTCGACACTAGAGCGGTAGCGTCTGTACATACCAGTCCACCAGGAACGGTAGCACTGGCAGTACCGCCGGCCACTGCAGTATCCAGATGTCAACCTTCCTCACGGCTGGCATCTGGATCCGCAGCGGATCCCTATTCCGGCAGTGCCACGCACGCCGTGGGCACCCACCGAGGAGGTTCGCCGGCGTCGCGAGGCCCTCACTCCAGAGCAGCGGCGTATGCGTGCCTACACGTCAGAGTCCCCCAACTGGGAGCGCTGGTTCGTTCTAGAGCACGAGGAGAAGCGCCGCCAGGGCATCCACGTCGACCACGACGTTCCTCCGCCGCCGCCTGAGGTTCTGCCGCACGAGCAGGACGAACACGCGGCCTACCAAGCCGCCCTCGAGCTAGCCCTACAGCAGGCACTGGAGGCAAGCAGGATCGAGGAGGAGGCCCAATAGGATGGGATGGACCGCGCCCTCGCCTTGTCAGCGGCAGGGGATTCCGTCCACGCCCCGCTCTTCGACTCGCCTATGTCGCCACCCCCGCCGCCCGTCGTCGAGCCCAAACTGGAGCCGGAGCTGGCGCAGAAGCACTCGTCGCCTCCACCCACTTGGCCGGAGGAGTCCTACACGTGGACCGAAGAGTTCCGCGAGTGGGTGAGCGCGCCTCCGGTCCACTACGTCGCGACGCCGGAGAAGGAGGCGGCCCACCTTGAGCGCTGGAAGGCGCACTGGCTCGCCCAGGTGGAGGCTGACGGCGAGCAGCAGATGCGTTGGGAGCTACTACTGCAACGCGACACGGAGGCACTGCGGCTTGAGGAGGAGGAGGAGGAGGAGCGGCCCCGGCGAGCCGCAATGCCGGCGCCCCAGCAGACGCCGAAGGAGGTTGCCCTGACAGCGTACCAAGCGGCGTTCGGGTGGGCTGACCCTACTCCCGTCTTCATCGACCTCACCGGCGGCGATGTCGACGTCAAGGGCAAGGCGGCGGACTTCTAGGGCAGCGTGCGGGCGCAGACTTTTTTATGTTTTTAAGTAATGTTTAATTATGTTTAAGTGGACTTTGGCCAACGGTTGACCGACCACTTTAATGTTTAACTATGTTTATTTCTGTGTCATGTTTTTTTTGTGCCGGTAAATTTGGACCCGTCTTCTGTTGGACGCTTAAGCCGAGCTACATGAAAATGCAGACACGCACGTGTATCTGACTGACTCACGGCGCGTTGGAGTTGCTCTAAGTCTGCGTAACGTAACGGCGACTGGGCTCGCGCATGATGGAAAGCAGAGCCGACAGAAAGGCGCGTAGTGCCTCCGTAGCTCCGTGTGGCTCTCCTCCAGCCCTCCCGGTCCGTCGCTGTCGCTCGCTCCACGTCGAGGCCGCGGGTAGTGAGCCAGCGGCACAGGCCGCTGCATGCAGGTACGCCGTGTCTGTGTGGACTGCGGTGCGGCGTAGGCCACGGAGGATCTGTGTGGCTGCGGTGAAGCACTACCGTGTCCAGGATCCGACGCGAGGGGATGGATGTCAGCATCGACGCAGGGAGCAGTTACTACATTACACATGGCGTCGTTAACCGTGAGAGCGAGTGAGCACTCGCTGCCTGTCCCGGCCGGTCTCTTCGCGCGCACTGCCCCCGGCTCCTCGCTTGAGCAAGCAGCAGCGCCTTTCAAGGGCAGAGCAATCGAGGAGGAGCAAGGAACCCCTCTTCTTTAACACGCACTTTCCTATGCCAGCCGGAGAACACGGCACTTTTGCGCGGGCGGCTGGAGTAAATTACTCTTTGGAGGCATCGTCTTCGTGGAGCTCGCTGATCTTTGGAGTACGTCATGGCTAGAGGTCTCCGGGTAAAAACCTAAAATTAGAATTAAGCCGTGTAAGACATCGAACATCTACAACCAGACGTCTCATATCCATCTCAAACGTTCGGAGTTCGGACGGCCCACTTACCTGGTCACTACTTGGAAAAAAAATCCATCTAACCGGACCTCACAAACTCAGCCCAAACATCTAGGCTCACCGACACTTCTTATACCCAACCTATATGTAGAGCGGATATGAGAAAACGTCGAGACACGGATGCCACGCCGGACTAACATAGGGTCGCGGCAAATCTCTTGAAGGCGTCTCTTTGAAACACCATCGGGCCACGGAAATGTTGTTGAAACAATGATCGGGAAGTCACCAGCTGGAGAAAGGGCCAGAGGACTAAGACATGAGGCGGCACCATCCCTTCCACTAGAGGACGTGTTTGGAAACCACCTACATGGCACAAAGACATAATCAGATCCAACGGGCCAGAGGAGCAACGACTAGACAATCCTCCTTTATGCCGCTGACGAGGTGGACTAGAAGTCGGGGGTAACTTATTCATGATCCGCACGGCTCCATCATCGACGCCACAACTCTGTAACACAGATTCGAAGTCCTCGTCACGTCCTGCCACCAGAGTGCTGGTGGGAGCTCAGATTCAGGATTCACTGTGGATATAAATATATTTTTCTCCATAAACTCGGTTAGAATTTATGAAGTTTGCGTTTTTAGAATAATGTAGAACAAGGAAAAATCACACAAGATTAGAGTATCTACAACCAAGATTGGCTAATTTCGATCCCCAAACATCTGCGGATGTGCTCGGTCAGTGACGAGACGCGTCCTTTTGAGCCTTCATTTTGTGCATGCATGCATGCAACCATGTCTCCTACATAAGCTATGACAAAACATGGATGACTCATAGACGATGTTTAAAATCAGGCCACACATGGGTGCATACATCAGGCACTAGCCATTGGATTTTGGCGTCGTGCATGCGTCGGCCAGGAGGATCGTGCATGAAGCAATTCGGCTCCTACATCCTCGTCGGCCAGGAAGATCGTGCATGAAGCAATTCGGCTCCTACATCCTCGTCAAACTATCAGGTCAAATGCATGTGATCAGTGGGGATGGAGAGAGAACGAGAAAAGAAAGAATAAAAAAAGAGAAAAGGTGGTCTGGGGTGGGCCGCACCCAATGTGGAGGACTGCTCGGACATGCCCAGGCATCCCCCTATCCTCCCCATCTTTGGTGTGGATACGGGGATTTGCGGACAACCCGGTAATAAGGGGACAAAGTGGGGGTCCGGTTGGATGATTTTTTTTCTTCTCCCATGTTCAAATAGTGAATGGGGTGTTTGATTGGAAGTTTGAGAGGTTCGATTGTAGATGATTTTAGGGCAACTCCAATCCGCCGACGCAAACTAACACAGATTTTGTCCGTTTGGGTCGGCCGTAGGGGCGGCGTCCGGCCCCTCCGCATTTTGATGGCGGCCGATTGACGTATCTCGTTCGCACAGTTGGTAAGCTGCTTTTATTTTTACACAACTTTTGCATGCAAATCTCAACATTGGCCAAATTTAAATCACATAGTTTTTACATCACAATAATAATAGTATACAACCAAAAAATCTCACAGTTTACAAACCAAATAAAATTTGAATTTTCATAAATACATTGAAAGAAAAAGACCTATACATCTATTGGTTGCTGAGGTGAGTCCACATATGCTCAACCAAATCATTTTGTAGTGAATATGAGTTGCCCAATCACGCATTTCATGATGAAATTTGATGAACCGTGTAAGCATTGCAGGTCCATGCTCAGGCACAACACATTCACCCTGAAATTGAAACCCTTGGTCGAAGATTTGGTCCGCATGCTCATTCTGTACGATGGTGTTGTGCATTATCACACAAGCAGTTAATACATCCCACATGTTCTTGGTGCTCCATGTTCTAGCATGGTGCCGAATGATGGCCCATCAAGATTGAAGCACACCAAAAAGCACGCTCCATATCCTTCCTAGCACACTCTTATGCTTGAGCAAACCTAGCCCTCATCTCTTCCATCAGATTGGATATTATCTTCACAAGAGTTGAGCACCGAGGGTAGATACCATCAGCTACGTAATATCCCTTGTTGTAGTCGTGGCCATTGATCTCAAACTTAACCTCTAGGCAGTCGCCTTCTGCAAGTCTTCTGAACTCTAGAGAGCACTGAAGCACGTTGATGTCATTATGAGAACCAGCCATGCTGAAAAAAGGTGCCGAATTCATAGATCTTGTGAAGCCACAACGTCAAGTATGACAGTGCAACCTTTAACATGTGTATTGCCCCTGCCGAGCAGATGGATAGTCCTTCCCCTTTCAGTGAATGCAATTTATGCTACCAAGCATTTTCGGGAAGACTCCATTTGCATTGATTGCCAACAACCGGGTTGTATCCGCAACATTTTGCTCTCTCAAGTACTCCGGGCCAAACTCCGCTACCATAATCTTGCAGAACTTGTACAATGACGCAAGGCATGTGAACATACTTGTCAGCAAGATCGTCGAGAATTTCGTATGCAAGCATCCGAATAGCTGCAATGCATTTCTGATAAAAGGAGAAGTCAGCCTTTCCAAGGGCATCCTCCTTGCATACAAAATAATCATCATACGTTATCAACCCCTCCCGAATACAGCTGAACACATGTCTCGCCATCCGATAGCGGTGCTGCAAAAGCTTGGGATTGAAGAGCGGGGACGTTCACTGAAAGTAATCTCGAAGAGTAGGCGATTGTCACTCTCTCTATTGTGATTCAATGTCGGAGTGTGGCCCGGGATCGACCCCCTAATCCTCGGCCGCTGCCTAGCAATGTGATCACCGATGACCATACTTGCAACAACAAAATCCTCATCGTCTGACGATGAATCATCCGATGAACACATGAAGTTGTTAAAAAGAACTCATCCCCACTATCAATGGTACCTTGCGGGCCAAACACCGAACACCTTGCGGGCGTGGTGGAGTAGCGTCCGATGAAGAGCCCCGCACCTCTCCCCCGTACAGACAGCGTGCTTGTGGAAGTGGAGGTGGCCGTTGAGGAGAGAGGGTGGGGAGGCTATGGAGGTGCTAGTACGACGGCGAAAAGTCATCACCAACGCTGGGAAGAGCGGGCATCGAATGCGGCGTAGAGGAGGGGGGGGGGGGGGGGAGAGTGGATGCAGGTGTCTCCCTGGGCAACGTCCAACCAGCCGGAAGTGGGTGGCGGTAGTGAGGGTGGCATGGCCGGAGGTTTCTGGCGTGGATGAGAAGGGGGGAGGGGGGGGGGGGGATGGCCAATGTGCCACCGACAGGCAAACTGGCGGGAGGACAAGGGTGCGCCGCATGCGTCCGCGTTGATGCAAACCCGGCCCAAATTTGGGCAAAAAATGGGTCGCGAGTGTACGAAAAACGGACGGACATGTGTTTGCATGGACACGTTGGGCCGTGTTTTCTGTCCGTTTTGACACAAATGTACACGTGCGGAAAAATGATTGGGCGTGTTGGAGTTGCCCTTACGACCTGCCACACCACAGCACGATGAAGTTCTTCCCCGCAAAAAAAAAAAAACACACACGATGGAGTTCTTTTTTTCATATTGGAGGGCGTGAGTCTATAGACCTGTAGCGCACAACAACTACATGACGTCCGGCGCTCCGGCCCGGACGATTAACAACGCTGCCTGGACATGGCGAGTACGCGGCGGGCCTTGCATGGGTTGGTCCACCAACCGTCGAAGCAAGCCGTCGGTGCCGGCAGGCCGGCCGGCCAGTGAGCTGGGTTGGTCCACCAACGGTCCCTCCAGCAAGCTAGCTTGCCCACAGCTGCATCCGATCGATCGAGTACAAGATCGCAACCAATGCATATCACGGTCCCGGAACCGTATCGAATCGAATCGAAACCCCGGATCGATGGAGCTCCGTCCATGCACATGCCCGCATTCTGCTCCACAAACCTAGCAATCGAATCCTGCTTCACGCGTTCGGCGCCGTCCGTTGCGTGCAGACGTCCAGTCGGCCGGCACCGCATGCATCTGGCCTGCCCACGCCACGCTCACGTCGCATCAGGGAAGTGAGGGCCGAGTCAGTCGGTCTGTCAGTCTCGTGTGGGGCCGTCTGGGTAACCGGCCGGGCCGGCCGCGGCATGGTTGGGATAGGACGGTCGCCGTCTTTCCGGCGGCCGGGGCCGGCGTTAATTTTCTGCTCGTTGCCTGCCGAGCACACGCGGTTACGCAATGTTCCTTTCAACGGATTATTATTATTATCACCGGCTGTTTGAAGACGTACACCAGCCACCTAGACATGCTAGTTCTGATTGCCTCTTTCTGATCGCTTAACAATGGAGCTGGGGTCGTTTCCGAAAGCGGACGCGACGCAAGGCAACGCAACCAGCTAAACCGCTGAACCGCACGTCGCCATGCTTCGCCGATTCCGGGCAATGCGAACTTGTCTTTCCGATTGTTTCCTCTTTCGCCAAACAGCTTTGTAAAGCCTAGTGAACGGAGTCCGTATGTTAAAAAACGTTCAAACAAAGGAGTTCCCTGCGTAAGGTGTCTATACTAGGTCAAGCATGTATGCGTAGTGGGCTAGTGGCTGCAATAATTTGTTAGCTAATTGAAGAGTTGAGTCGTCCTCGTCAAGCAAAACAGCTTGTTTGTGCTAAAATTTGAGATGGGCTCTAGGCCCATATAGCAATTTCTGAAAAATCTCTAAGGGCCCATGTGGGTTATATGGCACTAGGTGTAGTGGAAAGTTTAGTCCCACCCTGCTAGTGCAAGGAGAGTTGGAGTGGTTTATAAGGGTTTCTCTTCTGCATACTATTGGAGGTTGAGAAGAGAAGAGGCCCTCGCGCACTCCTCCTCTGCCGCCCGCCTCGTCACGACGCGCCGCGGGTTGCGTGATTGAGCCGAGCCGAGCTCATCTGAGACGTCGGATCGTGGGCTGTCACGGACTCGGACGTGGGCCGAGCCCACGTCTCTCCACGCGACTGCGTCTATATAAGTGTGCGGTGTCTCCTAACCCTAGAGAGCAGGTCTCTGAATCCTGTGAGGGGTGAATAGCTTTTTGGGCAGCGATTACGCGACTGCTCGCTTCCGATCTTCTACTTCCTCTACGTCCGTGTTGCCTTCATCATCACCATGTCCACCGACGCCGAACGTGCCGCCGCCGAGAAAGCTGAAGCCGACAAGAAGGCCGCCGAGGACGCCGCTGCCGCCACCAAAGCCGCTGCCTCTGCATGGCCTACTGGAGGGTATAACTCGTTTATCCTACTGTTTTCTGTTTTAGCCATGCTAGCGTTATACGTAGATCTTGCTGCAATTAGCGTAGTATGTGCTAGCTTGACTGAATATCAGTATGTGTTTACTTATGTCAATGCCGTGCTAGTGATTCACTCATGGATTAATTTAATCGAGAAATTGCCTATTTACTCAACAATCCAAAAACCTATTATGTGTAGGAATTTTTCGGCAAGTGGCTTTGCCGCTGCACTGAAACCGGATAAGTTTACCGGTACATACTTTAAGCGTTGGCAGACTAAGACCACGTTATGGCTCACGGCTATGAACGTGTTCTGGGTCACCAGGGTCTCCACGGAAACGATTGCTCCTGAACAGGAGAAGGCGTTCAAGGAGGCTACCGTTGTGTTTCTCGGAGCAGTTCTTAGCGTGATCGGAGATAAACTGGTCGATGCATATTTACATGTGCATGTCGCCAAGGACTTGTGGGAGGCGCTCGAATCTAAATTCGGGGCCGCCGATGCAGGGAGCGAGATGTATATTATAGAGCAGTTCCACGATTACAAGATGGTTGAAAACCGTCCTGTATTGGAGCAGGCTCATGAGATAATATGCATCGTTAAGGAGCTTGAACTTCTTAAGTGCGAGTTACCGGGCAAGTTTGTCGCGAGCTGCATAATCGCTAAGCTCCCTAATTCCTGAAGGAACTTTGCCACCACTCTGAAACATCAGAGGCGTGAATTCTCTGTGGAGGATGTCATTGGTCATCTGAGTGTTGAGCAGAATTCGAGGGCAAAAGACTCGCATGGAAAAGGGACCGAAGGGACTTCTGTCGCCAACATGGTGAACCAGAGAAACCATAACTCCCACAAGCCCAAGGGAAAGAACGGTGTCCAACAGAATACCGACTTTAAGAAGAAGGGTAAGAAGACCTTCAAGAAGAACAAGAAGGATGAGGGCTGCTTTACTTGTGGTTCAGTTGAACATTGGGCCAACAAGTGCCCAAACAAGTACAAGAAGCCAGGACATGACTCCAAGTCTGTCAACATGATTGTGGGCAACAATGAGAATGATGCATCTGGGTACGGTAATTTATTTACTGTTTTTTCAGTGTTTCAACCCAACAATTGGTGGGTGGACACAGGTGCATGTGTTCATGTGTGTGCTGACATTTCATTGTTCACTTCTTACCAGGCCACATGTCACGGGTCCGTATTGATGGGGAATGGTGCGAGTGCTTCTGTTCATGGTGTTGGCACGGTCGATCTGAAGTTTACTTTAGGAAGGAACGTGCAGCTGAAGAATGTGCAGCATGTCCCCGCCATCAAAAAGAACCTCGTTAGTGGCTCCCTTCTATGTAGAGAAGGGTTTAAGTTGGTTTTCGAGTCTAATAAATTAGTTGTTACGAAATATGGACTCTTTGTTGGAAAAGGTTATGAGAGCGGAGGGATGTTCCGCCTTTCCCTCGTAGATTTTTGTAATAAAGTCGTGAACCATATTCATTCGAATGTTAATGAATCTGAAGTTTGGCATTCACGTCTTTGTCACATTAGTTTCGGTGTTATGACGCGGCTAGCCAAGTTGGATTTAATCCCGAGTTTCACCTTAGCCAAAGGTTCTAAGTGCCTTTCATGTGTACAAGCTAAGCAACCTCGCAAGCCTCACAAGGCCGCGGAGGAGAGACACTTGTCACCATTAGAACTCATACATTCAGATCTTTGTGAGATGAATGGTGTGTTGACTAAAGGTGGAAAGAAATACTTCATGACATTGATAGATGACTCCACTAGATATTGCTATGCGTATCTGTTAAACACCAAAGATGAGGCTCTACACTACTTTAAAATCTATAAGGCAGAAGTTGAGAAACAACTTGAAAAGAAAATTAAACGAGTCCGGTCAGATCGTGGTGGAGAGTACTTCTCGAGTGAGTTTGATTCTTTCTGTGCGGAGCATGGCATTATTCATGAGAGGACGCCTCCCTATTCACCCCAGTCAAACGGGGTTGCCGAGCAGAAAAACCGTACTCTAACTGATTTGGTTAACGCCATGTTAAATACATTGGGTTTATCCAAGGCATGGTGGGGGAGGCTATATTGATGACATGTCATGTCCTGAATAAAGTTCCGACAAAGGATAAAGAGATCACTCCCTATGAGAAATGGGCAAAGAGAAGGACAACACTCTCGTACTTGCGTACTTGGAGCTGTTTGGTGAAAGTCAATGTGCCGGTCCCCAAAAAAACGTAAGCTTGGACCAAAGACTGTGGACTGCGTTAATTTGGGTTACGCTAAGAACAGCGTTGGCTATACTAGTAGTGAAATCTGAGGTACCTGACCAGAAGGTCGGTACAATTATGGAGTCTAAAGATGCTACATTCTTCGAGGATATTTTTCCTATGAGAGATATGCAAGGCACTTCTAGACAGGAATCTGAGGAGACTCCTGAACCTGCCATTCCTATGGAATATTATGAACAAACACATTATGAAAATCCCGAGGAGGATGACAAGGAAATCCTTGTTAGGGGCAAAAGACAAAGGACTGCAAAGACCTTTGGTGATGATTTCTTCGTGTACCTCGTGGATGATACTCCCACTTCTATTTCAGAAGCATATGCCTCTCCAGAAGCTGACTACTGGAAGGATGCGGTCCATAGCGAGATGGATTCCATCATGGCTAACGGGACATGGGAGATCACTGATCGTCCCTATGGTTGCAAACCACTGGGGTGTAAGTGGGTGTTCAAAAAGAAGCTTAGGCCCGATGATACTATTGAAAAGTACAAGGCTAGGCTTGTGGCCAAGGGCTATGACCAGCAAGAAGAGGAAGATTTCTTTGATACTTATTCACCTGTGGCTAGACTGACTACCATTCGAGTATTACTCTCGTTGGCGGCCTCTCACGGTCTTCTCGTCCATCAGATGGATGTTAAGACGGCTTTTCTAAATGGAGAGCTAAAGGAGGAAATCTACATGCAACAGCCTGATGGCTTTGTGATAGATGGTCAGGAAAGAAAGGTGTGTAGGTTGATAAAATCTTTATATGGCCTGAAACAAGCACCTAAGAAATGGCATGATAAGTTTAATACAACTCTGACATCTGTTGGTTTCGTTGTTAATGAGGCTGACAAATGTGTATACTATCACCATGGTGGGGGCGGAGGAGTTATACTGTGCTTGTATGTTGATGACATACTGCTATTCGGAACAAACCTCAAAGTCATTGAGGAGGTCAAATCGTTTCTATCTCAGAACTTTGAGATGAAAGACCTTGGTGTGGCTAATGTTATCTTGAACACCAAGCTACCGAGAGATAATGAGGGTGGAATTACACTTCTGCAATCCCTCTATGTTGAGAAGATGTTGAGTCATTTTGAATATTCGAACTGCACGCCATCTCAAACACCATATGATCCTAGCGTGTTGATTCGAAAGTCCAAAGGCATGGCTAAATATCAATTGAGATACTCTTAAATCATTGGTTCACTGATGTACCTAGCGAGCGCAACGAGGCCTGACATCACGTTTGTTGTGAGCAAACTGAGCCGGTTTGTTTCCAAACCGGGTGATGTACATTGGCATGCTGTTGAGAGAGTTATGCGCTATCTGAAAGGTACTATGAACTATGGACTTCACTATACCGGATACCCGTCGGTACTTGAAGGGTATAGTGATGCGAATTGGATCTCTCATGCTAATGAGATGAAGGCCACAACTGGGTATATGTTTACTCTTGGAGATGGCGTTATTTCCTGAAAGTCTTGCAAGCAAACGATCTTAACGAGATCGACAATGAAAGCAGAATTAATGGCATTAGACACATCTGGTGTTGAAGCGAGATGGCTGCGAGATCTTTTGATGGACTTGCCATTGGTTGATAAACCGGTTCCGGCTATCCTTATGAACTGTGACAATCAGACTGTCATCATCAAGGTGAAGAGTTCAAAGGACAACATGAAGTCCACCAAACACATAAGAATGAGATTAAAAGCTGTCAGAAAATTAAGAAACTCCGGAGTGATAGCGTTGGACTATGTCCATACGGCTAAGAATCTGGCAGATCCCTTTACGAAAGGGCTATCACGTGTTGTGATAGATAATGCATTGAGGATGGGTATGAGACCCACATGAGTTGCCATGGTAGTAACCCAACCTATGTGATCGGAGATCTCGTGAATTAGGACCTGGGAAAACAAGCCAGTGGTGAACTGAGGAGAGTAACTGTCGTGGTTTTGTCATGGCAGATGTCCTAGAGAAAGGACTTAGTCGTGGAGCCATCGCAACGGGTTAGCTTGAAGGGGTTAAAGCGGACACAAGGACGCAAGAGAGTTTATACTAGTTCGGCCCCTTCAATGAAGGTAAAAGCCTACGTCTAGTTGTGATGGAATTGATGGGGTTTCGATGACTAGGGAGCAAACAAGTTTCGCCTATGTCTCGAGTTGTTGTCTCTCCTTGAACCGCCGCCGGGTCGTCCCCTTATACACACGGGTGACGCCCGTCGGTCCACAGAGTCCCAACGCCGGTTCATACTCGTATCCGGGTTGGTCTCTCCTTATTCCTAACTTACAATACAAGTTTACATATTAAGCCGGTTTATAGCTACAGGTCTTAAACCGACTACAAGCCTTGGGCCCTCATCTGCCTCTTTGGGCTTTAACACCTTTGAACTACTGATGAAGTTAACCCGGCCCAGGTAGGCCGGTTTACGCCCAGTAGTAATATCCCCAACATTAGGCCCCAGATTGATTTGAACGGGTTCATGTCAATCCTTAGCAAAAAATCTTCGTCTTCAACATCTTCTTGTAGTTGTTGAACTGCCGTGATGTCACCTTCTCTAGCTGCTGTACACCGGCATGACGTCATCATAAAGACAACATTCATGATATCTTGTTTGTTTAATAGATCCACGATAACCGAGGCGACAGCTCCGCTTCCAAGATTTATGGTTCCTTGATTCACGCGCCTGACACATGTCTCTTGCCTTATAAATAGGACCAAAGGGTCATTTCTTTTTTCGCCTTCGTCCCCTTTCTCTTCGTCTTCCTCGCGTCGCCAGCTTCGGAGCTCCGCCGCTGCCGTTGACCTCTGCACCGTCTTAGGCCGCTGCATCAACCTAAACGCACCAAAAAATCGCGGCGATCTTCCGCGTCTCCCTTAGCTCTGGTAAGTCCTCTGTTTTTCTCGACCTATATCTGTTCTAGGGTTTCATGCTGTTGCGGTGCTCCATCAACTGTTCATACTCGTACCCAGACTTCTGGATAGATCTGTGAAACCCTGCTCTGATTAACAGTAGCTTTTAGCATCCGCCTGTAGTTTCATGCTCAAGTCCCTAGATCTCACATATTTTTCTGCTCATGGAATCAATACTGTTCTGCTTTCAGCTTTTGAATATTTTTCCTCTTTTCTGAACTGGCTTCAGATCCATCGTCGTAGAGAAAATGTGTGAAATCTGTTTCTCTATACTTAGCCATCCGCTATCTCAGCAATCTTCATGTGTAGATCAGGCGGTTTAACCTTGTAGAATTTTTTTCCCAATCCGGTATATATCATTAGTCCCCTAGTTGAACCGCCAGATGTTGTTGCTTCATAAACTCTGCGTTAGATAGATATGTCTCCGGTTTAACATTACGCATACCAATGTACCTTGATCAATGCATTTTTGAACCGGGATCTTCTACCTTGTAGATTTCCTCATGGCCAAGCAAGTGTATGAGTGCAATTGGGTTCCTTCTCGCGTCACAGAGGCTGAACTTGACGATCTAGTCTTGATTGACGCTTTAGGCAGCAAAGATACCATCCATTGGAGGGCTCCTGGCCAAGAATGTCCTCCCACACCTCGAGAAGGAGAGGTCATTGTTTTCGTAGATCACCTAGCCCGGGGCTTTAAACCGCCCGGTTCTAAATTTTACCGGGATGTCTTAGCCGACTTCCAACTCCACCCCCAAGACACTGGCCCCAACTCTGTTACCAATATGTGTCACTTCCAAGTGCTCTGTGAGGTGTTCTTTCAAGAAGAGCCCACAGTGGAATTGTTCAGAGATCTTTTCCATCTAAACCGCCGTACCGAGTTTACTGATGGCTCTAATACGGAGTTGGGTGGCGTGGCGATTCATAAAAGAAAAGAGGTCACATACCCTCACGCTAAACTGCACAGCCACCCCAAAGAATGGAATCAGACATGGTTTTACTGCAAAGATACCTCCCCTGCTGGTGAGGATCCCTTGCCTGGTTTTCGTCCGGAGTGGCTCAGCAATACACATCCTTTTATTCAAAGATTGACAGCCCAAGAGAGAAGCAAATATGCTCCTCAACTGTCAAAGCTCAGAGCCTTTATGGCCAACGGTTTAACAGGGGTTGATCTGGCTCGCTGTTGGATATCATGGAGCACTGCCCCTTAGTCGGCCTCCGGTTTGATGTGTGAGTACACTGACAGTGTTGATGACCCACAGCAACATTCCAAAATCCAGCTTGCTGATGAAGAAATCACAGAAGCTATGAATAAGATGCTGAACGAACCGGAACACGTCTGCGCTAGAACCGGCTTGCTTCCCTTCTGTGCCACCAACAAACCACCAGCTGTAAGATTTTGATTTTTCTCTTTGCTGAATCTGTTGTTGATATGTTTGGTCATTGTTTAATATCAGTGTCTGTGCAATCAGGGCAATGATCCGTTTTGGAGCAAGAAACTGCCGCAGGAAAAACCAGAAAAACCAGACAAACCGGAGAAAGCAACTTGGCAAAAGACTAAAGCCGTGAAGAAGACTGCCCACAGGAAAAGAATGACTGCATCTTCTAATCTGGCCCCTGATGATGATGTGTGTAATCCGGACTTTGAGGTAGAACTTGACTTACTTGGTTTTACTTTTCATACGTCTTATTGATGATGATATTTGTCAGGATGATGCCGAAGCCAGCCACGCGGATGTTGCAGAGGTAATTATTCTCTCTTTCGATTCAGAAACCTTGCCTTCACAAAAAATCCGTCAGGCAAACCGGAAAGTTAAATTTTCCCATCCTCTTTCTTATTTGGATCCTAAATTTCTTATGAAGACCCAACAACACGAAGCCCGTCGCACAACCCGGCACAGCGGCCAGGTGGTTACCTCCGCCGGTTTACCGAACAGTCCGGTTTGGAAACGCTATTCAGAGGTCTCTAATTTGCTTGTCAGTGCTTGTCCTGAAGCGGGCTGCTTTCGTCAATCTCTTAATCCGTCTAACTCCGATTACCAGGTTACTTCCCACTCCTCTTCTGGCGAGTCATCGGCGACTCAGCTCCCACCACTCAAAACGGTGCTTGGGTAAGTTATACTTATTGTGATATTTGCAGTATATCGCCTTAGAAGATATGCTGTATTTAATTTTGTTATTCTTCTCAGGGCCAAACCTCGGCCAAGCAAGAAGGCCCGCCTGGACAAAGCGGCCGAAGAAGACGTCATTCTTGAACCAGGCAAGACACCTAATGTTGAAGCGGCTATTCCTGAGGATATGCCCAATGATCCACCGCAACAAGACGAGGATCTTATTGCTGAAGAGAGACCCACTGATGCCTCAGGTCCTGTCAGTCAGCCCACAGGTTCCGTCCGGATTGAAAGCTCCACCGGTCCAGCCAAACCTACTGACAAGCCAACAGCCCCAGTGCAAACCGGTGGTACCCAAGATGATGAGGTTATCATTACTGGCACTGGCCACACTAAACCAAGCAATCCTGTTGCTTTGTCCAAACATTCTGGCAAAGAAGAACTCGCCGCCTTTGGCAAAGGCAAGTGGAACGCTGATCTGATGACTTACTCTGCTCTGAACGCCCAAGATATCCATTCCGGCTACCTGAACCGGTTGTATACCAGTCGCGACTATGAAGCCGGTCTGGTTAATATGATGAAAGACAAATATGAGGTAACTTCCATATACTCCTTCCTGCTTGTATGCTTCAATTCTTGCTGACTCTCCTAGCCCCTAAGGGCCGGTTTGTAATCTTCTTTCAAACTGGGACTTACTAATGTAAACCTTAATGCTTTGAAATTCGCTGATGTAGCCCCCAAGGGCCAGTTCAACTTAGCATAGTTAAACCGGTACTTTCAAGTAATTGAAATTGCTGTATCAGAATATATATGAGCAAATAGCCATTAGCCCCCAAGTGCCAAGTTGAATACTTGTATTGATCTTGGGACTTTGTAAGCAATTGAAAGATGAAGATCGAATATGCATTAGCCCCCAAGTACCAAGTGCATAACTTGTTATGTGGTTGGTACTTCAATCCTTGTACTGTTTTGTTGAAGCATATAACTGTCTGCATGCAGGCTGAGCTGAAGACGAAAGAAAGCCAAACCGCCGACCTCCAAGAAAACCTGAAAACCCAACAAGCTGAAACCTCCAAAGCAAAAGAGGAGTTAGCCAGTGCTTTAAGCGCCATGGAGCAGCTTAAGGAGAGTTTTAAGAAGAAGCAGGCGGATTGGGCCACTGAAAAGTCCACTTTAATCAAGCGAGCAGAGGACGCCGAGGCTGCTCTCAAACCGGTGGCGGATGAATTGACCAGCATAAAGCGGCACGTGCATACTATGACTACTGCCATCTTTGGTAAGCCATTTTGACTTCTGAACTGATTTGGCCTTCTTACCGAGCTGCCGGTTTAACCCTTATGATATTTCAGGGACACGTACTGGTCACTTGGGTTCAGATGTGCGGAAAAAATTGAAAGCCGTCTACACGTTGGTCGAACAGCTGTATACTGGTTCGTAGCGGATCAGCTGTACCGCATCTCACAACAAACCGGCGCCTACTTTGATTCAAGATACCCTGATGAAGCTGTCAGTGCTTCCCGCCCGGGTTGAAGAGCTGAAGAAATCTGCTGCTCGAACCGGTGCAATCAATGCCTTAATGCGGGCCAAAGCCTGGGTGCCGGATTTTGATCCTATTGAATTGGCTCAGGGCTATCCCAGCTTGAAAGAAGATGGGTCAGAATTTAGTGAAGCGGATCAGCAAGCAATAAACCGGGAGGTGCGTCCGCTAGCTTGTCAACTGGCTGAAGAGGCAGACTTGTCTCGTTATCAAGCTCAATATGACAATCAGAACAAGCGAATAGCTGCCCCGGTTCATGAATCGGAAAATCTTATCCCTCCAATCCGTAAGCACACTTATGCTCCCGATATTGACCCGTCCTTGCTGATCCACGATGAAGCTGTTTTTCAAGCATTAATGGGAATTGACTGGACAACTGATGATTTCCAGCCACTGGGTAGAGCAACGGAGGCTGAAGCGGCGCAGGATGATCAACAACCATCAGGCCGGGCTGGTGACCAGGCCCGAACCGGAAGCCGGTTTTAAAACTGTCTCTCCTTCAAGAAACAATGATATTATTATGGGCACCGTGTTGCCTTGTAATAGACTAGCTGATGCTTTTGATGTTTGATATGCCTTCATGCATAATTTATTTTTTCATGTAGTGATGAACTTTCCAAAGCGTTTTTCTGCAATAAAAACTCTTGAAGTGCCACCGCGGTTGTACCGTCTGGCGGAATATGATGTCTGCATATATAAAGCCAAAACATCAAAAAATTCTTAAGTATATGATCGATTTTTTGCGATACATAATACCTGTGATTGTTGAGCATGAAGTTAGCGTGGCCAATCTTGAAGCGGAGTTTTGCAAACCCACACTGCTGGAGGAGATAACAACTCCTGTATATATATAACTCCGGTTTATCAGGTGAACCGTGCCGGGTTATAATAAACTCCGTGTTACTCCATAAGAGGATGTTAACCACCGGGCAAATAGTCTCCGGATTGACGTGAACTGTGTTCCATCAATCGATTGGTTAAAAAACTTTGTCGGTTTAAAGATGTAAAAAAAGCAAAAAACCCCCTTCAATGAAAAGTATAAAGAAAATGCAAAAAAGGTTTATTTAAGCTGATCAGATGGTGTTACCATGGCCGAACACGACCAAGCTCCCGTTAGGTGTAACTATGGTTCTAGTCATCCAGGTCCCCAAATGAAACCGTGGCATTTATGCTGATCAAGTGGCATGGTCATGGTTCGGGTTCGACCAAGCCCCCAAGTGATTCTGTGGCCTTAGGCCGACCAAGAGGCATGACTGGTTCAGACGTGACCAAGTCCCCAAGTGATCTGGTGGCTTTCGCCTATCAAGAGGCATGGTATTGGTTCAGACACGACCAATCCTCCAAGTGATATGATGCTTTTGTAAAGCTAACTCAAGGGGTAAACCGGAGGCCGCTTTAGAGCAACTCCGTGTAACCTCACATGATGTAAAAGAACAGATACCCCGCTTTAGCTGAGGCTCCGGTTTATTATATTTAATCATAGTATATACATTGTCGTACTATGTACATAAGTATAGCCAATGGCTCAAGTATAGTAAGGCCGAAGATGAGCTATGTTCCACGGCCTGTTGGTCTCCTCCTCTGATGTGCGTTAGTCTTTATGCTCTCGAATATCGATCAGATAGTACGACCCGTTGTGCAGGTTCTTGCTAACCACGAAAGGCCCCTCCCAAGGTGGGGATAGCCTATGCATATCGGTCTGGTCTTGGATGAGCCGAAGCACAAATCTCCTTCCTAAAAGGTTCTGGTTCTGACTCGGCGACTGTGATAACGACGAAGATCCTGCTGGTAAATCGCCGATCAGGCGGCTGCGACGTCACGCTCTTTGTCCAACCGGTCCAAAGCATCTTGCCATGCTGTCTCTTTGTCCGCTTCAATATAAGCCGCCACACGAGGTGAATCATGACGGATATCACTGGGGAGAACCGCCTCTGCTCCATAAACCATGAAGAACGGTGTGTATCCTGTTGATCTATTGGGTGTTGTATTGATGCTCCATAACACAGATGGTAATTCTTCTACCCAACAACCCGGCGTTCTCTGCAATGGAACCATGAGCCGGGGCTTAATGCCTCTCAAGGTCTCTTGATTAGTTCTTTCTGCTTGGCCATTGGACTGTGGATGCGCAACAGATGAAACATCGAGCCGGATGTGTTCCCGTTCGCAGAACTCTTTCATAGCACCTTCGAACAAATTGGTACCATTATCTGTGATAATACTGTGCGGAAAGCCAAACCGGAAAATCACCTTTTTGATGAACTGAACCGCCGTGGCCGCATCACACTTGCTAGCAGGTTCTGCCTCCACCCATTTTGTAAACTTGTCAACCGCCACCAGGAGGTGGGTCTTCTTATCTTTGGACCTTTTGAAAGGCCCAACCATATCCAGCCCCAAGTCGCAAACGGCCAAGTAATTGGAATCATTCTCAATTCTTGAGCCGGTATATGAGTGTTGGGCAACGTAGTAATTTCAAAAAATTTCCTACGCACACGCAAGATCATGGTGATGCATAGCAACGAGGGGGAGAGTCTGATCTATGTACCCTTGTAGATCGCAACGGAAGCGTTGACACAACGTAGAGGAAGTAGTCGTACGTCTTCTTCCCGATCCGACCGATCCAGGCACCGTTACTCTGGCACCTCCGAGTTCTTAGCACACGTTCAGCTCGATGACGATCCCCGGGCTCCGATCCAGCAAAGCTTAGGGGAGGAGTTCCGTCAGCATGACGGCGTGGTGACGATCTTGATGTACTATCAACGTAGGGCTTCGCCTAAGCACTACAACGATATGATCGAGGTGGAATTTGGTGGCAGGGGGCACCGCACACGGCTAAGGAACGATCTCAAGGATCAACTTGTGTGTCTAGAGGTGCCCCCTGCCCCCGTATATAAAGGTTGCCAGGGGGAGGGCTGGCCGGCCAAGCTGTGGAGGCGCAGGAGGAGTCCTACTCCTACCGGGAGTAGGACTCCCCCCCAATCCTATTCCTAATAGGACTCCCAAGTGGAAAGAGAGGGAGAGAGGTGGCCGGCCACCTCTCCTAGTCCTAATAGGACTAGGGGAGGGGGTGGCGCGCAGCCCACCTTGGGCTGCCCCTTTCACCTTTCCACTAAGGCCCAATAAGGCCCATTTGGTTCCCGGGGGGTTCCGGTAACCTCCCGGTACTCCGGTAAAATTCCCGATTTCACCCGGAACACTTCCGATGTCCAAACATAGGCTTCCAATATATCAATCTTTATGTCTCGACCATTTCGAGACTCCTCGTCATGTCCGTGATCACATCCGGGACTCCAAACAACCTTCGGTACATCAAAATGCATAAACTCATAATAACTGTCATCGTAACGTTAAGCGTGCGGACCCTACGGTTCGAGAACAATGTAGACATGACCGAGACACGTCTCCGGTCAATAACCAATAGCGGGACCTGGATGCCCATATTGGCTCCTACATATTCTACGAAGATCTTTATCGGTCAGACCGCATAACAACATACGTTGTTCCCTTTGTCATCGGTATGTTACTTGCCCGAGATTCGATCGTCGGTATCCAATACCTAGTTCAATCTCGTTACCAGCAAGTCTCTTTACTTGTTCCGTAATACATCATCCCGCAACTAACTCATTAGTTGCAATGCTTGCAAGGCTTGTATAATGTGTATTACCGAGAGGGCCCAGAGATACCTCTCCGACAATCGGAGTGACAAATTCTAATCTCGAAATACGCCAACCCAACATCTACCATTGGAGACAGCTGTAGTACTCCTTTATAATCACCCAGTTACGTTGTGACGTTTGGTAGCACCCAAAGTTTTCCTCCGGCAAACGGGAGTTGCATAATCTCATAGTCATAGGAACATGTATAAGTCATGAAGAAAGCAATAACAACATACTAAACGATCGTGTGCTAAGCTAATGAAATGGGTCATGTCAATCAGATCATTCAACTAATGATGTGACCTCGTTAATCAAATAACAACACATTGTTCATGGTTAGGAAACTTAACCATCTTTGATTAACGAGCTAGTCTAGTAGAGGCATACTAGTGATACTCTGTTTGTCTATGTATTCACACATGTATTATGTTTCCGGTTAATACAATTCTAGCATGAATAATAAACATTTATCATGATATAAGGAAATAAATAATAACTTTATTATTGCCTCTTGGGCATATTTCCTTCAGTCTCCCACTTGCACTAGAGTCAATAATCTAGATTACACAGTAATGATTCTAACACCCATGGAGCCTTGGTGCTGATCATGTTTTGCTCGTGGAAGAGGCTTAGTCAACGGGTCTGCAACATTCAGATCCGTATGTATCTTGCAAATCTCTATGTCTCCCACCTGGACTAGATCCCGGATGGAATTGAAGCGTCTCTTGATGTGTTTGGTCCTTTTGTGAAATCTGGATTCCTTTGCCAAAGCAATTGCACCAGTATTGTCACAAAAGATTTTCATTGGACCCGATGCACTAGGTATGACACCTAGATCGGATATGAACTCCTTCATCCAGACTCCTTCGTTCGCTGCTTCCGAAGCAGCTATGTACTCCGCTTCACATGTAGATCCCGCTACGACGCTTTGTTTAGAACTGCACCAACTGACAGCTCCACTGTTTAAAGTAAACACGTATCCGGTTTGCGATTTAGAATCGTCCGGATCAGTGTCAAAGCTTGCATCAATGTAACCTCTTACGGTGAGCTCTTTGTCACCTCCATATACGAGAAACATATCCTTAGTCCTTTTCAGGTATTTCAGGATGTTCTTGACCGCTGTCCAGTGATCTACTCCTGGATTACTTTGGTACCTCCCTGCTAAACTTATAGCAAGGCACACATCAGGTCTGGTACACAGCATTGCATACATGATAGAGCCTATGGCTGAAGCATAGGGAACATCTTTCATTTTCTCTCTATCTTCTGCAGTGGTCGGGCATTGAGTCTGACTCAACTTCACACCTTGTAACACATGCAAGAACCCTTTCTTTGCTTGATCCATTTTGAACTTCTTCAAAATCTTGTCAAGGTATGTGCTTTGTGAAAGTCCAATTAAGCGTCTTGATCTATCTCTATAGATCTTAATGCCCAATATGTAAGCAGCTTCTGTTGGGGAACGCAGTAATTTCAAAAATTTTCCTACGCACACGCAAGATCATGGTGATGCACAGCAACGAGAGGGGAGAGTGTTGTCTACGTACCAACGCAGACCGACTGCGGAAGCAATCACACAACGTAGAGGAAGTAGTCGTACGTCTTCTTCCCGATCCGACCGATCCAAGCACCGTTACTCCGGCACCTCCGAGTTCTTAGCACACGTTCAGCTCGATGACGTTCCTCGGGCTCCGATCCAGCAAAGCGTCGAGGAAGAGTTCCGTCAGCACGACGGCGTGATGACGATCTTGATGTACTACCGACGCAGGGCTTCGCCTAAGCACTGTAACGGTATGATCGAGGTGGAATTTGGTGGCAGGGGGCACCGCACACGGCTAAGGAACGATCTCAAGGATCAACTTGTGTGTCTTGGGGTGCCCCCTGCCCCCGTATATAAAGGTTGGAGGAGGGGGAGCCGGCCGGCCAGGGAGAGGGAGGCGCAGAGGGAGTCCTACTCCCACCGGGAGTAGGACTCCCCCCTCCAATCCTAATCCTATTAGGACTCCCGGGGGGGAAAGGAGAGAGAGGGGGGCCGGCCCCTTCTCCTAGTCCTACTAGGACTTGGGGAAGGGGGGGGGGGGGTGCGGCTAGGCTGTGGGCTGCCCCTTCTCTCTTTTCCACTAAGGCCCAATAGGCCCATTAGTCTCCCGGGGGGTTCCGGTAACCCTCCCGGTATTCCGGTAAAATCCCGATTTCACCCGGAACACTTCCTATGTCCAAACATAGGCTTCCAATATATCAATCTTTACGTCTCGACCATTTCGAGACTCCTCGTCATGTCCGTGATCTCATCCGGGACTCCGAACAACCTTCGGTACATCAAAATGCATAAACTCATAATAACTGTCATCGTAACGTTAAGCGTGCGGACCCTACGGTTCGAGAACAATGTAGACATGACCGAGACACGTCTCCGGTCAATAACCAATAGCGGGACCTGGATGCCCATATTGGCTCCTACATATTCTACGAAGATCTTTATCGGTCAGACCGCATAACAACATACGTTGTTCCCTTTGTCATCGGTATGTTACTTGCCCGAGATTCGATCGTCGGTATCCAATACCTAGTTCAATCTCGTTACTGGCAAGTCTCTTTACTCGTTCCGTAATACATCATCTCACAACTAACATATTAGTTGCAGTGCTTGCAAGGCTTATGTGATGTGCATTACCGAGAGGGCCCAGAGATACCTCTCCGACAATCGGAGTGACAAACCCTAATCTCGAAATACGCCAACCCAACATCTACCATTGGAGACACCTGTAGTACTCCTTTATAATCACCCAGTTACGTTGTGACGTTTGGTAGTACCCAAAGTGTTCCTCCGGTAAACAGGAGTTGCATAATCTCATAGTTATAGGAACATGTATAAGTCATGAAGAAAGCAATAGCAACATACTAAACGATCGGGTGCTAATCTAATGGAATGGGTCATGTCAATCAGATCATTCAACTAATGATGTGACCTCGTTAATCAAATAACAACTCTTTGTTCATGGTTAGGAAACATAACCATCTTTGATTAATGAGCTAGTAAAGTAGAGGCATACTAGTGACACTCTGTTGGTCTATGTATTCACACATGTATTATGTTTCCGGTTAATACAATTCTAGCATGAATAATAAACATTTATCATGATATAAGGAAATAAATAATAACTTTATTATTGCCTCTAGGGCATATTTCCTTCAGTCTCCCACTTGCACTAGAGTCAATAATCTAGATTACACTGCAATGATTCTAACACCCATGGAGCCTTGGTGCTGATCATGTTTTGCTCGTGGAAGAGGCTTAGTCAACGGGTCTGCAACATTCATATCCGTATGTATCTTGCAAATCTCTATGTCTCCCACCTGGACTAAATCCCGGATGGAGTTGAAGCGTCTCTTGATGTGTTTGGTTCTTTTGTGAAATCTGGATTCCTTTGCCAAGGCAATTGCACCAGTATTGTCACAGAAGATTTTCATTGGACCCGATGCACTAGGTATGACACCTAGATCGGATATGAACTCCTTCATCCAGACTCCTTCGTTCGCTGCTTCCGAAGCAGCTATGTACTCCGCTTCACATGTAGATCCCGCTACGACGCTTTGTTTAGAACTGCACCAACTGACAGCTCCACCGTTTAAAGTAAACACGTATCCGGTTTGCGATTTAGAATCGTCCGGATCAGTGTCAAAGCTTGCATCAACGTAACCTCTTACGGTGAGCTCTTTGTCACCTCCATATACGAGAAACATATCCTTAGTCCTTTTCAGGTATTTCAGGATGTTCTTGACCGCTGTCCAGTGATCCATTCCTGGATTACTTTGGTACCTCCCTGCTAAACTTATAGCAAGGCACACATCAGGTCTGGTACACAGCATTGCATACATGATAGAGCCTATGGCTGAAGCATAGGGAACATCTTTCATTTTCTCTCTATCTTCTGCAGTGGTCGGGCATTGAGTCTTACTCAACTTCATACCTTGTAACACAGGCAAGAACCCTTTCTTTGCTTGATCCATTTTGAACTTCTTCAAAATCCTGTCAAGGTATGTGCTTTGTGAAAGTCCAATTAAGCATTTTGATCTATCTCTATAGATCTTTATGCCTAATATGTAAGCAGCTTCCCCGAGGTCTTTCATCGAAAAACTTTTATTCAAGTATCCCTTTATGCTATCCAGAAATTCTATATCATTTCCAATCAGCAATATGTCATCCACATATAATATTAGAAATGCTACAGAGCTCCCACTCACTTTCTTGTAAATACAGGCTTCTCCAAAAGTCTGTATAAAGCCAAATGCTTTGATCACACTATCAAAGCGTTTATTCCAACTCCGAGATGCTTGCACCAGTCCATAAATGGATCGCTGGAGTTTGCATACTTTGTTAGCTCCCTTTGGATCGACAAAACCTTCTGGTTGTATCATATACAACTCTTCTTCCAGAAATCCATTCAGGAATGCAGTTTTGACATCCATCTGCCATATTTCATAATCATAAAATGCGGCAATTGCTAACATAATTCTGACGGACGTAAGCATCGCTACGGGTGAGAAGGTCTCATCGTAGTCAACTCCTTGAACTTGTCGAAAACCTTTCGCGACAAGTCGAGCTTTATAGACAGTAATATTACCGTCAGCGTCAGTCTTCTTCTTGAAGATCCATTTATTCTCAATTGCTTGCCGATCATCGGGCAAGTCAACCAAAGTCCATACTTTGTTTTCATACATGGATCCCATCTCAGATTTCATGGCCTCAAGCCACTTTGCGGAATCTGGGCTCACCATCGCTTCTTCATAGTTCGTAGGTTCATCTGATCTAGCATCATGACTTCCAGAACTGGATTACCGTACCACTCTGGTGCGGATCTCACTCTGGTTGATCTACGTGGTTCAGTAGTATCTTGTTCTGAAGCTTCATGATCATCATCATTAGCTTCCTCACTGATTGGTATAGGTGTCGCAGAAACAGTTTTCTGTGATGTACTATTTTCCAATAAGGGAGCAGGTACAGTTACCTCGTCAAGTTCTACTTTCCTCCCACTCACTTCTTTCGAGAGAAACTCCTTCTCTAGAAAGTTTCCGAATTTAGCAACAAAAGTCTTGCCTTCGGATCTATGATAGAAGGTGTATCCAATAGTTTCCTTTGGATATCCTATGAAGACACACTTCTCCGATTTGGGTTCGAGCTTATCAGGTTGAAGCTTTTTCACATAAGCATCGCAGCCCCAAACTTTAAGAAACGACAACTTTGGTTTCTTGCCAAACCATAGTTCATAAGGTGTCGTCTCAACGGATTTTGATGGTGCCCTGTTTAACGTGAATGCGGCCGTCTCTAAAGCATAACCCCAAAACGATAGCGGTAAATCAGTAAGAGACATCATAGATCGCACCATATCTAGTAAAGTACGATTACGACGTTCGGACACACCATTACGTTGTGGTGTTCCGGGTGGCGTGAGTTGCGAAACTATTCCACAATTTTTCAAATGTACACCAAACTCGTAACTCAAATATTCTCCTCCACGATCAGATCGTAGAAACTTTATTTTCTTGTTACGATGATTTTCAACCTCACTCTGAAATTCTTTGAACTTTTCAAATGTTTCAGACTTATGTTTCATTAAGTAGATATACCCATATCTGCTTAAATCATCTGTGAAGGTGAGAAAATAACGATATCCGCCACGAGCCTCAATATTCATCGGACCACATACATCGGTATGTATGATTTCCAATAAATCTGTTGCTCTCTCCATAGTACCGGAGAACGGTGTTTTAGTCATCTTGCCTATGAGGCACGGTTCGCAAGTACCAAGTGATTCATAGTCAAGTGGTTCCAAAAGCCCATCAGTATGGAGTTTCTTCATGCGCTTTACACCGATATGACCTAAACGGCAGTGCCACAAATAAGTTGCACTTTCATTATTAACTTTGCATCTTTTGGCTTCTACATTATGAATATGTGTATCACTATCTTCGAGATTCAACAAGAATAGACCACTCTTCAAAGGTGCATGACCATAAAAGATATTATTCATATAAATAGAACAACCATTATTCTCTGATTTAAATGAATAACCGTCTCGCATTAAACAAGATCCAGATATAATGTTCATGCTCAACGCTGGCACCAAATAACAATTATTTAGGTCTAATATTAATCCCGAAGGTAGATGTAGAGGTAGCGTGCCGACCGCGATCACATCGACTTTGGAACCGTTTCCCACGCGCATCGTCACCTCGTCCTTTGCTAGCGTCCGCTTATTCCGTAGTCCCTGTTTCGAGTTGCAAATATTAGAAACAGAACCAGTATCAAATACCCAGGTGCTACTGCGAGCTCTAGTAAGGTACACATCAATAACATGTATATCACATATACCTTTGCTCACTTTGCCATCCTTCTTATCCGCCAAATACTTGGGGCAGTTCCGCTTCCAGTGACCAGTCTGCTTGCAGTAGAAGCACTCAGTTTCAGGCTTAGGTCCAGACTTGGGTTTCTTCTCCTGAGCAGCAACTTGCTTGCTGTTCTTCTTGAAGTTTCCCTTCTTCTTCCCTTTGCCCTTTTTCTTGAAACTAGTGGTTTTGCTAACCATCAACACTTGATGCTCCTTCTTGATTTCTACCTCCGCAGCTTTCAGCATTGCGAAGAGCTCGGGAATAGTCTTGTTCATCCCTTGCATATTATAGTTCATCACGAAGCTCTTGTAGCTTGGTGGCAGTGATTGGAGAATTCTGTCAATGACGCAGTCATCTGGAAGATTAACTCCCATCTGAATCAAGTGATTATTATACCCAGACATCTTGAGTATATGCTCACTGACAGAACTGTTCTCCTCCATCTTACAGCTATAGAACTTATTGGAGTCTTCATATCTCTCAATTCGGGCATTTGCTTGAAATATTAACTTCAACTCCTGGAACATCTCATATGCTCCATGACGTTCAAAACGTCGTTGAAGTCCCGATTCTAAGCCGTAAAGCATGGCACACTGAACTATTGAGTAGTCATCAGCTTTGCTCTGCCAGACGTTCATAACATCTTGCGTTGCTCCAGCAGCAGGCCTGTCACCCAGCGGTGCTTCCAGGACGTAATTCTTCTGTGCAGCAATGAGGATAATCCTCAGGTTACGGACCCAGTCCGTGTAATTGCTACCATCATCTTTCAACTTTGCTTTCTCAAGGAACGCATTAAAATTCAACGGAACAATAGCCCGAGCCATCTATCTACAATCAACATAAACAAGCAAGATACTATCAGGTACTAAGTTCATGATAAGTTTAAGTTCAGTTAATCAAATTACTTAGGAACTCCCACTTAGATAGACATCCCTCTAATCTTCTAAGTGATCGCGTGATCCAAATCAACTAAACCATAACCGATCATCACGTGAGATGGAGTAGTTTTCAATGGTGAACATCGTTATGTTGATCATATCTACTATATGATTCACGCTCGACCTTTCGGTCTCTGTGTTCCGAGGCCATATCTGTATATGCTTGGCTCGTCAAGTATAACCTGAGTATTCTGCGTGTGCAACTGTTTTGCACCCGTTGTATTTGGACGTAGAGCTTATCACACCCGATCATCACGTGGTGTCTGGGCACGACGAACTTTGGCAACGGTGCATACTCAGGGAGAACACTTCTTGATAATTTTAGTGAGAGATCATCTTATAATGCTACCATCAATCAAAGCAAGATAAGATGCATAAAAGGGATAAACATCACATGCAATCAGTATAGGTGATATGATATGGCCATCATCATCTTGTGCTTGTGATCTCCATCTCCGAAGCACCGTCATGATCACCATCGTCACCGGCGCGACACCTTGATCTCCATCGTAGCATCGTTGTCGTCTCGCCAATCTTATGCTTCCACGACTATCACTACCGTTTAGTAATAAAGTAAAGCATTACATCGCGATTGCATTGCATACAATAAAGCGACAACCATATGGCTCCTGCCAGTTGCCGATAACTCGGTTACAAAACATGATCATCTCATACAATAAAATCAGCATCATGCCTTGACCATATCACATCACAACATACCGTGCAAAAACAAGTTAGACGTCCTCTACTTTGTTGTTGCAAGTTTTACGTGGCTGCTACGGGCTTAAGTAAGAACTCATCTCACCTACGCATCAAAACCACAACGATAGTTCGTCAAATAGACTCCGTTTTAACCTTCTCAAGGACCGGGCGTAGTCAGACTTGGTTCAACTAAAGTTGGAGAGACAGTCTTCCGCAAGCCATCTGTGTGCAAAGCACGTCGAGGGAACCGGTCTCGCGTAAGAGTACGCGTAAGGTTGGTCCGGATCGTCTCATCCAACAATACCGCCGAACCAAAGTATGACATGCTGGTAGGCAGTATGACTTGTATCGCCCACAACTCACGTGTGTTCTACTTGTGCAAATAACATCAAACCATAAAACCTAGGCTCGGATGCCACTGTTGGGGAACGCAGTAATTTCAAAAATTTTCCTACGCACACGCAAGATCATGGTGATGCACAGCAACGAGAGGGGAGAGTGTTGTCTACGTACCAACGCAGACCGACTGCGGAAGCGATCACACAACGTAGAGGAAGTAGTCGTACGTCTTCTTCCCGATCCGACCGATCCAAGCACCGTTACTCCGGCACCTCCGAGTTCTTAGCACACGTTCAGCTCGATGACGTTCCTCGGGCTCCGATCCAGCAAAGCGTCGAGGAAGAGTTCTGTCAGCACGACGGCGTGATGACGATCTTGATGTACTACCGACGCAGGGCTTCGCCTAAGCACTGTAACGGTATGATCGAGGTGGAATTTGGTGGCAGGGGGCACCGCACACGGCTAAGGAACGATCTCAAGGATCAACTTGTGTGTCTTGGGGTGCCCCCTGCCCCCGTATATAAAGGTTGGAGGAGGGGGAGCCGGCCGGCCAGGGAGAGGGAGGCGCAGAGGGAGTCCTACTCCCACCGGGAGTAGGACTCCCCCCCTCCAATCCTAATCCTATTAGGACTCCCGGGGGGGAAAGGAGAGAGAGGGGGCCGGCCCCTTCTCCTAGTCCTACTAGGACTTGGGGAAGGGGGGGCGCGCGGCTAGGCTGTGGGCTGCCCCTTCTCTCTTTTCCACTAAGGCCCAATAGGCCCATTAGTCTCCCGGGGGGTTCCGGTAACCCTCCCGGTATTCCGGTAAAATCCCGATTTCACCCGGAACACTTCCTATGTCCAAACATAGGCTTCCAATATATCAATCTTTACGTCTCGACCATTTCGAGACTCCTCGTCATGTCCGTGATCTCATCCGGGACTCCGAACAACCTTCGGTACATCAAAATGCATAAACTCATAATAACTGTCATCGTAACGTTAAGCGTGCGGACCCTACGGTTCGAGAACAATGTAGACATGACCGAGACACGTCTCCGGTCAATAACCAATAGCGGGACCTGGATGCCCATATTGGCTCCTACATATTCTACGAAGATCTTTATCGGTCAGACCGCATAACAACATACGTTGTTCCCTTTGTCATCGGTATGTTACTTGCCCGAGATTCGATCGTCGGTATCCAATACCTAGTTCAATCTCGTTACTGGCAAGTCTCTTTACTCGTTCCGTAATACATCATCTCACAACTAACATATTAGTTGCGGTGCTTGCAAGGCTTATGTGATGTGCATTACCGAGAGGGCCCAGAGATACCTCTCCGACAATCGGAGTGACAAACCCTAATCTCGAAATACGCCAACCCAACATCTACCATTGGAGACACCTGTAGTACTCCTTTATAATCACCCAGTTACGTTGTGACGTTTGGTAGTACCCAAAGTGTTCCTCCGGTAAACGGGAGTTGCATAATCTCATAGTTATAGGAACATGTATAAGTCATGAAGAAAGCAATAGCAACATACTAAACGATCGGGTGCTAAGCTAATGGAATGGGTCATGTCAATCAGATCATTCAACTAATGATGTGACCTCGTTAATCAAATAACAACTCTTTGTTCATGGTTAGGAAACATAACCATCTTTGATTAACGAGCTAGTCAAGTAGAGGCATACTAGTGACACTCTGTTGGTCTATGTATTCACACATGTATTATGTTTCCGGTTAATACAATTCTAGCATGAATAATAAACATTTATCATGATATAAGGAAATAAATAATAACTTTATTATTGCCTCTAGGGCATATTTCCTTCAGCTTCACCGAGGTCTTTCATTGAAAAATTCTTATTCAAGTATCCCTTTATGCTATCCAGAAATTCTATATCATTTCCAATCAGCAATATGTCATCCACATATAATATCAGAAATGCTACAGAGCTCCCACTCACTTTCTTGTAAATACAGGCTTCTCCAAAAGTCTGTATAAAGCCAAATGCTTTGATCACACTATCAAAGCGTTTATTCCAACTCTGAGATGCTTGCACCAGTCCATAAATGGATCGCTGGAGTTTGCACACTTTGTTAGCTCCCTTTGGATCGACAAAACCTTCTGGTTGCATCATATACAACTCTTCTTCCAGAAATCCATTCAGGAATGCAGTTTTGACATCCATCTGCCATATTTCATAATCATGAAATGCGGCAATTGCTAACTTGATTCGGACAGACTTAAGCATCGCTACGGGTGAGAAGGTCTCATCGTAGTCAACCCCTTGAACTTGTCGAAAACCTTTTGCAACAAGTCGAGCTTTATAGACAGTAACATTACCGTCAGCGTCAGTCTTTTTCTTGAAGATCCATTTATTCTCAATTGCTTGCCCATCATCGGGCAAGTCAACCAAAGTCCATACTTTGTTCTCATACATGGATCCCATCTCAGATTTCATGGCTTCAAGCCACTTTGCGGAATCTGGGCTCACCATCGCTTCTTCATAGTTCGTAGGTTCATCATGATCTAGCAGCATGACTTCCAGAACTGGATTACCGTACCACTCTGGCGCGGATCTTGCTCTGGTTGATCTACGAGGTTCAGTAGTATCTTGTTCTGAAGTTTCATGATCATTATCATTAACGTCCTCACTTATTGGTGTAGGTGTCGCAGAAACAATTTTCTGTGATGTACTACTTTCTAATAAGGGAGCGGGTACAGTTACCTCGTCAAGTTCTACTTTCCTCCCACTCACTTCTTTCGAGAGAAACTCCTTCTCAAGAACGTTTCCGAATTTAGCAACAAAAGTCTTGCCTTCGGATCTGTGATAGAAGGTGTATCCAATAGTTTCCTTTGGATATCCTATGAAGACACATTTCTCCGATTTGGGTTCGAGCTTATCAGGTTGAAGCTTTTTCACATAAGCATCGCAACCCCAAACTCTAAGAAACGACAACTTTGGTTTCTTGCCAAACCACAGTTCATAAGGCGTCGTCTCAACAGATTTTGATGGTGCCCTATTTAACGTGAATGCGGCCGTCTCTAAAGCGTATCCCCAAAATGATAGCGGTAAATCAGTAAGAGACATCATAGATCGTACCATATCTAGTAAAGTACGATTACGACGTTCGGACACACCATTACGCTGTGGTATTCCGGGTGGCGTGAGTTGCGAAACTATTCCACAATTTTTCAAATGTACATCAAGCTCGTAACTCAAATATTCTCCTCCACGATCAGATCGTAGAAACTTTATTTTCTTGTTACGATGATTTTCAACTTCACTCTGAAATTCCTTGAACTTTTCAAATGTTTCAGACTTGTGTTTCATTAAGTAGATATACCCATATCTGCTTAAATCATCTGTGAAGGTGAGAAAATAACGATATCCGCCACGAGCCTCAACATTCATCGGACCACATACATCGGTATGTATGATTTCCAATAAATCTGTTGCTCTCTCCATAGTTCCGGAGAACGGTGTTTTGGTCATCTTGCCAAAGAGGCACGGTTCGCAAGTACCAAGTGATTCATAATCAAGTGGTTCCAAAAGTCCATCAGTATGGAGTTTCTTCATGTGCTTTACACCGATATGACCTAAACGGCAGTGCCACAAATAAGTTGCACTATCATTATCAACTCTGCATCTTTTGGCTTCTACTTTA
Organism: Triticum monococcum; assembly: GCA_034509565.1. Taxonomy (NCBI): domain Eukaryota; kingdom Viridiplantae; phylum Streptophyta; class Magnoliopsida; order Poales; family Poaceae; genus Triticum; species Triticum monococcum. The sequence continues at coordinate 776,800,938 of CM067843.1, read as the reverse complement.
TGAATATGTGTATCACAACTATCGAGATTTAACAAGAATAGACCACTCTTCAAGGGTGCATGACCATAAAAGATATTACTCATATAAATAGAACAACCATTATTCTCCGATTTAAATGAATAACCGTCTCGCATTAAACAAGATCCAGATATAATGTTCATGCTCAACGCTGGCGCCAAATAACAATTATTTAGGTCTAATATTAATCCCGAAGGTAGATGTAGAGGTAGCGTGCCGACCGTGATCACATCGACTTTGGAACCGTTTCCCACGCGCATCGTCACCTCGTCCTTAGCTAATCTTCGCTTAATCCGTAGTCCCTGTTTCGAGTTGCAAATATTAGCAACAGAACCAGTATCAAATACCCAGGTGCTACTGCGAGCATTAATAAGGTACACATCAATAACATGTATATCACATATACCTTTGTTCACCTTGCCATCCTTCTTATCCGCCAAATACTTGGGGCAGTTCCGCTTCCAGTGACTAGTCTGCTTGCAGTAGAAGCAGTCAGTTTCAGGCTTAGGTCCAGACTTGGGTTTCTTCTCCTGAGCAGCAACTTGCTTGCCGTTCTTCTTGAAGTTCCCCTTCTTCTTCCCTTTGCCCTTTTTCTTGAAACTAGTGGTTTTGTTAACCATCAACACTTGATGCTCCTTCTTGATTTCTACTTCCGCAGCTTTCAGCATTGCGAAGAGCTCGGGAATAGTCTTGTTCATCCCTTGCATATTATAGTTCATCACGAAGCTCTTGTAGCTTGGTGGCAGTGATTGGAGAATTCTGTCAATGACGCAATCATCTGGAAGATTAATTCCCATCTGAATCAAGTGATTGTTATACCCAGACATTTTGAGTATATGCTCACTGACAGAACTGTTCTCCTCCATCTTGCAGCTATAGAACTTATTGGAGACTTCATATCTCTCAATCCGGGCATTTGCTTGAAATATTAACTTCAACTCCTGGAACATCTCATATGCTCCATGACGTTCAAAACGTCGTTGAAGTCCCGATTCTAAGCCGTAAAGCATGGCACACTGAACTATCGAGTAGTCATCAGCTTTGCTCTGCCAGACGTTCATAACATCTGGTGTTGCTCCAGCAGCAGGCCTGGCACCCAGCGGTGCTTCCAGGACGTAATTCTTCTGTGCAGCAATGAGGACAATCCTCAAGTTCCGGACCCAGTCCGTGTAATTGCTACCCTCATCTTTCAACTTTGCTTTCTCAAGGAACGCATTAAAATACAATGGAACAACAGCACGAGCCATCTATCTACAATCAACATAAACAAGCAAGATACTATCAGGTACTAAGTTCATGATAAATTTAAGTTCAATTAATCATATTACTTAAGAACTCCCACTTAGATAGACATCCCTCTAATCCTCTAAGTGATCACCTGATCCAAATCAACTAAACCATGTCCGATCATCACGTGAGATGGAGTAGTTTCATCGGTGAACATCATTATGTTGATCATATCTACTATATGATTCACGCTCGACCTTTCAGTCTGCGTGTTCCGAGGCCATATCTGTATATGCTTGGCTCGTCAAGTATAACCTGAGTATTCCGCGTGTGCAACTGTTTTGCACCCGTTGTATTTGAACGTAGAGCCTATCACACCCGATCATCACGTGGTGTCTCAGCACGAAGAACTTTCGCAACGGTGCATACTCAGGGAGAACACTTCTTGATAATTTAGTGAGAGATCATCTTATAATGCTACCGTCAATCAAAGCAAGATAAGATGCATAAAAGATAAACATCACATGCAATCAATATAAGTGATATGATATGGCCATCATCATCTTGTGCTCGTGATCTCCATCTCCGAAGCACCGTCATGATCACCATCGTCAACGGCGCGACACCTTGATCTCCATCGTAGCATCGTTGTCGTCTCGCCAATCTTATGCTTCCACGACTATCACTACCGCTTAGCAATAAAGTAAAGCATTACATCGCGATTGCATTGCATACAATAAAGCGACAACCATATGGCTCCTGCCAGTTGCCGATAACTTGGTTACAAAACATGATCATCTCATACAATAAAATCAGCATCATGCCTTGACCATATCACATCACAACATGCCCTGCAAAAACAAGTTAGACGTCCTCTACTTTGTTGTTGCAAGTTTTACGTGGCTGCTATGGGCTTAAGCAAGAACTCATCTTACCTATGCATCAAAACCACAACGATAGTTTGTCAAATAGACTCCGTTTTAACCTTCTCAAGGACCGGGCGTAGCCACACTCGGTTCAACTAAAGTTGGAGAGACAGTCGCCCGCAAGCCATCTATGTGCAAAGCACGTCGAGGGAACCGGTCTCGCGTAAGCGTACGCGTAAGGTTGGTCCGGGTCGTCTCGTCCAACAAGCCGAACCAAAGTATTACATGCTGGTAGGCAGTATGACTTGTATCGCCCACAACTCACTTGTGTTCTACTCGTGCAAATAACATCAAACCATAAAACCTAGGCTTGGATGCCACTGTTGGGCAACGTAGTAATTTCAAAAAATTTCCTACGCACACGCAAGATCATGGTGATGCATAGCAACGAGGGGGAGAGTCTGATCTACGTACCCTTGTAGATCGCAACGGAAGCGTTGACACAACGTAGAGGAAGTAGTCGTACGTCTTCTTCCCGATCCGACCGATCCAAGCACCGTTACTCCGGCACCTCCGAGTTCTTAGCACACGTTAAGCTCGATGACGATCCCCGGGCTCCGATCCAGCAAAGCTTCGGGGAGGAGTTCCATCAGCATGACGGCATGGTGACGATCTTGATGTACTACCGACGTAGGGCTTCGCCTAAGCACTACAACGATATGATCGAGGTGGAATTTGGTGGCAGGGGGCACCGCACACGGCTAAGGAACGATCTCAAGGATCAACTTGTGTGTCTAGAGGTGCCCCCTGCCCCCGTATATAAAGGTTGCCAGGGGGAGGGCTGGCCGGCCAAGTTGTGGAGGCGCAGGAGGAGTCCTACTCATACCGGGAGTAGGACTCCCCCCCCAATCCCATTCCTAATAGGACTCCGAAGTGGAAAGAGAGGGAGAGAGGTGGCCGGCCACCTCTCCTAGTCCTAATAGGACTAGGGGAGGGGGGTGGCGCGCAGCCCACCTTGGGCTGCCCCTTTCACCTTTCCACTAAGGCCCAATAAGGCCCATTTGGTTCCCGGGGGTTCCGGTAACCTCCCGGTACTCCGGTAAAATTCCCGATTTCACCCGGAACACTTCCGATGTCCAAACATAGGCTTCCATTATATCAATCTTTATGTCTCGACCATTTCGAGACTCCTCGTCATGTCCGTGATCACATCCGGGACTCCGAACAACCTTCGGTACATCAAAATGCATAAACTCATAATAACTGTCATCGTAACGTTAAGCGTGCGGACCCTACGGTTCGAGAACAATGTAGACATAACCGAGACACGTCTCCGGTCAATAACCAATAGCGGGACCTGGATGCCCATATTGGCTCCTACATATTCTACGAAGATCTTTATCGGTCAGACCGCATAACAACATACGTTGTTCCCTTTGTCATCGGTATGTTACTTGCCCGAGATTCGATCGTCGGTATCCAATACCTAGTTCAATCTCGTTACCGGAAAGTCTCTTTACTCGTTCCGTAATACATCATCCCGCAACTAACTCATTAGTTGCAATGCTTGTATAATGTGTATTACCGAGAGGGCCCAGAGATACCTCTCCGACAATCGGAGTGACAAATTCTAATCTCGAAATACGCCAACCCAACATCTACCATTGGAGACACCTGTAGTACTCCTTTATAATCACCCAGTTACGTTGTGACGTTTGGTATCACCCAAAGTGTTCCTCCGGCAAACGGGAGTTGCATAATCTCATAGTCATAGGAACATGTATAAGTCATGAAGAAAGCAATAGCAACATCCTAAACGATCGTGTGCTAAGCTAATGAAATGGGTCATGTCAATCAGATCATTCAACTAATGATGTGACCTCGTTAATCAAATAACAACACATTGTTCATGGTTAGGAAACTTAACCATCTTTGATTAACGAGCTAGTCTAGTAGAGGCATACTAGTGTTACTCTATTTGTCTATGTATTCACACATGTATTATGTTTCCGGTTAATACAATTCTAGCATGAATAATAAACATTTATCATGATATAAGGAAATAAATAATAACTTTATTATTGCCTCTAGGGCATATTTCCTTCAATGAGCACGTCTTCAAAACCTTTGGCAGCCATCACATCGTCTGACCAGATCCTCCGCATCAGCATGAGCAGTTAACCAATAGAAACCATGGCGAAACGCTTTAGCCACCAGAGACTTTGAACCGGAGTGGTGACCACAATCTCCTTCATGGATCTCACGTAAAATTTCACGGCCTTCTTCAGGAGACACACATCGTTGAAAAGCTCTTGACACACTGCAATGATGTAACTCACCGTTGATAATAGCCATGGACTTGGTTCGCCGGATTATCTGCCGGGCCAGAATCTCATCCTCTAGCAACTCACCCCGGTTCTTGTACGCCGGGTAAGGAAGCGTCCAATCCGGAATAACATGAATAGCTGCCACCAACTGAGCCTCCGGATCAGGAATAGCCAAATCCTCTTCACCTGGGACCTTGACCGACGGGTTGTGCAGCACATCCAGAAACACATTGGGCGGGACCGGTTTGCGCTGAGAGCCCAGCCGGCTTAAAGCGTCCACCGCTTCATTTTTTCGCCGGTCCAAGTGATCCACCTGATAGCCTTTGAAATAACCTGCAACAGCATCCACTTCACGACGATATGCTGCCAAGTGGGTCCTTGGAGTCCCAAGTGCCAGACACTTGCTGAGCCACAAGGTCCGAGTCACCGAAGCACTTAACTCGACTTAGATTCATCTCCTTAGCCATCCGGAGACCATGGAGAAAGGCTTCATACTCAGCTGCATTGTTAGTACAAGGGAACATTAAGCGGAGAACATAAGAAAACTTATCACCTCGTGGGGAAGTTAATACGACTCCAGCCCCGAGCCTTCCAACTGCCTGGATCCGTCAAAATGGATGGTCCAATACGCGTGATCTGGCTTTTCTTCAGGTGCTTGCATTTCTGTCCAATCATTGATGAAATCAACAAGTGCTTGAGACTTAACCGCTGTCCGAGGCACATACTTCAAACCGTACGGCCCCAGCTCTATAGCCCACTTTGCAATCCGGCCAGTAGCTTCCCGGTTCTGGATGATATCCCCAAAGGAGCAGAACTGACCACCGTAATTGGGTGCCCTTGGAAGTATTGTTTAAGCTTCCGGCTTGCCATAAAAACTCCATACACCTGCTTTTGCCAATGCGGATACCTTTGCTTGGACTCGATTAGTACCTCGCTGATATAATAGACCGGACGTTGAACCGGATGCTCCTTACCTGCCTCCTTCTGTTCTACTACAATGGCCACGCTGACCGCCCGAACATTGGCAGCTACATATAGCAGCAGCGGCTCCTTGTCAATGGGAGCGGCAAGCATCGGCGGATTGGCCAGTTGCCGCTTTAAATCCTCAAACGCTTCATCAGCGGCAGAACTCCAGACAAACTGATCTATCTTTTTCAACATCTGATACAAAGGAATTGCCTTCTCACCAAGACGACTGATAAACCGGCTTAATGCCGTAATCCGGCCGGCCAGTCGTTGAACATCATTGATACACTTTGGTTTAGCCAGGGAGGTGATGGCCGTGATCTTCTCCGGATTAGCCTCAATTCCCCTGTTGGACACCAGAAAACCCAATAACTTGCCCGCCGGTACACCGAAAACACATTTGTCCGGATTAAGCATCATCTTGTATGTCCTCAGGTTATCAAAAGTTTCCTTCAAATCGTCAATCAAAGTCTCCTTCTCCCTAGATTTAACCATGATATCATCCACGTAAGCATGTACATTACGGCCAATCTGCTTGTGAAGACAATTTTGTACACACCGTTGATAAGTTGCCTGGGCACTCTTGAGCCCGAAGGGCATAGACACATAGCAGAAGGCTCCAAAGGGAGTTATAAATGCCGTATTCTCCTGGTCCTTAACTGCCATTTTGATCTGATGATAGCCAGAATATGCATCCAAAAAGCTTAAACGCTCACAACCCGCCGTAGCATCAATAATTTGATCAATACGGGGGAGGGCAAAAGGATCTGCTGGACAAGCTTTATTAAGATCTGTGTAATCCATACAGATGCGCCAGGTGCTATTTTTCTTGAGGACCAGTACCGGATTGGCAAGCCACCCAGGGTGAAAAACTTCCACAATAAACCCAGCCGCTAAGAGCCTGGCTACTTCTTCTCCAATCGCCTTGCGTCTTTCTTCGTTAAACCGGCGGAGGAACTGTTTCACCGGTTTATATTTAGGATCCACATTAAGGGTGTGCTTAGCGAGTTGCCTCGGTACACCTGGCATGTCAGAGGGCTTCCATGCAAAAATGTCCCGATTCTCACGGATGAACTCGATGAGCGCGCTTTCCTATTTCGGATCCAAGTTGGCACTAATGCTGAACTGCTTGGACGAATCGCCAGGTACAAAGTCAACAAGCTTAGTTTCTGCTGCCGATTTGAACTTCAAGGCCGGATAATGCTTCGTAGTTGGCTTTTTCAACGGAGTCATGTCCGCCGGATCAACATTGTCCTTATAGTACTTTAACTCCTCGGTGGCACAACCCGACTCGGCATAAGCCGCATCTCCTTCCTCACACTCCAAAGCATTTTTGCGGCTTCCGTGAACCGTTATGGTCCCCCTGTGACCCGGCATCTTGAGCTGCAAATACACATAACAAGGCCGTGCCATAAACTTGGCGTAAGCCGGTCGCCCAAACAGAGCGTGATATGGACTCTGGATTTTCACCACTTCAAACGTCAATGTCTCTGACCTAGAATCATGGTCATCCCCAAAGGCCACTTCCAGAACTATCTTACCAACGGGATACGCTGATCTGCCGGGCACTACACCGTGGAATACTGTATTAGACGGTTTGAGATTCTTATTTGTTAGTCCCATACGGCGGAAGGTCTCATAGTACAGGATGTTAATGCTGCTTCCTCCATCCATGAGCACCTTGGTGAACCTATAACCTCCCACCTGAGGCGCCACCACCAGAGCCAACTGACCCGGATTATCGACCTGGGGAGGATGATCTTCTCTGCTCCATATGATGGGCTACTCAGACCAACGTAGATAACGGGGTATGGCCGGTTCAACAGAGTTGACCGCCCGCCTCTGAACCTTACGATCTCGCTTGTCCAAGCTAGTGGTGAAGACATGGTACTGCCCACTACTCCGCTGCTTTGGGTTGCTCTGGTAACCTGACTGTTGCTGCTGTTGGTTGTAATCACCTTGGTTGTTCTGACTACTTTGACCATTATGTCCGCTCGGATTACCATTTAACCCTGAACCGGAACTTCCTCCACCGTAACCCGGCCCGGATCCTGAGCCACCGCCAGATTCGTGATCATACCGGAAATTATTAGAATTCTTGAACTCCTTCATAATAAAGCAATCTTTCCAAAGGTGGTTGACTGGCACCTCCTTTGTCCCATGTTTTGGACATGGCTGGTTTAACAGGTAGTTCAGGCGGTTTGGGTTAGGGTTGGGTGCTCCATTACGATTCTTCGGTCTACCCTTGCGTCGCTGGTCATTGTCCCGTGCGTTGGTATTAGCCACAAAGTCCATGTTACCATCCGCTTTATGCTTGCCTCCACCACCATTACCTGTCCAGTGATGCTGCTGACCTTTGGAGCTGCTGTTCTTCTTCCCCTTCCCTGTCTTGTCATCATCAGATTCGGGATCCTTGGTACTACCAGAATCAACACCAAAGCGGCCATGAGGGTCCCCATGTCAGTGCAATGACGCTTCATCCGCCCCAACTTTAGCTTCAGGGGCCCAAACCGGCAGTTGCCTTCTAGGGTTAATACTGCAGTGACAACGTTGATGCGGTCTGAGGAAAGCAACACTTGTGACACCCGGCGCACCCAATGAGTCGTTGATTCTCCTTCCTCCTGGACGCATGCAACTAAGTCTACTATCGGCATAGGTTGTTTACAGGTATCCTTGAAGTTGCTGATAAACCGGGCTCGTAGCTGGGACCATGAACTGATAGAATTAGCCGGCAAGCTTTTTAACCAAGTACGGGCCGTTCCTTCCAGCATCATTGTGAAGTATTTCGCACACGCCGCGTCATCCACATCAAGCATCTCCATGGCCATCTCATAGCTCTCCACCCATGTCTCCGGAGGCTGATCCGCCGTGTAATTCGGTACCTTGCGCGAGCCTTTGAAATCCTTGGGCAGGCGCACGTTGCGTAAAGCGGGGATAAGGCAAGGCACCCCCAAGGAACTGGAGGTAACACCAGGTTCAGTCCATGTGGTTGGAAGAACCGACGTGAGCTGCCGAGCCTCATGTTGTGCGGCTAACTCGGCCTCCCTGCGCGCGCGGGCCCGGTCCACCACTCCCTGAGCGTTATCAGCACCACCTGTCGGGTTGTCATCACGGGGTGCTCCCCGTCTTTCGTTACTCGACACTGCCGGTTCATCCATGTGTCTGCTATAGCTCCGGCTTGGACGGGGGGTCAAGTGGATCCGGTCGCGGCTGTACGAGTACGCTTCCTGTTGGTCCAAAGCTGTCCTTAGAAGCTCCTTGACCCGTCGCGTCTCTACTGCCTGCGGCGAGTCACCTTCAATTGGAATGGCCTCCAGCCGTGCCGCAGCGGCAACGAGATTGTCCATTGGATTGGAGTAGTGACCTGGGGGTGTTAAAGCGGCCTGAGGTATGACGGTGTTTTGACGAGGCGGGTCCATCTGACGAGGCTGAACCGGTGCACCGGTCCCAGGGGCTTTTGGCCGGTTTCCCTCCAGCGGATTGCCGGCTCTTGGTCCAGGAGTGTTAAAAAGGTCTATAGCCTCAAAAACCGGAGGCAAACGAGAACGGTGCTTCCTCCTCATGACTTCATGCGACGCGCTCTGGTCCAACATAAGCCGGTAGGCCTGGGCGTCTAAAGCGGCCCGCTCTGTAGCCATCCTGGCGTCCTCAGCCACCAGATCTGTCTTGGCCCGGGTGATCTGGTCCTTCACCTTTGCAATCTCCGTGTTGTGAACATCCTGATCCGATGGATTAATCTCCGCCACAAGCACAGCCAATGCATCAAATAGTTCTGATAGAACCTGAGCCGGCGGGCGCACAGGGCCTCCTGCCCTGGCAGCCGTCGCCGTTGCTGAACCAGAGATCGTTGCCGCAGCTGTCGAAGAATGAAGCGCTGCCTGTGTTCCGGCCATGAATATTCCAACCCGGTTGGGCAGATCAGAGGAGTCCGGAATACTGTCGCCATCGGAACAACTCCCAATCCAGCCATCTTGTAGCTGATAAAGAGATTCGGTTTCTCCGGTCAAAGACTCGTCATCGGAACGAACGACGGTCACGCCGCGAACTTCCGATCCGTCCTCATAACTCTCTCCATGGATGACTCCCACGAAGGCACGCTTCACGGCCGGTTTAACCCGGGCGGATCACGCACGCTGAGCCGTCTCGATGAGGTCGGTGCAGATGTCCGGCTCAGGGCCCGGTTCATCGATCTTGCCAATGAAAACGTGATGCCACCAAAGGGGACCCGGTATCCATACTCAATTGAGCCGGCCTCGGGGCCCCATCCCGCGTCGTCGATGTAGAGTTGCCGCGACGACTCTTAGTCATCCGGCCTACGGCGTAGCCCTCGAGTCCTTCAAAGCGGCCCTCCAAGAACCGGAAACCATCGTGCGATAGCCCCATGGTGGGCGCCAACTGTCGTGGTTTTGTCACGGCAACTGGTATATCGAAACAGCAATTGGAACAGAGGACACAATGGGCCCTCGAGATCTGGTGGGGGATTGCTGAAATTTGAGATGGGCACTAGGCCCACATAGCAATTTCTGAAAAATCTCTAAGGGCCCATGTGGGTTATATGGCACTAGGTGTAGTGGGAAGTTTAGTTCCATCCCTCTAGTGGAAGGAGAGTTGGAGTGGTTTATAAGGGTTTCTCTTCTACATACTATTGGAGCTTGAGAAGAGAAGAGGCCCTCGCGCACTCCTCCTCCGCTGCCTGCCTCGCCACGCCACGCCTTGTCACGACGCGCCGCGCCGCGCCGCGGGTTGCGGGATTGAGCCGAGCCAAGCTCACACCTACGCGCTTATTTTGCCAGTCACTAATGAAGAGTTCTCTCACAGCTGGGCCACGATCTGAGACGTCGGATCGTGGGTCGAGCCCACGTCTCTCCACGTGGCTACGTCTATATAAGTGTGCGGTGTCTCCTAACCCTAGACGCCACGAACAGATCACATCTGCTCCAAGCACACGCCCACCGTCGTTCCCTTGCTGCTGCTGCCGCCGGTGACTCCATCCCGTCCGCCGCGTACCCGGTCGACAGGAGAGCAGGTCTCCGAAACCACGCCCTTCTGGTTCCTGTACGGGGTGAGGGGCGAATAAGTTTTTGGGTAGCGATTATGCGACTGCTCGCTTCCGATCGTCTACTTCCTCTACGTCCGCGTCGCCTTCATCATCATCATGTCCATCGACGCCGAACATGCCGCTGCCGAGAAAGCTGAAGCCGACAAGAAGGCCGCCGAGGACATCGCTGCCGCCACCAAAGCCGCAGCCTCTGCATGGACTACTGGAGGGTATAACTCGTTTATCCCGCTTCTACTGTTTTCTGTTTTAGCCATGCTAGCGTTATACGTAGATTTTTCTGCAATTAGCGTACTATGTGCTAGTTTGACTGAATATCAGTATATGTTTATTTATGTCAATGCCGTGCTAGTGATTTACTCGTGGATTAATTTAATCAAGAAATTGCCTATTTACTCAACAGTTTGTAGACAAGCCCATACGTACACGCGTGTTCTTGACTTACCCGCCAGGACGTACAGGCTCTTGTCTTATTTGGAGCTGGGACAGCGTGCGATGAACAGACTGACAGTGCTCGAGTCAAGTCACCCCGTGTGCTGCCTACCCTACCCGGCCGCATGCCTATGTTTGTTTAGTCTCCACCGAGTAACGGTGCAACTTCGAAGAACAGTGTTGTCCAACTCGCTGGTTTTATTAGGCCAAGTCATGCACAGTCACCAGCAGTAGTACTACGTGTTTGTGCTGACGTTCCTGCAATTATGGGGTGCCAATTGCGTACTCAACGCGCGCATTGCACCGCTGCCTTGTTGTTTAAGGGCCGGATGCGCACATTCCAACGGATCCTAAATATATAAGTCTTTATAAAAATTTCAATGCGGACTACATACATAACAGAATGAGTGATTTTACACTCTAAAAAAAACTCTATATTCATCTGTATGTATTCTTTTTTTGCGAGATATGTAGTCTTTATTGAAATCTATAAAAAGAGTATGTATAACGAACGAAGTGAGTATAGCGCAACATACACACCGACAAGCAGCAGTAACAGCAAGAGAGCCGTTGACTCGAGTGGTGTGTCAGGAGATAGATCGGCGGCCTCCCTCAAGGAGGACCGCCGGATGCAATGAATATCTTGGTATGGAACTGCCCCCGCCCCCCCCCCCCCCCCGGGGGGGGGGGGACCTCCGGACAGTTCGTGAGGTGTTGGCCCTCTCTAAAGCCAAATCCCCGGGGATTGTTTTTCTCGCAGAAATAAGACATGCCTCTTCAAAGATGGAGAAACTAAAATGGAGGTTACAGATGAAGGGTTTTGCGAGTGTGTCAAGTGATGGTCTCAGTGGAGGGCTTGCGCTATATTGGGATGAGAAGTTGCAATTGACAGTATTGGACTCCTGTGCACGGTACATCGACGTGCGGATTGAAGATGAGGCAAGCGACAAGAGCTAGAGAACGACGTTTGTCTATGGCGAACCTTGGGTGGAGAACCGTCATCACATGTGGAGTTCACTCTCCCAGCTCCCCGCGTTCTCCTTGGAGCCGTGGTTAGTGTGTGGCGACTTCAACGAGGCGATGTGGTAGCACAAGCATATGTCTAGAACCCAGCGTTTGGAGAACCAGATGGTGATGTTCCGAGACTGTTTGTTGGCATGCGAGTTGTGGGATCTCGATTTTTCGAGGTTTCCCTTCACATACGATAATGGGCAACCAGGCGAGAGGAACGTTCGAGTCCGCCTTGATAGAGCATGTGCGGATGAAAACTGGAGGGAGCTCTTCCCTGCCGCGCAAGTTCTTCATCTTGCTTCATCATGTTCGGACCACAACCCGATCTTGGTTCAGCTTACTCTCGTGGATCCGAAGAGGAATAGGGCCTCACCCAGATATGAGATTATGTGGGAACATCACCCGGCGCTATCAGATGTGGTGGCAAGAAGATGGGAGAAGAGTAAACCTGCCGGCAACCTTGCGGCTGTGCGGGACGCCCTGCATGAAATGATGAATGGCCTTCGAGCTTGGAGCAAAGAGAATTTTGGCCACGTTGTTACGGAACTTGAGAAGCTAAGGGCTGAGCTGGTTGATTTACAGCTAAGAGATGTTTGTTGGGGAACGCAGTAATTTCAAAAATTTTCCTACGCACACGCAAGATCATGGTGATGCACAGCAACGAGAGGGGAGAGTGTTGTCTACGTACCAACGCAGACCGACTGCGGAAGCGATCACACAACATAGAGGAAGTAGTCGTACGTCTTCTTCCCGATCCGATCGATCCAAGCACCGTTACTCCGGCACCTCCGAGTTCTTAGCACACGTTCAGCTCGATGACGTTCCTCGGGCTCCGATCCAGCAAAGCGTCGAGGAAGAGTTCTGTCAGCACGACGGCGTGATGACGATCTTGATGTACTACCGACGCAGGGCTTCGCCTAAGCACTGTAACGGTATGATCGAGGTGGAATTTGGTGGCAGGGGGCACCGCACACGGCTAAGGAACGATCTCAAGGATCAACTTGTGTGTCTTGGGGTGCCCCCTGCCCCCGTATATAAAGGTTGGAGGAGGGGGAGCCGGCCGGCCAGGGAGAGGGAGGCGCAGAGGGAGTCCTACTCCCACCCCTCCAATCCTAATCCTATTAGGACTCCCGGGGGGGAAAGGAGAGAGAGGGGGCCGGCCCCTTCTCCTAGTCCTACTAGGACTTGGGGAAGGGGGGGCGCGCGGCTAGGCTGTGGGCTGCCCCTTCTCTCTTTTCCACTAAGGCCCAATAGGCCCATTAGTCTCCCGGGGGGTTCCGGTAACCCTCCCGGTATTCCGGTAAAATCCCGATTTCACCCGGAACACTTCCTATGTCCAAACATAGGCTTCCAATATATCAATCTTTACGTCTCGACCATTTCGAGACTCCTCGTCATGTCCGTGATCTCATCCGGGACTCCGAACAACCTTCGGTACATCAAAATGCATAAACTCATAATAACTGTCATCGTAACGTTAAGCGTGCGGACCCTACGGTTCGAGAACAATGTAGACATGACCGAGACACGTCTCCGGTCAATAACCAATAGCGGGACCTGGATGCCCATATTGGCTCCTACATATTCTACGAAGATCTTTATCGGTCAGACCGCATAACAACATACGTTGTTCCCTTTGTCATCGGTATGTTACTTGCCCGAGATTCGATCGTCGGTATCCAATACCTAGTTCAATCTCGTTACTGGCAAGTCTCTTTACTCGTTCCGTAATACATCATCTCACAAATAACATATTAGTTGCGGTGCTTGCAAGGCTTATGTGATGTGCATTACCGAGAGGGCCCAGAGATACCTCTCCGACAATCGGAGTGACAAACCCTAATCTCGAAATACGCCAACCCAACATCTACCATTGGAGACACCTGTAGTACTCCTTTATAATCACCCAGTTACGTTGTGACGTTTGGTAGTACCCAAAGTGTTCCTCCGGTAAACGGGAGTTGCATAATCTCATAGTTATAGGAACATGTATAAGTCATGAAGAAAGCAATAACAACATACTAAACGATCGGGTGCTAAGCTAATGGAATGGGTCATGTCAATCAGATCATTCAACTAATGATGTGACCTCGTTAATCAAATAACAACTCTTTGTTCATGGTTAGGAAACATAACCATCTTTGATTAACGAGCTAGTCAAGTAGAGGCATACTAGTGACACTCTGTTGGTCTATGTATTCACACATGTATTATGTTTCCGGTTAATACAATTCTAGCATGAATAATAAACATTTATCATGATATAAGGAAATAAATAATAACTTTATTATTGCCTCTAGGGCATATTTCCTTCAGTCTCCCACTTGCACTAGAGTCAATAATCTAGATTACACTGCAATGATTCTAACACCCATGGAGCCTTGGTGCTGATCATGTTTTGCTCGTGGAAGAGGCTTAGTCAACGGGTCTGCAACATTCATATCCGTATGTATCTTGCAAATCTCTATGTCTCCCACCTGGACTAAATCCCGGCTGGAGTTGAAGCGTCTCTTGATGTGTTTGGTTCTTTTGTGAAATCTGGATTCCTTTGCCAAGGCAATTGCACCAGTATTGTCACAGAAGATTTTCATTGGACCCGATGCACTAGGTATGACACCTAGATCGGATATGAACTCCTTCATCCAGACTCCTTCGTTCGCTGCTTCCGAAGCAGCTATGTACTCCGCTTCACATGTAGATCCCGCTACGACGCTTTGTTTAGAACTGCACCAACTGACAGCTCCACCGTTTAAAGTAAACACGTATCCGGTTTGCGATTTAGAATCGTCCGGATCAGTGTCAAAGCTTGCATCAACGTAACCTCTTACGGTGAGCTCTTTGTCACCTCCATATACGAGAAACATATCCTTAGTCCTTTTCAGGTATTTCAGGATGTTCTTGACCGCTGTCCAGTGATCCATTCCTGGATTACTTTGGTACCTCCCTGCTAAACTTATAGCAAGGCACACATCAGGTCTGGTACACAGCATTGCATACATGATAGAGCCTATGGCTGAAGCATAGGGAACATCTTTCATTTTCTCTCTATCTTCTGCAGTGGTCGGGCATTGAGTCTTACTCAACTTCATACCTTGTAACACAGGCAAGAACCCTTTCTTTGCTTGATCCATTTTGAACTTCTTCAAAATCTTGTCAAGGTATGTGCTTTGTGAAAGTCCAATTAAGCGTTTTGATCTATCTCTATAGATCTTTATGCCTAATATGTAAGCATCTTCCCCGAGGTCTTTCATCGAAAAACTTTTATTCAAGTATCCCTTTATGCTATCCAGAAATTCTATATCATTTCCAATCAGCAATATGTCATCCACATATAATATTAGAAATGCTACAGAGCTCCCACTCACTTTCTTGTAAATACAGGCTTCTCCAAAAGTCTGTATAAAGCCAAATGCTTTGATCACACTATCAAAGCGTTTATTCCAACTCCGAGATGCTTGCACCAGTCCATAAATGGATCGCTGGAGTTTGCATACTTTGTTAGCTCCCTTTGGATCGACAAAACCTTCTGGTTGTATCATATACAACTCTTCTTCCAGAAATCCATTCAGGAATGCAGTTTTGACATCCATCTGCCATATTTCATAATCATAAAATGCGGCAATTGCTAACATAATTCTGACGGACTTAAGCATCGCTACGGGTGAGAAGGTCTCATCGTAGTCAACTCTTTGAACTTGTCGAAAACCTTTCGCGACAAGTCGAGCTTTATAGACAGTAATATTACCGTCAGCGTCAGTCTTCTTCTTGAAGATCCATTTATTATCAATTGCTTGCCGATCATCGGGCAAGTCAACCAAAGTCCATACTTTGTTTTCATACATGGATCCCATCTCAGATTTCATGGCCTCAAGCCACTTTGCGGAATCTGGGCTCACCATCGCTTCTTCATAGTTCGTAGGTTCATCATGATCTAGCATCATGACTTCCAGAACTGGATTACCGTACCACTCTGGTGCGGATCTCACTCTGGTTGATCTACGTGATTCAGTAGTATCTTGTTCTGAAGCTTCATGATCATCATCATTAGCTTCCTCACTGATTGGTATAGGTGTCGCAGAAACAGTTTTCTGTGATGTACTATTTTCCAATAAGGGAGCAGGTACAGTTACCTCGTCAAGTTCTACTTTCCTCCCACTCACTTCTTTCGAGAGAAACTCCTTCTCTAGAAAGTTTCCGAATTTAGCAACAAAAGTCTTGCCTTCGGATCTGTGATAGAAGGTGTATCCAATAGTTTCCTTTGGATATCCTATGAAGACACACTTCTCCGATTTGGGTTCGAGCTTATCAGGTTGAAGCTTTTTCACATAAGCATCGCAGCCCCAAACTTTAAGAAACGACAACTTTGGTTTCTTGCCAAACCATAGTTCATAAGGTGTCGTCTCAACGGATTTTGATGGTGCCCTGTTTAACGTGAATGCGGCCGTCTCTAAAGCATAACCCCAAAACGATAGCGGTAAATCAGTAAGAGACATCATAGATCGCACCATATCTAGTAAAGTACGATTACGACGTTCGGACACACCATTACGTTGTGGTGTTCCGGGTGGCGTGAGTTGCGAAACTATTCCACAATTTTTCAAATGTACACCAAACTCGTAACTCAAATATTCTCCTCCACGATCAGATCGTAGAAACTTTATTTTCTTGTTACGATGATTTTCAACCTCACTCTGAAATTCTTTGAACTTTTCAAATGTTTCAGACTTATGTTTCATTAAGTAGATATACCCATATCTGCTTAAATCATCTGTGAAGGTGAGACAATAACGATATCCGCCACGAGCCTCAATATTCATCGGACCACATACATCGGTATGTATGATTTCCAATAAATCTGTTGCTCTCTCCATAGTACCGGAGAACGGTGTTTTAGTCATCTTGCCTATGAGGCACGGTTCGCAAGTACCAAGTGATTCATAGTCAAGTGGTTCCAAAAGCCCATCAGTATGGAGTTTCTTCATGCGCTTTACACCGATATGACCTAAACGGCAGTGCCACAAATAAGTTGCACTTTCATTATTAACTTTGCATCTTTTGGCTTCTACATTATGAATATGTGTATCACTATCTTCGAGATTCAACAAGAATAGACCACTCTTCAAAGGTGCATGACCATAAAAGATATTATTCATATAAATAGAACAACCATTATTCTCTGATTTAAATGAATAACCGTCTCGCATTAAACAAGATCCAGATATAATGTTCATGCTCAACGCTGGCACCAAATAACAATTATTTAGGTCTAATATTAATCCCGAAGGTAGATGTAGAGGTAGCGTGCCGACCGCGATCACATCGACTTTGGAACCGTTTCCCACGCGCATCGTCACCTCGTCCTTTGCTAGCGTCCGCTTATTCCGTAGTCCCTGTTTCGAGTTGCAAATATTAGCAACAGAACCAGTATCAAATACCCAGGTGCTACTGCGAGCTCTAGTAAGGTACACATCAATAACATGTATATCACATATACCTTTGCTCACTTTGCCATCCTTCTTATCCGCCAAATACTTGGGGCAGTTCCGCTTCCAGTGACCAGTCTGCTTGCAGTAGAAGCACTCAGTTTCAGGCTTAGGTCCAGACTTGGGTTTCTTCTCCTGAGCAGCAACTTGCTTGCTGTTCTTCTTGAAGTTTCCTTTCTTCTTCCCTTTGCCCTTTTTCTTGAAACTAGTGGTTTTGCTAACCATCAACACTTGATGCTCCTTCTTGATTTCTACCGCAGCTTTCAGCATTGCGAAGAGCTCGGGAATAGTCTTGTTCATCCCTTGCATATTATAGTTCATCACGAAGCTCTTGTAGCTTGGTGGCAGTGATTGGAGAATTCTGTCAATGACGCAGTCATCTGGAAGATTAACTCCCATCTGAATCAAGTGATTATTATACCCAGACATCTTGAGTATATGCTCACTGACAGAACTGTTCTCCTCCATCTTACAGCTATAGAACTTATTGGAGACTTCATATCTCCCAATTCGGGCATTTGCTTGAAATATTAACTTCAACTCCTGGAACATCTCATATGCTCCATGACGTTCAAAACGTCGTTGAAGTTCCGATTCTAAGCCGTAAAGCATGGCACACTGAACTATTGAGTAGTCATCAGCTTTGCTCTGCCAGACGTTCATAACATCTTGCGTTGCTCCAGCAGCAGGCCTGTCACCCAGCGGTGCTTCCAGGACGTAATTCTTCTGTGCAGCAATGAGGATAATCCTCAGGTTACGGACCCAGTCCGTGTAATTGCTACCATCATCTTTCAACTTTGCTTTCTCAAGGAACGCATTAAAATTCAGCGGAACAATAGCACGAGCCATCTATCTACAATCAACATAAACAAGCAAGATACTATCAGGTACTAAGTTCATGATAAGTTTAAGTTCAGTTAATCAAATTACTTAGGAACTCCCACTTAGATAGACATCCCTCTAATCTTCTAAGTGATCGCGTGATCCAAATCAACTAAACCATAACCGATCATCACGTGAGATGGAGTAGTTTTCAATGGTGAACATCGTTATGTTGATCATATCTACTATATGATTCACGCTTGACCTTTCGGTCTCTGTGTTCCGAGGCCATATCTGTATATGCTTGGCTCGTCAAGTATAACCTGAGTATTCTGCATGTGCAACTGTTTTGCACCCGTTGTATTTGGACGTAGAGCTTATCACACCCGATCATCACGTGGTGTCTGGGCACGACGAACTTTGGCAACGGTGCATACTCAGGGAGAATACTTCTTGATAATTTTAGTGAGAGATCATCTTATAATGCTACCGTCAATCAAAGCAAGATAAGATGCATAAAAGGGATAAACATCACATGCAATCAATATAGGTGATATGATATGGCCATCATCATCTTGTGCTTGTGATCTCCATCTCCGAAGCACCGTCATGATCACCATCGTCACCGGCGCGACACCTTGATCTCCATCGTAGCATCGTTGTCGTCTCGCCAATCTTATGCTTCCATGACTATCACTACCGTTTAGTAATAAAGTAAAGCATTACATCGCGATTGCATTGCATACAATAAAGCGACAACCATATGGCTCCTGCCAGTTGCCGATAACTCGGTTACAAAACATGATCATCTCATACAATAAAATCAGCATCATGCCTTGACCATATCACATCACAACATACCCTGCAAAAACAAGTTAGACGTCCTCTACTTTGTTGTTGCAAGTTTTACGTGGCTGCTACGGGCTTAAGTAAGAACTCATCTCACCTACGCATCAAAACCACAACGATAGTTCGTCAAATAGACTCCGTTTTAACCTTCTCAAGGACCGGGCGTAGTCAGACTTGGTTCAACTAAAGTTGGAGAGACAGTCTTCCGCAAGCCATCTGTGTGCAAAGCACGTCGAGGGAACCGGTCTCGCGTAAGAGTACGTGTAAGGTTGGTCCGGATCGTCTCATCCAACAATACCGCCGAACCAAAGTATGACATGCTGGTAGGCAGTATGACTTGTATCGCCCACAACTCACTTGTGTTCTACTTGTGCAAATAACATCAAACCATAAAACCTAGGCTCGGATGCCACTGTTGGGGAACGCAGTAATTTCAAAAATTTTCCTACGCACACGCAAGATCATGGTGATGCACAGCAACGAGAGGGGAGAGTGTTGTCTACGTACCAACACAGACCGACTGCGGAAGCGATCACACAACGTAGAGGAAGTAGTCGTACGTCTTCTTCCCTATCCGACCGATCCAAGCACCGTTACTCCGGCACCTCCGAGTTCTTAGCACACGTTCAGCTCGATGACGATCCTCGGGCTCCGATCCAGCAAAGCGTCGAGGAAGAGTTCTGTCAGCACGACGGCATGATGACGATCTTGATGTACTACCGACGCAGGGCTTCGCCTAAGCACTGTAATGGTATGATCGAGGTGGAATTTGGTGGCAGGGGGCACCGCACACGGCTAAGGAACGATCTCAAGGATCAACTTGTGTGTCTTGGGGTGCCCCCTGCCCCCGTATATAAAGGTTGGAGGAGGGGGAGCCGGCCGGTCAGGGAGAGGGAGGCGCAGAGGGAGTCCTACTCCCACCGGGAGTAGGACTCCCCCCTCCAATCCTAATCCTATTAGGACTCCCGGGGGGGAAAGGAGAGAGAGGGGGGACGGCCCCTTCTCCTAGTCCTACTAGGACTTGAGGAAGGGGGGGCGCACGGCTAGGCTGTGGGCTGCCCCTTCTCTCTTTTCCACTAAGGCCCAATAGGCCCATTAGTCTCCCGGGGGGTTCCGGTAACCCAACCGGTATTCCGGTAAAATCCCGATTTCACCCGGAACACTTCCTATGTCCAAACATAGGCTTCCAATTTATCAATCTTTACGTCTCGACCATTTCGAGACTCCTCGTCATGTCTGTGATCTCATCCGGGACTCCGAACAACCTTCGGTACATCAAAATGCATAAACTCATAATAACTGTCATCGTAACGTTAAGCGTGCGGACCCTACGGTTCGAGAACAATGTAGACATGACCGAGACACGTCTCCGGTCAATAACCAATAGCGGGACCTGGATGCCCATATTGGCTCCTACATATTCTACGAAGATCTTTATCGGTCAGACCGCATAACAACATACGTTGTTCCCTTTGTCATCGGTATGTTACTTGCCCGAGATTCGATCGTCGGTATCCAATACCTAGTTCAATCTCGTTACTGGCAAGTCTCTTTACTCGTTCCGTAATACATCATCTCACAACTAACATATTAGTTGCGGTGCTTGCAAGGCTTATGTGATGTGCATTACCGAGAGGGCCCAGAGATACCTCTCCGACAATCGGAGTGACAAACCCTAATCTCGAAATACGCCAACCCAACATCTACCATTGGAGACACCTGTAGTACTCCTTTATAATCACCCAGTTACGTTGTGACGTTTGGTAGTACCCAAAGTGTTCCTCCGGTAAACGGGAGTTGCATAATCTCATAGTTATAGGAACATGTATAAGTCATGAAGAAAGCAATAGCAACATACTAAACGATCGGGTGCTAAGCTAATGGAATGGGTCATGTCAATCAGATCATTCAACTAATGATGTGACCTCGTTAATCAAATAACAACTCTTTGTTCATGGTTAGGAAACATAACCATCTTTGATTAACGAGCTAGTCAAGTAGAGGCATACTAGTGACACTCTGTTGGTCTATGTATTCACACATGTATTATGTTTCCGGTTAATACAATTCTAGCATGAATAATAAACATTTATCATGATATAAGGAAATAAATAATAACTTTATTATTGCCTCTAGGGCATATTTCCTTCAATGTTGACAGAACTTTGATCCGTCAGAAGATGTTTCAGCTTGATGAACTACTCTATAGGGAAGAGATGATGTGGCTACAGAGATCGCGCATTACATGGCAGAAAGACGGTGAACGGAACACATTATATTTGCATAGCGGGCATTGTGGCGTGCGCGAAGGAATTATATCTAGAGATTACGGCGCATTGATGGATCGTGGTGCTCTTCTCCGACGAACATGCACTAGTGCAGAACCGGGCAATAGCACCGGTTCGTAAGGCCCTTTAGTGCCAGTTTAGGAACCGACACTAAAGTTTCGGCACTAAAGGCCCCCCCCTTTAGTACCGGTTCAGCATGAACCGGTGCTAAAGGGGAACCACGTGGCACGAGCCAGCTCCGAGGGCCGGGAGCCCTTTAGTACCGGTTGGTAACACCAACCGGTACTAAAAAGTTTGGGGGGTTTTTGGTTTTATGATTTCTTTTTCATTTAATTTTGTGTTTTCCCTTTTAATGCTTTTTCGTTTGCTGGTATTTTACGGTACTACACATTATATATATAAATAGAATTTCTAGTAGAACCAATCATATATATATCATCAATCATGTCTCACAAACCACCATATTAATTCACACATACACACATGTATAGCTATATACAATTTCTCCTACATATGCATGTTGCCTTCGGAGCCAGTGGCATTAGCCTGATTGGTGCCTTCGGAGCACGATGACAATTGGAAGTGGTTCATGACTTGGTCGATGGGGGCGGTAGCGGGTAATAGTATTCTCCCTTCGGATTTATGACCTGGTCAAGCAAAAATCCCGCTATTTCCTCTTGAAGTGCTTCTACGCACTCCGTTTCTAGGAGCTTGTCCCGCACCTCTTTGAACTATTAAGAAGGAGATCAATATGCATGTGTATTAGTTCTGTGACTAGATATCGATAATGGTGTAAAAATTGTGAATAGTGTTCTGACAAGCGTACCCATTCCTGTCTTTGAGATCTGCTCCTTTCGAACGCCATCATGCGAATGTTCTCGCAAACGCAGAATGCACACAGATCAGTCCCTTGCGCCTGCTTCGGGGTCTTTATTACGAGAATGGAATTTAATTTAATCAGATAATAATTAATCAAGCATGATAATTAAAGAGATGGCAGCTAGCTAGCTAGCTAGCTAGTACTACTTAATTACTTACCTTGGCTCGAAACCATTTCAGCTTTGGTTTCCATTCGCCTTCCATGACGCTGATGAACTTTGCCCAAGCCCTGCCCGCCGACAAAGAAAATGAATAAAGGGGTTATTAAATAGTTCATATCATGAAATGACGAACTAAATAGGCCGAGATATATAGTTAATAATGATTGAAATTACGTGTTGACTATCCCAAACAAGATGTTATAGTCATTATTTGCTTTGAGTAGCGAGTCCAGTATTTCAACTGTTCCGGCGTCAACTTTAATGATACACAAGATCCAGTGATATCTGCATGCACACACGTTTGCATGTCTTAATTAAGCGGGCATATGTAAGCAAAAACATGTAGCTAGCTAGTAGGCAAAAACAGAGAATTTATAGTACAAGAAAGTGTGACTCACTGGAAGTTGTAAGGAAGTAGTATATCTTCATTGTATTTGAGGCGCTTCAAGAACTCGAACATGCTGTCCTCTACCTCTTTTTCATGATGCTTGTTTATTTTCCATGTGTATTCATTAACGGTGTTTGAGTCAATGAACCCAATGCCATAGCGTCCACCTTTTCTCATTTCATACATCTTCATCCTGCATAATACCACAGAAAAGAATATAGTAAGGATAATTACACGTAATGATTGATCAAAAGAATCACTACGTACAGCTAGCTTGAGACTTAAATTACAGAAAGAAATCACTTACAGACAATAGCAACTGACGATAGATTTGTCGAGTGCAGCTTGATTGTATAACTGAAACAGTTCAAAATACTCAACGGCCACAGCTTTCTCATGGTAGTAATCATCCTTCTTGACATACACCATGAGGGACTCTCGATTGGATCTCTTGATAATGTCCATGTACCATAGATGCAATTCATACATTCTCATTGGAGCTTGTTGACATCTTCTGGCTTGACCAAAGGTTGGCCCCGGACAAATTTCCGTTTTATTTCCTCCTCTGTAATCAGAGGCATGTCCTCGATCTCGAGGAGTTGTCCAACAGTGATCTTGAGTTCTTCAGCCTGCATTATATGCTCCTGGGTTATTACCACATCGCCCACCTCGGGAACATAAACTGTTTGGCCACAATAATATTGGGCGCGCGTACTGTCACGTGTTGTTGGCGGCACAACAAGCGGGGGGATCGATTGCGCCACCTGTTTTCCCAGCTGGGCAAAGGTTTTCCCGCATTTTTTGACAGCTGCTTGTTGTTTGCTCGAGCTCGAGCTCGCCTCCTGCTGTAGACATTGTCGATGTAACTTCCTGATGTGGCGCTCATAGCCTGTATCAACAGGCTTAGGAGCTGGTGGTTGAGCCATACGAATGAAGTGGTCAACTACTTCCACAGGCACTTTCTCCCTTGGCGGCGGTGGCGGTTTCGATCCAAAATGGGCGTCGACTTCTGCCCGCACTATGGCAATGGTTTGCTCCTCGGTCCTGTCGTAAGCCCTCACAGGAAGAGGAGTACTGAGGTTTGGAGCATATTTATATCGCTTGCTTCCGCCTGTACTTCCTGTACTATCACCTCAACTCGTACCGCTATGCACCATAGCTGCGGGGTGTCTCTTCTGCGATTGCTGAGGCGGCGGAGACGGCTGACAGAGCTGAGTTGGACGAGGAGGAGTGGCCTGAAGCTGTGCCGGACTTGGAGGAGGAGTGGCTTGAGGTTGTGCCGTACTTGGAGGAGGAGTGGACGTATGACGCTGTGTCGGACTTGGAGGAGGAGTGGCCTGACACTTTGCCGGACTTGGAGGAGGAGGAGTGGCCTCACGCGTCGGTGGACTTGGAGGAGCGGGAGTCTGCTGACTCGGTGGCGGACTTCGACGAGGAGTCGGGTGACGCGGTGTCGGTGGCCTTCGAAAGATGATGCAATCCTTTCTCCATAGGATGATACGATGTTTGGCATCTCCGAGTGTGTGCTCCTCGTCACCTCCAGGAATGTCAAGCTCTAGCCCCGAATATTGGTCCACCACCTCATCAACCACGACACGAGCATGGCCTGCTGGAATCGGGTTGCAATGGAAGGTTGCATCGGGGGAATTTGTATAAGCAACACCGTCCACCACCTTCAAGGATATGTTCTTAATTTTGAAGTGTAGCTCGCAGTTAGTGTTCTCCGCGATATCATCCACGGGGTATCTATCCAGCAGTGCGTCGCCCGGGGCGGAACCCACGCTGCTTCTCGGCATGGATGGGGCGGTGGTATCCAATGCTGGATCATCCGCTAGCTACTGCAGCTGCTAAGACCCCCTTTGCTGGCTAAGTGAGTCGATCTGCTCCTGCTGCCGCTGGAATTTAGCTGCCAATTCTGCTTGACTTGCTTCTAGGCCTTGAAGGCGTTCATAGTCCCGCTTCCTCTGCTCCTCCTCCATCTTCCTCTTCTTCTCCTCCGCAATCTTCTTTCTTGCACGGGTTCTGTAGTCGGCGTTCCAGCGAAAACCCCTCATACCATGGAATAGCGCCCTTGCCTCGTGTTCTTCCCGGGTGTTCAGGATTTCCCAGGGCACGCGTAAGCTCGTCATTCTCTCTGTTGGGCTGGAACACCCCCGATCGAGCCTCTTCTATTGCAACAAGTAGCGCATCATCGACTCCGTTCAGACATGCCTTCGTCGAAACATTGCCTGTCTTCGGGTCCAACTCCCCCCCATGCGCATAGAACCAAGTCCTGCACCTGGGGGGTCAGCTCTTAGTAACCGGAGTGACACTTGCATCCTCCATCTCTTTCTCAGACTTATCCCACTTAGGCATTGCCACCGCGTAGCCACCTGGCCCCAGCTTATGGAACTTATCCTTTTTTCGGCATTCTTCTTGTTTATTCTCGACCGTTCCTTAGCTAATTCTGAATCCTTGAATTTCATGAAATCGTCCCAATGAGCACTTTGATTCTCTAGTATCCCCTCGAATACTGGAGTCTTCCTTCCTCCCTTGACGTACTTCTCCCACGTCGTTCTCTTGTGGTTCTTGAATGCAACCGCCATCTTCCTAAAAGCAGCGTCCTTGACTTTCCGCACATCTGCTTCTGTGAAATGATCTGGTAGGGTGAAATGTTCCATGAGAGTATCCCAAAGCAGTTTTTTTGATTCTCGTCGACAAAAGTAACATTTGGACGTGGCTTTGTTGGCTTTCTCCATTCTTGAAGGGAGATCGGGAGTTGGTCCTTCACAAGAACTCCGCACTGACGAACGAACTTGTCCGCAATCTTCTTAGGCGCTAATGGTTCGCCATTAGGTTTGAATGCCTCGATATTGTACTTTACGCCCTCCTTCAACTTTTTGTTCGGGCCTCGTTTCGTCCTTTTGCCTGAAGATTTGCTCGATCCGGATGGCTGAAAGAAGAAAGATCGATTCGTTAATATATCTTCAACTCATTTAAAACATGCGATGATGACCAGATTCCTACTTATATAAATATATATACCTCGCCGGTGTTTGTTGTTTGAGGATCAACATGTTCTTCGTCGTAGTTCATGACTTCACCTTCTCGGTCGTCACGATCGAATATCATATCACCCTCTCCGGTGTTGTTTAGAAATTCGGAGCCGTCAAAATCTTTTTCATTCTAATCATCATCTGGCCCGCGTATGATATCGAACATGGTCTATTCTCGCTCTCTCTCTTTGTCGGTATTGTCCACCATAGCTTTTATTTAACTATGCCAAAAGAAATATAAAACAATTTAGTATAATCTCGAATAATAGATATAATCTCGAATACATCATCTCAAATAATAGATATAATCTCGAATACATCGTCTCGAATAATAGATTTAATCTCGAATACGTCGTCTCGAATAATAGATATAATCTCGTCGAATACATCGTCTCAAATAATATATATAATCTCGAATAAATCATCTCGAATATTATATATCGAATACATCACTAGCTAGCTAGCTAATAAAGATCGAATACTAGATAGTAATCTAGGCGGTGGACAACCAAAGTGAAGGAACCATCACTGGATCATAGATCGGGTGATCTCCCCAAAGAACCTGCCAGGTATTGGAGAACCTGACGTCCATAGCAGCCATGTAGCGATGGACGTGCTCGTCCTCCTCCCTGACACGGCGACGTACCACCTCCGGCGGGGCCGGCTCCCTCCGCACCGAAAGTGGCCCACGCAAATGCCACCAAAGAAGATGAGGGTCGACGACGGGACCCGGGGCCGGGTTCCTCACCAAGCGTCGCGCCCCTGAAGGTAGCACCTCCCAGTGCCAGCCCGGCGGAGCCCAGTCCCGGACATGGGTCCTCTGAAGCAGGACGTCGTCGCGGACGTGTCGACGGCGAGGATGCGGGCCGGGCATCGTCGACAACAAAATACTATATGCCGCAAAAGTAAAGTAACATTTTTTAAATGATGGATTGTGATGATTTCATATATGCAAATTCTAAATTTTATAACTAAAAATATAAGAAACTAAAAATACATCGATCATCGTCTAACAATTTGAAATTAATCTAATTCATCTAGCTAGCTAAAACTAACATTTCCAAAATTTCTAACATTTCTATATAACTAACATTTCTATAACATTTGACATTATATATATTATAACTAACATTTCTACATACTATTTGACATTAATCTAATCTAATTAATTAATTCATCTAAAACTTTGTATGAAAAACAGAAAAACAGAAAAAACTAAAAGCTAAAAACAGAAAAATTGTGTGTGTGTGTGCGCGTCTAGTGTGTGTGTGTAGTGTGTGTGTGTGTGTGCGCGCGCGTGTGTGTGCGCTACGGTCGGCGCCGGCGCCGCGCCGGTCTGCGCTACGATCGATTGGAGGGAGGAGAGGGGCCAGGGGAGGGTCTCACAGCGCGCGCGGGCAAGGTCGAGGCGACGACGAGGCGAGGTCGAGGCGACGGCGAAGCGAGGGGATCGGTGACCGGGACGGCGACGGGGGTGCCGCGGAGTCGACGGGGACGACGCGACAAGGACGGGGGCGTCGCGGAGTCGACGGGGACGGCACGACGGGGGCGGTGACGGCGCGGGATGGGGGTGCCGCGGAGTCGACGGGGACGACGCGACGAGGACGGGGGCGTCGCGGAGTCGACGGGGACGGCGCGACGGGGGCGGCGACGGCGCGGGACGGGGCGGCAGCATAGAGAAGTGGGAGATGAGAAACTGAAAATTTTCGAAGTGTTTCTTATATAGGGGACACCTTTAGTACCGGTTGGAGCCACCAACCGGTACTAAAGGCCTGTTTTGGCCAGGCCAAGCGGCGGGAAGCGACCCCCTTTAGTGCCGGGTGGTGGCTCCAACCGGTACTAAAGGCCCCCCCTTTAGTACCGGTTGGTGCCACGAACCGGTACTAAAGGGGGGTGCGCTGCCAGGCGAGGGGCGCAAAGTTTAGTCCCACCTCGCCTAGCGAAGGGCAGCCGCACTGGTTTATAAACCCAGCCGCGGCTGCTCCTTCGAGCTCCTCTGAAATGCAGGCCTTCTAGGCCTATCTGTGTTGTGCTGCCCTGTGGGCCTATTGGGCCTTTGCGGGCCTGCATCCTGGCCCAACAACAGGTTGGGTTTCTATTCCTATGCAGGCCACTCTGGCCTAGTAGGCGGGCTTTTTTTATTATTTTTTTGCTTTGTTTATTTTTGAGTTGTTTTTTTTGTGTATTTAGAGTTTCTTTTTGAATATTTTTGCTTTAGGTACAAAAAATTACAAACTTTCTGTTAGTGCCTGTAGTTTTCAAATTTGAATAGTTTAAATTTTGAATTATTTGAAATTAGTGTGAATCACTAGTTTGTGAATAACTTAACTTTAAAAATCAGTAAATGCATGAACGAATTTGCTTGCACATAAAGTTTCTTCGCGTTTCAAATGCCAAAACACATAACTAGCTACCCTAACTATTACAGAGATTCCCTCCTGGGTGTGAAACACAGAAGAAAGTGATGATAGCTAGTGAAGCCGATCACATCCCAGATCATTGGGTGTGAAAATTTTTCTTCGCGTGTGTTCCTTTGCACCGTAACCATGGAAAATCTTCATCATTTAACGGGATGCTCGGGTCAATATTCACTGTGAATGGAGCAATTTCATCAAACTTTTCATAATCTTCTGACTTGTCTGTCTTATCATCCACTCCCACGATGTTTCTCTTCCCACAAAGAACTATGTGCCGCTTTGGCTCATCGTACGATGCATTCGCTTCCTTATCTTTTCTTTTTCTTGGCTTGGTAGACATGTCCTTCACATAGAAAACCTGTGTCACATCATTGGCTAGGACGAATGGTTCGTCTGCATACGCAAGATTGTTGAGATCCACTGTTGTCATTTCGTACTGCGGGTCTTCCGTTACCCCGCCTCGTGTCATATTGACCCATTTGCACCGAAACAAAGGGACCTTCAAACCACGTCGATAGTCAAGTTCCCATATGTCCTGTATATAACCATAATATGTTTCCTTTCCCATCTTGGTTTCTGCATCAAAGCGGACACCACTGTTTTCGTTGGTGCTCTTCTTATCTTGGGCGATCGTGTAAAATGTATTACCATTTATATGGTACCCTTTGAAAATCATTATATTCGAAGATGGTAACTGGGACAGCAAGTACATGTCATCTTCAATAGAGGTGTCATGCATGGTACGTGCTTGCAAACAGCTGGCGAAACTCCTGGTTTGTTCACGTGTAATCCAGTCATCAGACCGCTCCGGGTGTTTGGAGCGTAGCAAATTCTTGTGTTCATCCATATACGGAGCCACCAAGGCGGAATTCTGCAGAACTTTGTAGTGTGCTTCAGTGAGAGAATGTCCGTCCATACATATTATTTGTTCCCCTCCTAGCGTGCCTTTTCCATCCAGTCTGCCCTTATGCCGCGATTCAGGAACACCAATCGGCTTAAGGTCAGGAATAAAGTCAATACAAAACTCAATGACCTCCTCATTTTGACGGCCCTTGGAGATGCCTCCTTCTGGCCTAGCACGGTTATGAACATATTTCTTTAAGACTCCCATGAACGTCTCAAAGGGGAACATATTGTGTAGAAATACAGGACCCAAAACGTTAATCTCTTCACATAGGTGAACTAGGACGTGCGTCATGATGTTGAAGAAGGATGGTGGGAACACCAACTCGAAACTGACAAGACATTGCACCAAATCATTCTGTAACCTTGGTATGATTTCTGGATCGATTACCTTCTGAGAGATTGCATTGAGAAATGCACATAGCTTCACAATGGCTATCGAACATTTCCGGTAGAAGCCCCCTCAATGCAACCGAAAGAAGTTGCGTCATAATCACGTGGCAGTCATGAGACTTTAGGTTCTGGAACTTTTTCTCTGCCATGTTTATTATTCCCTTTATATTCGACGAGAAGCCAGACGGTACCTTAATATTGAGCAGGCATTCAAAGAAGATTTCCTTCTCTTCTTTGGTAAGAGCGTAGCTTGCATGACCCTGATGTATGCCGTCTTTTCCGTGCATACGTTGCTGGTCCTCCCGTGCCTTAGGTGTATCTTTTGTCTTCCTATACACGCCCAAGAAGCCAAGCAGGGTCACACAAAGATTCTTTGTCACGTGCATCACATCGATTGCGGAGCGGACCTCTAGGTGTTTCCAATAGGGCAGGTCCCAAAATATAGATTTCTTCTTCCACATGGGTGCGCGTCCGTCAGCGTCATTCGGAATAGGTTGTCCACCAGGACCCTTTCCAAAGACCACCTTCAAATCCTTGACCATATCATGTACATCAGCACCAGTACGGTGGCCAGGCTTCGTCCGGTGATCCGCCTCACCTTTGAAATGCTTGCCTTTCTTTCTTACGGGATGCCTGCTCGGAAGAAATCGACGATGTCCTAGGTACACATTCTTCTTACAATTAGCCAAATATATAATGTCGGTATCGTCCAAACAGTGCGTGCATGCGCGGTATCCCTTGTTTGTCTGTCCTGAAAGGTTACTGAGAGCAGCCCAATCATTGATGGTCACGAACAGCAACGCCTTTAGGTCAAATTCTTCCCCCATGTACTCATCCCACACACGTACACCTGTTCCATTCCACAGTTGTAAGAGTTCTTCAACTAATGGCCTTAGGTACACATCAATGTCGTTGCCGGGTTGCTTAGGGCCTTGGATGAGCACTGGCATCATAATGAACTTCCGCTTCATGCACAACCAAGGAGGAAGGTTATACAAACATAGAGTCACAGGCCAGGTGCTATGGTTGCTGCTCTGCTCCCCAAAAGGATTAATGCCATCTGCGCTTAGACCAAACCATACGCTCCTAGCATCATCTGCAAACTCCTTCCCGTACTTTCTTTCGATTTTTCTCCACTGCGACCCGTCAGCGGGTACTCTCAACTTTCCGTCTTTCTTACGGTCTTCTCTGTGCCATCGCATCGCCTTGGCATGCTCTTTGTTTTGGAACAAACGTTTCAACCGTGGTATTACAGGAGCATACCACATCACCTTGGCAGGAATCTTCTTCCTGGGGCGCCGGCCCTCGACATCACCAGGGTCATCGCGGCTGATCTTATAGCGCAATGCACCACATACCGGGCAAGCGTTCAAATCCTCGTACTCACCGCGGTAGAGGATGCAATCATTAGGGCATGCATGTATCTTCTGCACCTCTAACCCTAGAGGGCAGACAACCTTCTTTGCTTCGTACGTACTCTCGGGCAATTCGTTGTCCTTTGGAAGCATATCCTTTATCATTACCAGCAACTTTCCAAATTCCTTGTCAGATACACCATTCTCTGCCTTCCATTGCAGCAATTCCAGTGTGGTGCCCAGCTTTTTCTTGTCACCTACGCAATTCGGGTACAACAATTTTTTGTGATCCTCTAACATGCACTACAACTTCTTCTTCTCCAAATCACTTGCGCAGTTTCTCTTTGCATCGGCAATGGCCTGACCTAGATCATCAACGGGCTCATCTGATGCCTCTTCTTCAACTTCTTCCCGCATTGCCGGCTCAGCTTCTTCTCGCATTACCGGCTCAGCTTCTTCCCCCATTGTTGTATCATCGTATTCAGGGAACCCATGGCCAGGATAGCTGTCGTCGTCCTCTTCTTCTTCATTGTCTTCCATCATAACCCCTCTTTCTCCGTGCTTGGTCCAAACATTATAATGGGACATGAAACCGGACTTAAATAGGTGAACGTGAATGGTTCTTGACGTAGAGTAATTGTGACCATTCTTACAGCGAGCACATGGACAAGGCATAAAACCATCCGCCCGCTTGTTTGCCTCAGCCGCAAGCAGAAAAGTATGCACGCCCTCAACGAACTGGGGAGAGCATCGGTCATCGTACATCCATTGCCGGCTCATCTTCATTACACAACACCGAATAGACCAAATTAATACAAGTTCTTACATAAAGTTCATACAACACTTAAATGCAACAAACAAATAACTCTCTAGCTAAAGCATTTAAATGCAACAACAAATACGATCAAGATCGCAACTAAGGTAACAATGGATCCAACAGCATAATGATACCAAGCCTCACTATCGATGGCATATTTTCTAATCTTTCTAATCTTCAAGCGCATTTTCTCCATCTTGATCTTGTGATCATCGACGACATCGGCAACATGCAACTCCAATTCCATCTTCTCCCCCTCAATTCTTTTCAACTTTTCTTTCAAGTACTCGTTTTCTCTTTCAACTAAATTTAACCTCTCGGCAATAGGGTCGGTTGGAATTTCCGGTTCACATACCTCCTAGAAAAAATTTCTATGTCAACTTGATGGGCATAATTTGTCATAAACACGAAATGCAACTAGTTTTAAAAGAGAATATACATACCACATCCGAATCATAACAAGGACTAGGGCCGACGGGGACGGATATCAAAACCATGGCACTATATGTATAACAAACAACGTACGGGTAAGATAATTATACGAGTAACTATATATCCAAATCACACAAACATCAATTTTTATATAAAATTTCATGAACAAGAGGCTCACCACAAGGTGGTGCCGGCGACGGGACAGTGCGGGCGATCGACGGTGGCTACGATGGAGATTTAGAAGGCACTAAGTAAACTACACCTACATATGCAAACTAAGTGTTATTTTTGACCTCAAATTGCATATAAATCAAATACTAGCACATATATATATATATATATATATATATATATCCTCCCAAATTACTAAACTCACAAATTAATCACTATATAAAGCATTGCAAGAGCTAATCTAGCAATGAGAGATGAAAGGACAAAGTTGCTAACCTTTGTGATCATTTGAATGGATGGGGGCCTTCAAATCTTGACAAATTTTGGGCAAAATGTGTGATGAGCTCGAGAGGAAGAGGGGAAGAACAGAGAGGAGAGGGGAAAGGGGAAGAACAGAGCGAGGTCGGGTGGACGAAGGGTTTATGTAGGACGACCTTTAGTACCGGTTTGTGCCAAGAACCGGTACTAAAGGGGCTGGAGGGGCCTCATTCTGACAACATCCTGCCACCACTCTCATTAGTACCGGTTCGTGGCACGAACCGGTGCTAAAGGTTCGCCACGAACCGGTACTAATGAAAGCGGCCCGGCTAGCCGTTGGAACCGGCACTAATGTATACATTAGTGCCGGCTCAAATACAAACCGGCACTAATGTGCTTCACGTTTGACCCTTTTTCTACTAGTGATGGAACGCATGGCCACTTCCTACTTTAAGGAAGTATACACCAAAGATCCAACTCTAACACCAGACACCGTGCTTGATGGTATTGTACCGAAGGTAACTGAACAAATGAACAACATGTTGAGCGCTCCGTTTTCTGGGGAGGAAGTGTCCAATGCTCTGTTTCAAATTGGTCCGCTGAAAGCTCCTGGCACGGATGGTTTCCCGGCAAGGTTCTAGCAACGGAACTTGTTAGCTCTAAAATCTGAAATTACTGCAGCAGTGTTGGAACTTTCTGTCTCTGGTGCTACGCCAGAAGGTGTGAATGATACAACGATTGTCCTCATCCCGAAAGTTCCTTACCCCAAGGAGCTTAAGGATTTCAGGTCAATTAGCTTATGCAATTTTATCTACAAACTTGTGTCTAAATGTTTGGTTAATCGTCTTCGTCCCTTGCTTTCGGAGTTGATATCTGAGAACAAAAGTGCCTTTATTCCGGGCCGGCTCATCTCGGATAATTCTATCATTGCTTTCGAGTGCATCCATCACATACAATCTCTGAAGAGCAATAGTCATGCAACTTGCGTGTACAAACTGGACCTCTTGAAGGCGTATGACCGGGTCGACTAGGATTTTTTTGGAGAAGGCCCTTAGCAAATGGGGGTTTTCCAATCAGTGGATTGCATGGATTATGACGTGTGTTAGATCAGCCTGATATTCAGTTAAATTTAATGGGAAGATATTGGAGGTGTTTTCACCATCTAGAGGCCTTCGGCAAGGTGACGCACTGTCTCCGTTCTCATTTCTCTTTGTTGATGATGCTTTATCTGCTCTCCTGTCTAAGTCAGTTAATGCGGGAAGCTTGAACGGGGTGAGCATATGCCGTGGAGCACTAGAGATATCTCACCTCTTGTTCGCGGATGGCACCATGCTATTTTTCGAAGCTTCTGGCCAGCAAGCGGATATTGTTAAAGGCTTGTTGAACACTTATTCCTCGGCGACGGGTCAACTCATAAACCCCGAGAAGTGATCCATCCTTTTTTCTAAAAATTGCAAAGAGTCAGTAGCGGAGGAGATCAAGAATATATTAGAGGTAACGCAGCAGGTGTTCGATCCAAAATACCTTGGCCTCCCGGTTCCTGAAGGAAGAGTTCACAAGGGGAAATTTGAGACCTTGCAAGATAGGCTGAGAAAAAGACTAATCGACTGGAGTGAACAAAACGTGTCGGTTGGAAATAAAGAGATTCTCATTAAGGCCGTGGCGCAAGCGATACCCACCTACATTATGAGTGTGTTCCGACTACCTGCTTTAGTATGTGATGATCTAACCAAGATGATGAGGCAGTATTAGTGGGGGATGGAAAATGGCATGGAAGCTGGGAGAGGATGATGCTACCAAAGGCTATGGAGGGCATGGGATTCCGTGACATGAGGGCCTTTAATCAGGCTTTGTTAGCCAAGCAAGCCTGGCGTCTTCTGGATTGCCCGGATAGCTTATGCGCGCGATTATTGAAGGCTAAATACTATCCGAGGGGAAACTTGTTGGATACTGTTTTTTCATCAAACTCCTCGGCGGTGTGGAAAGGTATTGTTCACGGACTTGAGCTTGTGAAGAAAGGCATTATTTGGCGAGTTGGCAATGGCACACTGATAAAGACTTGGAGAGATGCCTAGATTCCCCGAGGACACAATCTCAGACTGGTCACTCCTAAGAGGAATTGTCGCTTCAATTGGGTGGCTGATTTTTTGAATGAGCATGGTGCATGGAATGTTGAACGGCTAAGGGAGCATTTTTGGGACCTGGATGTACGGGAAATTTTGAAGATTCACACGTCTCCGAGGAATGGACAGGACTTCGTCGCTTGGTTTCCAGAGCGGAATGGGAAGTTTACTGTCCGGAGCGTGTCTCACCTTGCCACAGACGTCCGGTACTCAATGCAGCTCAGCTTGTCTAGTAGCAATCCTTCAGGTCGAAGGCCCACATGGCAGCGGATCTGGAGCTCACAAGTACCTCTGAAGATGAGAATAATGGCATGGAAAGCTGTATCGGGTGCTCTCGCTACAAATGAGTGCAAGAAATACCGACATATCTCAACTAGAGATGGATGTCCGGTGTGCGGCCGAGAGAAGGAGACTAGCTTTCATGCTCTTGTGTCCTGCGAGCATGCGAGGAGGATATGGACTCAAATGAGAGCGGTATGGAGACTCCCTAGTCACGATGTTCTTCAAGATACAGGAAAGGATTGGCTTTTAAACATTCTTGCTAACTGTGATGATGACATGCGGGATTGCACGATTATGCTGATACGGAGGATCTGGTCATTGCGCTCGGACCTAACACATGGAAAGGAGGTTCCCCCTGTGATGGCAACGGCTGACTATCTTCAAAGCTATATGAACTCTCTGAACCTGTGTAGCAGATTTTACACGGAAGAAATCCTCAAAGGGAAGATGCCAATGGTGCGAGAAGCAACCGTCGAGGCTCCTATTCCTCGCATCCCTCTTCAATGGCCGCGGCTGCCGGTGGACCGAGCTACTCTTTCGATGGATGGGGCTTTCATGCAAGAGGACGAGACTGCGGCGGCGGGTATGATACTACGGCGTCATGATGGAAGTGTGATCTTTGTGGCGTACAGGTGCATTTTCAACTGTAACGATGCATTGGAAGCAGAACTCCATGCAATAATGCAGGGTATGGCCTTAGCCATGCAGCATTGCTCCCTGCCAATTGTCATTCAGTCAGACTCATGGCACTAGCTGCAATGACCGGGGAAAGCTTATCTAGGTCTGCTTATGGGCACTTGGTAGCGGAGATTCGGCATCACATGGAGGCTCGAGAGTTTGTTCCATCTAAAATCAAGCGTGAGAAAAATAGGGTAGCACATCGATTGGCATTGTATAGTCGTACAGAGTTTACTACTGCTGTATGGTTGGGGAGCAGCCCACCTTGTATTGAGGAGTTGGTGCCTCTTGATTGTAACCCTATGCATCTACTACCACTATAAAAGGAAGAGAGGGGCAAATCCAAACAATCTAACCCATTCATTTACGAGATGTAATGGCTCCTAATCCTTCCGTGTTTAACGCTACAAGCCACGCATTAAGCCAATAACTGATCCATCGATAACTAAGCCAGGCGTTCGAAAAAGAAGAAGAAGAAAAACTGCCAACGCACGCACGCACGCCCCCTCCTGCAGCCCCCGTCCTCCCCCCCCCCCCCCCCCCCCCCCCGCTGGTCTCCTCCTCTGCTGCCCCCGCCTCAGATGCACACTTCTCTGGAAGTGCAGCCAACCAGCAGCCAAGGCAATCTTCTAGGCGCTTGATCTCCAGCTTCACACAGTAGGCACTATCGCTCGATTCCATCATCAAGGTCAGCAACATCGTCGCCGTGCTTCAGTGAGCATCCATGG
This sequence comes from Triticum monococcum, assembly GCA_034509565.1. Classification (NCBI taxonomy): domain Eukaryota; kingdom Viridiplantae; phylum Streptophyta; class Magnoliopsida; order Poales; family Poaceae; genus Triticum; species Triticum monococcum. The sequence goes on along the minus strand of CM067843.1, from coordinate 776,764,573 downwards.
AGCTTCTCCATGGTGATGGTGTGGAAGCCTATGATGCCGTGTTCGTTGGGCTCAGTTCGGGCGTCATTGACATGTAAGTAAACCGTCCTCCGGGACAGTTTGTTTTCCTATCCTTCACGTGTTCCAGGAATTGCCTCAGAGGGAGGCGGTTATTTGTATTGCAGGTATGAGATGGGGAAACGTAGAAGGGAAGGTGATTTCTGCGGGAGGAGCAAGAGGCGATCCGGCTAACAAGTCGTATATTTGGGGTAGTGTGTAGGATCTTCACAGTTTCACATACTGCTATTCCTGGAACCTCTATCTCTTGCGTGAATGTCCTCTTGGTTTCAATGTCAGTGCCTACATCAATGTTCTACCATGACGTTATCAGGTATTGCCCATTGGCTGGTTATGAACTGCTATATCTGTTAGTAAATAGATGACACATTAGATAGCTGGCAGTCTAAGTTTCGCTCATGACATACAAAAGAGCATCCAGATTGTTTCCTTTAGAAAAGAGGTCATTCAAATTTGTTAGGTAAAACTGTATCATCATTTTTTTCAGGAAAATAATAGTTTTCTAATACCAGAATTTTTTGTCGTAATATTACTAACTCTGGATCCTCTCTATGCATTTTATTGGTCTCTGGTTAGATTCTGGGAGGCAAAATTTTGGTCTTTGTTACATAGATAATTTACTACAGTGAATGTGTAGATTAGATGGTGCTCACACAAGAACAAGTAGAAACACTTCCAATGCTCATTTGATCTAATTTTTTGCCTTATAATTAACCTGTTTCCTTTTTCTGATATTTTTGTTCTTTAGTTTAAGCTCCTACCATGGTCAGTCATAACTCATAAAGCATCAATATTTAGCTACAACATCTGTTGATGTTTGCAGCCAAGCCAAGATTAAATTATGAACAACTGATATTTATACCGAAGGTATGGTCAAAGATTGTATTCTTGATCCAACGAACCGATGAGGGCGGATGGCCAAAAACTCTGGATTGGATCCAGAGTTTTTTTACTGGAGTTTTAATCCGATTGATGGATTAAAACAAGATACTTTTTATTACTTTATCCGCGCATGTGTATATGCTAAGATTGTGGTGACCACATGTCTCCTACGTACTAATTAAAGTTTGATGGATTAATTGTATGAATGCGATGCTTATCTGGTCATTTTTTTTACAGTTGGTGATCAGATCGGATTCGAGGATCATCCTGTCTCATGTGTTACGTATTAGTGATGCCTACATGACGGTGGAAAATGTACGAATATGCAGCATTGATAGTAACAAGGAAAAATTGATGTTTTTTTTTTGTTCGTTTGGCTATGAGATATATTAAAATTGGACATATCCACGTGCGACTTGTTTTTCATAGAGGACACAGCTGCCTACTTGCACATATTTGGCTTTTAACCATATCTTTTGTTTGTTGCCTTCCTTGTTATTATTTTGATAAAGTTCAATTTCTTCCTTTCCTATGCTGTAGATACTTCCTCTCTTGCAACTGAAAGTACTCCTTTTGATTACAGCGAGGGTGCTTGATGGATCATCGGCCTCGAAATTGGGGACGGAGGAGGGAGGAGGCTTCATATAAGCATGACTTCAAAAGCTCATGGTATGTATGCCGGCATGCACTGGAGTTGTTGGATAAGTTCTTTTTGTCAAAACACATTTCATTTTGTTTTTTGAATGCTGGCCTGGTGTACACTGATCAGTTGTGGTATTCTTTCCCTATGCAGGAGATTAAACCGAAGAAAGACAATGCTCAGCGCAACATGCTCGTGTCGATGATATGGGTGCAGAGGAAGATTGTGAGGATGATCTGTGAGAGCAGGGACGTGCTTACCAGCCAGCGCAAGAGCATCTGGTGGAGCTGGTAGACCCCCAGGGAGGAGTAGGCGGGCGTACATTGTCCATTTCTTCTGTAAAAAAATGCCACTCTACACAATATAATTTTTTAGAACAACACATACTCGACTAATCATCCTTCATAAATCAACAGGCTTGTACGAGATGTTAAAATGTGTTCCTATCTGTCTACCATTATTCTTCTGTTTTAGAAGTGTTAATTTCATTGATTTCTTACTTATATGTATATACTGATTGCAGATTTGCTAGAATTTCACTTTGCAAAACCCATGATCCAATCCAAGTTTTGTCCTTACAATTAGATAAATGCATGAAGGGATTGAGATAGCTGCTGCAGATGCTTACTTGTTGTCAACATTAGAGGTGATTTGGTAAGTGGCTATTCTGAAAAATATTTTCTCAGTCTAAAATGTACACTATATTCACACAGTAGCCTTGCTTCTGCACCCCATCTCTCTATATAGCCTCTATCTCCATTAGCATCTTTGCGCAAACAACCTAGGTTGAGCAGCTCACGGGAGTTGGCCGTCAGCACCGCTCTTTGATCTAATTTTTGTCCCAAAATCTCGGGCAATTTCTTCCCTATAAAATAACATGGAGCATCAAAATTTGGATTTTCAAAAGGTTCTTACAAACTGAATTTTATTGATACCACACTCATGATAATTTGTCAATTTGTATTTGCTTCCAGACACCCTGACATATTAAAATTTTGAATAGGAGACTCTTTCAGTATGATAATAAGCATATGTATTCTTTGTTGAATATATTTTTGATATGCTTCTATTGTTAGAGGATTTTTAATTTAATTGGTCGTATTCTAATTGTTTTATTCAAAGGTTGTATTTGCTAAGATCTTGCCGTCGTGAGATCAATGACTCAATGTATGCACCTTTGCATATGGGTGAACTTGAACAGAGAAAACCTTCACTATGGAATTTGTGGCTTGGTGACTGTTAGGAGTGAGCATTTGATGACTGGGTAAAGTAGTAAAAGCCACATGTGGTTGGTTGACCTTGCTGGAAGTGAGCACTTGGCTAAAACTGAAGTAGGAGAGACGTCGAAGGAGGCAAAGTTCATCGAACAATCTGTATTCTCTGCACTGATTGATGCTATTGCTTCCCTTGCCTCCAAAAATGCCCACATTCCATATTGCTCTGTTGTCTTATTCTGTACCCACATGCTTCACCATATGCCTTGCTCAGTTACTTAAAAGAAGCATCCCCTCAGCTCAGTCTTACTCCTATTTCTCTCTCTCTCTCTCTCTCTCTCTCTCTCTCTCTCTCTCTCTCTCTCTCTCTCTCTCTCTCAAATGTAGGAATTCCAAGCTAACTCATCTGCTTAAAAGCTCACTGATTTATAAGGGTCGAGAAGTGCACTGATTTATAGCTATATGGTTATATCTCCTTCTATTGAACTTAGCTTATGAACTAATATCTCCAAACACAAAAACGAAGAGATAAGAGTGTTCAACATGAATTATGGGTGGAGATTGCAATTGCAAGACATATCTGTTTGTGCAAATAAGTCCAAGCCGTATAGATTTGTCTATTTCGACAATAGAACTTATAATACAAAGATCTCTATGAATACGTTCATGGATATAGATGAAAAAATGAGTAGGGGGTTTATAATACAAAAATCTTTGTGAATGCATTCATGGATCTAGGCCGAAGTCTAATAGGCATCAAGGGTAGTAGAAGCACATTGATAATAAGAACACAAAAAATAGCTAATAATTGGTTTATTGGTATAAGCTACAATGTTACATAATACATTGATCTTTAATCTATTTGCAACTTCTTCATTTGCAGATGAGATCTGGTTTTCTTCTACCCGAACAAACGCTATTAAGTGGAAACCTATGTAAATAGGAGTATTAAACAAACACGCAACATACACACGCCACTACATCCTACTGAGACTGACCGTCAGTAGAACCTGCATGCGTGTGGACTAGGACACGATCGTGCATGTTTGTGTGGCAACCAAGAGAGCCAGTTACGGCCGGGCAGTGCGGGCGGTGCTAATCCAATTGGCAGAACACCACACGATCTCTGGATGTGAACCGGTAAAAGGCACAGGAGGTCGCCTTCGTGCATGTATACATCGTGGTGCGCACCAACGAACCGTGGAAAAAGTGCAGGCAGGAGTGGCTAGTAGCCGCACGTACGTGTGTTCATCCAGCTAATTTGCACGCAGGAACAAACGTGCGTGCGTGTGGTAATCGTTTGCCAAAATGGGTTAGCCTTAGACCTAGGTAGTGCATCAAGCAGGCTAGCCCACGCACGCGAGTGAATAGCATAAAACTATCACCTTCTGCGTTATGATTTTGAAAAAACTATCAAAAATTTGTTTGTGACTGATAACTACCATTTTTTACGTTGGCTATGTCAAAAAACCCAAAACACCCGTTGCTAAAAAATTAAACCGGTTTATGACATGTTGGGCCCGCACCTAAACAAACAGTCAGTTTAACCGTTTGTTTGACTGTTAGCTGACATGTGGGGCCCACATATCAGTGTCTCTTCCTCATATAAAAGCAATTGGATCCTTGTAAATGTTTCAAAAACACAATCAAGTCCCTATAATCTTTTGAAAAAGCAATCGGGTCCCTCCAGCAAGCTAGCTTGCCCACAGCTGCATCCGATCGATCGACAACAAGATCGCAACCAATGCATATCACGGTCCCGGAACCGTATCGAATCGAACCCATGCACATGCCCGCAATCTGCTCCACAAACCTAGCAATCAAATCTTGCTTCACGCGTTCGGCGCCGTCCTTTGCGTTCGCGGCGGATCACTATTTTTGCGTGGTCATTGACGTGCAGACGTCCAGTCGTCCGCTCACGTGGCATCAGGGAAGTGAGGGCCGAGTCAGTGTCCGGTCAGTCAGTCTCGTGTGGGGCCGTCTAGGTAACCGGCCGGCCCGGCCTCGGCATGGTTGGGAGGACTAGGGCGGTCGCCGTCTTTCCGGCGGCCGGGGCCGGCGTTAATTTTCTGCTCGTTGCCTGCCGAGCACACGCGGTTACGCAACGTTCCTTTCAACGGATTATTATTATTATCACCGGCTGTTTGAAGACGTACACCAGCCACCTAGACATGCTAGTTCTGATTGCCTCTTTCTGATCGCTGAACAATGGAGCTGGGGTCGTTTCCGAAAGCGGACGCCGGCCCCATGCAATTGGCAACATGCATGATTGATTTACGTACGCAACGCAACCAGCTAAACCGCTGAACCGCACGTCGCCACGCTTCGCGATTCCGGGCAATGCGAACTTGTCTTTCCGATTGTTTCCTCTTTCGGATTCCATCCTCATCCCGGCCAAACAGTTTTGTAAAGCCTAGTGAATGGAGTCCGTGTGTACAAAACGTTCAAACAAAGGAGTCCCCTGCGTAAGGTGTACTATACTAGGTCAAGCATGTATGCGTAGTGGGCTAGTGGCTGCAATTCTTTGTTAGTTAATTGAAGAGGTGAGTCGTCCTGGTCAAGCAAAACAGCTATCTTTGTCGACAAGCATATGCGTACACGCGTGTGCTTGACTTATCCGCCAGGACGCACAGGCTCTGTCTTATTTTTGAGCTGAGACAGCATGCGATGAACAGACTGACAGTGCTCGAGTCAAGTCATCCCGTTTGCAGCAAACGCTAGGTCAGGTCAAGCCTACCCGGCCGCATGCCTATGTTTAGTCTGCACCGAGTAGCGGTGCAACTTCGAAGAAGAACAGTGTTGTCCAACTCGCTGGTTTTAGTCATGCACAGTCACCGGCAGTAGTACTAGGTGTTTGTGCCAACCGCTCAGTTCCTGCAATTATGGGGTGCCAATAGCGTACATCTCTGATTAATCAATGCGCGCATTGCACCGCTGCCTTGTTGTTTAAGGGCCGGCCAGCTACAGAGTTGAGTCTGTAGGTGAAAGCGTTAAGCCCTGCATGCAGCTTTCTGACGACATAGCACCAGCAAATATTAATTCAGGCTTGGTAACAGTAATAAGTAAGTTGCATCTACTATGGATAGGAAGTACATTAACCGGTCGTCCATGGAGCTATGCCTCCCAGAAGTTGCAGTTTCATGGCGACCACCGACCACTGGGCCGGTCTGGGTGCAAGGTCACACCGCACCTACGTGATATGCTTTCAGCGGTTCCTAAATATGTCTTTTTAAAGATTCCAATGCAGAATATATACAAAGCAAAATGAGTGAGTCTATGATCTAAAAATATGCCTATATACAACCGTATATAATTCTTATTGAAATATGTAAAAAAGTATATTTAGGAACGGAGTGAGTGTAACGCAACATACACACGCCACTACATCCCACCGAGACTGACCTTCAGCAGAACCTGCATATGTGTGGACTAGGACACGATCGTGCGCTTGTGTGGCAACCGAGAGAGCAAGTTACGGCCGGGCAGTGCGGGCGGTGCTAATCCAATGGGCACAACACCACACGATCTCCGGATGTGAACCGGTAAAAGGCGCAGGTGGTCGCCTTCGTGCATGTATACATCGTGGTGCACACCAACGAACCGTGGAAAAAGTGCAGACAGCAGTGGCTAGTAGCCGCACGTACGTGTGTTCATCAAGCTAATTTACACGCAGGAACAAAGGTGTGTGCGTGTGGTAATCGTTTGCCAAAATGGGTTAGACTTAGACCTAGGTAGTGCACCAAGTAGGCTAGCCTACGCACGCAGTGAGAAGAGCACGCACGCTGACAGCCGCAAAAGTGTTTTCCTGCATTTTGACCAGACTGTGTAGACATATGTCCGGAGCAGAGTGTGCGGAGCTTTGTGTTTTTCTCTGCGAAATGCCGGCGTGTTCACAAACGCAAAGGCGGACGGTTGGCTCTTGGCTGCGTAAAGAGTCTTGCTATCGTGGTCAATTTCATTCATGCTATCGTGGAAATGTAGGATGTGATGTAAAGAGTGTTGCACCACGCATTATGCTCGCTGATGATGATAGGATATGCCTTATCTGAAAACGAAGGAGAAAGAATCCTCATCCAGTCGTAACTCCATCGCCTTGCCTCGCCTCGCCGGCGCAACCGTGTGCTTTGGCCGGCACGATGTGTAGCACGTGTGGCATCTTCTCATCAGAGCCGTCTTGCATCTCGACTCACCGTCTTGTATATCGAATCAGGGCTTGTTTGGAATTTCGTAGTGATGCCGCTGTGCAGGAGAAGGAGATGAATAGAAAAGTAGGCAAAGACATCACAACAAAAAGAGAAGCAAGGGAGAGCGGTGATTGAGCCCCCGCGATTTAATATAGGAAAAAAGTTAAAAAAATTCTAAATATTTTTGTGGTGCAAGATGCTCCTGTGCGTGAACTCCGTGCAAAATTTTAATAAGTTTGGACATTCAAGGAGCTCGTGACAAAAAAGCCAAATTTTGGATGTATGAGAAAATTTAAAAAACCGCATTGTTCATGCCTGATTTTGTCTTTTTTGCCACGAGCTCCTTAAATGTCCAAACTTCACAAAAATTTACACGGATTTCACACAAAGGAGCATCTTGCACCACAAAAAAAGTTAGAATTTTCTGAACTTTCTTTGTACTTTAAATCGAGGTACTGTTCACCGGGCTCCGGATTGAATTATTGGAAGACAAAGATCTTTTCTTTTATATAAATAAAGAAACCATTTGAGCCACAGAAGAATAAGTAGGGACTACTCAATATCGGTTTGAGCTTATGACAAGATAGCTAAGGGACGGCCGGCTCGGTGGGGCAGCACTGTATCTCGCTTACAGCGAGACCGAACGTGCTCTCATGTCAGATAATGTCCAATATTTCAATTCAGTTTTTTTTCGAATTTTTTTATTTAATAAAGTATGAATATTTTAATTTCTTGTTGAAGCTTTAGTACTAATATGGATAAAGCTGTTGCAATTAGTATGGATAAGAAGTATTAAGTTTTGCAAACATCTTAAAAAAAGTGAACATTTTTTGAAAATATGCACATTTTTTTTTTCAGATTTTTGAGAAATTATAAAAATTGGTATATATTTTCACAATTGCTAATGTATCTAATGGTGATCATTTTTTAATACACGAACATTTATTCAAAAACTTCCTTTAAATGTAATTGTCTTTAAATTTGATTTTTTAAAGAAAACTGAACTTATTTAAAATTTAAATATTATTGATTTTTTTAGAACATTTACAAAAATTCGACACAATTGTTTTATTTTTATATTTGTTTGTAGAAAGCAAAAAGGAAAAGGAAACAAAAACCTGAAACAGACCTACAACAAAAAGAAAAGAAAAAAATGAGCAAATAAAAAGGTCAGGATCCTCCCGAAACCGGATGCACTGTCGTCGGTTCGCTCTATAAATGGGCCTACTCATTTACATCATTGGCTCTCCCTTCTGTGTACGAAACGATGATACATTAAAGTTAAACACATCAAATAAGTGTAAAAAGTAGTCAAATTTACTCCGCGCTTGGTGCAACAACAGGTGAGCAAACGCCTACCGTGATCACTGTAAGTATGCTTAATAGGTTGCTGCAATTTTTTAAAAATATTCTCGAATTCAAAAATTATTTTGTGATTTGATTTTTTAAAGAATTAAGAGTGGTCGAACATCAAAAAGTATTCATGAATTCAAAAGTACATTCACGAATTTAAAAAGTGTTTTGAATTAAAGAAAAATTCTTAAAATCAATGAAATGTTTGTGAATTTATTTTTTTTAGCAAACTAATATCTTGACAAATTTAAATAGTCTTCACTGTTACAAAATGTGCCTGCAAATTCAAAAATCATTGACGAATTTGAAAAAAACCATTAATTCAAAAACTATTTTTGTATTGGTTTTTTATGGATTTGAAATTTCACATTGGTTCAAAAGATGTTCGTGAATTTAGAAAATGTTCCTGATTTTTAAACAATGTTCACGAGTTTAGAAACATGTTGCCAATTGCATTAATGCTCATGAATTAAAAAGTTCACAAATTTAGAAAATTATCACAAATTTCAAAATATGCTATCGAATTTAAAATGGAAAAAATAAAAAACCCACAAAAAACCAAAATAATGACATAGGAAAAAATAAAAACCGCGTGGGAATGTTCTAGAACCTTACCAAACCGCAAAAGGGGAGTGCGGGATATCTCTAATTGGGCCGGGCTCGGATATATCTCTAATTTGTCCAGACCAACTAATTGGTCTATTGACCTAGGTCAATAGAAACCGACAATGTTCACCCTGTTCCCTCTACAGTTTGTCTGTACCAATTAGAGATATATCCGAGCCCGGCCCAATTACTTGTACTGTTAAGTGTTTCTCAAAAGAAATTGTATTGTTAAATTGGTGGCCATGCTGAGGAGGCGAGAATGGTCCAGGCAGTACATCTGTAGCCATGTTGGTAGTTAGTCACAAAGTTCATCCAATCCCACCCCTAAAAACAAAGTTTATCCACTTCCCTCCCTAAGAAAAAGTTCATCCAATTCCCAATCATGACAAGAGAAGAGGCGTGAATTCAGCGAAATGTATATATAATATTAATTTCATGTGTTCTCTCTATCAAGTAGCCAAATGGTATAACATTTTTTAGAAGTATTGAGGGATGGGTGTGATGTGATGGGCACCATGGTAAAACAAATTAAACCAAAGGAAAAAGACGCAAGCGAATGATTGGACGTGCTGCTGACTGTGAGAAGATTGACCACGCTTTGGGCCATTCCATTCTACGTCTATAAATAGACAAGATTACAATCCTAGCCATAATTATTACAATCAATGTTATAACTATTGATTATTGTGGAGATCACAACAAATACGGAAACTCCAGAATATGGGGATATGTCACGTTATGTGACATATCTGTCTAACACTCCCCCGCAGTCACAACGGGAGGAGGACGGACATTGAGACTGGACCGGAAGTCCAGAAACAACGATGATGGAAGACCCTTCGTCAGGATGTCGGCGAACTGGCTAGACGAGGGTATATGGAGCACGCGGACCTGGCGCATGGCAACATGATCGCGAACGAAGTGGAGGTCGATCTCGATGTGTTTGGTGCGCTGATGCTGGACGGGGTTCGTGGACATGTAGACGGCGCTAACATTGTCACAGAACAGAACTGTGGCGGGAGGAGATGGTCGATGAAGCTCGTGGAGGAGTTGGCGAATCCAACTAGCCTCGGCGACGACGTTAGCCACAGCACGGTACTCAGCCTCAGCGCTAGAACGAGACACCGTGTGTTGCCGCTTCGAAGACCAGGGGACGAGGTTGTCACCGAGGTAGACGCAAAAACCCGACGTAGAGCGTTGAGTGTTGGGGCAGCCCAGCCCAGTTAGCGTCGGTGTAGGTGACCATGGAGTCCGGCGATGACGAGTGAAGCTGGAGACCATGAGAAAGCGTGCCCTTAACGTAGCGCAAGATGCGCTTGCTGGCCGCCAGGTGCTGCGTGTGAGGGTCGTGCATATGAAGACACACCCACTGAATGGCGTACGCGATTTCAGGGCGCGTGAAGGTGAGGTACTGAAGAGCCCCGACGAGACTCCGATACTTAGTCGGGTCAGTGACGGGAGCACCGACGGTGGTGGCGAGCTTCGCTGATGTGTCGATCGGCGTCGTCGCGGACTTGCAGGCAGTCATGCCGGCTTTGTCCAGAATCTCCATGGCATACTTGGCTTGCGAGAGATGCATGCCAGAGGGGTCGCAAATGACCGCGATGCCGAGGAAGTAGTGAAGGCTGCCCATGTCCGTCAGGGCGAACTCGGAGCGGAGAGAGGCCGTGATCCTATCGACTAGGCGCGACGAGGAAGCGGTGAGGACGATGTCGGCCACGTAGAGAAGGAGGAAGGCTGTGCCCTCCGTACACTGAAGAACGAACAACGAGGTGTCCTAGCGAGAACACATGAAGCCGGTCGAGGTGATGAAGGTCGCGAAGCACTGGTACCACGCGCGAGGAGCCTGCTTGAGACCGTATAGCGAACGGTTCAACCTACAGACGTGCTCGGGGCGGGTGGAGTCGATGAAGCCCGTGGGTTGTCGACAGCAGACGACCTCGGTGAGCTTGCCGTGGAGGAAAGCCTTCTTGACGTCGAGCTGGCAAGTTTCCCATTGAAGGGAGAGTGTGAGGGAGAGGATGACGCGGACCGTTGCCGGTTTCACAATCGGGATGAACGTCTCGTCGAAGTCGACACCTTGCTCCTGGGACAAGCCGCGAAGCACCCAACGTGCTTTGTAGCAGTCGATGGTGAAGGAAATATGCCCTAGAGGCAATAATAAAGTTATTATTTATTTCCTTATATCATGATAAATTTTTACTATTATTCATGCTAGAATTGTATTAACCGGAAACATAGTACATGTGTGAATACATAGACAAACAGAGTGTCACTAGTATACCTCTACTTGACTAGCTCATTGATCAAAGATGGTTATGTTTCCTTACCATAGACATGAGTTGTCATTTAATTAACGGGATCACATCATTAGGAGAATGATGTGATTGACTTGACCCGTTCTATTAGCTTAGCACTTGATCGTTTAGTTTGTTGCTATTGCTTTCTTCATGACTTATACATGTTCCTATGACTATGAGATTATGCAACTCCCGTTTACCGGAGGAACACTTTGTGTGCTACCAAACGTCACAACGTAACTGGGTGATTATAAAGGAGCTCTACATGTGTCTCTAAAGGTACTTGTTGGGTTGGCGTATTTTGAGATTAGGATTTGTCACTCCGATTGTCGGAGAGGTATCTCTGGGCCCTCTCGGTAATGCACATCACTTAAGCCTTGCAAGCATTGCAACTAATGAGTTAGTTGCGGGATGATGTATTACGGAACGAGTAAAGAGACTTGCCGGTAACAAGATTGAACTAGGTATTGAGATACCGACGATCGAATCTCGGGCAAGTAACATACCGATGACAAAGGAAACAACGTATGTTGTTATGCGGTATGACCGATAAAGATCTTCGTAGAATATGTGGGAGCCAATATGAGCATCCAGGTTCCGCAATTGGTTATTGATCGGAGACGTGTCTCGGTCATGTCTACATAGTTCTCGAACCCGTAGGGTCCGCACGCTTAACGTTTTGATGACAGTTATATTATAAGTTTATATTTTTTGATGTACCGAAGGTTGTTCGGAGTCCCGAATGTGATCACGGACATGACGAGGAGTCTCAAAATGGTCGAGACATGAAGATTGATATATTGGAAGCCTATGTTTGGATATCGGAAGTGTTCCGGGTGAAATCGGGATTTTACCGGAGTACCGGGAGGTTACCGGAACCCCCGGGAGTTTAATGGGCCATAGTGGGCCTTGTGGAGAAGAGGAGAGGCGGCCAGGGCAGGGCCGCGCTCCCCTCCCCCCTAGTCCGAATAGGACAAGGAGAGCGGGGCGGCACCCCCCTTTCCTTCCTCTCTCCCTCCTCTTTTCCCCTCCTCTCCTAGTCCAACAAGGAAAAGGGTGGAGTCCTACTCTCGGTAGGAGTAGGACTCCTCTTGGTGCGCGCCCTCTAGGACGGACGCACCTCCCCCCTTGCTCATTTATATACGGGGGCAGGGGGCACCCTAGACACACAATTGATCGTTTGATCATTTAGCCGTGTGCGGTGCCCCCCTCCACCATAGTCCACCTCAATAATACTGTAGCGGTGCTTACGCGAAGCCCTGCAACGGTAGAACATCATCATCGTCACCACGCCGTCGTGCTGACGAAACTCTCCCTCAACACTCGACTGGATCAGAGTTCGAGGGATGTCATCGGGCTAAACGTGTGCTGAACTCGGAGGTGCCGTGCGTTCGGTACTTGATCGGTCGGATCGTGAAGACGTACGACTACATCAACCGCGTTGTGCTAACGCTTCCGCTTTCGGTCTATGAGGGTACGTGGACAACACTCTCCCCTCTCGTTGCTATGCATCACCATGATCTTGCATGTGCGTAGGATTTTTTTTTGAAATTACTACGTTCCCCAACAGTGGTATCAGAGCCAGGTTTTATGCGTTGATGTAATATGCACGAGTAGAACACAAGTGAGTTGTGGGCGATATAAGTCGTACTGCTTGCCAGCATGTCACACTTTGGTTCGGCGGTATTGTTGGATGAAGCGGCCCGGACCGACATTACGCGTACGCTTACGCGAGACTAGTTTTACCGCCGTGCTATGCACACAGGTAACTAGCGGGTGTCAGTTTCTCCAACTTTATTTGAACCGAGTGTGGCTATGCCCGGTCCTTAAGAAGGTTAAAACAACACTAACTTGACAAACTATCGTTGTGGTTTTGATGCGTAGGTAAGAACGGTTCTTGCTAAGCCCGTAGCAGCCACGTAAAATTTGCAACAACAAAGTAGAGGACGTCTAACTTGTTTTTGCAGGGCATGTTGTGATGTGATATGGTCAAGATATGATGTTAAATTTTATTGTATGAGATGATCATGTTTTGTAACCGACTTATCGGCAACTGTGAGGAGCCATATGGTTGTCGTTTTATTGTATGCAATGTAATCGCCCTGTAATGCTTTACTTTATCACTAAGCGGTAGCGATAGTCGTAGAAGCATAAGATTGGCGAGGCGACAACGATGCTACGATGGAGATCAAGGTGTCGCGCCGGTGACGATGGTGATCATGACGGTGCTTCGGAGATGGAGATCACAAGCACAAGATGATGATGGCCATACCATATCACTTATATTGATTGCATGTGATGTCTATCTTTTATGCATCTTATCTTGCTTTGATTGACGGTAGCATTATAAGATGATCCCTCACTAAATTATCAAAGTATAAGTGTTCTCCCTGAGTATGCACCATTGCGAAAGTTCTTCGTGCTGAGACACCACGTGATGATCGGGTGTGATAGGGTCTACGTTCAAATACAACGGGTGCAAAACAGTTGCACACGCGGAGTACTCATGTTAAACTTGACGAGCCTAGCATATAATAGATATGGCCTCGGAACACTGAGACTGAAAGGTCGAGTGTGAATCATATTGTAGATATGATCAACATAGTGATGTTCACCATTGAGACTACTCCATCTCACGTGATGATCGGACATGGTTTAGTTGATATGGATCACGTGATCACTTAGAGGATTAGAGGGATGTCTATCTAAGTGGGATTTCTTAAGTAATATGATTAGTTGAACTTCAATTTATCATGAACTTAGTCCTGGTAGTATTAGCATATCTATATTGTAGATCAATAGCTCGCGTTTAGCTCCCCTGTTTTATTTTTGATATGTTCCTAGAGAAAACTAAGTTGAAAGATGTTAGTAGCAATGATGCGGATTGGATCGGTGATCTGAGGTTTATCCTCATTGCTGCACAGAAGAATTATGTCCTTGATGCACCGCTAGGTGACAAACCTGTTGCAGGAGCAGATGCAGATGTTATGAATGTTTGGCTAGCTCAATATGATGACTACTTGATAGTTTAGTGCACCATGCTTAAACGGCTTAGAATCGGGACTTCAAACACATTTTGAACGTCATGGACCATATGAGATGTTCCAGGAATTGAAGTTAATATTTCAAGCAAATACCCAAGTTGAGAGATATGAAGTCTCCAACAAGTTCTATAGCTAAAAGATGGAGGAGAATAGCTCAAGCAGTGAGCATGTGCTCAGATTGTCTGAGTACTACAATCGCTTAAATCAAGTGGGAGTTAATCTTCCAGATAAAATATTGATTGATAGAATTCTCTAGTCACCATCACAAAGTTAGTAGAACTTCGTGATGAACTATAATATGCAAGAGATAACGAAGATTCCCAAGCTCTTCGTCATGCTGAAATCAATGAAGGTAGAAATCAAGAAAAGCATCAAGTGTTGATGGTAAACAAAACCACTAGTTTCAAGTAAAGTGACAAAGGGAAGAAAGGGGAACTTCAAGAAGAACGGCAAGCAAGTTGCTGCTCAAGTGAAAAAACCCAAGTCTGGACCTAAGCCTGAAACTGAGTGCTTCTACTTCAAAGGGACTGGTCACTGGAAGCGGAACTACCCCAAGTAATTGGCGGATAAGAAGGATGGCAAAGTGAACATAGGTATATTTGATATACATGTTATTGATGTGTACTTTACTAGTGTTTATAGCAACCCCTCAGTATTTGATACTAGTTCTGTTGCTAAGAACAGTAACTCGAAACGGGAGTTGCAGAATGAACAGAGACTAGTTAAGGGTGAAGTGACGATGTGTATTGGAAATGGTTCCAAGATTGATATGATCATCATCGCACACTCCCTATACTTTCGGGATTAGTGTTAAACCTAAAATAAATGTTATTTAGTGTTTGCGTTGAGCATGGATATGATTGGATCATGTTTATTGCAATAAGGTTATTTATGTAAGTTAGAGAATAATTGTTGTTCTGTTTACATGAATAAAATCTTCTATGGTCATACTGAAGGAAATATGCCCTAGAGGCAATAATAAAGTTATTATTTATTTCCTTATTTGATGATAAATGTTTATTATTCATGCTAGAGTTGTATTAACCGGAAACATAATACTTGTGTGAATACATAGACAAACTAAACACCACTAGTATGCCTCTACTTGACTAGCTCGTTGATCGAAGATGGTTATGTTTCCTAACCATAGACATGTGTTGTCATTTGATTAATGGGATCACATCATTAGGAGAATGATGTGATTGACATGACCCATTCCATTAGCTTAGCACCCGATCGTTTAGTATGTTGCTATTGCTTTCTTCATGACTTATACATGTTCCTATGACTATGAGATTATGCAACTCCTGTTTACCGGAGGAACACTTTGTGTGCTACCAAACGTCACAACATAACTGGGTGATTATAAAGGAGCTCTACATGTGTCTCCAAAGGTACATGTTCGGTTGGCGTATTTCGAGATTAGGATTTGTCACTCCGATTATTGGAGAGGTATCTCTAGGCCCTCTCGGTAATGCACATCACATAAGCCTTGCAAGTATTGCAACTAATGAGTTAGTTGCGAGATGATGTATTACGAAACGTGTAAAGAGACTTGCCGGTAACGAGATTGAACTAGGTATTGAGATACCGACGATCAAATCTCGAGCAAGTAACATACCGATGACAAAGGAAACAACGTATGTTGTTATGCGGTCTGACCGATAAAGACCATCGTAGAATATGCAGGAGTCAATATGAGCATCCAGGTTCTGCTATTGGTTATTGACCGGAGACGTGTCTCGGTCATGTCTATATTGTTCTCAAACCCGTAGGGTCCTCACGCTTAAAGTTTCGATGACAGTTATATTATGAGTTTATGAGTTTTGATGTACCGAAGGAGTTCGGAGTCCCGGATGATATCGGGGACATGATGAGGAGTCTCGAAATGGTCGAGACGTAAAGAACGATATATTGGACGACTATATTCGGACATCGGAAAGGTTCCGAGTTGTTCGGGTATTTTTCGGAGTACCGGGAAGTTACGGGAATACGGGAGAAGAAGTATATGGGCCTTATTGGGCTTTAGGGGAGAGGGAGAGGCAGGCCATGCGCCCCCCAAGGCCTAGTCCGAATTGGACTAGGGGGAGGGGCTGCGCCCCCTCCTTCCTTCTCTTCCCTCTTCCCCTTCCTTGTCTCCTACTCCTACTACATGGAAGGACTCCTAGTTGGACTAGGAAAGGAGGAATCCTACTCCCGGTGGGAGTAGGACTCCCCTAGGGCGCGCCATAGAGAGGGCCGGCCCTCCCCTCCTCCCCTCCTTTATATACAGGGGCAGGGGGCACCCCATAGACACACAAGTTGATCTTCGTGATCGTTTTCTTAGCCGTGTGCGGTGCCCCTTCCACCATGATCCTCGATAATATTGTAGTGGTGCTTAGGCGAAGCCCTGCGACAGTTGAACATCAAAATCGTCACCACGCCGTCGTGCTGAGGGAACTCTTCCCCGACACTTTGCTGGATCGGAGTCCGGGGATCGTCATCGAGCTGAACGTGTGCTAGAACTCGGAGGTGCCGTAGTTTCGGTGCTTGATCGGTCGGGTCGCAAAGACGTACGACTACATCAACGGCGTTGTCATAACGCTTCTGCTTTCGGTCTACGAGGGTACGTAGACAACACTCTCCCCTCTCATTGCTATGCATCACCATGATCTTGCGTGTGCGTAGGAATTTTTTTGAAATTACTACGTTCCCCAACAGTGGCATCCGAGCCAGGTTTTATGTGTTGATGTTATATGCTCGAGTAGAACACAAGTGAGTTGTGGGCGATATAAGTCATACTGCTTACCAGCATGTCATACTTTGGTTCGGCGGTATTGTTGGATGAAGCGGCCCGGACCAACATTATGGGTACGCTTACGCGAGACCGGTTCTCCCGACGTGCTTTGCACAAAGGTGGCTAGCGGGTGTCAGTTTCTCCAACTTTAGTTGAACCGAGTGTGGTTACGCCCGGTCCTTGCGAAGGTTAAAACAACACCAACTTGATAAACTATCATTGTGGTTTTGATGCGTAGGTAAGATTGGTTCTTGCTTAAGCCCGTAGCAGCCACGTAAAACTTGCAACAACAAAGTAGAGGACGTCTAACTTGTTTTTCCAGGGCATGTTGTGATGTGATATGGTCAAGACATGATGCTAAATTTTATTGTATGAGATGATCTTGTTTTGTAACCGAGTTATCGGCAACCGGCAGGAGCCATATGGTTGTCGCTTTATTGTATGCAATGCAATTGCGCTGTAATGCTTTACTTTATCTCTAAGCGGTAGCGATAGTCGTGGAAGCATAAGTTTGGCGAGACGACAACGATGCTACGATGGTGATCAAGGTGTCGCGCCGGTGAGGATGGTGATCATGACGGTGCTTCGAAGATGGAGATCATAAGCACAAGATGATGATGGCCATATCATATCACTTATATTGATTGCATGTGATGTTTATCTTTTATGCATCTTATCTTGCTTCGTTTGACGGTAGCATTTTATGATGATCTCTCACTAATTATCAAGAAGTGTTCTCCCTGAGTATGCACCGTTGCGAAAGTTCTTCGTGCTGAGACACCACGTGATGATCGGGTGCGATAGGCTCTACGTTCAAATACAACGGGTGCAAAACAGTTGCACACGCGAAATACTCAGGTTATACTTGACGAGCCAAGCATATACAGATATGGCCTCGGAACACGAAGACCGAAAGGTCGAGTGTGAATCATATAGTAGATATGATCAACATAGTGATGTTCACCAATGAAACTACTCCATCTCACGTGATGATCGGACATGGTTTAGTTGATTTGGATCACGCAATCACTTAGAGGATTAGAAGGATGTCTATCTAAGTGGGAGTTCTTTAGTAATATGATTAATTGAACCTAAATTTATCATGAACTTAGTACCTGATAGTATCTTGCTTGTTTATATTTGATTGTAGATAGATGGCCCGTGCTGTTGTTCCGTTGAATTTTAACGCGTTCCTTGAGCAAGCAAAGTTGAAAGATGATGGTAGCAATTACACGGACTGGGTCCGTAACTTGAGGATTATCCTCATTGCTGCACAGAAGAATTACACCCTGGAAGCACCGCTGGGTGACAGGCCTGCTGCTGGAGCAACACCAGATGTTATGAACGTCTGGCAGAGCAAAGCTGATGACTACTCGATAGTTCAGTGTGCCATGCTTTACGGCTTAGAATCGGGACTTCAACGACGTTTTGAACGTCATGGAGCATATGAGATGTTCCAGGAGTTGAAGTTAATATTTCAAGCAAATGCCCGGATTGAGAGATATGAAGTCCCCAATAAGTTCTATAGCTGCAAGATGGAGGAGAACAGTTCTGTCAGTGAGCATATACTCAAAATGTCTGGGTATAATAATCACTTGATTCAATTGGGAGTTAATCTTCCAGATGATTGCGTCATTGAAAGAATTCTCCAATCACTGCCACCTAGCTACAAGAGCTTCATGATGAACTATAATATGCAAGGGATGAATAAGACTATTTCCGAGCTCTTCGGAATGCTGAAAGCTGCGGAGGTAGAAATCAAGAAGGAGCATCAAGTGTGGATGGTCAACAAGACTACTAGTTTCAAGAAAAAGGGCAAAGGGAAGAAGAAACGGGAACTTCAAAAAACAGCAAGCAAGTTGCTACTCAAGAGAAGAAACCCAAACCTGGACCTAAGCCTGAAACTGAGTGCTTCTACTGCAAGCAGACTGGTCACTGGAAGCGGAACTTCCCCAAGTATTTGGCGGATAAGAAGGATGGCAAGGTGAACAAAGGTATATGTGATATACATGTTATTGATGTGTACCTTACTAATGCTCGCAGTAGCACCTGGGTATTTGATACTGGTTCTGTTGCTAATATTTGCAACTCCAAATAGGGACTACGGATTAAGCGAAGATTGGCTAAGGACGAGGTGACGATGCACGTGGGAAATGGTTCCAAAGTTGATGTGATCGCGGTCGGCACGCTATGTCTACATCTACCTTCGGGATTAGTATTAGACCTAAATAATTGTTATTTGGTGCCAGCGTTGAGCATGAACATTATATCTGGATCTTGTTTGATGCGAGACGGTTATTCATTTAAATCAGAGAATAATGGTTGTTCTATTTATATGAGTAATATCTTTTATAGGCATGCACCCTTAAAGGGTCTATTCTTATTAAATCTTGATAGTAGTGACACACATATTCATAATGTTGAAGCCAAAAGATGCAGAGTTGATAATGATAGTGCAACTTATTTGTGGCACTGCCGTTTGGGTCATATCGGTATAAAGCGCATGAAGAAACTCCATACTGATGGACTTTTTGGAACCACTTGACTACGAATCACTTGGTACTTGCGAACCGTGCCTTATGGGTAAGATGACAAAAACACCGTTCTCCGATACTATGGAGGGAGCAACAGATTTGTTGGAAATCATACATACAGATATATGTGGTCCGATGAATGTTGAGGCTCGTGGCGGATATCGTTATTTTCTCACCTTCACAGATGACTGAAGCAGATATGGGTATATCTACTTAATGAAACATAAGTCTGAAACATTTGAAAAGTTCAAAGAATTTCAGAGTGAAGTTGAAAATCATCATAATAAGAAAATAAAATTCCTACGATCTGATCGTGGAGGAGAATATTTGAGTTACGAGTTTGGTGTACATTTGAAACAATGCGGAATAGTTTCGCAACTCACGCCACCCGAAACACCACAGCGTAATGGTGTGTCCGAACGTCGTAATCGTACTTTACTTGATATGGTGCGATCTATGATGTCTCTTACTGATTTACCTCTATCGTTTTGGGGTTATGCTCTAGAGACGGCCGCATTCACGTTAAATAGGGCACCATCAAAATCCGTTGAGACGATGCCTTATGAACTGTGGTTTGGCAAGAAACCAAAGTTATCGTTTCTGAAAGTTTGGGGTTGCGATGCTTATGTGTAAAAGCTTCAACCTGATAAGCTCGAACCCAAATCGGAGAATGTGTCTTCATAGGATATCCAAAGGAAACTATTAGATACACCTTCTATCACAGATCCGAAGGCAAGACTTTTGTTGCTAAATTCGGAAACTTTCTAGAGAAGGAGTTTCTCTCGAAAGAAGTGAGTGGAAGGAAAGTAGAACTTGATGAGGTAACTATACCTACTCCCTTATTGGAAAGTAGTACATCACAAAAACCAGTTTCTATTACACCTACACCAATTAGTGAGGAAGCTAATGATGATGATCATGAAACTTCAGAACAAGATACTACTGAACCCCGTAGATCAACCAGAGTGAGATCCGCACCAGAGTGGTATGGTAATCCTGTTCTGGAAGTCATGCTACTAGATCATGATGAACCTATGAACTATGGAGAAGCGATGGTGAGCCCAGATTCCGCAAAATGGCTTGAAGCCATGAAATCTAAGATGGGATCCATGTATGAGAACAAAGTATGGACTCTGATTGACTTGCCCAATGATCGGCAAGCAATTGAGAATAAATGGATCTTCAAGAAGAAGACTGACGCTGACGGTAATGTTACTGTCTACAAAGCTCGACTTGTCGCAAAAGGTTTTCGACAAGTTCAAGGGATTGACTACGATGAGACCTTCTCACCCATAGCGATGCTTATGTCTGTCCGAATCATGTTAGCAATTGCTGCATTTTATGATTATGAAATATGGCAGATTGATGTCAAAACTGCAGGAGTCAATATGAGCATCCAGGTTCTGCTATTGGTTATTGACCGGAGACGTGTCTCGGTCATGTCTATATTGTTCTCAAACCCGTAGGGTCCTCACGCTTAAAGTTTCGATGACAGTTATATTATGAGTTTATGAGTTTTGATGTACCGAAGGAGTTCGGAGTCCCGGATGATATCGGGGACATGATGAGGAGTCTCGAAATGGTCGAGACGTAAAGAACGATATATTGGACGACTATATTCGGACATCGGAAAGGTTCCGAGTTGTTCGGGTATTTTTCGGAGTACCGGAAAGTTACGGGAATATGGGGGAAGAAGTATATGGGCCTTATTGGGCTTTAGGGGAGAGGGAGAGGCAGGCCGCGCGCCCCCAAGGCCTAGTCCGAATTGGACTAGGGGGAGGGGCTGCGCCCCCTCCTTCCTTCTCTTCCCTCTTTCCCTTCCTTGTCTCCTACTCCTACTACATGGAAGGACTCCTAGTTGGACTAGGAAAGGAGGAATCCTACTCCCGGTGGGAGTAGGACTCCACTAGGGCGCGCCATAGAGAGGGCCGGCCCTCCCCTCCTCCACTCCTTTATATACGGGGGCAGGGGGCACCCCATAGACACACAAGTTGATCTTCGTGATCGTTTTCTTAGCCGTGTGCGGTGCCCCCTTCCACCATAATCCTCGATAATATTGTAGTGGTGCTTAGGCGAAGCCCTGCGACAGTTGAACATCAAAATCGTCACCACGCCGTCGTGCTGACGGAACTCTTCCCCGACACTTTGCTGGATCGGAGTCCGGGGATCGTCATCGAGCTGAATGTGTGCTAGAACTCGGAGGTGCCGTAGTTTCGGTGCTTGATCGGTCGGGTCGCGAAGACGTATGACTACATCAACAACATTGTCATAACGCTTCCGCTTTCGGTCTACGAGGGTAGGTAGACAACACTCTCCCCTCTCGTTGCTATGCATCACCATGATCTTGTGTGTGCGTAGGAATTTTTTTTCAAATTACTACGTTCCCCAACACATACACCCAATGAAAATGGTTTGTTGGATCTTGATCGTGGTGATACACATTTTCATAATATTGAAGCCAAAAGATGCAAAGTTAATAATGATGGTGCAACTTATCTGTGGCACTCCTATTTAGGTCATATTGGTCTAAAGCGCATGAAGAAAATCCATGCTGATGGGCTTTTGGAATCACTTGATTATGAATCAGTTGATGCTTACGAACCATGCTTCATGGGCATGATGACTAAGACTCTGTTCTCCGGAACAATGGAGTGAGCAACAGATTTGTTGGAAATCATACATACTGATGTATGTGGTCTGATGAATATTGAGGCTCGCGGCAGGTATCATTGTTTTCTGATCTTGACAGATGATTTGAGCATATATGAGTATATCTACTTGATGAAACAAAAGTCTGAAACATTTGAAAAGTTCAAAGAATTTCAGAGTGAAGTGGAGAATAATCGTAACAAAAATAAAAGTTTCTACGATATGATCGCATAAGTAAAATATTTGAGTTATGACTTTGGCCTTAAGTTAAAACAATGTGAAATAGTTTCACTACTCACGCCACCTGGAACACCACGATGTAATGGTGTGTCCGAACGTCGTAACCGTACTTTATTAGATATGACGCGATGTATGATGTCTCTTACCAATTTACCACTATCGTTTTGGGGTTATGCATTAGAGACAGCTACATTCACGTTAAATAGGGCACCATCTAAATTCGTTGAGATGACACCGTATGAACTATGGTTTGGCAAGAAACCTAAGCTGTCGTTTCTTAAAGTTTGAGGTTGCAATGCTTATGTGAAAAAGTTTCAACCTGATAAGCTCAAACCCAAATCGTAGAAGTGCGTCTTCATAGGATACCCAAAAGAAAATGTTGGGTACACCTTCTATCACAGATCCGAAGACAAGATATTCATTGCCGAGAATGGATCCTTTCTAGAGAAGGAGTTTCTCTCGAAAGAAGTGAGTGGGAGGAAAGTATAACTTGATGAGGTAACTGTACCTGCTCCCTTATTGGAAAGTAGTTCATCACAGAAATCTGTTCCTATGACTACTACACCAATTAGTGAGGAAGCTAATGATGATGATCATGTAACTTCAGATCAAGTTACTACCGAACCTCGTAGGTAAACCCGAATGAGATCCGCACCAGAGTGGTATGGTAATCCTTTTCTGGAGGTCATGTTACTTGACCATGATGAACCTACGAACTATGAGGAAGCGATGATGAGCCCAGATTTCGCGAAATGGTTTCAGGCCATGAAATCTGAGATGAGATCCATGTATAAGAACAAAGTATGGACTTTGATTGACTTGCCCAAAGATCGGCGAGCCATTGAGATTAAATGGATCTTCAAGAGGAAGACGTACGCTGATAGTAGTGTTACTATCTACAAAGCTAGAGTTGTCGCAAAAAGGTTTTCGACAAGTTCAAGGTGTTGACTACGATGAGAGTTTCTCACTCGTATCTATTCTTAAGTCTGTCCGAATCATGTTAGCAATTGCCACATTTTATGAAATCTGGCAAATGGATAAACAAAACTACATTCCTTAATGGATTTATTAAAGAAGAGTTGTATATGATGCAACAAGAAAGTTTTGTCAATCCTAAAGGTGCTAACAAAATATGCAAGCTCCAATGATCCATCTATGGACTGGTGCAAGCATCTCGGAGTTGGAATATACGCTTTGATAAGTTGATCAAAGCATATAGTTTTTTATACAGACTTGCGGTGAAGCCTGTATTTACAAGAAAGTGAGTGGGAGCACTACAACATTTCTGATAAGTATATGTGAATGACATATTGTTGATCGGAGATAATGTAGAATTATTCTGCAAAGCATAAAGGAGTGTTTGACAGGAGTTTTTCAAAGAAAGACCTCGGTGAAGCTGCTTACATATTGAGCATCAAGATCTATAGAGATAGATCAAGACACTTGGTAAGTTTTTCAATGAGTACATACCTTGACAAGATTTTGAAGTAGTTCAAAATGGAACAGTCAAAGAAAGAGTTCTTGCCTGTGTTACAAGGTGTGAAACTGAGTAAGACTCAAAGCCCGACCACGGCAGAAGATAGAAAGAGAATGAAAGTCATTCCCTATGCCTTGGCCATAGGTTCTATAAAATATGCCATGCCATGTACCAGATCTATTGTATACTGATACGTCTCCAACGAATCTATAATTTTTTATTGCTCCATGCTATATTATCTACTGTTTTGGACATTATTGGGCTTTATTATCCACTTTTATATTATTTTTGGGACTAACCTATTAACCGGAGGCCCAGCCCAGAATTGCTGTTTTTTTGCCTGTTTTAGGGTTTCAAAGAAAAGGAATATCAAACAGACTCCAAACGGAATGAAACCTTCGGGAACGTGATTTTCTCAACAGATAAGACCCGGGAGACTTGGACCCTACGTCAAGGCATGTAACAGGAGGCCACGAGGTAGGGGGGCGCGTCCTACCCTACCAGGCGCGCCCCACCCTCGTGGGCCCCCCGTTGCTCCACCGACGTACTTCTTCCTCCTATATATATATATATATATATATATATATATATATATATATATATATCCACGTACCCCCAAACAATCAGAGCAGGAGGCAAAACCCTAATTCCATCGCCGTAACTTTCTGCATCTACGAGATCCCATCTTGGGGCCTGTTCCGGAGCTACGCCGGAGGGGGCATCGATCACGGAGGGCTTCTACATCAACACCATAGCCCCTCCGATGAAGTGTGAGTAGTTTACCTCAGACCTACGGGTCCATAGTTAGTAGCTAGATGGCTTCTCTCTTTTTGGATCTCAATACAATGTTCTCCCCCTCTCTTGTGGAGATCTGTTCGATGTAATCTTCTTTTTGCGGTGTGTTTGTTGAGACTGATGAATTGTGGGTTTATGATCAAGTCTATCTATGAACAATATTTGAATCTTCTCTGAATTCCTTTATGTATGATTGGTTATATTTGCAAGTCTCTTCGAATTATCAGTTTGGTTTGGCCTACTAGATTGATCTTTCTTGCAATGGGAGAAGTGCTTAGCTTTGGGTTCAATCTTGCGGTGTCCTTTCCCGGTGACAGTAAGGGCAGCAAGGCACATATTGTATTGTTGCCATCGAGGATAACAAGATGGGGTTTTCTTCATATTGCATGAGTCTATCCCTCTACATCATGTCATCTTGCTTAAGGCGTTACTCTGTTTTTAACTTAATACTCTAGATGCATGCTGGATAGCGGTCGGTGAGTGGAGTAATAGTAGTAGATGCAGGCAGGAGTCGGTCTACTTGTCTCGGACGTGATGCCTATATACATGATCATGCCTAGATATTCTCATAATTATGCTCAATTCTGTCAATTGCTCAACAGTAATTTGTTCACCCACCGTAGAATACTTATGCTCTCAAGAGAAGACACTAGTGAAACCTATGGCCCCCGGGTCTATCTTTATCATATTGTTCTCCTACTACTTTGCTATTTACTTTGCCTTTATTTTACTTTGCATCTTTATCATAAAAATACCAAAAATATTATCTTTATCATATCTATCAGATCTCACTCTCGTAAGTGGCCTTATAGGGATTGGCAACCCCTATCTGCGTTGGTTGCGATGATTTATTTGTTTTGTGCAGGTACGAGGGACTTGCGTGTAGCCTCCTACTGGATTGATACCTTGGTTCTCAAAACTGAGGGAAATACTTACGCTACTTTGCTGCATCATCCCTTCCTCTTCGGGGAAAACCAACTCAGTGCTCAAGAGGTAGCAAGAAGGATTTCTGGCGCCGTTGGCGGGGAGGTCTGCGCAAAAGTCAACATACCAAGTACCCATCACATACCCTTATCTCCCGCATTACATTATTTGCCATTTGCCTCTCGTTTTCCTCTCCCCCACTTCACCCTTGCCGTTTTATTCGCGCTCTCTCTCTATCCCCCTCTCTTTCTTTATTTGCCTCTTTTTGCCCGTTTCTTGTTTGCTCGTATGGTTGGAATAGTCGTTTATTTATTACTAAATAGAGAACCTAAGATTTATGGATCCTCATCCGCTTGCTAATCTTTTTAAGAGATCCAGTTATGTTGAACCAATTGCTAGTGAGTTTTGTGCACTAGATTATCTTTATGAAGTTTTGCTTGAAATTCGTGAATCTGAAAATTGCGATGAAGTATTTTATGAAGTGATTCACGATAGATCTTTGAATAAAAAACATGATTGCAATGATGTTATTATAAATTCTATTAATGTCAATTGTGCTAATAATATGCAAAACCCTAAGCTTGGGGATGCTAATTTTGCTATGTCCTCTATTTGTTGCAACGATCATGATTGGGGTGATTCTTCTTTTGATCTTGAAAATTTATTTAAGCCCCATGATGAATATGAGATTGATTATAATGTTTGCAATAATATTGAAAGTGGGTTTGGAAGAATGTCAAATTTAGATCCCACATATTTGGAGAATTTTCAATCTTATGAAGTTTTTGATAAAAGTGCGTTTGGGAAGGTCATGACTTTAGTTAATGTTAATCCCACTATTTCAGAAAAGTGCCAACTTTGCATGCATGTGGATCATGTTGAGAATATTTTATGTGATAGATATATTGTTGAATTTGCTTATGATCCTACATGTAATTACTATGAGAGAGGAAAATATGGTTGTAGAAATTTCCATGTTACTAAATTACCTCTCATTATGTTGAGATTGCTATTGTTTCTTTCCTCTTCCTTGCATATGCTAGTTTTTGCTTGCCTTGATAATTTGTTTTCCTATAAGATGCCTATGCATAGGAAATATGTTAGACTTAGATGTGTTTGTCACATGCTTTATGATGCTCCTTTTGTGCTTCAATTCTTGTATTTCATGTGAGCATCATTAAAATTATCAATGCCTAGCTATAACGCTTTAAAGAAAAACGCTTGTTGGGAGACAACCCAATATTTTTCCTTGATGTTAGTAATAAATAATTTATCTAGCCTCTGTTTTGGTTGTGTTTTTTTGTGTTTAATTAGTGTTTGTGCCGAACCTATGCATAGGGGTTGGCACACGTTTTCGTCGTGATTCTCCGGTAGAAACTTTGGTGCACTCTTTGAGGTCCTATTGGTTGGTTGAATAGATGAATTTGAGATTGTGTGATGCATATCGTATAATCATACCCACGAATACTTGAGGTGACATTGGAGTATCTAGGTGACATTAGGGTTTTGGTTGATTTGTGTCTTAAGGTGTTATTCTAGTACGAACTCTAGGGCTGTTTGTGACACTTACATGAATAGCCCAACAGATTGATTGGAAAGAATAACTTTGAGGTGGTTTCGTACCCTACCATAATCTCTTCGTTTGTTCTCCGCTATTACTGACTTTGGAGTGACTCTTTGTTGCATGTTGAGGGATAGTTATGTGATCCAATTATGTTAATATTGTTGAGAGGACTTGCACTAGTGAAAGTGTGAACCCTAGGCCTTGTTTCAACGCATGGAAATACCGTTTACGCTCACTTTTATCATTAGTTACCTTGCTGTTTTTATATTTTCAGATTACAAAAACCTTTATCTACCATCCATATACCACTTGTATCACCATCTCTTCGCCGAACTAGTGCACTTATACAATTTACCATTGTATTGAGTGTGTTGGGGACACAAGAGACTCTTTGTTATTTGGTTGTAGGGTTGCTTGAGAGAGGCCATCTTCATCCTACGCCTCCTACGGATTGATAAACCTTAGGTCATCCACTTGAGGGAAA
Source organism: Triticum monococcum (assembly GCA_034509565.1). Taxonomy (NCBI): domain Eukaryota; kingdom Viridiplantae; phylum Streptophyta; class Magnoliopsida; order Poales; family Poaceae; genus Triticum; species Triticum monococcum. The sequence continues at coordinate 776,736,850 of CM067843.1, read as the reverse complement.
TTTCCTACTGTCCCACAAACCTCTGCACTTGGAGGCCCAACAATGTTTACAAGAAGAATGTTGTGTAGTAGACATCAAGCTCTTTTCTGGCGCCGTTGCCGGGGAGGTTAGTGCTTGAAGGTATATCTTTAGATCTTGCAATCGGGTCTCTTAGTTTCTTGTTTTATCACTAGTTTAGTTTATAAAATAAAACTATAAAAAAATGGAATTGAGTTTGTCTCATACGCTTCATCTTTTTAATATCTTTCGTGAGTATGATGGAAAGGAAAATTGTGCCAAACTGTTAGAAGAAGAATGCATTAAAATATTTGGCACTAAATATTTGAATGATGAGCATGATTGCAATGTTGTTAGTATGAGCTCCTTGAATATCCATGGTATTAATGATGATTGCACTAGTTATGATGAAAATGTCTCCTATAAACATGTCAATTTGTGAAGTGCATTGGATTTGCAAGTACACACCAAATAGGGAAGATTGATATTGCAAGAGGCATAAGCACTTAGAAACTAAATTTTTGCAAGAAAGGCTAGATGATTGTGCTAAAAATTTAAATTTTCTTTGCCGTACTTGTGGACTTTGCAATGAAAGTGGTCATTTAGCTATCCGATGCAAATTGTTTCATGATCTAATCATGTCCAAAAATTGCGATGAGTTGATTTCCCTTGCACATTATAATGAACTTAGCTTGCTTATGGGTTGGGAAGAAATGAAACATATAACTAGGCATCTTCCAGAATTTGCCCGTTATAAACTTCTTGGTTTTGATCTAGAGGAAATTTATATGTATTGTGCGGTGAATTGCATTGAAAATCCTTATATTGCCAATTACATAAAGAAAAGAAAGCAAATAGAAGATGAAGAGAATACTAATGAAAGGGAAGAGACTTCCCAATATCCTCCTATTATTTCTTATGATGAATCAGGTAACGAGGAGGATCCTTTTATTCAACCAATCTCATTAATAAGGAGCTCCAAAAAGAGAATTGAACCCACACATGATGTGAAGAAGAAGAAAAGAAAAAGGAAGAGAGGTAAAAAGATATCTCTCCCAAATAATGCTGCTCCTATTACTATTGTGCCTCACGAAAATATAATTGTGGAAGATAATGATACTTCTTATGATCTTGAAAATCTTTTTGGCACTTTCTTGGAAGAATATGATAATTGCTATACTATTGGTGCTATCCATACTATTAATGATGAGAGTGATTATGCTTATGATATGAAAAGGCCCAAGCCTGGGGATGCTATGTTTGATGAGGATGGCATATTTGAGAATATATTTGCTGAAATTAATGTTTGTCCCAAGCTTGGGGATGCTACGTTTAATGAAGATGATATTTTTAGTCTCCCAAGTTTTGATATGCAAATTTATAATGATGATAGCATGCCTTCTATTTATGATGACTATTGCGATGACACTTAGGCTATACAAAGTAGTGATGATTATATTTATAAAACTTGTCATGATTATGATTACCCTTTTTCTGAACATTACTCTTTTAATGTGGAAACAATTTATAGTATTCGAGTCTCTTATGATACTCCCTCTATTCCGAATGAGAAGAATCTTGCTTATGTGGAGAGTAGTAAATTTTCTACGCTTGTAGATCATGAAAAGAATGCTTTAGGTGCTGGTTATATTGTTGAATTCATTCATGATGCTACTGAAAATTATTATGAGGGAGGAATATATGCCTGTAGGAATTGCAATAATATCAAGTTTCCTCTCTATGTGCTTAAAGTTTTGAAGTTATGCTTATTTTACCTTCCTATGCAAGTTGATTCTTGTTCTCACAAGTTGTTTGCTCACAAAATCCCTATGCATAGGAAGTGGGTTAGGCTTAAATGTGCTAGTCATATTCTTCATGATGCTCTCTTTATGTTACAATTCTTATCTTTTATGTGAGCATCATTGAAATCATCATGCCTAGCTAGGGGCATTAAACGATAGCGCTTGTTGGGAGGCAACCCAATTTTATTTTTGTTCCTTGCTTTTTTTCCTGTTTAGTAATAAATAATTTATCTAGACTCTGTTATGATTGAGTTTTTATGTTTTAATTAGTGTTTGTGCCAAGTAGAACCATTGGGAAGACTTGGGGAAAGTCTTGTTGATCTTGCTGTAAAAAACAGAAACTTTAGCGCTCACGAGAATTGCTGCCATTTTTTATTGGAGAGTGCTATTTAGTTAATTATTTTTGCAGATAATTAATAGATAAATTCCTCACGTCCAGCAATTTATTTTAGAATTTTTGGGGTTCAAGAAGTTTGCGTTAGTTATAGATTACTACAGACTGTTCTGTTTTGACAGATTCTGTTTTTCGTGTGTTGTTTGCTTATTTTGATGAATCTATGGCTAGTAAAAGAGTTTATAAACCATAGATAAGTTGGAATACAGTAGTTTTAAGACCAATATAAATAAATAATGAGTTCATTACAGTACCTTGAAGTGGTGTTTTGTTTTCTTTCGCTAACGGAGCTTACGAGTTTTATGTTAAGTTTTGTGTTGTGAAGTTTTCAAGTTTTGGATAAAGATTCGATGGACTATGGAATAAGGAGTGGCAATAGCCTAAGCTTGGGGATGCCCAAGGCACCCCAAGGTAATATTCAAAGACAACCAAGAGCCTAAGCTTGGGGATGCCCCGGAAGGCATCCCCTCTTTCGTCTTCGTTCATCGGTAACTTTACTTGGAGCTATATTTTTATTCACCACATGATATGTGTTTTGCTTGGAGCGTCAATTTATTTTATTTAGTTTTGCTTGCTGTTTGAATAAAATACCAAGATTTTAAATTCTTAAATGTTAGAGAGTCTTCATGTAGTTGCATAATTATTTGACTACTCATTGATCTCCCTCTCTCTCTCGTGTTCTTGAGGTGTTACGATCTTGATGTATCGCGAGCTTTGCTATTATATTTGGATCCTATGATGTTTTCTCCCCCATCTACTCTCTTGTAATGAATTGAGTTTCTCCTTTGAACTTATCTTATCGGATTGATTCTTTAAAGATTTGAGAACACTTGATGTATGTCTTGCCGTGCGTATCTGTGGTGACAATGAGATATCACGTGATTCACTTGATGTATGTTTTGGTGATCAACTTGCGGGTTCCGCCCATGAACCTATGCATAGGGGTTGGCACACGTTTTCGTCGTGATTCTCTGGTAGAAACTTTGGGGCACTCTTTGAGGTCCTATGTGTTGGTTGAATAGATGAATATGAGATTGTGTGATGCATATCGTATAATCATACACACGGATACTTGAGGTGACATTGGAGTATCTAGGTGACATTAGGGTTTTGGTTGATTTGTGTCTTAAGGTGTTATTTTAGTACGAACTCTAGGGCTGTTTGTGGCACTTACAGGAATAGCCCAACGGATTGATTGAAAAGAATAACTTTGAGGTGGTTTCGTACCCAACCATAATATCTTCGTTTGTTCTCCGCTATTAGTGACTTTGGAGTGACTTTTTGTTGCATGTTGAGGGATAGTTATGTGATCCAATTATGTTATTATAGTTGAGAGGACTTGCACTAGTGAAAGTATGAACCCTAGGTCTTGTTTCAACGCATTGCAATACCGTTTACGCTCACTTTTATCATTAGTTACCTTGCTGTTTTTATATTTTCAGATTACAAAAACCTTTATCTACCATCCATATACCACTTGTATCACCATCTCTTCGCCGAACTAGTGCACCTATACAATTTACCATTGTATTAGGTGTGTTGGGGACACAAGAGACTCTTTGTTATTTGGTTGCAGGGTTTCTTGAGAGAGACCATCTTCATCCTATGCCTCCTACGGATTGATAAACCTTAGGTCATCCACTTGAGGGAAATTTGCTACTGTCCTACAAACCTCTGCACTTGGAGGCCCAACAACGTCTACAAGAAGAAGGTTGTGTAGTAGACATCAAGCCCCTATAGGCCAGCCGCATCTTCCCCCTTGCTCCTTTATATACGGGGCAGGGGGCCACCCTAGACACACAATTGATCAGTTGATCTTTTAGCCATGTGCGGTGCCCCCCTCCACCATAGTCCACCTCGATAATACTGTAGCGGTGCTTAGGCGAAGCCCTGCGTCGGTAGAACATCATCATCGTCACCACGCCGTCGTGCTGACAAAACTCTCCCTCAACACTCGGCTGGGTCGGAGTTCGAGGGACGTCATCGGGCTGAACATGTGCTGAACTCGGAGGTGCCATGCGTTCGGTACTTGATCGGTCGTATTGTGAAGACGTAGACTACATCAACCGTGTTGTGCTAACGCTTATGCTTTCGGTCTATGAGGGTACGTGGACAAAACTCTTCCCTCTCGTTGGTATGCATCACCATGATCTTGCGTGTGCGTAGGAATTTTTTTGAAATTACTACGTTCCCCAACAGATGGAGCCATCGGGTTGAGCTTGTGGCGAAAGACCCACTTGCCGGATACGATGTTGGTGTTGCGAGGAGGAGGCACGAGATCCCAAGTGTCATTGCTGAGAAGAGCGCGGTACTCTGCGATCATGGCATCGAGCCAGTTGGGATCCTTGAGAGCCGCACGAGTAGAGGTAGGAACCAGTGAATACCTGTTGACAGAAATAGACAGGTTAAGCCGCTCACGGGGTCCGACATGGATACCGGAGGAGCTGCCCATGCGGTGCACAGGCGGCGGCGGTGGCAGTGGCGCAGGTGGCGAGGGAGGTGGGCAGGGGGCGCGTGGCAAGGGAGGTGGACAGGGGGCGCGCGACACAGGTGGTGCCCTCGGAACGACAATAGGAGGAGAACCGTCGTCGAGAAAGGCGTAGGTGGCAGTGGAGGGTTGCTGCGGTAATGCAAAGGGAAAAGTGGACTCGTCAAAAATAACATGCCGAGAGATGATAATGCGATGAGTGGTAAGATCCATGCAGCAATAACCTTTGTGGTGAGGAGAATGACAAAGGAAAACGCAAGCGCTAGACCGTGGGGCAAGTTTATGAGGCATAGTGGAGGCGGTGTTGGGATAACAAAGAGAGCCGATAATGCGTAGAGACGAGTAATCGGGATGACTACGATGAAGTGCAAAGTAGGGAGAGGGATCGGTGATGGTTTTGGTGGGTAGACAATTGAGGACGTGAGCGGCGTAAGTGAGAGCTTCTGCCCAAAAGCGAGGTGGTAAACTAGCCTGAAATAGGAGAGAGTGCACTAAATCGTTAACAGTACGAATAATACGCTTGGCTTTACCATTTTGTTGGGAGGTGTATGGAAACAAGAAGCGGATGTGTATGCCGTGTACGGCGGCAAAGGAGTGGAGGTTGGCGCTGTCGAATTCACGACCGTTACCACACTGTACAGACGCAAAAGGCAAATTAAACTGAGTATGACGAAACGTGTGAAGAGAAGTAATTGTGGCGTAAGCGTTGGACTTTTGCTGTAGAGGAACAGTCCATAGAAAATGAGTAAAATCATCAAGAATAACTAGGAAATATTTATTACCAGAAATACCAGAAATTGGTGATGTCCAAAGATCACAATGAATTAACTCAAATAGGCGAGTAGTGCTAGTGGTGGAAGAAGAAAAAGGTAAACGTACATGACAACCAAGTTGACATGCATGACACAAGGCACTATGAGTTTGTTTATTACACGGCAAATAAATATGCTGCGAAAGACGACGATAAGCGTCATGACCGGGGTGACCGAGGCGACGATGCCAAACATCATGGGAGGTAGTGGCCGTGGTGAGGACATGGGGCGCCGGGCGCTGAAAGGAATAAAGCTCCCCCGTACTATTGCACCGAAGCAGCTCACGCCAAGTGAGAAGGTCCTTCACAGAAAAACCAAAAGTGTCAAACGCGACTGTGCATTGATTATCTGTAGTAAACTGACATACAGAGATGAGGTTTTGAATTATACGAGGTGTAACGAGGACATCACGGAGATGAAGAGGACGATTAGAGAAAAATGAAGGAAGAGAGGCATGTCCTGATGCGGAGACGGGAACGGAGGAGCCGTCTCCAACAGTGACATGACGAAAAATAGGGTGTGGAGAGAGAGAGGAGAGGATACCGGTGTCCTTGGAGAGATGGGCGGTGGTACCGCTGTCCATGATCCACTCAGGAGCAGGCTGTGCAACGTCATGTCGTTGAAGTGCTGGGCGAGGGCGGAGGGATCGCACGTAGGTGAAGATGCAGGGACATCGTTGTAGTATGCGGCGCCGTAGGGGGATCCGTAGGGGGCGCCGTAGGGGATGCCGTGGCCGGCGGGGGGGGGGGGGGGGGGACGCCACGTAGCCGCAAGGACCCGGGCGAGGGCCGAGGATGTTGTGGCCAGGGGCGGACTACTGCATAGCTCACATCTGGATGGCGCCGGTCCATAGGTTGAAGGGGGTGGGCATAGGAGGGGCACCGCCGACGGGCCGGTAGCCCTTGTTCTTCCCCTTGTTGCGGCCGTAGCCGCCATGATGCGGGTTGGGGGCCGGCGTGGGAGGGCGCCATGGCTGTCCAGCACCCGACCCGGTAGGGGGGCCGCCGCTAGGTGGAGGAGGGGCTGGGCCCCGGGCGACGAAGGCCCAGGCGGAGGTGTTGGGGGGCGATGCATCATCTTCATCTCCTGGAGGAGCAGCATGTTGCGGAAGTTGAGAAAGGTGGGGAACGACGTGAGGAGAGGGGCGATGTCGGCGACGCTGTCGAACCGATTGCTGAGACCCTTGATGACGTTGGTGACAAGGTCCGAGTCGGAGACCGGGGCGCCAACGTCGCCGAGAGCGTCGGCCGCCGCCTTCTGGAGCTGCAGGTACTCGGTGATGGAGCGGTCCTCTTGCTTGACATTGCGGAATTCTTCGGCGAGGTAAACCTCGCGGGTCTTCTTGTTGTCATTGAAGAGGCCGTGGACAGTCGTCCATACCGTGTACGCTGTAGCGGCGGGGGCGGCGGCCGAGGTCGAGGTGGGCATGACGAGGTCGACGATGTCCATGGCCATGGAGCCCTAGAGCCACCGAAGGACCGTGGAGTCGAGGCGGAGCCACGTGGCTTCGCCGGTTGGAGGCGTCTCGGCGGTGCGGTGGTCCTCGAAGGCGTAGGTGGTGACGGCGATGGTGAAGAAGGTGCACCACTTGGGGAAGACGTTGGTCTTGAAGTCGAGGACGATCGGAACGAGCGAGCGAACGCTCTGGATGGCGGTGGCCTGCACCCAGAGGTGGGCGTTGGGGTGAGGCGCGACTGGTTCGGACGGTGCCATGGGAGGAGGAGAGGAGGAGCGGAAGCGATTTTCAGAAAGTTTTGGCTCTGATACCATGTGAAAAGATTGACCATGCTTTGGGCCATTCCATTTCACGTCTATAAATAGACAAGATTACAATCCTATCCATAACTATTACAATCAATGTCATAACTATTAATTATCGTGAAGATCACAACAAATACGGAAACTCCACAATATGAGGATATGACACGTTACGTGACATATCTGTCTAACACTGACTACCAAACGACAAGTTAGTGAGTAAGGTGCACTGATGTGAATAGGACGCGTCATGCGTACATATACTAATGATGGCCACCCATTCACCAAATGTATAGGAACTAACTACGCCATGTGCACATTGGCAACAAGCGTAGATTATAAAGTAACCATCTAGTGTAAACCACATATTCTGCAGGCTTTTCAAGTCCATTTCCTATAGCAAACGAATGTTGACCAATTGATCACCAATATTCACAGAGGCGGCAACTGACAGCCGGCCGATGAGTCGCTAGCGATTAGGAGGTATCGGTATATTAATTCAAAAAATGTTTAGGCGAGACTTTCAGTGAGTAATGACTCATCATGTTATATACTATATATCGTTTATCATGTTAAAGAAGTCGCCATGTGCCAGGCAGGATTCCCGTAGAAGCTTCTTTGAATGGATATGAGCAACAAGAGAGAATTGCTGCTAGAGCACAACCTCATCCACAAGAAGGTGCTTGTGCTTTCCGCATGGTAGAAAGGCCACATAAGAGTCTCTAGTCAGTGTCGATTATGTTGACGAGGCCTTCGACGAGCTGCTTATTCCACTAACCAATCCTCACGAGGGTCCGTTTCCGGGCTAAGTTCTTCGCAGAAAAGGAATTAACCTACATAAATGGTTTTTAGAATTAAAATCAGTTTTTTAGAGTAGGATACTCCCTCGACCATGTTGTCTTGGATATTGACACCGGTCTCCAACATACTAATTTGAATTTTTATATTTATATAAATAAATATTTATGAAAAATATATTGTTATAATACAAAATCGACTGCACATTTCTAGAAGACAAACATTTAATATTTGGAACCCAACTGGAATACTCACTCATTACTTTCTTCCTCTAGCGCATGATGTTGTGGATAGAGGGCGTGGCACAGAAGTTCCACTTCATGGACACAAATGGGTTCTCGTGTAGTTTATGCACGCGACATTAAAACCTACCATCACCCGCAAAAAAAAGACATTAAAACAATCCATGGTTGGATGCACACATGCATATGCTTGGTAACATAAATGGGGCGTGCTAAGCATATTGTTGTGTCCTCTTTGTACACAAGGGGAAGTTACTTTTGTCACAGTGAAGATAATTCTGATGCGTGTACATAACCTCTAATTAACATAGAAATCAAAAAGATGAAAAAAAAATCTCTGATCTCAGCAAGCTGTCACACAATAAGTTAGTGAATGAACGCATTCATGGGATTAAGACGTGACCACCAAACATCCGTGCACATAACGTTGATGACCTAACTTCCTTTTTTTTAGAACGAAGACTCGCGAGGAGCCCGGCTTTGAATTAACAAAGCCATCAACCGGCCAGGAATTACAACACACTAACAAGCACATCGGCCGAACGATACACGGGAGCACCTTAGGAAACTTACAACTCAACGCAGTATACTAGCTAAAAACATAAAGAAGAGGAAGCCCAAGCTAGTACACGCCGCCGACCGCAGCAAACAAGAACCAAGGATTGCGGCATCATGAGCACGACGAGGGCCTACAGAAACAGAAGTGGAGTTGTGGACATGACTGAGTCCAAGTTGGAGAAATCCAAGCATCTTCCTTCGCTCTCGCCGTAGAGGGACCCTACCCTCTCGCCTTGGATCGGAAGGCGCCGCCGACGGACCTGAGAGACGCTCACCCTAGAGCAGGAGAGATGCCGACCTCGAGTCCTGGAACACGCACAGATCACAGCCTCCAAGGAATGAGCACACCTCATCTTACACACCGACGCAACCTGGGACACCTGAAGAACAGCGGGAAAGCCACCGGGAGCAGCCACTGAAGAACGGATAGCAAAAGAGCCGCCCAAAACTCCACCTTTGCCGCCCTCACCCGAACGCACGCTCCCCAGACGGCACCTCCAAGGAGGACACGACGCGCAGCGCGCCGTCACCGCCCAATCCAAGAAGGATTTTGGGCTTTCACCCGGGAGGGGGAACGGGGGTGGATAGGGGTGGGACCTTGGCTGCACCCCCAAGGAGGAAGGGCGGCGCTGCCGCCGGGCCGGAACCAGCCGACCGATGGTTTCCCACGGTCCCAAAACCGCACCACCGGGCACCCATCCATGCCATTCCGGTGATCGAAGCTGCGGAGAACGGCGCGGATGAGGGCTCTAAAGGGGAGGGGAGTCGAACCTCAGATCTGACGAGGAGAGGGATCTCCACGCCGCTGCCGCAGCCCGCCGCCATCACACCACCCGCGTGGTCGAGAGCGCCGGCCAGGATCTCCCACGGACGCCACCAGCCGGGAGGGCGCCGCCGCCGCGCCAAGAAGGGCCGCCGCCCCAGATCCGGAGTCCTCCGCCAGGAACGGAGCGAGCAGGTCCTCGCCGCCACCGTCACCGGCGACCGCGCGGGCTTGCCAGCGGCTACCTCGAGTGGCGACGAGGAGGGAAAGTGGTGAGGGGTGGCGGCGCTAGGCGGAAACCCTAGTCACCTCCCGAGTCGCCCGAGCGGGCGACGCGGGGGCTGCGGGGGGGGGGGGGGGGGGCAGGAATTGAAATCTCTAAAAGGGCTTATATTTAGAAATGAAGGGAGTAGCTAGTGCACCAAGTGAGCTAACCTACTCACGCAATGCCGCAACCTAATTCTGTATTTTGACCAGACTTATATATACATCCGGAGCAGGGTGTTCCAAGCTTTTTTTTTGTCTCTACGAATGACGTCTCATTCACACAGAATGGTGGCTGTGGCAGCCAACATCTCAATGCACTACCATAGAATGGAATGATATAGTATGGTGATGGTGTGTACCACTTACGCATTTTTCCATTCGAGCCCGCGAGATAGTTGAGTGATCTACCACGGCCTAGATGTTGCGTCTTGGCTTAGTTGAGTTTTGCAAGAATAAAAAAATAAAAAAAATGATTGTGTAGTGAGCAATAGCCTTTGCAACAACATTTTCTCTGAGCTAATGATATAGTGGGTAACTGTGCCATGCCAAATTGCATTGCTGCTGGAATAGTAACTCTACTAAAGCTTCCAACTTCTTTGAACACTTTCATTGCCAAGCTTTAGAAAACCTGCAAAGAACAAAAACGAGCACGAGCAATGTTATTATGCAGTATCACATTTTAAACGAGTGAGGCGTTTGGGCTCCCAGGAGCATCCGCACCTGCGTTGAATAAAAAAATCAAAATAAATACTATTTTTTTAAATCCAATTTTTTTGGCATGGTAGATAATTTGGTGCGTGATGTCCGGTCCAAATTTCGAATCATTTGGACATCTGAGTGGCTCTCAGCAAAAAAGGCAAATTTGGGGTCTGTTAAATAGTGTACTGTTCGTATACTGTTCTGACCCAATTTGTCTTTTTTGCTGGGAGCTACTCAAATGTCCAAATGCTCTGAAATTTGGAGCGCACCTCACACACCAAATTATCTACCATGCACAAAAATTTTAGATTTTTTTGAATTTGTTATGAATTATTTCTTGACCGGGTGCAGATGAGCCCGGATTCAGAATTGGATATTCGATTTTAAACTATGTATAAGCACATTTTTTATGTATATGCATCTTTCCGAAAGAAATAGCTACAAGAATAATAAGGACACACTGATTTATGTTCTTATACACAATTTCGTACATAGAAGCAATTGTTTGGGAGCGCCATAATTTTGGACTCGTCGACATTGCCACTGCTAGCCTACTGTCTCATTGAACAAGGGTGACAAAAAGAGGTCACAGGTGGACCGAGGACTACAACATCGACGAAGCTGTCAAGGAGTGCCTGCTGAAATGAGGTCATCTCCTACTTCACCATGATTAGGGGAAAGTGCGTGTCCCCGACAAAGACAATGCTTCCCAGTTATCTAGGCAACAAATAGTCTAAGCTAGTGGTTTGTGTGAATCAACACGATCAGTAAAAAAATAAGATGCCTGGGCAGTTGGTGGCATAAGATATTTTCGAGTAGTACATGGTCAGTACCAGATTCTTAAATTTTGATTGTACAAACACTCATGTTCAGTATGAACTGCCAAGATAATCAAACAAATTAAATAACAAATTTTGGTTATAATTTGAATTTGACATGTAATCTAACAGACAAATAACTAGATGGGCCACCCAGTCTTATTACACTTTGCCATCGCAGCGCTTCTCCATTCAAATGAAGCTTTAGAGATTTGGATTCTGTCCGACCAAAGTAGTTCACACTAACAAATAACACATGGTAAAAAAAACTCAACCTGATCTTCCATACCCTTTGTGGATTCTTGAGACAACAATGGAAAAAATGAAAACAATCATTCAAGACTATCTACCAGAATTTATCAACTAGCTAGGACAAAACTCCCAGTATAAATCAGACAATTCATTGATGTACTCACAAGTAACACACACGCTTCCACATGGCTTGCACAACTCATCTTATTTTAGTGTGATTGTTGGGTGATAATCATAGTCTATGTGAGGATGCATGCACTGTTGGAATTTTGCTAGTAGGCCTTTAGCCCAAAACCCAACTAAAATTCTGAAATTCTTTTGGCCCATTCATGCACACATGTGAGTGGAGTGAGTGAGGCTAAAGTTTAGTCCCACCCCGAAAGTTGAGAGAGAGTTGCACCTCTTTATAAGGTGAGCTCTTCTACCACTTGTATGAGCATGAGAAGAGGAGACCTACACGCGCGCTCCTCCTCCTCGCTCGCCGCGCCGCGCCGCGGGTTGCGGGATTGAGCCGAGCCGAGGACAGAGCTATGCCCTAGCCGCCGCCGCTTCGTATGGTTTCTCACAACCGTTCCAGATCATTGCGCCGCCAAGCAAGTCTTCTTCATCCCTCCTTTCGGCATGCACCGGGAGAAGGGACAGCAGGCCTCCGGAACCCCGCCTCTCATGATCCTGTACGGGAGAGGGGCGATCAGGTTTTTGGGGAGCGCACTCGCGCGACTGCTGGCAGCGACGACTTCACGAGCGTTGACTTCTTCCTCGACCTCGGCAACCTCATCCTCGACGACATGGGCGACAACGTCAACACCGGCGGTGCTGCTACCGCTGCACCGTATGTGATTCTATCCTTCCTGTTCGAGATCGTGGTAGAATTCATGTTTCTAGTATGTGTCCTAGATGTGATCTGTTCATCTGCTATGCTAGTTCGCATGATTAGTTTAATCTCTGCTACTATAGTCATGATTTATCTTCTAATTATTCAGATTAAATCTCGTAGTAACTTGCTCATATTTCCAACAATCCAAAAACCTGATTATAGGCAATTTACTCCGAGCGGTTTTGCTGCGCATCTGAAGCCGCCTGCCTTTAAGGGGGCGCAATATAAGAAGTGGCGCACGAGAGCAGTCTACTGGTTTCAGACCATGGGCTGCTATGACGCAACCAAGGGCAAGCCTGAGGGCGATCTTAATCCAGCACAGCTGGAAGCTTTTGAGAAGATCGATACCCTCTTTAAAGGCGCTCTTCTGAGTGTTCTTGATGACTCCATTGTGGATTCGTATATGTCGTTTGACAATGGCAAGGACATGCGGGCTGCGCTCGAGGCCATGTTTGGTGCCTCGGACGCCGGCAACGAGTTGTACGTCATGGAGCAATTCTATGACTACAAGATGACTGATGAGCGCCCTGTTGTACAGCAGGCTCCGAGATACAGTCGCTCGCAAAAGAACTTGAGTACTTCAAGTGTGTGTTGCCGGACAAATTTGTTGCCGGAGGCATCATTGCCAAGCTTCCACCTTCGTGAAACAATTTTGCTACTTCCCTGAAACACAAGAGACAGGAGTTTTCCATTGCGGATCTCATTGGTACTCTTGATGTTGAAGAGAAGGCGAGAGCAAAGGACACACATGCTCGAGTTGCTGAGGGAGGTTCTAGTGCCCACATGGTACAGAAGAAGAACTCCCAGCCCAACAAGTTCAAAAACAATAATAACAAAACTCAGGGCAAAGGCAAGTTTGATACAAAGAACAAGCCATCACATTCTACCAACTTCAAGAAGAATTCTCATAAGAAAGGGAAGGGACTTTACCATGTCTGCGGTGATCCTAATCACTGGGCTCCGAAGTGTCCTAACCGCTTTGAGGAGCGCGAACATGAGAAGAGCGGCAAGTCCGCTAATGTTGTCATCAGTGATATTGATATGAAGGAATCAGGGTATGGCATTATTCCTACCATCCTTTTAGTATTTCAATCCCCTGATTGGTTAATTGACACCGGTGCCAATGCACAAGTTTGTGCTGATGCCTCCATGTTTTCTTCTTACTAGGCAACAGGGACTTCACCCGTGCTGATGGGAACGGGTCACATGCCATCGTTCGAGGTGTTGGTACGGTCGATCTTAAGTTTACTTCGGGAAAGACTGTGCGTCTGAAGAACGTTCATCATGTGCTGTCCATAAATAAAAATCTCGTTAGAGGTTCCCATTTATGTCGAGATGGTTTTAAGTTGGTTTTCCAATCCAATAAAGTTGTAATTTCTAAGTATGGACAATTTTTTGTAAAAGGCTATAAGAGTGGAGGCTTGTTCCGCCTGTCTTTGTCAGAATTTGCACTAAAATTATTAATAATGTTTGCCACAACAATGAGTCTGATATTTGGCATTCACGACTTTATCACATTAACTTTGGTTGCATGGCGCGGCTAGCCAATATGAATTTAATTCCAAAAATATCTACTGTCAAAGGCTCTAAGTGCCAAGTATGTGTGCAAGCTAAGAAACCTCGCAAGTCCCATAAGACTGCAAAGGCAAGAGACTTGGCGCCACTAGAGCTTATATATTCTGATCTTTGTGAGATGAATGGCGTGTTGACAAAAGGTGGAAAGAGATACTTCATGACGTTGATTGTTGACTCCACTAGATATTGTTATGTGTATCTCCTGAAATCAAAAGATGAGGCTTTAACTTTCTTCAAAAACTATAAAGCTGAGGCAGAGAACCAACTTGATTGAAAAATTAAACGGCTTAGGTCCGATTGTGGTGGAGAGTATTTTTCCAATGAATTTGATCTGTTTTGTGCGGAACATGGTATAATCCATGAGAGGACGCTTCCCTACTCACCTCAGTCAAATGGGGTAGCCGAAAGAAAGAACCGAACTCTAACTGATATGGTTAACACCATGTTAGACACATCGGGTCTTTCCAAGGAATGGTGGGGGGAGGCGGTAATGACTGCATGTCATGTCCCAAACCGAGTTCCCACAAAGCATAAGACCATGATTCCGTTTGAGGAATGGGAAAGGAAAAGATCGAAACTCTCTTACCTACGTACTTGGGGTTGTTTGGCGAAAGTCAATATACCAATTCCCAAGAAGCGCAAGCTTGGACCAAAAACCATGGATTGTGTTCTTCTGGGCTATGCTTTTCATAGCATCGGCTATAGATTTTTGATAATAAAATATGAGGTATCCGACATGCATGTTGGTACGATTATGGAGTCGAATGATGCAACTTTCTTTGAGGACATATTTCCTATGAAGGATATGTCGAGTTCATCAAATTAGGAGATACCTACTCCATCTAGTGAGCAATTCACTGTAATTCCTGAACCCACCATTGCGATGGAACACGTTGAGAATCCTGTTGATTGTGACGATGGAACTCCTGTGAGGAGTAAGAGACAGAGGACTGCAAAGTCCTTTGGTGATGATTTCATTGTGTACCTCGTGGATGACACACCCAGGACTATTTCAGAAGCCTAAGCATCTCCTGATGCTGACTACTGGAAGGAAGCTGTACGTAGCGAGATGGATTCCATCTTAGCTAATGGTACCTGGGAGATCACTGACCGTCCTTATGGATGCAAACCTGTAGGATGTAAGTGGGTGTTCAAGAAGAAGTTTAGACCTGATGGTACGATTGAAAAGTACAAGGCACGGCTTGTGGCCAAGGGTTATACCCAGAAATAAGGTGAAGACTTCTTTGACACTTACGCACCCGTGGCTAGATTGACCACAATTCGGGTGCTACTATCACTGGCTGCCTCACATGGTCTTCTCGTTCATCAAATGGACATTAAGACAGCTTTCCTCAATGGAGAGTTGAAGGAGAAATTTACATGGATCAGCCAGATGGTTTTGTAGTACCTGGTCAGGAAGGAAAGGTGTGCAAGTTATCAAAGTCTTTATATGGCCTTAAACAAGCTCCTAAGGAGTGGCATGAGAAGTTCGAAACAACATTAACTGCTGTCGGCTTTGTAGTAAATGATGGTGACAAGTGTGTGTACTATCTCTATGGTGGGGGCGAAGGAGTTATTCTTTGTCTGTATGTCGACGGCATACTGATCTTTGGAACCAAACTTGATTTAATCAAGGAGGTTAAGGATTTCTTATCTCGCTGTCTTGAGATGAAGGATCAAGGAGTAGCTGATGTTATCTTAAACATCAAGCTGTTGACAGATGAGAATGGTGGGATCACGCTGCTTCAGTCTGACTATGTAGAAAAGGTCTTGAGTCGTTTTGGGTATAGCGACTGCACGCCTTCTCCAACTCCATATGATGCTAGTGTGTTGCTTCGAAAGAACCGATGGATTGCTAGAGATCAACTGAGGTATTCTCAGATTATTGGCTCGCTTATGTATTTGGCGAGTGCCACGAGGCCTGACATCTCTTTTGCTGTGAGCAAGCTGAGTCGGTTTGTGTCAAAACCAGGAGATGATCATTGGCATGCGCTTGAGAGAGTTATGCGCTATTTGGAAGGCACCGCGAGCTATGGGATTCACTACACCGGGTATCCAAGGGTACTGGAGGGTTATAGTGACTCAAACTGGATGTCTGATGCTGATGAGATTAAGGCCACAAATGGTTATGTTTTCACACTTGGTGGTGGCGCTGTTTCCTGGAAGTCTTGCAAGCAGACCATCTTAACAAGGTCAACTATGGAAGTAGAACTCACAACATTAGACACTGCCACTGTTGAAGCAGAGTGGCTTCGTGAACTCTTGATGGACTTATCTATGGTTGAAAAACCAATACTCCCTATCCTGATGAACTGTGATAATCAAGCTGTGATCGTCAAAATAAACAGCTCAAAGGACAATATGAAGTCCACAAGGCATGTGAAGGGGAGACTGAAATCTGTCAGAAAATTGAGGAACTCCGGAGTTATTACGTTGGATTTTATCCAAACGTCAAAAAATTTGGCAGACCCCTTCACAAAGGGTCTATCACGTAATGTGATAGATAATGCATCGATGGAGATGGGTCTGAGACCCACCGCATGAGTTGTCCATAGTGGTAACCCACTCTATGTGATCGGAAATCCCGTGAAGTAGAACTGGGAGACGAGCTGTTGGTCAGCTGGGAGGAGAGTATCCTTATATTACCTATCCCACTCCATGAAGATGCAATACTCTCCTGATATGCATGGCAGGTTGATACTTATCTTCCTTATCTTAATGTGTTCCAAGTGGCTTATTCGGGTAGCAGAGATGTTGTCCTGCAGAACATCTTCTGTGGAACACACCTATATGAATTTGACTGTTAACATCGCAGTCTATGAGAATTGGGTGTTCTTTAATAAATTCATGAAAAGGCCCTGTAGTATGATGTATACGCTCCACTCGCGGGGAAGCCTTGCGGCAGCCCAGGTCAAGAATTTGTGTGAAACTAGTCTCGCAGAAACTTGTAGTTCAATGCGTAGTCCACTATTCAAGTTGTGATCTAGTGTAGCATAAATCTCTAAGTGGAAGTTCAACTTCACAGTCTCCACTAAGCACCGGTATATAAATAATGTTTTGGAACTAAATGATGAGATGTGCCAATGAGACTTTGTGGGGGATTGTTGGAATTTTTCTAGTAGGCCTTTGGCCCAAAGCGCAACTAAAATTCTGAAATTCTCTTGGCCCATTCATGCACACATGTGAGTGGAGTGAGTGAGGCTAAACTATAGTCTCACCCCGGAAGTTGAGAGAGAGTTGCACCTCTTTATAAGGTGAGCTCTTCTACCACTTGTATGAGCATGAGAAGAGGAGACCTATCACGCGCGCTCCTCCTCCTCGCTCGCCTCGCCACGCCACGCCACGCCTCGTCACGACGCGCCGCGCCGCGCCGGGCGGCGGGTTGCAGGATTGAGCCGAGCCGAGGACAGAGCTATGCACGTTTTCTATATTTTTGCTGCTCGGGAAAAATTAATTAGTCATTAATTAATAATTAACGGACACGTTAATTACTGAACCATTTCCGATTCTTTTGGATCTTGACGACTTGGACATGGGGTTTACTCCCACGACCTACCCGGCCCGCACTATATAGTCAGGCAGACGTCTACCCTAGCCGCCGCCGCTTCGTATGGTTTCTCACCACCATTCCAGATCATTACGCCGCCATGCAAGTCTTCTCCATCCCTCCTTTCGGCGTGCACCGGGTGAAGGGACAGCAGGCCTCCGGAACCCCGCCTCTCGTGATCCAGTACGGGAGAGGGGCGATCAGGTTTTTGGGGAGCACACTCGCGCGACTGCTGGCAGCGACGACTTTGCGAACGACGACTTCTTCCCCGTCCTCGGCAACCTCATCCTCGACGACATGGGCGACAACGTCAACGCCGGCGGTGCTGCTCCCGCTGCACCGTATGTGATTCTATCCTTCCTGTTCGAGATTGTGGTAGAATTCATGTTTCTAGTATGTGTCCTAGATGTGATCTGTTCATCTGCTATGCTAGTTCGCATGATTAGTTTAATCTCTGCTACTGTAGTCATGATTTATCTTCTAATTATTCGGATTAAATCTCGTAGTAACTTGCTCATATTTCCAACAATCCAAAAACCTGATTATAGGCAATTTACTCCGAGTGGTTTTGCTGCACATCTGAAGCCGCCTGCCTTTAAGGGGGCGCAATATAAGAGGTGGCGCACGAGAGCAGTCTACTGGTTTCAGACCATGGGCTGCTATGACGCCACGAAGGGAAGCCTGAGGGCGATCTTAATCCAGCACAGCTGGAAGCTTTTGAGAAGATCGATACCCTCTTTAAAGGCACTCTTTTGAGTGTTCTTGATGACTTCATTGTGGATTCGTATATGTCGTTTGACAATGGCAAGGACATGTGGGCTGTGCTCGAGGCCAAGTTTGGTGCCTCGGACGCCGGCAGCGAGTTGTACGTCATGGAGCAATTCTATGACTACAAGATGACTGATGAGCGCCCTGTTGTATAGCAGGCTCATGAGATACAGTCGCTCGCAAAAGAACTTGAGTACTTCAAGTGTGTGTTGCCGGAGGCATCATTGCCAAGCTTCCACCTTCGTGGAACAATTTCGTTACTTCCCTGAAACACAAGAGATAGGAGTTTTCCGTTGCGGATCTCATTGGTACTCTTGATGTTGAAGAGAAGGCGAGAGCAAAGGACACACGTGCTCGAGTTGCTGAGGGAGGTTCTAGTGCCCACATGGTACAGAAGAAGAACTCCCAACCCAACAAGTTCAAAAACAATAAGAATAAAACTCAGGGCAAAGGCAAGTTTGATACAAAGAACAAGCCATCACATTCTACCAACTTCAAGAAGAATTCTCATAAGAAGGGGAAGGGACTTTGCCATGTCTGCGGTGATCCTGATCATTGGGCTCCGAAGTGTCCTAACCGCTTTGAGGAGCGCGAACATGAGAAGAGCGGCAAGTCTGCTAATGTTGTCATCGGTGATATTGATACGAAGGAATCAGGGTACAGTATTATTCCTACTATCCTTTTAGTATTTCAATCCCCTGATTGGTTAATTGACACCGGTGCCAATGTACATGTTTGTGCTGATGCCTCCATGTTTTCTTCTTACCAGGCAACAGGGACTTCACCTGTGCCTTTGGGGAACAGGTCACATGCCATCGTTCGAGGTGTTGGTACGGTCGATCTAAAGTTTACTTCGGGGAAGACTGTGCGTCTGAAGAACGTTCATCATGTGCCGTCCATAAATAAAAATCTCGTTAGCGGTTCCCATTTATGTCGAGATGGTTTTAAGTTGGTTTTCGAATCCAATAAAGTTGTAACTTCTAAGTATGGACATTTTGTTGGAAAAGGCTATGAGAGCGGAGGCTTGTTCCGCCTGTCTTTGTCAGATATTTGCACTAAAGTTATTAATAATGTTTGCCACAACAATGAGTCTGATATTTGGCATTCACGACTTTTGCACATTAACTTTGGTTGCATGACGCGGCTAGACAATATGAATTTAATTCCGAAAATCTCTACTGTCAAAGGCTCTAAGTGCCAAGTATGTGTGCAAGCTAAGCAACCTCGCAAGTCCCATAAGACTGCAGTGGCAAGAGACTTGGCGCCACTAGAGCTTATACATTCTGATCTTTATGAGATGACTGGTGTGTTGACAAAAGGTGGAAAGAGGTACTTCATGATGTTGATTGATGACTCCACTAGATATTGTTATGTGTATCTCCTGAAATCAAAAGATGAGGCTTTAACTTTCTTCAAAAACTATAAAGCTGAGGCAGAGAACCAACTTGATCGAAAAATTAAACGGCTTAGGTCCAATTGTGGTGGAGAGTATCTTTCCAATGAATTTGATCTGTTTTGTGCGGAACATGGTATAATCCATGACAGGACGCCTCCCTACTCACCTCGGTCAAATGGGTTAGCCGAAAGAAAGAACCGAACTCTAACTGATATGGTTAACACCATGTTAGACACATCGGGTCTTTCCAAGGAATGGTGGGGGAGGCGCTAATGACTGTGTGTCATGTCCTAAACCGAGTTCCCACAAAGCATAAGGCCATGACTCCGTTTGAGGAATGGGAAAGGAAAAGATCGAAACTCTCTTACCTACGTACTTGGGGTTGTTTGGTCAAAGTCAATATACCAATTCCCAAGAAGCACAAGCTTGGACCAAAAACCGTGGATTGTGTTCTTCTCGGCTATGCTTTTCATAGAATCGGCTATAGATTTTTGATAATAAAATCTGAGGTATCCGACATGCATGTTGGTACGATTATGGAGTCGAATGATGCAACTTTCTTTGAGGACATATTTCCTATGAAGGATATGTCGAGCTCATCAAATCAGGAGATACCTACTCCATCTAGTGAGGAATTCACTGTAATTCCTGAACCCACCATTGCGATGGAACACGTTGAGAATCCTGTTGAGGGTGACAATGGAACTCCTGTGAGGAGTAAGAGACAGGGGACTGCAAAGTCCTTTGGTGATGATTTCATTGTGTACCTCGTGGATGACACACCCAGGACTATTTCAGAAGCCTATGCATCTCTTGATGCTGACTACTGGAAGGAAGCTGTACGTAGCGAGATGGATTCCATCTTAGCTAATGGTACCTGGGAGATCACTGACCGTCCTTATGGGTGCAAACCTGTAGGATGTAAGTGGGTGTTCAAGAAGAAGCTTAGACCTGATGGTACGATTGAAAAGTACAATGCACAGCTTGTGGCCAAGTGTTATACCCAGAAAGAAGGTGAAGACTTCTTTGACACTTACCCACCCGTGGCTAGACTGACCACAATTCGGGTGCTACTATCACTGGCTGCCTCACATGGTCTTCTCGTTCATCAAATGGACGTTAAGACAACTTTCCTCAATGGAGAGTTGAAGGAGGAAATTTACATGGATCGGCCAGATGGTTTTGTAGTACCTGGTCAGGAAGGAAAGGTGTGCAAGTTATTAAAGTCTTTATATGGCCTTAAACAAGATCCTAAGGAGTGGCATGAGAAGTTCAAAAGAACATTAACTCCTGTCGACTTTGTAGTAAACGATGGTGACAAGTGCGTGTACTATCGCTATGGTGGGGGCGAAGGAATTATTCTTTGTCTGTATGTATGATGACATACTGATCTTTGGAACCAAACTTGATTTAATCAAGGAGGTTAAGGATTTCTTATCTCGCTGTTTTGAGATGAAGGATCTAGGAGTAGCTGATGTTATCTTAAACATCAAGCTGTTGAGAGATGAGAATGGTGGGATCACGCTGCTTCAGTCTCACTATGTGGAAAAGGTCTTGAGTCGTTTTGGGTATAGCGACTGCACGCCTTCTCCAACTCCATATGATGCTAGTGTGTTGCTTCGAAAGAACTGACGGATTGCTAGAGATCAACTGAGGTATTCTCAGATTATTGGCTCGCTTATGTATTTGGCGAGTGCCACGAGGCCTGACATATTTTTTGCTGTGAGCAAGCTGAGTCGGTTTGTGTAAAAACCGGGACATTATCATTGGCATGCGCTTGAGATAGTTATGCGCTATTTGAAAGGCACCGTGAGCTATGGGATTCACTACACCGGGTATCCAAGGGTACTGGAGGGTTATAGTTGTTGGGGAACGTAGTAATTTCAAAATTTCCTACGCACACGCAAGATCATGGTGATGTATAGCAACGAGAGGGGAGAGTGTTGTCCACGTACCCTTGTAGACAGAAAGCGAAAGCATTAGCACAACGCGGTTGATGTAGTCGTACGTCTTCACGATCCGACCGATCAAGTACCGAACGCATGACACATCCGAGTTCTGCACACATTCAACTCGATGACGTCCCTCGAACTCCGATCCAGCCGAGTGTTGAGGGAGAGTTTCGTCAGCACGACGGCGTGGTGACGATGATGATGTTCTACCGACGCAGGGCTTTGCCTAAGCACCGCTACAATATGATCGAGGTGGATTATGGTGGAGGGGGCACCGCACACGGCTAAGAGATCAAGAGATCAATTGTTGTCTATGGGGTGCCCCCTGGCCACGTATATAAAGGAGTGGAGGAGGGGAGGGGCCGGCCCTCTCTATGGCGCGCCCTAGGAGAGTCCTACTCCCACCGGGAGTAGGATTCTCCCTTTCCTAGTAGAACTAGGATCACTTCCAAGTAGTAGGAGTAGGAGAGAAGGAAAGGGAAGGGAAAACGAGAAGGAAGGAAGGGGGCGCCCCCCCTCCCTAGTCCAATTCGGACCAGCCCATGGGGAGGGGTGCGGCCACCCTTTGAGGCCTTTCTCTCCTTTCCCGTATGGCCCATTAAGGCCCAATACGAATTCCCGTAACTCCCCGGTACTCCCGAAAATACCCGAATCACTCAGAACCTTTCCGATGTCCGAATATAGTCATCCAATATATCGATCTTTGCATCTCGATCATTTCGAGACTCCTCGTCATGTCCCCGATCTCATCCGGGACTCCGAACTCCTTTGGTACATCAAAACACATAAACTCATAATATAACCGTCATCGAACTTCAAGCGTGTGGACCCTACGGGTTCGAGAACTATGTAGACATGACCGAGACACGTCTCCTGTTAATAACCAATAGAGAAACCTGGATGCTCACATTGGCTCCTACATATTCTACGAAGATCTTTATCGGTCAAACCGCATAACAACATACGTTGTTCCCTTTGTCATCGGTATGTTACTTGCCCGAGATGCGATCGTCCGTATCTCAATACCTAGTTCAATCTCGTTACCGGCAAGTCTCTTTACTCGTTCCGTAACACATCATCCCGCAACTAACTCATTAGTTGCAATGCTTGCAAGGCTTATAGTGATGTGCATTACCGAGTGGGCCCAGAGATACCTCTCCGACAATCGTAGTGACAAATCCTAATCTCGAAATACGCCAACCCAACAAGTACCTTCGGAGACACCTGTAGAGCACCTTTATAATCACCCAATTACGTTGTGACGTTTGGTGGCATACAAAGTGTTCCTCTGGTAAATGGGAGTTGCATAATCTCATAGTCATAGGAACATGTATAAGTCATGAAGAAAGCAATAGCAACAAACTAAACGATCAAGTGCTACGCTAACAGAATGGGTCAAGTCAATCACATCATTATCCTAATGATGTGATCCTGTTAATCAAATGACAACTCATGTCTATGGTTAGGAAACATAACCATCTTTGATCAACGAGCTAGTCAAGTAGAGGCATACTAGTGACACTCTGTTTGTCTATGTATTCACACATGTATTATGTTTCCGGTTAATACAATTCTAGCATGAATAATAAACATTTACCATTATATAAGGAAATAAATAATAACTTTATTATTTCCTCTAGGGCATATTTCCTTCAGTATCCCACTTGTACTAGAGTAAATAATCTAGTTCACATCGCCATGTGATTTAATACCAATAGTTCACATCACCATGTGATTAACACCCATAGTTCACATCGACATGTGACCAACACCCAAAGGGTTTACTAAGGTGTGATCATGTTTTGCTTGTGAGAGAAGTTTAGTCAACGGGTCTGCCACATTCAGATCCGTAAGTATTTTGCAAATTTCTATGTCATCAATGCTCTGCACGGAGCTACACTAGCTAATTGCTCCCACTTTCAATATGTATCCAGATTGAGATTTAGAGTCATCTGGATCAGTGCCAAAATTTGCATCGACGTAACCCTTTACGACGAACCTTTTTGTCACCTCCATAATCGAGAAACATATCCTTATTCCACTAAGGATAATTTTGACCGCTGTCCAGTGATCTACTCCTAGATCACTATTGTACTCCCAGCCAAAAACAGTGTAGGGTATACAATAGATCTGGTACACAGCATGACATATTTTATAGAACCTATGGCCAAGGCATAGGGAATGAGTTACATTCTCTTTCTATCTTCTGCCGTGGTCGGGCTTTGAGTCTTACTCAGTTTCACACCTTGTAACACAGGCAAGAACTCTTTCTTTGACTGTTCCATTTTGAACTACTTCAAAATCTTGCCAAGGTATGTACTCATTGAAAAACTTATCAAGCATCTTGATCAATCTCTATAGATCTTGATGCTCAATATGTAAGCAGCTTCACCGAGGTCTTTCTTTGAAGAACTCCTTCAAACACTCCTTTATGCTTTGCAGAATAATTCTACATTATCTCCGATCAACAGTATGTCATTCACATATACTTATCAGAAATGATGTAGTGCTCCCACTCACTTTCTTGTAAATACAGGCTTCACCGTAAGTCTGTATAAAACTATATGCTTTGATCAACTTATCAAAGCATATATTCCAACTCCGAGATGCTTGTACCAGTCCATAGATGGATTGCTGGAGCTTGCATATTTTGTTAGTACCTTTAGGATTGACAAAACCTTCTGGTTGCATCATATACAACTCTTCCTTAATAAATCCATTAAAGAATGCAGTTTTGTTTATCCATTTGCCAGATTTCATAAAATGCGGCAATTGCTAACATTATTCGGACAGACTTAAGCATAGATACGAGTGAGAAACTCTCATCGTAGTCAACACCTTGAACTTGTCAAAAACCTTTTTGCGACAATTCTAGCTTTGTAGATAGTAATGCTACTATCAGCGTCTGTCTTCCTCTTGAAGATCCATTTAATCTCAATGGCTCGCCGATCATTGGGCAAGTCACTCAAAGTCCATACTTTGTTCTCATACATGGATCTCAACTCAGATTTCATGGCCTCAAGCCATTTCGCGGAATCTGGGCTCATCATCGCTTCCTCATAGTTCGTAGGCTCGTCATGGTCAAGTAACATGACCTCCAGAACAGGATTACCGTACCACTCTGGTGCGGATCTCACTCTGGTTTACCTACGAGGTTTCGGTAGTAACTTGATCTGAAGTTACATGATCTTCATCATTAGCTTCCTCACTAATTGGTGTAGTAGTCACAGGAACAGATTTCTGTGATGAACTACTTTCCAATAAGGGAGCAGGTACAGTTACCTCATCAAGTTCTACTTTCCTCCCACTCACTTCTTTCGAGAGAAACTCCTTCTCTAGAAAGACTCTGAATTTAGCAACAAAAGTCTTGTCTTCGGATCTGTGATAGAAGGTGTACCCAACAGTCTCCTTTGGGTATCCTATGAAGACACATTTCTCTGATTTGGGTTTGAGCTTATCAGGATGAAACTTTTTCATATAAGCATCGCAGCCCCAAACTTTAAGAAACGACAGCTTAGGTTTCTTGCCAAACCATAGTTCATACAGTGTCGTCTCAACGGATTTAGATGGTGCCCTATTTAACGTGAATGCAACTGTCTTTAATGCATAACCCCAAAACGATAGTGGTAGATCGGTAAGAGACATCATAGATCGCACCATATCTAATAAAGTACAGTTATGACGTTCGGACACACCATTACACTGTGGTGTTCCAGGTGGCGTGAGTAGTGTAACTATTTCACATTGTTTTAACTAAAGGCCAAACTCGTAACTCAAATATTTTACTTCTGCGATCATATCGTAGAAACTTTTATTTTTGTTACGATGATTCTCCACATCACTCTGAAATTCTTTAAACTTTTCAAATATTTCAGACTTGTGTTTCATCAAGTAGATATACTCATATCTGCTCAAATCATCTGTGAAGATCAGAAAATAATGATACCTGCCACGAGCCTCAATATTCATCGGACCACATACATCAGTATGTATGATTTCCAATAAATCTGTTGCTCGCTC
The DNA here is from genome assembly GCA_034509565.1 of Triticum monococcum. Lineage (NCBI taxonomy): Eukaryota > Viridiplantae > Streptophyta > Magnoliopsida > Poales > Poaceae > Triticum > Triticum monococcum. Next base: position 776,711,067 of record CM067843.1, on the reverse strand, counting down.
CATTGTTTCGGAGAACGGAGTCTTAGTCATCTTGCCCATGAGGCATGGTTCGCAAGCATCAACTGATTCATAATCAAGTGATTCCAAAAACCCATCAGCATGGATTTTCTTCATGCGCTTTACACCAATATGACCTAAACGGCAGTGCCACAAATAAGTTGCACTATCATTATTAACTTTGCATCTTTTGGCTTCAATATTATGAATATGTGTATCACCACGATCGAGATCCAACAAACCATTTTCATTGGGTGTATGACCATAGAAGGTTTTATTCATGTAAATAGAACAACAATTATTCTCTAACTTACATGAATAACCGTTTTGCAATAAACATGATCCAATCATATTTATGCTCAACGCAAACATCAAATAACAATTATTTAGGTTCAACACTAATCCCGAAAGTATAGGGAGTGTGCGATGATGATCATATCAATTTTGGAACCACTTCCAACACACATCGTCACTTCATCCTTAACTAGTCTCTGTTCATTCTGCAACTCCCGTTTCGAGTTACTACTCTTAGCAATTGAACTAGTATGAAATACTGAGGGGTTGCTATAAACACTAGTAAAGTACACATCAATAACATGTATATAAAATATACCTATGTTCACTTTGCCATCCTTCTTATCCGCCAATTACTTGGGGTAGTTCCGCTTCCAGTGACCAGTCCCTTTGCAGTAGAAGCACTCAGTTTTAGGCTTAGGTCCAGACCTGGGTTTTTCACTTGAGCAGCAACTTGCTTGCCGTTCTTCTTGAAGTTCCCCTTTCTTCCCTTTGTCCTTTTCTTGAAACTAGTGGTCTTGTCTACCATCAACACTTGATATTTTTCTTGATTTCTACCTTCATTGATTTCAGCATTACGAAGAGCTTGGGAATCATTTCTGTTATCCCTTGCATATCATAGTTCATCACGAAGTTCTACTAACTTGGTGATGGTGACTAGAGAATTATGTCAATCACTATTTTATCTGGAAGATTAACTCCCACTTGATTCAAGTGATTGTAGTACCCAGACAATCTGAGCACATGCTCACTGCTTGAGCTATTCTCCTCCATCTTTTAGCTATAGAACTTGTTGGATACTTCATATCTCTCAACTCGGGTATTTGCTTGAAATATTAACTTCAACTCCTGGAACATCTCATATGGCCCATGATGTTCAAAACGTCTTTGAAGTCCCGATTCTAAGCCGTTTAAGCATGGTGCACTAAACTATCAAGTAGTCATCATATTGAGTTAGCCAAATGTTCATAACATCTGCATCTGCTCCTGCAATAGGTTTGTCACCTAGCGGTGCATCAAAGACATAATTCTTCTATGCAGCAATGAGGATAAACCTCATATCACGGATCCAATCCGCATCATTGCTACTAACATATTTCAACTTAGTTTTCTCTAGGAACATATCAAAAATAAAACAGGGGAGCTAAACGCGAGCTATTGATCTACAACATAGATATGCTAATACTACCAGGACTAAGTTCATGATAAATTAAAGTTCAATTAATCATATTACTTAAGAACTCCCACTTAGATAGACATCCCTCTAATCCTCTAAGTGATCACGTGATCCAAATCAACTAAACCATGTCCGATCATCACGTGAGATGGAGTAGTTTCAATGGTGAACATCACTATGTTGATCATATCTACTATATGATTCACACTCGACCTTTCGGTCTCCGTGTTCCGAGGCCATATCTGTTATATGCTAGGCTCGTCAAGTTTAACCTGAGTATTCCACGTGTGCAACTGTTTTGCATCCATTGTATTTGAACGTAGAGCCTATCACACCCGATCATCACGTGGTGTCTCAGCACGAAAAACTTTCGCAACGATGCATACTTAGGGAGAACACTTGTACCTTGATAATTAGTGAGAGATCATCTTATAAAGCTACCGTCGAACTAAGAAAAATAAGATGCATAAAAGATAAACATCACATGCAATCAAAATATGTGACATGATATGGTCATCATTATCTTGTGCCTTTGATCTCTATCTCCAAAGCATCGTCATGATCTCCATCGTCACCGGCATGACACCATGATCTCCATCATCTTGATCTATATTAATGTGTCGTCACATGGTTGTCTCGCCAACAATTGCTCTTGCAACTATTGCTATCGCATAGCGATAAAGTAAAGCAATTACTTGGCGCTTGCATCTTATGCAATAGAGAGATAACCATAAGGCTTTTGCCTGTTGCCGATAACTTCAACAAAACACGATCATCCATACAACAACTTATATCTCATCACGTCTTGACCATATCACATCACAACATGCCCTGCAAAAACAAGTTAGACGTCCTCTACTTTGTTGTTGCAAGTTTTACATGGCTGCTACGGGCTGAGCAAGAACCATTCTTACCTACGCATCAAAACCACAACGATAGTTTATCAAGTTGGTGTTGTTTTAACCTTCGCAAGGACCGGGCGTAGCCACACTTGGTTCAACTAAAGTTGGAGAAACTGACACCCGCCAGCCACCTGTGTGCAAAGAACGTCGGTAGAACCAGTCTCGTGTAAGCGTACGCGTAATGTCGGTCCGGGCCGCTTTATCCAACAATACCGCCGAACCAAAGTATGACATGCTGGTAAGCAGTATGACTTATATTGCCCACAACTCACTTGTGTTCTACTCATGCACAACGTCAACGCATAAAACCTGGCTCTGATACCACTGTTGGGGAACGTAGTAATTTCAAAATTTCCTACGCACACGCAAGATCATGGTGATGTATAGCAACGAGAGGGGAGAGTGTTGTCCACGTACCATCGTAGACCGAAAGCGGAAGCATTAGCACAACGCGGATTGATGTAGTCGTACGTCTTCACGATCCGACCGATCAAGTACCGAACACATGGCACCTCTGAGTTCTGCACATGTTCAACTCGATGACGTCCCTCGAACTCCGATCCAGCCGAGTGTTGAGGAAGAGTTTCGTCAGCATGACGGCGTGGTGACGATGATGATGTTCTACCGACGCAGGGCTTCACCTAAGCACCGCTACGATATAATTGAGGTGGATTATGGTGGAGGGGGGCACTGCACACGGCTAAGAGATCAAGAGATTGTCTATGGGGCGCCCCTGGCCACGTATATAAAGGAGTGGAGGAGGGGAGGGGCCGGCCATCTCTATGGCGTGCCCTAGGGGAGTCCTACTCCTACCGGGAGTAGGATTCCCCCTTTCCTAGTAGAACTAGGATCACTTCCAAGTAGTAGGAGTAGGAGAGAAGGAAAGGGAAGGGAAAAGGAGAAGGAAGGAAGGGGGCGCCCCCCTCCCTAGTCCAATTTGGACCAGCCCACGGTGAGGGGTGCGGCAACCCTTTGAGGCCTTTCTCTCCTTTCCCGTATGACCCATTAAGGCCCAATACGAATTCCCGTAACTCCCCAAATACCCAAATCACTCGGAACCTTTCCGATGTCCGAATATAGTCATCCAATATATCAATCTTTACGTCTCGACCATTTCGAGACTCCTCGTCATGTCCCCGATCTCATCCGGGACTCCGAACTCCTTCGGTACATCAAAACACATAAACTCATAATATAACCGTCATTGAACTTTAAGTGTGCGGACCCTACGGGTTCGAGAACTATGTAGACATGACCGAGACACGTCTCCTGTCAATAACCAATAGCGGAACCTGGATGCTCATATTGGCTCCTACATATTCAACAAAGATATTTATCAGTCAAACCGCATAACAACATACGTTGTTCCCTTTGTCATCGGTATGTTACTTGCCCGAGATTCGATCGTCGGTATCTCAATACCTAGTTCAATCTCGTTACCGACAAGTCTCTTTACTCGTTCCGTAACACATCATCCCGCAACTAACTCATTAGTTGCAATGCTTGCAAGGCTTGTAGTGATGTGCATTATCGAGTGGGCCCAGAGATACCTCTCCGACAATCGAAGTGACAAATCCTAATCTCAAAATACGCCAACCCAACAAGTACCTTCGGAGACACCTGTAGAGCACCTTTATAATCACCCAGTTACGTTGTGATGTTTGATGGCACACAAAGTGTTCCTCTAATAAACGGGAGTTACATAATCTCATAGTCATAGGAACATGTATAAGTCATGAAGAAAGCAATAGCAACAAACTAAACGATCAAGTGCTACGCTAACGGAATGTGTCAAGTCAATCACATCATTCTCCTAATGATGTGATCCCGTTAATCAAATGACAACTCATGTCTATGGTTAGGAAACATAACCATCTTTGATCAACGAGCTAGTCAAGTAGAGGCATACTAGTGACACTCTGTTTGTCTATGTATTCACACATGTATTATGTTTCCGGTTAATACAATTCTAGCATGAATAATAAACATTTATCATGATATAAGGAAATAAATAATAACTTTATTATTGCCTCTAGGGCATATTTCCCTCAATAGTGACTCAAACTGCATATCTGATACTAATGAGATTAAGGCCACAAGTGGTTATGTTTTCACACTTGGTGGTGGCGCTGTTTCCTGGAAGTCTTGCAAGCAGACCATCTTAATGAGGTCAACTATGGAAGCAGAACTCACAGCATTAGACACTGCCACTGTTGAAGCAGAGTGGCTTCGTGAAGTCTTGATGGACTTACCTATGGTTGAAAAACCAATACCCCCTATCCCGATGAACTGTGATAATCAAACTGTGATCGTCAAAATAAACAGTTCAAAGGACAATATGAAGTCCTCAAGGCATGTGAAGAGGAGACTGAAATCTGTCAGAAAATTGAGGAACTCTGGAGTTATTACGTTGGATTATATCCAAACGTCGAAAATTTTGGCAGATCCCTTCACAAAGGGTCTATCACGTAATGTGATAGATAATGCATCGATGGAGATGGGTCTGAGACCCACCACATGAGTTGTCCATAATGGTAGCCCACTCTATGTGATCGGAAATCCCGTGAAGTAGAAGTGGGAGACAAGCTGTTGGTCAGCTGGGAGGAGAGTATCCCTATATTACCTATCCCACTCCATGAAGATGCAATACTCTCCTGATCTGCATGGTAGGTTGATACTTATCTTAATGTGTTCCAAGTGGCTTATTTGGGTAAGCAGAGATGTTGTCCTGCAGAACATCTTCTGAGGAACACATCTATATGAATTTGACTGTTAATGTCGCAGTCTATGAGAATTGGGTGTTCTCTAATAAATTCATGAAAAGGCCCTGGAGTATGACGTATACGCTCCACCCGCGGGGAAGTCTTGCGGCAGCCCAATATCGGTCAAGAATTTGTGTGAAACTAGTCTCGCAGAAAACTTGTAGTTCAAGGCATAGTCCACTATTCAAGTTGTGATCTAGTGTAGCATAAATCTCTAAGTGGAAGTTCAACTTCACAGTCTCCACTAAGCACCGGTATATAAACAATGTTTTGAAACTAAATGATGAGATGTGCCAATGAGACTTTGTGGGGGATTGTTGAAATTTTGCTAGTAGGCCTTTGGCCCAAAGCCCAACTAAAATTCTGAAATTCTCTTGGTCCATTCATGCACACATGTGAGTGGAGTGAGTGAGGCTAAAGTTTAGTCCCACCCCGGAAGTTGAGAGAGAGTTGCACCTCTTTATAAGGTGAGCTCTTCTACCACTTGTATGAGCATGAGAAGAGGAGACCTACACGCGCGCTCCTCCTCCTCGCTCGCCTCGCCACGCCACGCCACGCCACGCCACGCCACGCCTCGTCACGCCATGCCGCGCAGCGCCGCGGGTTGCGGGTTGTGGGATTGAGCCGAGCCGAGGACAGAGCTATGCACGTTGTCTATATTTTTGCTGCTCGGAAAAATTAATGAGTCATTAATTAATAATTAACATACGCGTTAATTACTGAACCGTTTCCGATTCTTTTGGATCTTGACGACTCAGATGTGGGGTTTACTCCCACGACCTACCCGCACTATATAGTATAGCAGACGTCTACCCTAGCCGCCGCCGCTTCGTATGGTTTCTCACCACTGTTCCAGATCATTGCGCCGCTAAGCAAGTCTTCTCCATCCCTCCTTTTGGCGTGCACCGGGAGAAGGGACAGCAGGCCTCCGGAACCCCGCCTCTCGTGATCCTGTACGGGAGAGGGGCGATCAGGTTTTTGGGGAGCGCACTCGTGCGACTGCTGGCAGCGACGACTTCTTCCCCGACCTCGGCAACCTCATCCTCGACGACATGGGCGACAACGTCAACGCCGGCGGTGCTGCTCCCGCTGCACCATATGTAATTCTATCATTCCTGTTCGAGATCGTGGTAAAATTCATGTTTCTAGTATGTGTCCTAGATGTGATCTGTTCATCTACTATGCTAGTTCACATGATTAGTTTAATCTCTGCTACTGTAGTCTTGATTTATCTTCTAATTATTTGGATTAATTCTCGTAATAACTTGCTCATATTTCCAACATGCACATAGCCGTTGCATATCAGGATTAGGAGGTATCAGGAGTGAAAATGTTCCTTTGTCTTCCATCCATACTGTTATGATGAACATAGGCATCTTCGAAATACAAGGGCAATTTAGAGAGGTTAGCGTATTGCAACTATTTTATATGATTTCATTAGAACTAATCAACTAATTAAGGATCTAGTTTTAGGTTGCTAATAATATTCTACACATTTGCTTTTGCAGAAGCACTCATGGGACATGTCTGAGTACCATGACTTGTTCGAGTGCGGTAGACACCTTTTCTCTCATATACTGGCAAGAATAAGCATTTAATTCTAGTAAAAATACGCCCATTTATGTGACTGATCCATGCGAAATTGCCCTGCTGCTGGACAGTCACTATACCGAAACTTCTATCATCAACTTCTGTGAAGACTTCCACTGGCTAGCCTTCAAAGAACTGCAAAGCAAAAAAGTGAAGGCAATGTAATTAATATAGAATGTCACATTTTAAACTACATATACGCACATCTTTTTATGTATGTGCATGTTTCCCAAAGAAATAGTTGAAAGCATAATTAGATTCTTATAAAAAATCTTGTTCTTTTTTAATCCTGCATGTCCACAGCATGAAGGCATCATTTGGAAAGAAAAGAACGCTAAACTAAAATCAAGTTAGTAGAAATAGTCCTGAAAGATATTCACTTGTATAAACACTATTCCAATTGTATCATGTTGAACAATACATCCTAACCGGCACTGTGGAGTGAGCATCTTGTAGGTGGTGATCTGCTGGCGGGCCATGGTTGCCAGCGGATGATGATCTCGGAGAAGATTGAAATGGATTGGAGTGATGGTAGAGCTTGGGAGTGGCGGCGCAGACAGGATGGCGAGGGTGAAAATAGAATGAGTACGTTTGAGGCTCGTTGAACAGCTTACATAGCCTGATTTGGCCCCTTGGGCTGTGCACCGGAGCGACGGTGTGAATGCGTCCTCACCGGATCGATGAGATTTGGTGTGTATCCGAATAGGTCCTTTCTATAAGTCTAAATTGACGGACCCATCCAGACGAGACTGAACCTCCTCATATTCGCCTCAGATATAAACTGAATATGGGGATGTAGGTGAGCCCAAACGTATAGGCCCGATTTAAGGAGTCAGACTAGGTCATGATTTAGTGACCAGTCACTAACTGGGATGTCCGTTCGGAGCATCGAGGAGCCCATGCTCTAAGATGCGGTGCACTAGCGTTTTGATGGGCCGTGGCCTCGTCGTCTGCAGCCGAGAAAGCTTGTGCTGCCAGGTGCGGAGGGAGACGAGGCAAATTCGAAATTTGGCCGTCCCGTTCTGCCGTTGCTGGTCATCATCAACATCGTCTCATGTTCGGAGATGCTCTTGACCAAAATGCTTTCGCATGGAAAGAGACTACGAAAAAGAAAAGTCTCGTGCCACCGCGGCGACATGTGCTAGAAACTACTGTAGAAACGAAGCAACCAGCAGTCTTCTTATGTCTCAAAAGACAAAGGCAAAATGACTTCCACTTTGACGACTCTGAGGAACTCCTAGCACCTTATATTATAGATATACGTACCAACACCATACGCATCTCCAGATCACATAGAAGGAAGGAAGATGACTAAACCGGTGAAGCTCATCGGCGCCTTCGGCAGCCCGTTCGTCCACCGTGCGGAGGTGGCCCTGCGCCTCAAGGGAGTCGCTTACCAGCTCATCACAGAAGACCTCTCCAACAAGAGCGAGCTGCTGCTCAGCCACAACCCCGTCCACCACAGGGTGCCGGTGCTCCTCCACGGCGACAAGGCCATCTGCGAGTCGCTGGTCATCCTCGAGTACATCTACCAGGCCTTTGACGGCCCGCCGCTCCTGCCAACCGACCCCGGCGAGAGGCCAAGGCCCGCTTCTGGGCCAAGTTCTTTGCCGAAAAGGTTACCATGCATGACGGAATATTGATTTTTAGAACTCAAATTCATCTTTGCAAAATGTTGGACAAATTCCAAATATAATCTCATTATGCCATCACAAAGTTTCTTTGTAGCTCAGGCTACATGGAACCTCTTATCCTCAACCCTCCAGCCTTGCTTTGAGATCCGTACTCTCCAACTAACTTACAACAAGCAGATTTCTTTTTTTTGTTTCTCTAAAATGAAATAACATATGAACTTCAAACTTTGCAGATCGAACAAACATTAGAATATCAATGTGAGAAAAAACTTTCAGATTTTTTGGTCTGATATAAATATAGAAAATGAGATTTTTTTATACTAAAAATATTATTTTAAACATTTAAAATGCGTGAAAAAATCTGAAAGTTTTTTCCCAGATTGTAGTTAGAATGTATTGTCGTTCTGCAAAATTTGAAGTTTATATGTTGTGTCGTTTGAGAGAAACAAAAAAGACAAATGTGTCTGCACGGATCGCGATGCAGAAATGGATGGCAAAGATAAGGGCTGCCATGTAGCCTGAGCTACAGAAAACTGCACTCTTATGCCATTTGTGCGTGAATTGTTTGATCAGTGCCATAGTTTTAAATAGCCGGCTACTATAGCTCCGCTATATAGCCTTTTCAGCAGGGTGCCGCTAAATGGCGCCTTCACAAATAGCCAGCTATAGCTCCGCTCCGCTATAGCTAATTTGAAGGCCCGTCGCTATTTTCCATAGCCTGCTATTTAAAACATTTAGTGCCTGATGTCGGTGTGGCTGGCGCTGTGGACGGCAGGCAAGACACGGAAGGTTCTCATGGAGGATGCTAAGGAACACTTGGCGATAGTGGAGACGCAGCTCAAGCAGAAGAGATTCTTCGGAGGCGCTGCCATCGGCCTCGTCGACATTGCCGGCGCCAGCGTGCTGTCCCACTGGGCAGGCGTGCTGCAACTGCAAGAGGTCGCAGGGATAACCGTCATGAGGGATGACGAGGATGGAGGACTACAACGCCGACGAAGTTGTCACTAAGTGCCTGCTAGATAGGGACCAGGTTGTGACCCACTTCATCGTTATCAGAGGGAAGTGCGTCGCCGCGGCCTAGTCCATGCTACCCAATTATCTAGCGAGCAAATAGACTAAGCTAGAGGTTCGTGTCGTTTGAATTAAGATGAAGATCTGTCGTAAAATAAGACATAGGGGCAGTTGGTGGAATGTTATTGTTAGATGCCACTGTGCTCGGTTTGCCTATGCAGGAAGCGGCCTCTAGGGGATCTGTAGCCAGTTTGGTTCACGCGCACACCTCTGTGCAATGAAAATTTTGGTGCCTATTGTAAGCCTGAGACGGTTGTGATTTTCGAGTTGGCTGATGCCTCGTAGTCTGACTATCAGACCCAAGTCGGCTCTGTAGCAAACCAGGAGGACACTAATCCTATACGGCTCGTCGGTTGGTTCTCGCGTGATCTCTGGGCGAATATTTCTGAATTGACCAGTTGATCTCTCTTCTCTTGAGGAACCAGAGCCGAGAAAACTCAGAGATCCATGGTTCTACAAAATTCAGAGTGACTGAACTATATATAGTCCGGTTGCTAACGTCAACATGTGTAGCTAGTTCTAATGCATCTGGCAGATGGTTGGTTGCCGTCGCTATTTGATGTTTGGTTGACATGTATGTCTATCCAAATGAATACAGTCATTCACTACCATGCATTTGGGTAGCTAGCTTCGTGCCAACTTTGATCAATTTCCATATTGAATAGACAATATGTACAAGTTTTGACCATTACCATAACTACTGTCTATTTATCTCTCAAATAGATAGATTGTTGAATGCCACCAAGTTTTCGAAACCATTTATACACATGCCGTATCGAAGTACTATATATTTGGTGATACTCACTCGTCTCTTTCCTTTTTGTAGCGTATACATAGTTATCTTGTTCAAAAAGTGTACCTATGCACAAGATATAGCATAACCTATATCCATGGTAGTATAAAAGTTTAGAAGCTCAACCGTGCGACATGCATTGTGGGCTGCACAAAATGTACTCTCTGTACCTGTATGAATAGATGGTGGTGGAACAGTACAAGTGCCCAAGCAAGTTAATGAAGTTACCGACAACCTAATTAGTGAAACTTCCGAGCATATCCGTTCTAATTTCTTTTACTATTTGCGTAACAGACGAAAACAAAAATTTGAAGTTACTATATTTCATTGAATTCCCACAAATATGCTCGTGTCGTGATTGAGAATCAGCTGAATTTGCTTACCCTTGTATTCTAATGTACTTCTCGAAATCTCTAAATTTTTATAGTCTTAGTTTGAAGTTATCTTGTACTCCTTCTTCCGTCCAGAATTACTTGTCGGAGAAATGAATGTATCTATGCTGAAATTTGAGATGGGCTCTAGGCCCATATAGCAATTTATGAAAAAACTCTAAGGGCCCATGTGGGTTTATTGGCACTAAGTGGAGTGGGAAGTTTAGTCCCACCCCGGAAGTGGAAGAGGAGTTGGACCTCCTTATAAGGGTTTCTCTTCTACATGCTATTGGAGCCTGAGAAGAGATGAGGCCCTCACGCACTCCTCCTCCGCCGCCCGCCTCGGCACGCCACGCCGCGCCGCGGGTTGCGGGATTGAGCCGAGCCGACACCTACGTGCTTATTTTTGCCAGTCACTAACGGAGAGTTCTCTGACAGCTGGGCCATGATCTGAGACGTCGGATCATGGGCTGTCACAGCTGCCACTGGTGACTCCATCCCGTCCGCCGCGTACACGGTCGACGGGAGAGCAGGTCTCCGAAATCACACCCTTCTAGTTCCTGTATGGGGTGAGGGGCGAATAGGTTTTTGGGCAGCGATTAGACGACTGCTCGCTTCCGATCGTCTACTTCCTCTACGTCCGCGTCGCCTTCATCATCACCATGTCCACCAATGCCGAACATGCCGTCGCCGAGAAAGCTGAAGCTGACAAGAAGGCCGCCGAGGATGCCGTTGCTGTCACCAAAGCCGTGGCCTCTGCATGGCCTACTAGAGGGTATAACTCGTTTATCCCGCTTCTACTGTTGTCTGTTTTAGCCATGCTAGCGTTATATGCAGATCTTTCTGCAATTAGTATAGTATGTGCTTGCTTGACTAAATATCAGTATGCGTTTATTTGTGTCAATGCCATGCTAGTGATTTACTCATGGATTAATTTAATCGATAAATTGCCTATTTACTCAACAATCCAAAAACCTATTATGTGTAGAATTTTTTCGGCAAGTGGCACATTATACAAGGCCACTATGAAAAACAAATTTTACATCCATATAGGCCACCAACAGTAATCGAGGCAAATATTAATGAAGGTTCCTCATACTAGTAACCCATGGTTTAATTACTAGCATGCATGTAGTGGATGATAATGACATGCCCACCTACTTCCTTCCTCATGGCCACTCAGTTTCCTCTAATGTACATGCACCCTATTAATTAACTCTATAACCGAAAAAACAAATTGACTTGTAAAGCATGCATTAATTTTTATTTTGATACCTATAATTTGAGTTTGTGGTCTTGTATATAAAAATGAAGTATAAAAGTTTAGAAGCTCAACCGTGCGACGTGCATTGTGGGCTGCACAAAATGTACTCTCTGTACCTGTATGAATAGATGGTGGTGGAATAGTACAAGTGCCCAAGCAAGTTAATGAAGTTACCGACAACCTAATTAGTGAAACTTCCTAGCTGAGAAGACTCCTTCACGCTCGGCCGCTGCAACGAGCGAAACCAATCCAGCGCAAGACTTCAGCCGACCAGATTTTCTATCAGGGCCCACCACATGAGACTTTTGTGCGCGCACACATGCGAAGGCTGGGAGTCGGCCCCACCCCAAATCAACACTAATCGCCCCCCTGATTTTCAGGGGGGCCGCTGCTAATTATTCCACCCCTAATTAATCCGTGTAACTAAGGCACTTTCCAAATTAGGCCTGTCCGAAAACGAGCGCTGCAACGCTAGCGCGAGATAGACACCCCCCTTCCTAGCATATCCGTTCTAATTTCTTTTACTATCTGCGTAACAGACGAAAACAAAAATTTGAAGTTACTATATTTCATTGAATTCCCACAAATATGCTCGCGTCGTGATTGAGAATCAGCTGAATTTGCTTACCCTTGTATTCCAATGTACTTCTTGAAATCCCTACATTTTTATAGTTTTAGTTTGAAGTTATCTTGTACTCCCTCCTCCGCCCGGATTACTTGTCGGAGAAATGGATGTATTTAGACATATTTTAGTTGTAGATATATCAATTTTTATCCATTTCGGTGACAAATAATTCCGGATGGAGGGAGTATGAGAGAACCAATCGTAGTGGACTGTTCCCAGTATGTGAACGCGTAGGTAATTGTATGTTCTGGTAAGGCAAAACAGCTAAGCTAGTAAACATGTCCGTGTCATGCGTACAAGTGCGTTCATTAATCCATCAACATAGGATCCGTCTTTATTCCGTGTTTAGTTAGCTCCAGGTTAGTTCAAGCTGGACCTACACATGGTTTTCACTAGCACCAGGGCCTGACTAGCACTAGTAGTTCATCTCATCCAAGCTTGTTCTAGAGTACGTCTTCGCATATATAGAAGCCCAAAATTTTGTCACCATAATCATAAATATATCATACCACGGTAGAACTCAAGTCTTGTCTTGGACATCGACATTGGTCACCAATATACATTTCATGGTTACTTTTTATATGTATAATCCCTTTTCGGTGTATGGGATGCCTTCGATTCGGCCATAAAGCGCATTTCTGTCATGCACAGCTCCGCATCAACCGAACTACACCACCGCGACATGTTGTTCCACCATCCACCCCACTGCCTGCATCATTTGTCGATGCAACCCCGGTTGATGTGACGTTGCGGCCCGTCCTGGTGGAGCAGACCGAGCTGCTCCGAGCGAGCTTCGCGACTGCATTGCGTGAGTTGGGAGTGTTTTGGCAAGTGCAGAGGCTGCTCTCGCCAAGCTTCATGTTGTGCCCGTTGTGTCCCTGCTGCCCGAGATCCAGGTTGGTTTTGCCGACGGGGAAGCAAGCATGTATGGAGATCTCTCCCCTCGTGCTACATCTCGCCTGTTGTCGCTACCTGTCATGCCGATTGCTTCTGAGAGTGAAGCCGTTGTTGAGGTCGTGGCACCAGTGCTGCAAATTATGGCTGAGCTGCAGAAGCTTTGTGTGGAGCCCACTTCGCCTATTTCGATGGTGCTTCCTACGGAGATGGAGTCGGTTGGAGGGGCCTTGGCGATGCCGATTGCGACCTCACCACCGTTGTTGGAGCCCAGTCAGCCTCTCGCCTTGGTGGATCGTGGAGGTTTGGATGCTGCTATTGTCTTATCACCTGTGGTTGTGGGCCAGGTGGCACCTATGGTTGCCGAGATTGATGAGGTAGGTGCTTTGGCACCAAATTCTAAGGCGCCCATCTTTGACCGTGAAGCTATGTGGGCACGTATTGACAAGGTGGTCTTCGCGAAAAAGCTTTGCCCGCTTGCTCGCCGGCTTGGAGACCGCTAGCCCTGGGTTTGGCAAGACAATTGCTTGCCTACTAGTGGAGAGGCTTCTTCGGGTAAAATCAAGAAGGTGAAGAAGGCTCTCAGGAGCATAGGCAAGAAGAGTGGCGCCATTGGTAAAGTGTCTGCGGCTGCTTAATGAATGATACTCAGTCTCTTCGAGCATCATCTCTGATTGGCTCGTCTTTGTGGATTTGCTGGTGTTTGTTGTCTACAGCTTTGGATTCGTTGGAGTTTTCTTTGAGATGTAGAAGTGCGAGCAATTGTGGTTGTTGCTCGTTTTATATTTTTGTCGGGTTAGACCGTGAGGACAAGGAGTTTCTTTCTTGCGAGTAGTCCGTATGTGGTTTATATGTAACGGTTTTCGCCCGGTTTTCCGTTAATTAACTGGGCAATTCTCTTCCTCTTAATTAATCGATGAGGCAAATCTTTTGCCTCCGTTTTAAAAAAAATCATCTTACAAATATGCCTTTTAATATTTCAATAGTTAAAGTGGTAAAATTTAGAAAATAATATATATTATTTAATATTTGAAAGTTGAAACTCGGGCTTTATTCGTCACTGTGACTGCCGCTCTGGACATAAAGCAATGCGCAAAAGGTCCTCATCCAGTATGCGAAAGTGAACTGGACACTAGTGCAGACACATCTCAAGTACTTCAGAGGCGCCACGTTTACCCTCGCTGGTGTCAGCCTACTATCTCGCATGATGAGCAGGGGCGAGCGTGATTTCAGACTATGAGTATCTTGCTACCACCTGTGGACCGAGGAATACAACGTTGATGAAGCTGTCAAGGAGTGTCTGCTGAATAGGGTCTATCTCATCCCCTACTTCACCATCATCAGGGCAAAGTGCTTCTCTGCGGCCTAGTCCATGTCACTCAGTTATCTAGGCAACAAGTAATCCAAGCTAGCAGTTTGTGTGGTGTTTGTGGCATGAAATCAACACGGAGATCGCTTACAAATAAGAGACCTAGGCAGTTGGTGGCCAGTCATTGTTCCATTTGAGTGCGCTTGGTTGCTCTTAGTTATTGCTTAATTACCTTCCGCCTTATATCCGCCTCAGATATGGTCTGGTGCTGGTGAGTCCGAACGTATAGGGTAGGTTTGGGGAGTCAACTAGGTCATGATTTATGATGGGTCGCTAACTGGGCCGTCCATTCAGATAGATAGAGAGCGTTGAAGAGCCCATGCTTAAGGATGCATCGCACTAGAGTTTTGATGGGCCGAGGCCTCGTCGTCTCCCTCCATGCAGATATAAGGCGACGAGGTAGAGGAATCAAGCAAGGGAGTCAAATTCGAAATTTGGCTGTCCCATTCTGCCGTTGCGGGTCATCATCACCATCGGCTCATATTCGGAGACGCTCTTGACCAAAATGGTTTCACACGGATAGAGATAGCGAAAAAAGAAAAGTAATGTACAAATGAAGCAACCACCAGTCTTCTTCTAGCCCAAAATACAAGATGACTTCCACTTTGACGAGCTGAGAGCATCTCCGCCAGATGTGCTAGCTTTGGTGCACGCGGGAAAAGATTCTGGTTTTACGCCCGCGGGCCGGTTTGGCGTGCTCCAGCAGGCGTGGGAAAAAGAAGTACATGCGCGCGATGCGCCCCGGTGCGTGGCAGTTTTGGTGCGCAACGTCGGGTGCGCTCTATAGAAACCCACGCGCGAGCCCGCCAACCACCACTCCGCCGCCTACTTGTTTCCCGCTGCGCCCTTCTTCCTCGCCTCCAGCGCCCCCCCCCCCCTCCCCACCATCGCCACGCGCCCGCCCCTCCGACGTGTATTATGCGAAGATCCGCTCCGCTAATACACGTCTCAGTCTCGGGACGTTCGAGACCGCCCACAAGGCCGCCCGCGCGTGGACGCGGTGGCATGGCACCTCAACCGGCCGCGTTGGTTTTCTTACTTAGATTACAAGGATTATATTGGTAAATATGCACCATTATAACTCGGTCTCATCAGATGGATGGCCGGTAATTACTAATTAACGTGGGAATTTCTAGGAAGTGCGAAATTAGTATAGGTATAGATAGATAGATAGATAGATGTGTGTTTCCGCCATTGGCCATTATCGAGTTTAGAGAAATCTTGTCAAAAATCTCTACTCGTGTGTGAGTTCTTGCGACATGACGCATAGGAGATCATAAGCTGAGCATATACGGTTCGTTCACGTTATTCCTTCAGATCGAGGGGCTGGTGCATTGTTTCAGTGAGATTTGCGAACATCTTCATGAACCCGCTACGATTATTTGCTGCAGTCAAGGTTTGTGCCGTGAAAGACCGGGTCAACAATGAATCTACCCTCGTCTCGAGATTCTCTCTACATCAAGTGGTATTTGGAGCAAGGTTCATTATTATACTTTTTTCTGCTATTTGATCCAGTTGTTTGAAAGATGGTGAACTCGCAACATGAGAAATCTGATTATGCGGAGGAGGAGGAGGAGGAGGAGGAGGAGGATGGACTTATAATGGATCTAGAGATAAGTGATGATTTGTGTATCCATCTGATGTCGATCAAGGGTGCTAACAAGACGTTCAGACAAAGGTTAGTCTTTGACTGCCAACAATTGACAACGCACTGATAGTCTACAAGTGGTATCAGAGACCGGCGTTGCACTTCGGAGGAGACAGTCGGGCATCATCATCAAGGAGGAGCTACTGGAGGCTATGCAAGTAATTTTTGCTGGGGGAGGAAGGCTATGGCACTAAAAAAAATTCACACATACTGTAAAGTAGGAGAGAAAGTTTGCGCCACAATGATCGATCATGAGACCACTGTTCTATCAATGCGGTCGGCATCGACATGGTGGAGAAGCTAGAGCTACCGATGACACCAAATCCGCAACCTTACTCAATGAGGAGGTGCCACGACAAGCTCGACATCACGCACCAAACTATGGTAGTGTTTTCTGTTGGCAAATTTTCTTGTGAGGTTTTGTGCGATGTAATTTCGGTATTAATGATTTCGTGTCATATGCTGCTGGGAGAGCCATGCTACAAGAAAAATAATGCTACACACGACTATCTCGCCAACATATGGCATGTTAAATGGGGTACAAAATATAATCCCATCGCCATGGAGAAAAAGATGTTTAAAACTGAGAGAAAAGTAACAATGCAGAAGATGAACGAGAAAGAAGAAGCAAACAAGGAGCCCGAAGTTGTTGAATTTTTCTTTTTGGCGCACATTCAACACATACGAAAAAGACAACGACTGAAAACCATGACAATTTTGTGTGAAGAGGGCGGGGGGGGGGGGGGGGGGGGGGCATGATTTTGTGATTGGTCACGTACAGTGAGCATTTGAGGAGCCCGAAGATGATCTAAGGATGATGCAGCGCACTAGCGTTTTGACGGGCCAAGGCCTCGTCGTGTGCGGCCCAGAAAGCCCCCGCTACCAGGTGCGTATGGAGACGAGTCAAATTCGAAATTTGGGCGTCCCGTTCTGCCATTGCTGGTCATCATCACCATCGTCTCATATTCCGAGATGCTCTTGACCAAAATGCTTTCACACGGTGAGAGATGGAAAAAGAAAAAGTCTCGTGCCACCGCGGCGACGTGTGCTAGAAACGAAACAACCAGCATCTTCTTCTATCCCAAAAGACAAAGGCAAAATGACTTCCACTTTGACGAGCTGAGAGGAATTCCTGCCACCTATATATACACGTACCAACCATACGCATCTTCCAGATCACGAAGAAGGAAGCAAGATGACAGAACCGGTGAAGCTCATCGGCGCCTTTGGCAGCCCGTTCGTCCACCGTGCCGAGGTGGCCCTGCGCATCAAGGGAGTCGCCTATGAGCTCATCACGGAAGACCTCTCCAACAAGAGCGAGCTGCTACTCCGCCACAACCCCGTCCACCACAGGGTGCCGGTGCTCCTCCACGGCGACAAGGCCATCTGCGAGTCGCTGGTCATCCTCGAGTACATCGACGAGGCCTTTGACGGCCCGTCGCTCCTGCCAACCGACCCCAGTGAGAGGGCCGAGGCTCGCTTCTGGGCCAATTTCTTTGCGGAAAAGGTTATCATGCCTGAATCTTAATTTTTTTTTACTGTCAACTCAAATTCGTTGTTGCAAAAAGTAGGGTTCGCAAACAAACTCATTATGCCGTGTGCTTGACTTGTTTGATCAGTGCCTGATGTCGGTGTGGCTGGCGCTGTGGACGGAGGGCGAGACACAGAAGGTTCTCATGAAGGATGCGAAGGAACATCTGGCGATAGTGGAGACACAGCTCAAGGAGAAGAGATTCTTCGGAGGCGTTGCCATCGGCCTCGCCGACATCGCCGGCGCCAGCGTGCTGTCCCACTGGGCAGGCGTGCTGCAAGAGGTAGCTGCGATAACCATCATGAGCGATGACGAGTATCCTGCTATTCGCCGGTGGATGGAGGACTACAACGCCGACGAAGTTGTCATGGAGTGCCTGCCAGATCGGGAGCAGCTTGTGTCCCACTTCACTGCTATCAAAGGAAAGTGCATCTCCGCGGGGAAGTCCATGCTACCCAATTATCTAGCCAGCAAATAGACCTAAGCTAGTGGTCCGTGTGATGCCTCCGGCTTTGAGGCCCTATTTGGTTCCAAATAAGTCACCTAACTTATAAGTCAAGTGATTTTAAAATCAATAACTTATAAGTCATGACTGTTTGATTGTCACCTAACTTATAAGTCACCTAACCACATCATCTTATCTTGTTTTTTTATATAAATATAAAGGTGATGGGACCCATGCAAAAGGGATGACTTATAAGTTTTAAGTTGGGATGGAGCAACTTATGACTTATAAGTTGGGGTGACTTATAAGTTGAGTCTGTTTGATAAAATAAGTCACTTTTTTT
The DNA here is from genome assembly GCA_034509565.1 of Triticum monococcum. Classification (NCBI taxonomy): domain Eukaryota; kingdom Viridiplantae; phylum Streptophyta; class Magnoliopsida; order Poales; family Poaceae; genus Triticum; species Triticum monococcum. The sequence continues at coordinate 776,692,357 of CM067843.1, read as the reverse complement.
ACTTTTCGACTTATAAGTTGGTGATTTATTTGAAACCAAACAGACTCTAAACTACATGAATATCTGTCGTAAAATAAGACATAGGGCCGTTGGTGGAATGTTATTGTTCGATGCCACTGTGCTCGGTTTGCTTATAGTTTGCCTATGCAGGAATAAAATATATATGCTCTCGGGAAGTACATGTTTGGTTGATAATTGAAACATCCATGAGTTCTTTTGGTCATAAATAACACTTGTTTCGATGCTTGCCGACATTTTGAAGGCTTCTCTACTGTTCCGGGGCTATGCATTGGGTAAATAAGAAATTATTTGGCACCTTAAGCATTTTTTTATCAGTTATGCCACCGGTTGTGTCCCACTACTCAGTTTTGCCACTAGAATTTTCAACTGCTCAAAAATGCCATCAATCCGTGAGATGCTTGCTCAAAAATGCCATTAGATATCTCAAAAATGCCATCGTTCTGTTAGATGTTTGCTCAAAAATGCCATTAGACATTGTTATTTTTACGTCAAACCCGTTGACCATGTTCTATGACAAAAATAAGCCTAGACCCACATGTCAGTTCTCTCTATCTCATAATGATATGTGTGGCCCCACTTGTTAGGAGTAACCAAGCAAATAATTTTATAGGAAAATAAGAACGCTGTTGGGATCAAGTGGGACCCATACTTTATTGTAGTGAGATAGAGGGAGAGCTGACATGTTGGTTCATAGGTATTTATGTCATTATAACATGGCAAAAGAGATTTGAGATAACAATAATGATGTTTAGTGGCGTTTTTGAGCATGTGTCTAATGAAGCGATGGCATTTTTGAGCAGTTGAAAATTCTAGTGGCAAAACTGAGTAGTGGGACACAACCGATGGCATAACTGATAAAAACCCATTTTTTTAAGCTCCTTAAGCATCAAATAGGACATTCCACGAACACACAGTGAGTTTCTTAGAGGCTGTTATGGTGTGGCCAATGGGCTTTTCTCTTGGCCCACCGAACATTTATTCTCTGGCTCTGTCATCTCCGGCCATGATAACATGTGTGGCATGTCACCTCCACACATGCACCTGGGAGCGGATCTGCATCTAGCTTGGTTCACGTGCACACCTCTGTGTATTGAAAGATTCGGTGCCTATTGTAAGCCTGAGACGGTTGTGTTTTTTAGCTGCTTGCTGCCTCGTAGGCTGACTATCAGACAGAAGTCGGCTCTGTAGCACTGCTTCTTGGCTTGGTTGAGTTTAGCGAAATAAAAAAGTAAAAAAATGGATGTGTAGCAAGCAATAGCCTTTGCAACAACATTTTCCTGAGCTCTTGATATAATGGGTGACTGAGCCATGCCAAATTGCATTACTGCTGGAATAGTCACTCTACTGAAGCTTCCAAGTTCTTTGAATAGTTTCATTGGCAAGCTTTGGAAAGCCTGCAAAGCAAAAATAAAATAAATAGCACGAGCAATGTAATTACTATACACCATCACATTTTAAACTATGTATAAGCACATTTTAATATGTATATACATGTTTCCAAAAGAAATAGTTGCAAGCATAATAAGCACACACTGATTTATGTTCTTATAGACATTTTCGTACAGAGAAGCAATTCTTGTAGGGCGCCACAATTTTGGACTCGTCGACATTGCCACTGCTAGCCTACTATCTCATTGGACAAGGGTGACACAAAGAGTTCATAGGTGGAATGAGGACTACAATATCGATGAAGCTGTCAAGGAGTGCCTGCCGAACAGAAGTCATCTCCTACTTCACCACGATTAGGGGAAAATGCCTCTCCTCGGCAAAGACAATGCTTCCGAGTTATCTAGGCAACAAATAATCTAAGCTAGTGATTTGTGTGATGCTTGTGGCTTGAATCAACATAATCAGTAAAAAAATAAGATAACCGGGCAGTTGGTGGCACAAGATATTTCGAGTAGTACATGGTCAGGAGCAGATTTTTAAATTTTGATTGTAGAAAGACTGATGTTCAGTCTGAACTGCCAACATAATCAAACAAATTCTTCAATAAAACAAATTGTGGTTATAATTTGAAATTAATTCGCATTTGACATGTAATCTAACAGACATATAACTAGATGGGCCACCCAGTTTTACACTTTGCCATCGTAGTGCTTCTCCATTCAAATGAAGCTTTAGAGATTTGGATTCTGTCCAACAAAAACAATTCACATTAAAAAAACACATGATAAAAAAAGTGAACCTGATCTTCCATGCCCTTTGTGGATTCTTGAGACAACCGTGAAAAAAAAATGAAAACAATCATTCAAGACTACCTACCAGAATTTATCAGCTAGCTAGGACAAAACTCCGAGTATATATCAGACAACTCATTCATGTACTCACAAGTAACGCGCGCGCGCGCGCGCACACACACACACACACACACACACACTTCCACATGGCTTGCACAACTCATCTTATTTTAGTGTGATTGTTGGGTGATAATCATAGTCTGTGTGAGGATGCATGCACATGGCCGTTGCATATCAGGATTAGGAGGTATCAGGAGTGAAACTATTCCTTTCTCCTCCGTCCATACTGTTATGATGAACATAGGCATCTTCGAAATACAAGGGAAATTTAGAGAGGTTAGTGTATTATAACTATTTAATATGATTTCAATAGAACTAATCAACTAATTAAAGATCTAGTTTTAGGTTGCTAATAATATTCTACACGTTTGCTTTCACTAGTAGAAAACATGGCTTTCGTTCGGGCCAGATAAGCCCATTAGTCCCGGTTCAGTCACGAACCGGGACTAGTGTGAGCATTGGTCCCGGTGCGATGCCCTTTAGTCCCGGTTCGTATCTCAAACCGGAACTAAAGATTAGACCTTTAGTCCTGGTTTGAGACACGAACCGGGACTAGGTCTCATTTTCAAACTCTACCCCCCCCCCCCCCGGTGGATCGCCTTTTCAGTTTTGTAAAAAGCAAAAGAAAATGATAAAAACTTCAAAAGATTAAATTCCTTGAGGTGTAGTTATATTACTACATCTACTAGTTAGGAAAATTAAAAAAACTTAAATTTGGACATGTTTTGCAAAAAAGTGTCATGAAAAAGTAAAATGGCTATAACTTTTGCATACGATGTCGAAAAAACGTATAATATATCAAAATGTTCAGCACGAAAATCCGGACCCGATTTTGGCCGCCTACGGCCTGTTTGCAAAATTTTAGAATCCTCAAATTCTAAAAGGAAAAAAAGTTATGCTCAAATTTCAGTTTTTTTGAATTTTGGTTAAATCAGGTCAAACTTTGGTCAAACTACTTATTCAAGAAGTATTAGTGTTACTAAATAATTATTCAAGAATATTAGTGTTACTAAATAATTATTACAGTTTTTTTGAATTTTGGTCAAATCTCATCAAACTATGGTCAAACTACTTATTCAAGAAATATTAGTGTTACTACATAATTATTCAAGAATATTAGTGTTACTAAATAATTGTTTCAATTTTTTGAATTTTGGTCAAATCTGGTCAAACTATGGTCAAATTACTTATTTAAGAAATATTAGTGTTACTAAATAATTATTATTTTTTAGAATAATAGTTTCAAACTCAAACAGTGAAACATGTGACTTCATGCTCAAGCTAAACTCCTGAGGGTTAATAGGATTGACATCTTACTATTGTCAGGAAAACAAGTGCAGACTTGGAAACGAGGGGGAATAGAACCCGGAAGTTAAGCGTGCTCAGGCTGGAGTAGTGAGAGGATGGTTGACTGGCCGGGAACTTAGATGATTTGGAATGATGAAGGGTGATTAGAAATTAGAGGTTAAATAGAGTAGTGATGAGGGGTGATTAGAGATTAAATTGGAAAATAATTCAGAAATTTGAAAATAAAAAAAATAAAAAATAAAAAATAATTGGAAAATAATTCAGAAATCTAAAAATAAAAAAAATCAAAATTTTTAAAAAAATTTAAAAAAATCGTAAAAATATTACCAACCGGGACTAAAGGTGGAGTTCCAAACAGCGGCCACGTGGACGGCCTTTAGTCCCGGTTCGTGTAAGAACCGGGAGGCTTTAGTAACGACCCTTTAGTCCCGGTTCCAGAACTGGGACTAAAGGCCCTCTAGAACCGAGACAAATGGCCCTTTTTCTACTAGTGTTTTCCAGAAGCACTCACGGGACACATCTGAGTACTATCTTGTTCGAGTGAGGTGGACACCTTTTCTCTCATATGCTGGCAAGAATAAGCATTTAATTATAGTAAGAATGCACCCATATATGTGACTGATCCATGCTAAATTGCCTTGCTACTGGAACAGTCACTCTACCGGAACTTCCACCATCAACTTCTATGAAGACTTCCATTAGCTAGCCTTCACAAAACTACAAAGCAAAAAAGTAAAGGCCATGTAATTAATATAGAATATCACATTTTAAACTACATATAAGCACATTTTTTATGTATATGCATGTTTCCCAAAGAAATAGTTGAAAGCAAAATTATGTTCTTATAAAAAAATCTTGTTCTCTTTGAATCCTGGATGTCCACAGCATGAAGGCATCATTTGGAAAGAAAAGAACGCTAAACTAAAATCAACTTAGTGGAAATAGTCCTGAAAGTTGTTCACTTGTGTGAACACTGTTCCAATTGTATCATGTTTTGAACAATACTTCAAGTGACAACCGAGCAGTGGGTAGATCACACCAATGAAATCATCGGACAACGATCTCGTCATGTAAGAAACATGAATTAGCAATTTAGCATACAAAAACTATGGAGAATATAGATATACTAAGAAATTTTATTACCTGGAGAAGATATATTATGTTGGCCATCTGACCAAAGGAAAAAAAAGGTCGATGAGCTGAAATTTCTCTCATTACGAGGGTAATCAAAATATTTGTGTTTCGCTCAAATTATTTCGGTTTAAAATCACACTTAAAAAAGACAGGCTGAATCCATCTAAATTATACCCCTCTGCTTACCATGGTTGTAGGAAGTTATTCTTTCATACTTAAGCCCTACAGTTCAAATCCTAGATACGCTCAATTTTGTTTTTTTAGTCTTTTTTATTATTCCCGTTGTATGAAAATTCAGCAAAAATAGTTAGGTTGTTAGGTTTTGAACCTGGGTCTACGTAACAGATGCACCATTGGGATAGATGAGTTCTGCTGTGAAAATAATTCTAAAAGTAATTTATTCAATACTTTAAATTTGAATTTATCTAAATTTAAATAAATATTTCATTAATCTGCTATTTTTTTTTGAAATTTACGACATTAAGGAAATTTACGAAATTTCGAGGGTGAGAGAAATTTTGTTGCTTTTGAAAGTCAAAATTTTGATTATAAGGATGATCGGTGCCTACTATGTCTCTATTTGTAACACCCTCGATGCGACTATATCTCCCACGTGTCGAGGCACGACTTAGAGGCATAATCGCATTGAAGGCATAAGTCGCAAGTGGGGCAATCTTCACACAACCCATGTACATATAAATATAAAGGGGGAATAAATAATAATAGTTGGCTTACACTCGCCACGTCACATCAAGGTACATAAATAGCATTCATCATACAAACACTCATGGCCCGACTACGGCGCCAAAATAGAAAGACTCCCCAACATGCGACTAAACCCTGAATCGAACCCCGAGCAGGCACTACTACTGATCATCAGGAAAAGAAACATAGTATCGCTGAGAGTCCTCGTCGTACTCCCACTTCAGCTCGAACGCGCCATCCGGAGGAGTATCATCGGTCCCTGCATCTGGTGTAATAGTAATCTGTGAGCCACAAGGACTCAGCAATCTCGCACCCTCGCGATCAAGACTATTTAAGCTTAATAGGAAAGGAAGGGTTAATGTGAGTGGAGCTGCAGCAAGCGACTAGCATATATGGTGGCTAACTTATTCGCAAAAGAGAGCGAGAAGAGAGGGCAAGGCACGAGCGGAAACTAAATAGAGCAGACTACGCAAACATAACTCCAACGCCGTGTCCACTTCCCGGACTCCGCCGAGAAGAGGCCATCACGGCAACACACGCAGTTGATTCATTTTAATTAATTAAGTTCAAATTATCTACAACCGGACATTAACAAATTCCCATCTGCCCATAACCGTGGGCACGGCTTTCGAAAGATCAATCCCTGCAGGGGGGTCCCAACTTAGCCCATAACAAGCTCTCACGGTCAACGAAGGAATAGACCTCCACCCAGGACCCACCGATCAGACTCGGTATCCCGGTACAACAAGATGATTCGACAGGTCAAAACTAGTCCAGCAACACCGCCCGAATGTGCCGACAAATCCCGATAGGAGCTGCACATATCTCTTTCTCAGGGCACACTCAGATTGTCTTAGGTACGGGTAGGCCAGCCCAGAGTTTCCCCTGGTGGCCACCGGCAGCTGACAGTTGGACCAACACTCAGAGGAGCACTGGCCCGGGGGGGTTAAAATAAGATGACCCTCGGGCTCCGGAAACCCAAGGGAAAGAAACGGGTAGGTGGCAAATGGTAAAACCAATGTTGGGCATTGCTGGAAAAGCTTTAATTAAGGCGAACTATCAAGGGGTTCCCATTATAGCCCAACCGCGTAAGGGACGCAACAAACCGGGAACATAACACCGATATGACGGAAACTAGGACGGCAAGAGTGGAACAAAACACTAGGCGAGAGGCCGAGCCTTCCACCCTTTACCAAGTATATAGATAAGTAAGGATAACATAGCAATATAGTGATATCCCAACAAGTAAATAAATGTTCCAACAAGGAACGGCTCCAATCTTCACCTGCAACTAACAACGCTATAAGAAGGGGCTGAGCAAAGCGATAACATAGCCAATCAATGGTTTGCTAGGACAAAGGTGGGTTAGAGGCTCAATCATGGCAATTGGGAGGCTGACAAGCAAGTGGTAGGCATCGAAGCATTGGCAAAGCAAAAGAGCGAGCAAACTAGCATAGCAAAGATAGTAGTGATTTTAAGGGTGTGATCATCTTGCCTGCACAGCTGTCAGAATTGACTGGATCCTCAAAAGCAAACTCAATGGGCTCCTCGTTAGCGAACTCGCCTCCCGGCTCTACCCAACAACACAAACAAGCAACAAGGATACAATCAACCACGTGCAAGGGCAACCAATAAGATGCAAAGATGATATGCTATGCGGGATGCGATGCGGGATGCAAAAATGCAACATGTAACAGGAAATGCATGACCCTGGCCTCAACTTGGAAATCCAAGTGTGCCACTGGATAGAGGGGAAGAAATCCCCTGAAAACGATATAAAGATCATGGCAATCGGAGCTACGATTTAGAAATGGCAAGCGATTTACTAAACGAACCGATCTGCGATTTCCAGCAAGTAGGCTCCTAAATGCAACAAAATGAACCAGCTACAGCCACCCAACATGAAAACAAATTACATGGCAGTGATGTACTCATCAAGCTTAACAAATCATCATGACTGAGGCATAGGCAAATTCATCCATTAAGGGCTTCAAACAAGCATGGCAAAACTGAATAAGCAAAACAGATTTCAGACTTAGCGAAATCAACGCTAGTCTGAAATTTCAGACCACGATGCTCTCTTCGGAGCAGCAAAACGACATGAAGGAAAACCTAAACATGGCAAGTAAGAGCATGGCATGGAGCTACTCAACAAGCTTAACAAAACACCCAACATGACCTGGGGCCAAAAGGGTTCACAAAATACTCTACCGAGCACACGAACATCGATGAAACACAATCAGTTTTCAGACTTAGTGAAAACTGGGACATGCTGAAATAATAACTCACGGAGGCATGTAAACGAGCTCGATGCTCTCACTACGGTGCAAGTCATGGCAAGGCAAGCATATATCCATTAAGAAGGCACAAAATGCTAGCTAGACATGGCAAGAACAATGGCATAGCATGCATGGATCACTAGCAATCACTCCGGCAAAATCGCAAAAGAGTTAACGATCTGCCCAAAACAGCAACTATCCAAAAGTTGAGCTCGATTGAGTCAACCTAGGGTGCTCTAACATAACAAGTAAAGACATGGATGGATTAAGCACAACAAGCATAACAAATCACTCTTACTGATCATCCTCAAAAGAGGCACGGATCACTAGGAAACAAGCCGGACATATAGCATCGTGAACTAAAACGGCTCAGACTTAGTGAAAATCACTAAGTCCCTGAAATCTGTAATCTCAGGTAGCCCTCTTCGCAAGCTTGCACAAAACAACACACATGTCCTAAAAATACATGGAAGGCACCTCTGGAAAGAAGACAACATGCTTAACAATTCATCCCAAAGGGGCACAGGCATATCATGCACGGATTAAATATGGCAAAAATGACAAAAGTGCATGTTGGATTAACGGATCTGCAATTTAACTCAACATGCCTCCTTCCAACAGCATTTTGGGCAACAAGATGACCTCAAATGCAAATGATTCAATGGAACTAAATGATGTACTCGTCGAGACGAAGATTTTGACATATCATACGCCCAAAACGGAGCTACGAATGCAAAGTTATGGCAGGTCAAACGTGGGCACTTGGATCTGAGAAAAACTGGGACTTAGACAAAAAAACAACCTCTCTCAGATCTAGGGTTTCGCACGGAAACCGAGGCACGGCCGGCACTGTTCACCGGAGCTTCTCCGGCGAGGAAGCGGGCCTCCGGCGAGGACGGAGTCGGTGCCGGCGAGGGCTGCCGGCCGGCGGGGACGGCGGCGGCCGGAGCAGGGCCCCGCGGCGGCCGAAGCAGGATCGAGGCGGCGGGCTCCCGCGGCGGCTCGGGCGGCGGGCTCCTGCGGCGGCTCGCCGGGGCAAGCGGCGCGCGGCGGCTCGGGCGGCTTGGACGGCCGGCCGCGAGGAGGAGGGCGGCGGCTGGCGGGCGAAGCGGCGAGGCGATGTGGGCCGTGGAGGGCCCGCGACGGGCCTCTGCGGGCCGCGGCGGCGGCGGGCGAAGTGGTCCCCGTGGGGGGGACGCGTGGCGGCCTCTGAGAGGCTCGGCGGCGAGGGCGGACGCTGTCCGGCGCGGGCCGGACACGTCCGTCGGCGGCGGAGGAGCGGATCTGGGAAAAAAATAGGGTTTGGAGAGGGGATCCGAGATTTGGAGGAGGGGGTCTATTTATAGACCTAGAGGGAGCTAGGAGAGTCCAAATGAGGTGCGGTTTTCACCCACACGATCGTGATCGAACGACCGAGACGATGGAGCTGAGTTTGGTGGGTTTTGGGCCAAATCGGAGGGGTGTTGGGCTGCACACACACGAGGTCTTTTCGGTCCCTCGGTTAACCGTTGGAGTATCAAACGAAGTCCAAATGACCCGAAACTTGACAGGCGGTCTACCGGTAGTAAACCAAGGCCGCATGGCAAGTCTCGGTCCAATCCGGAAATGTTTAATCCCCACACACGAAAGCAAGCTAGAAATGGCCACCGGAGGAGAACGAAGCGCCGGAATGCAAAACGGACAACGGGGAAAATGCTCGAATGCATGAGACGAACATGTATGCGAATGCAATGCACGAGACGACATGATATGAGATGCACGAAAAACAAAACAACACACGGAGACAAAGACCCGAACCCGAGAATTAAATATAACTTAATGCCGGAAACGGCATGAGTCGGAGTACAATTGGGGAAGGTTACATGTGGGGCGTTACAACACTCCACCACTACGAAAAGATCTCGTCCCGAGATCTAGGACTGAAAGAAGTCCGGGTACTCAGAACGGAGGTGATCCTCGCGTTCCTAGGTAGCTTCACGGTCGGAATGGTGTGACCACTTGACTTTGAGAAACTTGATTGACTTGTTGCGAGTTTTGCGTTCAGTCTCTTCAAGGATTGCAACTGGGTGCTCATGGTAGGAGAGATCTTCTTGGAGCTCAATGTCCTCGAAGTTGACGGTGCGCTCAGGCGTCTTGAAGCACTTTCGGAGTTGCGAGACGTGGAACACATCATGAACATTGGCAAAGGTAGCAGGAAGCTTGAGTTGATAGGCGAGGTCGCCTCTCTTGCTGACGATCTTGAAAGGCCCGACGTATCTGGGGGCAAGCTTCCCTTTGATACCGAAGCGACGAGTCCCTTTCATAGGAGAGACACGGAGGTAGACATGATCTCCGATCTCGAAGGCCAAATCACGGTGCTTGCTGTCGTAGTAGCTCTTCTGACGAGACTGGGCTGCTTTGAGGTTATCACGAATGACCTTGCACATTTCTTCTGCCTCTGTGATCAGGTCATTACCCAGCAGTTGACGTTCACCGGTTTCAGACCAGTTGAGAGGTGTACGGCACTTCCTACCATACAGAATTTCAAACGGGGCCTTGCCGGAGCTTGCTTGGAAACTGTTGTTGTACGAGAATTTAGCATAAGGAAGACAATCCTCCCACTTCATGCCGAAGGAGATAACACAAGCCCTGAGCATATCTTCAAGAATCTGGTTGACACGCTCGACTTGACCGCTTGTTTGAGGATGGAAAGCAGTGCTGAAGCGAATGTTGGTGCCCATGGCCTTCTGAAAAGAATCCCAAAACTTGGAGGTAAAGATGCTGCCACGGTCTGAAGATATCACTTGAGGAATACCGTGCAGAGAGACAATGCGAGAGGTGTAGAGCTCCGCCAATTGAGCTGCAGTGATTGACTCTTTGATAGGCAAGAAATGAGCCACTTTGGTCAGCTTGTCGATGACAACGAATATAGCATCATTGCCACGCTTGGACTTAGGAAACCCAGTCACGAAGTCCATTTCAATGTGGTCAAACTTCCATTCTGGAATGGCGAGAGGTTGGAGGAGACCTGCTGGCCTTTGGTGTTCTGCTTTCACTCTTCTGTAGACATCACATTCATTCACGAATTGAGCGATCTCGCGCTTCATTCGAGTCCACCAATAAGATTGTTTCAGGTCTTGATACATCTTCGTGCTCCCAGGGTGGATGGAGAGGAGAGAGTTATGAGCCTCATTCATGATCACTTTACGAAGTTCACCTTTGCGCACAACAATTAGATCCTCGAAGAAGAGAGTGTCCTTGTCATCCAGTCGGTAGCACTTGTACTTGGACTGACTCTTTGCAATACCGATCTTCACCTTTTTCACCATAGCATCAAGGAGCTGGGCTTGACGAATCTGGTCTTCCAAGGTAGGAGAAACTTGAAGGTTGGCAAGGAAACCTTGAGGAACAACTTGCAGATTAAGTTTGCGGAAGGCTTCACAAAGCTCGGGTTGATAAGGCTTGAGAATCAGACTGTTGCAATATGCTTTTCTGCTCAAAGCGTCAGCAATCACATTAGCCTTGCCTGGAGTATACTCGATACTCGGATTGTACTCTTGAATCATTTCGACCCATCGAGTCTGCCTGAGGTTGAGGTTAGGCTGAGTGAAGATGTACTTGAGACTCTTGTGATCAGTGAAAATGTCCACTTTCCTTCCCAAGAGAAGATGTCTCCAAGTCAACAATGCGTGCACAACTGCCGCCAACTCAAGATCATGAGTGGGGTAGTTCTTCTCATTTGGCTTCAACTGGCGAGAGGTATAAGCAACAACTTTCTTCTCTTGCATCAGTACTGCACCGAGACCTTGGAGAGAGGCATCACAAAAGACCTCGTACGGCTTGGTTTCATCAGGCGGAGTTAGAACTGGAGCAGTGATCAATTTATCTTTCAAAGCGTTGAAAGCAACATCACACTCCGGAGACCAAACGTACTTGACGTGCTTCTGAAGAAGATTTGAGAGAGGCTTCGCGATCTTGGAGAAGTTTTCGACGAATCTTCGGCAATAACTTGCAAGACCGAGGAAGCTACGGAGTTGCTTCACAATCTGAGGAGGTTCCCAATTAACAATTGCAGACACCTTCTCAGGATCCATGGAAATGCCCTTGGCAGAGATAATATGACCAAGATAAAGAACTTCATCGAGCCAAAACTCACACTTGGAGAACTTGGCATAGAATTGATGTTCCCTTAGCTTGTCAAGAACCAAACGCAAGTGTTTGGCATGATCTTCCTTGTTCTTCGAGAAAACCAGGATATCATCGAGATAGACCAAAACAAAGTCGTTGGTGTAGGGGTTGAAGATGAAGTTCGTCATGCGAGAGAACATCGGAGGAGCATTAGCGAGGCCAAAAGACATAACAGTGTATTCATATGACCCATAGCTTGTTCTGAACGCCGTCTTTGGAATATCTTGTTCACGAATGCGAATTTGATGATAACCCATACGGAGATCAAGCTTGGAGAATACTTGGGCACCCTTGAGTTGCTCGAATAGCTCATTAATGTTGGGAAGTGGATATTTGTTCTTGATGGTCTTCTTGTTCAATGGACGGTAATCAACACAAAGTACTAGGCCGAATGAGACCCATTCTTTCTTGCACATCGAGCTGTTTCTTCAACTCCTTCAACTCTTCGGGGCCGAGCTTGTAAGGCCGTTTGCACACCGGTTCTGTACCGGGCTCAAGTTCAATAACGAATTCAACAGGCCGGATTGGAGGCATGCCTGGGAGTTCTTCAGGGAAGACATCTTGATACTCACAAACAACCGGAATCTGCGAAATAGCATCCAATTCACCCTTTTCATTGAGAGAGAATAACCGGATGGTATTATCCCGAGCAGCAAAGACAATCACTTCCTCAGACGAATGAGTCAGTTGAATCTGCTTGGCTGCGCAATCCAGCTGAGCTTTATGTTTAGAGAGCCAGTCCATCCCAAGAATGAGGTCGATATCGGAATTGCCAAGAACCGTTGGAGAAGCCAAGAACTTGAAGTCACCCAACTTGATCGAAATATCCGGAGCAATGGAGTTAGCCTGCATGCGTTTACCAGGAGAGACGACTGCTAATGGACTAGGCAGAATTTGCTGAGGCAAACCATGCCTAGATGTAAATGGCCTTGAAATGAAACAATGCGAAGCACCCGTGTTAAAAAGAACTTTTGCAGGAACATCGTTAACAGGAAGGTTACCCATGATCACATCTGACGAATCCTCTGCCTGAGCTGCGTTCATCAAGTTGACCTTGGCGGACTTGGAATTGTGCTTGACCACAGCTGTACTTGCCGATCTGACCGGAGGAGGAGGGGGAAGACGCCTCTGGTTGAAACACTTGTTGGCGTAGTGACCCTTCTGTTGGCACTTGTTGCACGTGACCTCTGAGAGCGGACGATGATACGGAGCACTTGATCTTGGAGCTTGAGACGAAGTCTTGTTCTGAAAGCCTGGGTTGGGTGGGTGGGACGAACCACTGCCACCTTTGCTCTTCTGCTGATACGGCTGACGGAACGGAGGAGGAGGAAGCCAATACTTCTGCTGCTTGGCCACTTGAGTAGAGGACGAAGACGAAGTGTCTCTGACTCGCTTCCTGGAAGCATCACACCTGAGCTGAGCAGCCTCTTGCTTCAGTGCCATGTTGTAGAACTCATCGTATCTCAGCGGCTCGAAGAGGACAAGAGCGAGCTGAATTTCTTCACGAAGACCACCCCTGAACTGATAGATCATGCTCTTCTCATCAGGAACATCCTGCTTGGCAAAACGGGCGAGCTTCTGGAACAACTTGTTGTAGTCATAAACAGACAAAGAGCCTTGCTTCAGATTGCGGAATTCTTCACGTTTGCTTTCAGTCACACTTTGAGGAATGTGATGAGCGCGGAAATCACGACGAAAATCATCCCAAGTGATCAAACGTCCACCTCTGGAATCCCGGTACTGCTGAAACCACTCTGCGGCCTGATCCTTGAGCTGGAAAGACGCGAACTTGACGAAATCTTCAGGTCTGACGTTGCTACATTCAAAATGCTTGCCCAGATCGACTAACCAATCATCAGCATCGGTAGCCTCAACGCAGTTGTTGAACGTCTTTGGACCATTTGCGAGGAACTGATTCAAAGTTGCAAACTGGTTCTGGTTGCTGCCTTGATTCGCTTGACTGCTTTGATTCCGCTCTTGGATGATTTGCATGATCAGCTGAGTATTTGCATTAGTAGCAGCCATCACAGCCTGCCATGCTTCCGGAGGAGGCGGAGGTGGCGGAGGATCTGGGTTCGGAGTCGTGCGCGTTGGAGGAGCCATCCTGAAGAGGTTGACCACCATTAGCAAACAAATAGACAAATATAGAAGGTGAATCCAACGGAATGAAAATTGCAACATAAGTCTTCACATCCGAACAAAATGAACGAATGCACTTCTCTTGAAGTGGTCACATATTCCTAAATTGCGAAGCCACGAAGAATCATGTAGAAGAGGTACATCAACGAGGGATGGAATCAACATATGACGTCGAAGAAGAACGAATACCACAACTCGAAATGAAAACAAGGGTTGGCTTGCGGAATAAGCCGGAACAAACACATGATAGAAATTTCGTCCGAAGTGTTCGTGGTAGGACCTACACGGGCTCGACCGTACAACACCATCATGTACAAGGTAGTGCACATGACATATGAAGCGTCCCCGAGTCAGCATAGCCAAGGACTCTTTAAGACACAACGAGGCCACTGTAAAATCGACCGTGAATAGGCGAACCACTAGACGTCGAACCCCAATTTCATATCACACATCTGTTGGAAAGATATCCTAAGGCTACTTGAATTCCCACCTATGAAATTCCCGAAACTTTCCGGTTATGCAATCAGGTGTTGAGGATACAGGGGAAGCATAATATCTCACCCAAGCTAGCAAATCCTACATCCAGCTGCATCCATCCTTCAACACATAACCAAGAAACCTTCGGAAACCATCTATCTCAACCTTCGAAAAGCATCCGTTATACAAGTTATGGCGATACTCCCGAACTCCCGCCCCAGTACTGGGTGGCGTCGAGGTTATCTCACCAACGAACTGCATAAAGGAGATTTTCGATGTCGCGCACATATCTCAAGTATGCCAGAATTGCAACGATAGAATTATGATGACAACACCTCAGAGCTCAACTCCCCGGGACACTTTCACTAAACCCCTGACAGGAGGCACCAAGACAGTATTCTCATCATAAGCCATCGGAACAAAACTAAGATACTCGCGTGATCCTAAAAAAAATTTAGTGAAATTTGAGAAGAGAAGAGTCAAAACTCTACGTCAGGATGCCTTACCAGAGCGATGAGGAGACTGGGAAGTAAAAAGAATTCCTAAGCTCTCCGATATATAATTCCTAAGGACTCAAAACATGTTTCTAGACACAACTCGGCTGCTAGAAACGATCAAGCAATGGGGCTCCTAAGGTCGGGGAAGGCTCTGATTACCAACTTGTAACACCCTCGATGCGACTATATCTCCCACGTGTCGAGGCACGACTTAGAGGCATAATCGCATTGAAGGCATAAGTCGCAAGTGGGGCAATCTTCACACAACCCATGTACATATAAATATAAAGGGGGAATAAATAATAATAGTTGGCTTACACTCGCCACGTCACATCAAGGTACATAAATAGCATTCATCATACAAACACTCATGGCCCGACTACGGCGCCAAAATAGAAAGACTCCCCAACATGCGACTAAACCCTGAATCGAACACCGAGCAGGCACCACTACTGATCATCAGGAAAAGAAACATAGTATCGCTGAGAGTCCTCGTCGTACTCCCACTTCAGCTCGAACACGCCATCCGGAGGAGTATCATCGGTCCCTGCATCTGGTGTAATAGTAATCTTTGAGCCACAAGGACTCAGCAATCTCGCACCCTCGCGATCAAGACTATTTAAGCTTAATAGGAAAGGAAGGGTTAATGTGAGTGGAGCTGCAGCAAGCGACTAGCATATATGGTGGCTAACTTATTCGCAAAAGAGAGCGAGAAGAGAGGGCAAGGCACGAGCGGAAACTAAATAGAGCAGACTACGCAAACATAACTCCAACGCCGTGTCCACTTCCCGGACTCCGCCGAGAAGAGGCCATCACGGCAACACACGCAGTTGATTCATTTTAATTAATTAAGTTCAAATTATCTACAACCGGACATTAACAAATTCACATCTGCCCATAACCGCGGGCACGGCTTTCGAAAGATCAATCCCTGCAGGGGGGTCCCAACTTAGCCCATAACAAGCTCTCACGGTCAACGAAGGAATAGACCTCCACCCAGGACCCACCGATCACACTCAGTATCCCGGTACAACAAGATGATTCGACAGGTCAAAACTAGTCCAGCAACACCGCCCGAATGTGCCGACAAATCCCGATAGGAGCTGCACATATCTCTTTCTCAGGGCACACTCAGATTGTCTTAGGTACGGGTAGGCCAGCCCAGAGTTTCCCCTGGTGGCCACCGGCAGCTGACAGTTGGACCAACACTCAGAGGAGCACTGGCCCGGGGGGGTTAAAATAAGATGACCCTCGGGCTCCGGAAACCCAAGGGAAAGAAACGGGTAGGTGGCAAATGGTAAAACCAATGTTGGGCATTGCTGGAAAAGCTTTAATCAAGGCGAACTATCAAGGGGTTCCCATTATAGCCCAACCGCGTAAGGGACGCAACAAACCGGGAACATAACACCGATATGACGGAAACTAGGACGGCAAGAGTGGAACAAAACACTAGGCGAGAGGCCGAGCCTTCCACCCTTTACCAAGTATATAGATAAGTAAGGATAACATAGCAATATAGTGATATCCCAACAAGTAAATAAATGTTCCAACAAGGAACGGCTCCAATCTTCACCTGCAACTAACAACGCTATAAGAAGGGGCTGAGCAAAGCGATAACATAGCCAATCAATGGTTTGCTAGGACAAAGGTGGGTTAGAGGCTCAATCATGTCAATTGGGAGGCTGACAAGCAAGTGGTAGGCATCGAAGCATTGGCAAAGCAAAAGAGCGAGCAAACTAGCATAGCAAAGATAGTAGTGATTTTAAGGGTGTGATCATCTTGCCTGCACAGCTGTCAGAATTGACTGGATCCTCAAAAGCAAACTCAACGGGCTCCTCGTTAGCGAACTCGCCTCCCGGCTCTACCCAACAACACAAACAAGCAACAAGGATACAATCAACCACGTGCAAGGGCAACCAATAAGATGCAAAGATGATATGCTATGCGGGATGCGATGCGGGATGCAAAAATGCAACATGTAACAGGAAATGCATGACCCTGGCCTCAACTTGGAAATCCAAGTGTGCCACTGGATAGAGGGGAAGAAATCCCCTGAAAACGATATAAAGATCATGGCAATCGGAGCTACGGTTTAGAAATGGCAAGCGATTTACTAAACGAACCGATCTGCGATTTCCAGCAAGTAGGCTCCTAAATGCAACAAAATGAACCAGCTACAGCCACCCAACATGAAAACAAATTACATGGCAGTGATGTACTCATCAAGCTTAACAAATCATCATGACTGAGGCATAGGCAAATTCATCCATTAAGGGCTTCAAACAAGCATGGCAAAACTGAATAAGCAAAACAGATTTCAGACTTAGCGAAATCAACGCTAGTCTGAAATTTCAGACCACGATGCTCTCTTCGGAGCAGCAAAACGACATGAAGGAAAACCTAAACATGGCAAGTAAGAGCATGGCATGGAGCTACTCAACAAGCTTAACAAAACACCCAACATGACCTGGGGCCAAAAGGGTTCACAAAATACTCTACCGAGCACACGAACATCGATGAAACACAATCAGTTTTCAGACTTAGTGAAAACTGGGACATGCTGAAATAATAACTCACGGAGGCATGTAAACGAGCTCGATGCTCTCACTACGGTGCAAGTCATGGCAAGGCAAGCATATATCCATTAAGAAGGCACAAAATGCTAGCTAGACATGGCAAGAACAATGGCATAGCATGCATGGATCACTAGCAATCACTCCGGCAAAATCGCAAAAGAGTTAACGATCTGCCCAAAACAGCAACTATCCAAAAGTTGAGCTCGATTGAGTCAACCTAGGGTGCTCTAACATAACAAGTAAAGACATGGATGGATTAAGCACAACAAGCATAACAAATCACTCTTACTGATCATCCTCAAAAGAGGCACGGATCACTAGGAAACAAGCCGGACATATAGCATCGTGAACTAAAACGGCTCAGACTTAGTGAAAATCACTAAGTCCCTGAAATCTGTAATCTCAGGTAGCCCTCTTCGCAAGCTTGCACAAAACAACACACATGTCCTAAAAATACATGGAAGGCACCTCTGGAAAGAAGACAACATGCTTAACAATTCATCCCAAAGGGGCACAGGCATATCATGCACGGATTAAATATGGCAAAAATGACAAAAGTGCATGTTGGATTAACGGATCTGCAATTTAACTCAACATGCCTCCTTCCAACAGCATTTTGGGCAACAAGATGACCTCAAATGCAAATGATTCAATGGAACTAAATGATGTACTCGTCGAGACGAAGATTTTGACATATCATACGCCCAAAACGGAGCTACGAATGCAAAGTTATGGCAGGTCAAACGTGGGCACTTGGATCTGAGAAAAACTGGGACTTAGACAAAAAAAACAACCTCTCTCAGATCTAGGGTTTCGCACGGAAACCGAGGCACGGCCGGCACTGTTCACCGGAGCTTCTCCGGCGAGGAAGCGGGCCTCCGGCGAGGACGGAGTCGGTGCCGGCGAGGGCTGCCGGCCGGCGGGGACGGCGGCGGCCGGAGCAGGGCCCCGCGGCGGCCGAAGCAGGATCGAGGCGGCGGGCTCCCGCGGCGGCTCGGGCGGCGGGCTCCTGCGGCGGCTCGCCGGGGCAAGCGGCGCGCGGCGGCTCGGGTGGCTTGGACGGCCGGCCGCGAGGAGGAGGGCGGCGGCTGGCGGGCGAAGCGGCGAGGCGATGTGGGCCGTGGAGGGCCCGCGACGGGCCTCTGCGGGCCGCGGCGGCGGCGGGCGAAGTGGTCCCCGTGGGGGGGACGCGTGGTGGCCTCTGAGAGGCTCGGCGGCGAGGGCGGACGCTGTCCGGCGCGGGCCGGACACGTCCGTCGGCGGCGGAGGAGCGGATCTGGGAAAAAAATAGGGTTTGGAGAGGGGATCCGAGATTTGGAGGAGGGGGTCTATTTATAGACCTAGAGGGAGCTAGGAGAGTCCAAATGAGGTGCGGTTTTCACCCACACGATCGTGATCGAACGACCGAGACGATGGAGCTGAGTTTGGTGGGTTTTGGGCCAAATCGGAGGGGTGTTGGGCTGCACACACACGAGGTCTTTTCGGTCCCTCGGTTAACCGCTGGAGTATCAAACGAAGTCCAAATGACCCGAAACTTGACAGGCGGTCTACCGGTAGTAAACCAAGGCCGCATGGCAAGTCTCGGTCCAATCCGGAAATGTTTAATCCCCACACACGAAAGCAAGCTAGAAATGGCCACCGGAGGAGAACGAAGCGCCGGAATGCAAAACGGACAACGGGGAAAATGCTCGAATGCATGAGACGAACATGTATGCGAATGCAATGCACGAGACGACATGATATGAGATGCACGAAAAACAAAACAACACACGGAGACAAAGACCCGAACCCGAGAATTAAATATAACTTAATGCCGGAAACGGCATGAGTCGGAGTACAATTGGGGAAGGTTACATGTGGGGCGTTACACTATTGCTCTATCTAGTCATCTTTGCTCTCTCCAAGACAACATTAGTAAAACATAGATAGAATCATGAACTAATGATCCAAGAGGAGATAGTAGAGATGTAAAACATGAGCAATGTAGGATTAATTCGGTGGAGTTGACGCGTGCATAGAAGTGAGAGGCATCTGCCTCTGCCTCTGCCTTCATCTGCATTACCAGCTTCATATCCTCTTCAGAAGGCCCGACAAGTTGCTGCAAATCAGTCTTCTTGCACACAATGACTAGAGGATTATTCATGAACAAGGATCCTATACTATGGAAAAGTGCAGCTTGCTGAGCAATTGTGTACCCACAAGACCCAAATATGTTGACGAAGACAACACAACAACCCTCAAGTGGGCAAGAGCAGTGATAGTGCACAATTCTATGATGGTCCTTTCCACAAAAGGCCGGCCAAGGATACCTGGAGTATCAATCACTTGGTAACGCAAATACTTGTAATCTGTGTGGCCATCAAAAAGGGATTTTGTCATGAAAGCATAAGGCTGTGCGTCCACATCTGCCCTTGTAACCTTGTTCATGAAAGAGCTCTTCCCAACATTTGGTAATTCACACATAAAGATAGTACGGGTCTTTGGTTCTATTGATAGAAGCATGGTCATGTGTTGCCTGATCTGCTCTGCCAGACTAGGACTGATGCACTTTAGAACAAGTACACAGTGACCTAGTGCAGCTACCTTCACGAACTTGCACCGGTACATGGTGCCTTCATACTTAAGCATCCTCAGTCCTTGGAGATATTTGCAATGATATTTCTAGCAGTGTTGATCTGACCCAAGGCAAGTTTGTAATGATCCTTGTTCTAGAGCACATGAAGGCTATCACCGTAGAAAGGGTGGATGTCATCCAGTCGGAGAAACTAATTAATGACGACAGAGAGCTTCTCATAGAAAACCGACCCTCCTCTTAAGAAGAGCCCGCCTAGTGTGGTCATGGCCAGCCAAGAAGAAATTACAGGATGCAGGAAGTACAATATTTGCAGCCTTTCCTTGTATTCAGTTGGAAGTTCTTCATAAATCCACCTCAAGATTGTCATTCCAGGATTGTTCTCATCTGATTGTAAAATCGTGTGTACGTACAAGATGAAAAATGGACCCTCTAAAACACATACCTCTTCAGACGTTCACCATCTATAATAGGAGCTGGAATACCAAAATAAAATGACATGCTTGTGTTACAAGGAGTGGTAGGAATATCACATTAGCGACAAAGCTTGTAGCATCGGAACACCAACTGTGTAGATAGGTTTGTGAACCTCCTTGGTAGATATATGTGTTAAATGTTGATTGTGTCTGTGAGCTGATTTTGAGAAATAATGCTAATTGTCATAATCCAATGGGAAGTTAGGACAATATGGCATGGAAGCTGCCTGAGTATTCACGTGTCATTTCTTAGGCTAAGAAACAGCACGTGAATACTCAGGAAATTCCCACTAATTTTTTCCATGGCCTTTGTATGACCAATTCAAGGCACGAACTCAAGTTGTTTTGACAAGTTTTACATTTTCGGGAGTTTTTTTGGTGAAAAAGGCTAATAAATGGCCGTACATGTAGCAAAATGCATATGGTGTCAAAAGTCGTTCAAATCAAATATGGATGCCTGATACGTCTCCAAACTATCTACTTTTCCAAACACTTTTGCCCTTGTTTTGGACTCTAACTTGCATGATTTGAATGGAACTAATCCGGGTTGGCGATGTTTTCAGCAGAACTACCATGGTGTTATTTATGTGCAGGAGCAAACGTTCTCGGAATGACCTGAAACTTCACGGAGACACTTTTCAGAAAATAAGAAAAAAATACCTGCCAAAGATGAAGGCCAGGGGGGCCACCACCTTGCCACGAGGGTGGGGGGCGCGCCTGCCCCCCTAGGGCGCACCCCCTACCTCGTGGGCCCCCTGTTGCTTCTCCGACTCCAACTCCACCTCCATATATTGAGTTTCGATGAGAAAAAAATCAGAGAGAAGAAATCATCGCGCCTTACGATACGGAGCCGCCGCCAAGCCCTAAAACCTCTCGGGAGGGCTGATCTAGAGTCCGTTCGGGGCTCCGGAGAGGGGAATCCGTCGCCATCGTCATCATCAACCATCCTCCATCACCAATTTCGTGATGCTCACCGCCGTGCGTGAGTAATTCCATCGTAGGCTTGCTGGACGGTGATGGGTTGGATGGGATCTATCATGTAATCGAGTTAGTTTTGTTAGGGTTTGATCCCTAGTGTCCACTATGTTCTGAGATTGATGTTGCTATGACTTTGCTATGCTTAATGCTTGTCACTAGGGCCCGAGTGCCATGATTTCAGATCTGAACCTATTATGTTTTCATCAATATATGAGTGTTCTGGATCCTATCTTGCAAGTCTATAGTCACCTATTATGCGTTATGATCCGTTAACCCCGAAGTGACAATAATCGGGATACTTACCGGTGATGACCGTAGTTTGAGGAGTTCATGTATTCACTATGTGTTAATGCTTTGTTCCTGTTCTCTATTAAAAGGAGACCTTAATATCCCTTAGTTTCCCTAAGGACCCCGCTGCCACGGGAGGGTAGGACAAAAGATGGCATGCAAGTTCTTTTCCATAAGCACGTATGACGATGTTCGGAATACATGCCTACATTATATCAATGAACTGAAGCTAGTTCTGTGTCACCCTAGGTTATGACTGTTACATGATGAACCGCATCCGGCATAATTCTCCATCACCGATCCATTGCCTATGAGCTTTGCATATATTGTTCTTTGCTTATTTAATTTCCCGTTGCTATTGCTATCATCACTACAAAATACCAAAAACATTGCTTTTACTACCGTTACCTTTTGCTACCGTTACGACTACTATCATATTACTTTGCTACTAAATACTTTGCTACAAATATTAAGTTTCCAGGTGTGGTTGAATTGACAACTCAGCTGCTAATACTTGAGAATATTCTTTGGCTCCCCTTGTGTCGAATCAATAAATTTGGGTTGAATACTCTACCCTTGAAAACTGTTGCGATCCCCTATACTTGTGGGTTATTAAGACTATTTTCTGGTGCCGTTGCCGGGGAGCATAGCTCTATTCTTTGAGTCACTTGGGATATATATCTGCTTATCATTATGAAGAACTTGAGAGATCCAAAAACCAAGATCTATCCCTCAACTACGAGGGGTGGTAAGGAACTGCCATCTAGCTCTGCACTTGATTCACCTTCTGTTTTGAGTAAGCTTGCGACACCTACACCTTCTTCTGCTATTCGTTTTGATATGTCGCATAAGTTATTGATGATGCCACTTCTGCTATGCATGATACTTATGATGGAACTACCTCTATGCCTGATACTACTATGTCACTTTCTGCTTTTCTTGATGAACAACTTGCTAGGGCTAGCGAAATTAAAAATATTGAATCTGATGATACTGATGAAAGTGATGATGAAGAACCACTAGCCATTCCTAAGGGTTATGTTTTTGATCAAGATGCTTCTTTAGCTATTTTAGCTTGCAGAAATAGAACTGAACTTAAAAAATTATTAGCTAAATGGAGTAAGCAATCTCTAAATAATAGAATGAAACCTGACCCTGCTTTTGCTACTTCACCTATCTTTGTTACTGATAAGGATTATGAATTCTCTGTTGATCCTGATATAATTACTTTGGTTGAATCTGATCCTTTTCATGGTTATGAATCTGAAACTGTTGTGGCACATCTTACTAAATTGAATGATATAGCTACCCTGTTCACTAAAGATGAGAGAACTCGCTACTTTTATATCCTTAAAATATTTCCATTCTCATTAAAGGGTGATGCTAAGATATGGTTTAATTTTCTTGATCCTGGTTGTGTGCGTAGTCCCCAGGATATGATTTATTACTTCTCTGCTAAATATTTCCCTGCTCATAAGAAACAAGCTGCTTTAAGGGATATATATAATTTTGTGCAAATTAAAGAAGAGAGTCTCCCACAAGCTTGGGGGAGGCTTCTCCAATTACTTAATGCTTTGCCTAATCATCCTCTTAAGAAAAATGAAATACTTGATATCTTTTATAATGGATTAACCGATGCCTCCAGAGATTACCTGGATAGTTGTGCTGGTTCTGTTTTCAGGGAAAGAACACCGGATGAAGCTGAAATTTTATTGAATAATATGTTGACAAATGAAAATAATTGGGCACTTCCGGAGCCAATTCCTGAGCCTATTCCTAAACCAACTCCGAAGAAGAGGGGTATTCTATTTCTCAGTCCTGAAGATATGCAAGAGGCAAAGAAATCTATGAAAGAAAAGGGTATTAAAGCTGAAGATGTTAAGAATTTACCTCCTATTGAAGAAATACATGGTCTTAATTTACCGACTGTTGAAGAAACATATAATCCAAATCCTTTACCTATTGAAGAAACTCATGGTCTTGATAACCCAGCACAGGTAGTAAAGGTAAGTTCTCTCTATAGATATGATAAAGCTGTAATCTCATTTACTAAAATTGTTAGCCCATGCTTAGATGAGTTTGATAAATTTATGGCTAAGCAAGAAGACTTTAATGCTTATTTTGGTAGACAACTGAAATATAATTCAAATATGCTTGGACACTTGGGTGATTATATGGCTAATGTCAAAGGTGAACTTAAACTTATTAGTAAACATGCTTCTATGGTTACCACTCAAGTAGAGCAAGTACTTAAAGCTCAAAATGATTTTCTCAATGAATTGAATAGTAAAGATAATGATTATGCTGTTAGAGTGGCTACTAGAACTGGTAGAATGACTCAGGAACCTTTGTATCCTGAAGGCCATCCTAAGAGAATTGAGCAAAATTCTCAGAGAAATAATATAGATGCACCTAGTTCTTCTAAAAAGGAGAAAAATAAAAATGATAGGACTTTGCATGCTTCTAGTGATCCTATTGTTGAAACACCTGAGAATCCCAATGATATTTCTATTTCTGATGCTGAAACACAATCTGGTAATGAACCTGAAACTAGTGGTAATGTTAATGATAAAGTTCATGATGATGCTCAACCTAGTAATGATATAGAAATTGAACCTGCTGTTGTTCTTGATAACCCACAATCAAAGAATCAACGTTATGATAAGAAAGACTTTGTTGCTAGGAAACATGGTAAAGAAAGAGAGCCCTGGGTTCAGAAACCCATGCCCTTTCCTCCCAAACCATCCAAGAAAAAGGATGATGAGGATTTTGAGCGCTTTGCTGAAATGATTAGACCTATCTTTTTACGTATGCGATTAACTGATATGCTCAAAACCAATCCTTATGCTAAGTATATGAAAGATATTATTACAAATAAAAGAAAGATGCCGGAAGCTGAAATTTCCACCATGCTTGCTAATTATACTTTTAAGGGTGGAATACCAAAGAAACTTGGAGATCCAGGAGTACCCACTATACCATGCTCCATTAAAAGAAACTATGTTAAAACTGCTTTATGTGATCTTGGAGCCGGTGTTAGTGTTATGCCTCTCTCTTTATATCGTAGACTTGATTTGAATAAGTTGACACCTACTGAATATCTTTACAAATGGCTGATAAATCAACTGCTATACCTGTCGGTATTTGTGAGGATGTGCCTGTTGTAGTTGCAAACATTACTATTTTAACGGACTTTGTTATTCTTGATATTCCCGAGGACGATAGTATGTCTATTATTCTTGGAAGACCCTTTTTGAATACTGCAGGGGCTGTTATTGATTGCACTAAAGGCAATGCCACTTTTCATGTTAATGGTAATGAGCATACGGTACACTTTCCGAGGAAACAACCTCAAGTTCATAGTATGAACTCTATTGGAAAAATTCCATCGATTATATTTGGAGGTTTTGAATTTCCTCTTCCTACTGTCAAGAAGAAATATGATATTCTTATTATTGAGGATGTGCATATCCCCGTTGAGGTAACATAGTGTTATTCGAAATTTCTCTGGTTCCATGTTATTCGGAATGAGTTCGTTAACAAGACTTGATCAACCTTGTTAGTGGATTCCTTTTGATGATCATGAGATCGATGAAACTAGAAGGCACAACTTTCTGTATCCCACTTTTACTTTCTGTTATTTATATTAAATAAAATAAAAATAAATATTTGTCTATCTGTTATCTGATTATCCGTGCAATATAAAAATACCTCAAAAATAAAAGTTCTCCAAATGCCCTGAAAATTAAATATGATTTTTTCTAGAATATTTGAGGATTTATGGAACAGAGAACACACCAGGGGGACCAATCACCTTGCTACGAGGGTGGAGGGCGCGCCCCCTGCCTCATGGGCCCACGGTGGCCCTCCTCCACTTATCCTTTCACCCATACACTCCTTCTTCCTCTTCCAAACACGAATAACCAGCTCAAACCCGAGTCCAAGCTCGTTTTGCTGCCATTTTCGATCTCCTTGCTCAAAGCACCTCTCTCAAAACTGCTTGGGGAGATTGTTCCTTGGTATGTGACTTCTCCATTGGTCCAATTAGTTTTTGTTCTAGTGCTTTATTCATTGCAAATTCTTGCTGCTTAGGTGACCCTGTTCTTGAGCTTGCATGCCAAATTTATATGGTCAAAAGTAGTTTTAATGCATGATATATGCCCTAGGCACTTGTAGGAGTAGTTGCTATCAATATTATTGAGTTTGTTTTACTTTTATTTTGAAGTTACTAAAAAAATTCAGAATTTTTCAGAGGAAGAAAAATGCTTAGGAAAATGTTTCAAGGTGGTTCTTCAAGGAAGCAAGGACCCAGTCTTGCAATGCGTGATGCTGACGAAGAGCCACCAAGAGACGCTCCAGTGCATCCTTGTGAGTGGCCTTCTGAAAATTTTATGGATCGAGCGGGAATAAAAGAAGAATTCAACGCATATTTGCGTAACACTTATCTCGTGAGTTTCGAGGAAGAGAAGTGCAGTCAGTATCATGAGCTCACTAGCTCCTTTGTGAGGAGGTTTGAATTTTCAACTTCACGTAATTCTCCAACTGTCCTGTTTGATCTTTATGATAAATCTTATACCATGGACTTAGAGGATTTTACCACCGCATGTAAACTTTCACAATGGGGTAGTATAAGGGATCCTCGCAAATCTGAATTTAGAGATTTTCTTGCTAATATAACTATGGGGGAATCTAGAGATATTACACAAGCTACCATAGGGAGCATTCACTTTCCTGCTATACATTATTTTGCTCTCTTCATAGGTAGATGCATAAATGGTAAGGATGAGGCATGTCACATGTGTGTCCCTGATCTTAGTATTCTTAGGAGTGTTGTGTTAGGAGACAAATCATATAATTTGGGAGCCATTGTTGCACGTAGGTTGCATCTTAATAGACGTAATGGAGATTTCTTTGGTGGAATTTATGCAACTCGCATAGCTAATTTTCTTGGTATAGATGTACGCGAAGATAATATTGAACTACCTCTTGCCTATCTAGATTTTAATGCTATGGTTCACCACCAGTTTGTCGAGAGGAACGAATCACCTCTCCAGTATCGACTAATCTTTGACAGACACCGTGCTGTCCGTATTACTCTCCCTGCTCCTGCCTTCTTTGATTATCAGGCAAGAGGAGGATATACTATTACCAGAGAGGAGGCAGATGAGTACGAGAGGAGAGAGGAGGCCGCTCGTCGCCACGCTGCAGCTCAGCAGGCGATAGCTGCTGCATCACAGTACGACCCTGGCTACTATTATGGATATCAGCCAGGCTAGCCGTGGCCATAGACCAACTTAGGTCAAAAGCCTAAGCTTGGGGGAGTACGTATTTCTCACCGACATTACATTTATACTCACACACTCATTGCTAGATGTCGGTGCTCATACTTTTTCATTGTATCATCCCTGCTAATTTACTTTCCTTTTTATGCTTTCTTCTTGTGTGTTTAATAAACCTTAAGAAAACCAAAAAAATTAGTTGTAGGTTTTAATCAGTTTAATTTCCATGCTTGTAGTAGTAATTAAAAAGAAAACCCAAAAATATTTCATGTTCTTCTTTTGCTTGTTGGGAGCTTTCCCGTGTAAATAGTTTTATTTCTTTTCTTTTTTCTTTGGGGATCGATAGGAGAAGACCATAATTAAATTGTTGAAGTGGCACTTATATACATTATTGTTGATCTGACAAAAGAGCCCATATTGCCTTGTCTTCTCCTGTTTATTGAATGCTTGCAGATTCCAGCTTAGTCCAATGCACGTGCACTATTATTATTATTCACACTATTCGGTCGTGCAAATGAAAGGCAATTATGATGATATATGATGGACTGACTGAGATGAGAAAAGCTGGTATGAACTCGACCTCTTTTGTTTTTGTAAATATGATTAATTCATCGTTCCTGATTCAGCCTATTATGAATAAACATGTTTGTAATCACAACTAGAGATCATAGTTTCTTATGCCATGCTTGATTACCTATGAGTTATAATAGTTTACCTTGCGTGCCAACATGCTATTAAAATGGTTATGGTGTGGTATGATAGGGTGGTATCCTCCTCTGAATGATTTAAGTGACTTGACTTGGCACATGTTCACGCATGTAGTTGAAACAAAATCAACATAGCCTTCATGATATTTATGTTCATGGTGGATTATATCCTACTCATGCTTGCATTCGGTGTTGATTAATTTTAATGCATGTTCATGACCGTTGTCGCTCTCTAGCTGGTCGCTTCCCAGTCTTTTGCCAGCCTTTACCTGTACTAAGCGGGAATACTGCTTGTGCATCCAAACTCCTTAAACCCCAAAGTTATTCCACATGAGTCCACTATACCTACCTATATACGGTATCTACCTGCCGTTCCAAGTAAATTTGTATGTGCCAAACTCTAAAACCTTCAAATAAATATCCTGTTTTGTATGCTCGAATAGCTCATGTATCAACTAGGGTTGTCTGTATCTTCCATGTTAGGCGGGTTATTCTCAAGAGGAGTGGACTCCGCTCCTCACTCACGAGATAAATGGCTGGTCACCGGGATGCCCAGTCCCATGCTTTATGCAAACTAAATCAAAATAATCGCAAACAAAACCCCCCTGGGACTCTTGTTAGTTGGAGGCACTCGTTGTTTCGAGCAAGCCAAGTATTGATGCTTGTGGTGGAAGGGGGAGTATAAACTTTACCATTCTGTTTGGGAACTGCCTATAATGTGTGTAGCATGGAAGATATCGCCATCTCTTGGTTGTTACGTTGACTATCAAAGTATACCGCTCAAAATATTATTCACCTCTGTTTCAAAACCGAGCTCTGGCACCTCTACAAATCCTTGCTTCCCTCTGCGAAGGGCCTATCTATTTACTTTTATGCTGAGTCATCATCCTCTTATTAAAAAGCACCAGTTGGAGAGCACCACTGTCATTTGCATTTATTACTGTTAGTTTACATTGAGTATGACTTGAATGGATCTCTTTTACCATGAATTACAATGTCTAGTTAGTCCTTGGTCTTTAAAGGTGCTCTGCATTTATATTTTGCGGTCTCAGAAAGGGCTAGCGAGATACCATCCTGTTATATCATATTGTGACTGTTTTGAGAAAGTGTTGTCGCGTTATTGTGAATGTGGTTAGTTATAATCTTTGCTGAAAACTTGAATGCTGGCTTTATATATTTACAACAACAAGAGCAAACAGAGTTTGTAAAAGTTTTTCTTTATCACTTTCAGTTTGTCAACTGAATTGCTTGAGGACAAGCAAAGGTTTAAGCTTGGGGGAGTTGATACGTCTCCAATGTATCTGCTTTTCCAAACACTTTTGCCCTTATTTTGGACTCTAACTTGCATGATTTGAATGGAACTAACCCGGACTGACGCTGTTTTCAGCAGAACTACCATGGTGTTATTTATGTGCAGGAGCAAACTTCTCGGAATGACTTGAAACTTCACGAAGACACTTTTCAGAAAATAAGAAAAATATCTGCCAAAAATGAAGGCCAGGGGGCCACCACCTTGCCACGAGGGTGGGGGCGCGCCCCCTACCTCGTGGGCCCCCTGTTGCCTCTCCGACTCCAACTCCACCACCATATATTGAGTTTCGGTGAGAAAAAAATCAGAGAGAAGAAATCATCGCGTTTTATGATATGGAGCCGCCGCCAAGCCCTAAAACCTCTCGGGAGGGCTGATCTGGAGTCCGTTCGGGGCTCCGGAGAGGGGAATCCGTCGCCATTGTCATCATCAACCATCCTCCATCACCAATTTCATGATGCTCACCACCGTGCATGAGTAATTCCATCGTAGGCTTGCTGGACGGTGATGGGTTGGATGGGATCTATCATGTAATCGAGTTAGTTTTGTTAGGGTTTGATCCCTAGTGTCCACTATGTTCTGAGATTGATGTTGCTATGACTTTGCTATGCTTAATGCTTGTCACTAGGGCCCGAGTGCCATGATTTCAGATCTGAACCTATTATGTTTTCATTAATATATGAGTGTTCTGGATCCTATCTTGCAAGTCTATAGTCACCTATTATGCGTTATGATCCGTTAACCCCGAAGTGACAATAATCGGGATACTTACCGGTGATGACCGTAGTTTGAGGAGTTCATGTATTCACTATGTGTTAATGCTTTGTTCCGGTTTTCTATTAAAAGGAGACCTTAATATCCCTTAGTTTCCGTAAGGACCCCGCTGCCATGGGAGGGTAGGACAAAAGATGCCATGCAAGTTCTTTTCCATAAGCACGTATGACTATGTTCGGAATACATGCCTACATTATATCAATGAACTGGAGCTAGTTCTGTGTCACCCTAGGTTATGACTGTTACATGATGAACCGCATCGGGCATAATTCTCCATCACCGATCCATTGCCTATGAGCTTTCCATATATTGTTCTTCGCTTATTTAATTTCCCGTTGCTATTGCTATCATCACTACAAAATACCAAAAACATTGCTTTTACTACCGTTACCTTTTGCTACCATTACCACTACTATCATATTACTTTACTACTTACTTTGTTGCAGATATTAAGTTTCCAGGTGTGGTTGAATTGACAACTCAGCTGCTAATACTTGAGAATATTCTTTGGCTCCCCTTGTGTCGAATCAATAAATTGGGGTTGAATACTCTACCCTCGAAAACTGTTGCGATCCCCTATACTAGTGGGTTATCAATGCCTAACATGGGCATGCCCACCTTCTTGCAAAAGTTGGGGCTAGTCTTGAGATTTCTAGAAAAACACCATGTTTAACAAGGAGTGTTTGCGTTCACCAAAAGGGTTCGTTTGGGAGCACCTTGTTACTCGACATCCCTTAAATGAACCCATTTTTTCATGATCTTGTATGACCAATGCAAGGCATCATGCCAAGTTGTGTGGGTTTTCAACATTTTTTGCAATTTTTGGAGTTTTCTCGAGTAAAAAAGGTTGATAAATGGCCGAACATATCACAACTTACATACGGCGTCGAAAGTCATTCAAACTAGACATGAATGCCTACAATGGGCATGTCCACCTACTTGCAAAAGTTGGGGTTATTTTAAGAATGTCCCAAAATTGACCATGTTCAATGAAGTGTGTTCGGATAGGCCACAAGGGTCCGTTTGAAAGCATGTTGGTTTCCGACATCCGTCGTGCTAAGGTCCCATAGAACCAACGCATCAGAAAAGCAACCGCCGCAGATGAAGAGTGTAGATCAAAAGGATCCATCCTGAAAACACACAAACGAAGACGAAGGACGAACAGATCCGAGCAAATCCACCAAAGACAGATCCGTCGGAGACACACCTCCACATGCCCACCGATGATGTTAGACGCATCACCAAAACGGAGGCTAGGCAGAGAGAACTTTATTCCATCTTCAGGAGGCCACCACCGTCTCGTTTTCCGGAGCGGGACACAAACCCTAACAAAGCTCAAAAAAATATCTAAAAACTGAGCTGTCCCACCGGCAAGGGGCGAGATCCACTCCACCTCCATGGCCCTAAGGCCACTGGAGACGGGACGGAGCGGCGCCGGCGCCGGCGCACTAGTAGAAAAAGGGTCTAATGTGAAACTCATTAGTCCCGGTTTGTAATTAAACCGGCACTAATGTGACCATTAGTACCGGTTCCAACGGCTAGGCGGGCGGCGCTCTTTAGTACCGGTTCGTGGCAAACCTTTAGTACCGGTTCGTGCCACGGCTTTTAGTACGGGTTGGTGGCTCCAACCGGTACTAAAGACCCCCCCCCCTTTAGTACCGGTTGGAGCCACCAACCGGTACTAAAGATGGTGCGCTGCCACCCGCAGTGCATAATGTTTAGTCCCACCTCGCTAGTTGAGAGGAGCTCGCACCGGTTTATAAGCCCCGCCGCGGCTACCGTGTCAAGCTCCTCTCTAAGCTGGCCTTTGTGGGCCTATTGCAAGTCTTCTGCCCTGTGGGCCTACTGGGCCGTACGGGCCTGCATCCTGGCCCAACTAGAGATTGGGTTTCTAGTCATATGCAGCCCGTGCCGGCCCAGTAGGCGGGCTGTTGTTGCTTTATTTCAAAAATAAAAATAAAAAAATCCTTACCAACCGGGACTAAAGGTCCCCCAGACCACGGCGCGCCTTGTGCCACGTAGTGAGCCTTTGGTCCCGGTTCGTGTTGAACCGGGACTAAAGGGGGGACCTTTAGTCCCCACTCTTTAGTGCCGGTTCTAGAACCGGTATTAAAGGTCCTTACGAATCGGTACTAAAAGTCGTTTTTCTACTAGTGGCGGGAGGCAAAGTACCCTAGTTTTTTGGAGGCGGCGGCTGGCTAGGAGGTCTGGTAATTTATTGCATGTATAAGATTAATTATGTATGGCTGGATCAATGGTTTTATATGATTATATAATCCATATATCCTACCATTGATTATGAAAGGGTAAGGAGAGATCTTCTTCATAGATGTGTTTAGAGGGATTATACCGAAAAAGAAGTGTTAGTGATTAGGGAAGCCGGCATAAATATTGCATGTTATCCAAGCGTCTAGAACAAGCCCGCCTGACCTTTTATACAAGGCGATAGTACATGCCTAGAAGAAGAAGAAGAAGAAGAAGAAGAAGAAGAAGAAGGGCAGGTGGGGAGGAGAGAGCTGCCGTCCATTTTCACATGATCCACTCGATACGCCAGCTTGTCCCGACCCAGCCATTATGTAGCTGCGCCAGCTAGTAGGCCGAGTCGTAAAATCCTATTGGCCGCTCATTGCAGCAAACTGCCGGCGCTTCGCACAGGGGCGAGCGACCGAGCGATGCTTTGGGCCGGCCCACTTAACTTGCAAACTGCCCCACCGCTGAAACTTCTAGAAGGTTCCATGAACCAGTTTTTTCCTTTGATTGGTTTTCCACCATTTTTCACTTTTCTGTTTCGTTTTCTTTTCTTTGTTTTCGTTTTTTGTTTATTCTTCATTTTTTGTTTTTCGTTTGTTTGTTTCCTTTTCTTTTTCAAGTTTATTTTTCTTTTTCAGAATATGTTCGCAGTTTCTGATTTTATTTTTCTTTCTTTTTCTTTAAAAAAATAAAGAAATTTAAATTTTTTCGTGTTTCCCAAAAATGTTCTCAAAATTCAAAATTGTTCTCATTACACAAGAAAGTTCAAAACTTTTGGAATTTCGAAAATGTACCGGATTTCAATTTTTTATTCACATATTCAAAAAATATTTGTGCTTCCAAATTGGTTTGGGATTTTTCAAAATTTGTTCCCAAGATTCAAAAAATGTTCGTGCTTAAAAAAAAGTTCAGTCTTCCAAATTTGTTATCAAGATTCAAAAATCGTTTGTGCTTTAAAAAATTGTTTATAAATTCCTAAAATGTTCATGTTTTCTAAAAATCTTTGGGAAATTCAAAATTTGTTCACATATTAAAAAAATTCATGTTTCAAAATGTATTCACAAATTCAAAAAATTGTCCGCATGTTTAATTTTTTCACTAATTCAAAAAATAGTTCACATATTGCAAAAAATACTGCAGTTTTGAAATTTTGTAATTGGCTGAATTGGTTTTTATTTTTCGCCGCTGTGGCAGTCTATTTAACATCCTGCTGCTATTGTTTTGCCTTAGCTAGCCTGGCGCAGTGGCTAGAGCAACACGTGCAACTATGGAAGGTCGTTGTTCGAATCCTCCCTCTTTTTTTGGCGAATTTTTCATTCCTTGACGGACAGCGAATGGGCCGGCCCCAGTTGCATGACTCCTGTGCGTCGCGCGACCTATTTTGGCCGCAAAATGCGGCATATAGGAGGTCTCGGCCGAGCCAGCTGTTGTCTTCCGGTGCGGTCGCCTGCATCTTGTGCAGATTGGCCTGCCTAAAGCATGAGGCGTGCGTCCTTTCAGCGTTTTGTTTTCTTTCCTTTCCTTTTTCCTTTCCCTTTTTTTGTTCTTTTCATTTATTTATTTTTTGGTTTATATTTTGAAATATTTTGAATTAATATTTGGAAATTTAAATTTATATAAAATGTTCCTTCCACGTTCACAAAATGTTCATGCAGTGTTAGAAAAATGTTGTGCATCTTTTAGAAAATGTTATAGCATTTAAAAAGATGTTCATCAGATTAAAACAATTCAAATTTCTCTAGAAAATCTTCATGGCATGTTCAAAAATATTTCTACGATGTAAAAAATATTCATGCAGTTCAAAAAATATATATTGCATACATTTTAAAAAATTGACATGTTAAAAAACTGTTCGTGGTATTTTTTAAAATGTTGACACAATGTAAAAAAATTGTTGCCGTAATTCAAAAAAAGATGTTTCATGCCATTCAAAAAATGTAATGGATGCCAATGCATCAAGTTGTTTGGATTACAAATATATAGTCTGTGATTACAACATATAAATAATCTCCATTTACAGCTGAAGCTGCGGACTGTCATTCTTTTGGGTGGAATAGATCACTCAATACACCAGCACATAGACTAGTGTATGTTCAACCAGGATTCAGGTATAGATGTAGAAAATAAAGGGATTCAGATCAACACCTAGACGATATGGTTTCGCCCAGTCCAGCACCTTCTGCTCGTCCTCTGGGCGGTTCCCCATCGACACACCGGCGCCCCGTGATGAGCTCATAGAGCAGCACGCAGTAGCTCCAGGTATCACTGTTGGCCGTCATATACCAACTTATGTTGTTCGGTTAATACTTTACATTGCTGACATGTATCTGAAAATCTGAATGTACAACGTCCCTATGATGCCACGACTTGAAGAATCAGATTTTCAACCACACAGCATGTTGTGTGATCTTGAAAGACACACAGAGAACAATTAATTACCTCAGTAACGAGTAATGACAGCGATACACAGGGTGTCAATAGAGAAATTTCCCACCTCGGCACCGCTAAGCTAAACCCCAAGTTGACGAAGAGAGTCAGGGCCGACAAGGTATATTCGTCTTCGACTGCTCTCGTATCGGAAGACCACCACGCCCTTGTAAGCTGCCCGTGGAACACCGTCCTTAGAAATTGGCAGAAAAAAATAAAATATGAGCAATAATGTTTTGCACCGGTAGACTACTACTCCCTCCATTCCACAACACATGCCTTCCATTTATCAAAATATAGATGTATCTAGACATGTTTTAGTATATAGGTACATCCATTTTTGGACAAATGGAAGTCAAGTATTTTGGAACGGAGGGAGTATTACTCAGGTTCTTACGCATTTCTAGCCCAAATGCAAAATTGCATTTTTCTAATAGAGCAAAGAATCACCACTCAGAGATTTATCACTTGCCATACTTGAGAACGAAAGATAAATGAATTAAATTAGGTTAGCAAGGGAACCTTCCACTCTTCAAATACTCCAAACTGACGAGCTACACGCTCGAAATCGCTCTGATCGTTATACTGAATCCTTACGTCCACATCCAGATTGTGGGCCTTCAACAAATGATCGGATCCACGCACAGGTGTGGCATTAGCGACATCTTTCCCAAATTTGATCAAGAACTTGTCCTAATGTTACCAACACAAGCATTAGACACACTCTTATGGAAACATCAACTTTCTCTCTGAGGAGCAGATTAAATCTTACCTCCGTGAGGTAGCTCAGGTCCTCGGAGTTCCAGTCAATCTGCGTGGCACAAGGTAAATCTCAGCAACAAAGAGCTTATAAATTTTGTACAAACTGAAATATATATGAAGATTGCATACATGAGCATTATTTAACTTGATTGGTTTCAAGTACTGATCGAAGAACTGTCCCATGCTTGATCCCTGGAGTGGACGCATAAAAACACAAGTGTTAAATGCCAGCAAGCCAGAGTCAATGGCTCAAATACTCAAGGGCTAATCAGCTGGTTGTTACTGCATGCAAAAATGCAGTCATAAATTTGCATTGTAATAGAGTAGCCAACATACATGCTCGCCAAAGTTGTATGTTCTGCATACTTCTGGTCGAATAAATTGCCGACCTCCGTGTACCTCCTTTAGCCTCACCCAATCGTCCCAATAAGTAAACTCTTGTCAAGGAAGAAACAGCTGATACAAGGTAGTAAAAAAAAGCATAGCTGCTAATCTATGAATCAGTAGGCAACAGTAAGGATATGCTTTGGGCCACTTTGGTGATAGCTCCATCCATGTTGACTTTGTTAGCATCCATCCAAGCCCAGGAAAGAAGTCCGAACGATAAAGAGCTTCTGCAATGCATTATCTACAATAGTGAGTAACTTTCCCTATCAATGCGGAAATAAAGTTGAACAAATGCTTATCAGAATACTAACTTGGATCATAAACGAACTGCTTCTGCCCATTGTCATTCCAAGAAGAAACAGCCATTATCGACCTACAATACCACAACAACAACAACAACAGTTACAGTAACCTAATTAGAAACACTTGATATTAATCAATTGCCTTTGCCATCAATAGTCAGAGTACAGTTGTAACATACTTGTCAGTATCAAGTAATTTCGCTGCAGCTTCGAAGTAGTCGAAGAAATCTGGGGCTATCTCCATGTCATCTATTAACCATTAAACCATGGAAATGAGATGGCATGTGCAATATATATAAGAACAAGACAGTCGAAGAATCATCAAAGAGATCAGACCTTCCAGAATGATTACTCGACCAAAATTATGCTTAATGAATAGCTCATCCAAGGCCCATTTATAGTGGTCTGAATTGAGAAACGTATTTAGAACAAAAATCAATCATTCCATCAGCCTTAAGAAATACCGCATCAATTGAGGATCACCTACTAGCTATCTTGTAATATGCAATGTTTTCCCCAGGACTTTCAGTGTGCACAGGTTCAAGATCTACATGCTGCACCACATCAAAGGGAAAAGGAACACTGAGTGCTAGCTAAACAAATCATTTGCTCGTAGCCTGTATGTCTAGAGAAGTACTGTAAATGCTATTTAGACAAGACTGAAATGATAAAAGGTGCAATCATCCAGATCCAATATCCTCCCAGCCCCACCCCTTCTCCATGCATTACACGGTTTTCCCAGGGGCAGACCATTTCATGTTTGGACCATTGACATCGCTCATTTGACATCCACCTACATAACCTACTTTCGCAGTACCAAATAATCTCCTGAAGAAGTTAAAACTGGCAATACGCTTCACCTCTTGGTACATCTACAGCTTCTTGCAGGCCAAATTATCAATTTTATTTATTTATTTTTGCATTCATATAGCTACTTAGAGTAAGCAGTCACGCAATAACTTGTAGTATCAGCTATGCTAGCAATATTACAGGAGAAGCAGAGCATGTTCTGTTATGGTATGAGGCAATTGAGCATAGAGCAAGTGTTTCTTTCCACACCTGCATAAATGTTATTTGGGCATAACTCAAGGCCTTATTTTTTACTTCTCCATTAGTTCCATCCTGCAATTGGAAGAAGCAATGTAAAAATATCCTTCCACACACTTAAAGAGACCGAGAACAAGAACTGAAATTGCTATTAGCATTACCTGTGATATAAACAGTGGGAATTTTGAAGCAACTGCTTTCTGATACCTGGAAGAGTCATTGTCCATCATGTGGTGAGGAAGTGTGTTCTACAAAGTACACACAAACTGAAGCTACATGGAAGTAAAAGGAGCAAATAGGCTGTAAACAGATTAGGGAGTAATGGTCTAAGTTTCCTTATGAGATGTTTGTCGTATGACAAGTGAGGTGACAAGATTGCAATTTGATTTCCTATATAATACACAGGTGTCATCGACAGAGTGGGCTCTCATCAACATATAATAGCATAGGAAATTCTTCTTTTTTTGGAAAACAGAGGAATGGGGACGAAGCGTACTTGAGGATAGATTCAACTGTCCTCTGCAAATAGTCTGGTCGATTGCAAGCCATTATGACAACAGCGGCGACGGGGAGATCAGGTTGATCCTGTAGAGCAGAACAGGTTAACATCTTGGATTATGCCCTGGAATGAGCCTGACACGGAGAGGAAGAGGGGGCTTACTGCATCCGCGTGGACGACGCGTCCGGCGTCTTGAGAGGACTGGGTAGAAAAGAGCCGCACCTGAACAGAAACGGGAAGCCGAAGTAGAGGCGGTCAGATCCCTGGCCGGCGACTGGCTGAGCCGGATGGATCTGATCCGTGGAGAGAGCAGAGCAAAGGAGGGGGGAGGGGTTTACTTGGATGTAGATGAAGGCCGCGGCGGCGGCGATGAGGAGGAGGCGCCGGAGGTAACGCGGGTTATGAGCCATCGCCGGCGAGCAGGCCGTGCGCGGCGGAGGAAGAGCAGTCCCCGGCCTGACTTGACTCCGCTCCTGTAACACACACTGCTTCGCCTTACAATGGAGTTTTTTTTTTCTGCGAGAAGGACATTTTTTCTGCGAGAAGGATTTCACATGGAAATTACACAAAAACCCCACACTTGAAACTAGGTCGACGAACTGGAACCACACTTCGTTGGGGCCCGCATACAGCAATGACATGGCGGGGAAGGCACGCGCCGCGTGCCGACGAGGCAGAGTCGGGTTTGGTTGGACCGTATTAGGTGAGCTCTCTTCCAGTCGACCCTCTCGAGTGACGTCTCGCCTTACATTAGTGCAGAACTAGGCTATAGCATTGGTTCGTAACACCCTTTAGTGTCGGTTCTGTAACCGATATTGAAGGATGAGGACTAAAAATTCAACACGAACCGTCACTAAAAGGACACCACGTGGCACGAGCTAGCATCGGGGTCGTGAAGACCTTTAGTACCGGTTTGTAACACCAACCAGTACTAAAAGGTTTGGGGTTTTTTTGTATTATTATTTAATTTTTCCTTTCATTTTTGTTTTTTTCTATTTAATTTAGAGATTCTTTTTACATTATAACGAGTTATTAAATCACTAGGTGAAAAAACCATGGATTAGTTTTAAGTGAATGGATCCTATTCCATATTACTTGATCACTTAGCTAGGATCCATTCAGTTGAAACTAATATCCGCGGTTCTTTCATAAATGATATATATAACTCATCATCATCATATTAATATAAAAACTCTTGCATCATATCATCACCAACAACACTCTAGGTAATCATCACCATAGTCATTACCACTATTTAATCATCATAGTCATTATCGGTACACCACCAACACTAGCTTAAAGAAGAAATATTCACTTATACCAGAAGCAAAGATATCATCGAGTTCAATATGATCACGAGATTATAAGCGTTCATAAGACCACAAAAGCAAATCAATTTGAGATAGATTAAGTTCAGGACAAAGAACACAGACATGAGAGGAAAAAGTACTAAGAGCAGGAACTATCTAATCACTCATGCTGCTCTCTCTCTCTCTCTTTATCGGGTAAAATAGTATAGAACATGTGTAGCTCTCCTGATTCATCATATTGGAGCATGCAGATGAATCTATCTCCTAATCGTGGGTTGTGTTTCTGATTGCTGCCCCCTAATACTTCTCTGCAATCGTTCACAATTTTACTCTAGTCTTTCACTATTAAGCATTCCTCGGTTTTAGAAATCCTGAATGCACTCATGTGTGATGTAGGATGTCTTGGCCGTAAGCTAGCCATTGACATGCGACCTTTAGTACCGATTTACTGAGGCACAACTATTATCAGGAGTCCATGTTGAAGAACATCGTATAATAACATACTTAGCAATGAAGTTTAGTTTGAAAAATAATGTATGCAAAAGATGCACTGAGGACAAATAGTAAAAATCTTACCATATTTCCTAAATAGATATGACCGTAGTTCAATACGAATACAATTGGCTGCACGTTTTGAGTACTAAGATTTTCAAATTCAGTAAAATAATTTCTCTTGACAGCATCAAGATCCTCAAGCCATGAAACGTAATGACTTACCTCCTCGCAGTTTAGTTCGTCCCCGGGACAATGGACGATCCTGTCTACCAAGCGCCAGACATGTTTGCTTGAATGAAAATAAGCTGTCAATAGAAATTAGTTGTCAACTATTTTGAAATAAACAATATCGAAGACATAAATATGATTGAGAAACTCACATAATGATAGAACTGGAGGCGTCTGCACATTGACCCAAATATCTCTATTACCTTCAATATTATCTTCCGGACGAATATCAAAGGTGATGACCATATCAGGCTCAAATGCATAAGCCTTGCATAGTGCTTACCAAGTTTTGCATTCAAAATAGGTGTAGGTGTCTACACTGTATAATTTGAAGTCGAAAGTATAACCATGCTCGGTCTTCAAGTAAACTCTCTTTACCTCCATAGTTTTCTTAGAACTAAAATCTATCTTATCCAAGACAAAAATTCTTACATGGCAGGGGATACGCTAGTAGAATAGTAAAAATTTAAAATTATAAGTTGAAGCAAATGAAGCATAAGTCATGCTTAATTACGAAAAAAGACTTATCATTGTGACTTACTGTATCCACTTCGAAAGTCTCATTCAGCTTAATGCTGAATCGCCTATCATCAATTAGGAAATTTCTGTCGCACAGGCCGCGCTCGTCTTCGCAGTATTCGCACATACCGAAATCGTTTTCTTCGCCAGACGACATTTCTTATGCTCATAGTTGAAACATTAATTGATAGACACTTACTAGTTCAATTAATTCAACTAAGCACTTACTAAAAATAAATTAGTTTTATTAATTTTCTTACTAAAAATAAAGTAGCTACTTATATATAGTAATTTTTTATTAGATGATCAAATCTCATATACCTAAATTAAATATATCTAATTCATCTAACATTAATATATATAATTCATCTATAACTAAAAGTATAAAAACTAACTCATCTAACATTAATATATAGCTAATTCATCTAACATTTGACATTAATATCTAACATTTCTATCTAATTCATCTAACAATTGACATTAATCTAACATTTATATAAACTAAAAGTATAAAA
Organism: Triticum monococcum; assembly: GCA_034509565.1. Taxonomy (NCBI): domain Eukaryota; kingdom Viridiplantae; phylum Streptophyta; class Magnoliopsida; order Poales; family Poaceae; genus Triticum; species Triticum monococcum. Next base: position 776,651,630 of record CM067843.1, on the reverse strand, counting down.
AACTAAAAAACAGAAAACAATTAAAAAAATATGTCTCTATTTGTGTGTATGTGTACTGTGTGTGTGAGGGCCGCCGGCCATGGCGCGGCAGGGCCGGGGCGGTCGATCTTACAACGAGGCGACGGCCGGCGATGTAAGGCGACAGGGGGCGGCGACATACGGGGACGGGCCGCGGGCGGCGCGCGCGATCAACGTCGAGGACGGGCGCGCGCGGTGACGAGGGCGGGGACGGGCACGCGCGGCGGAGGTGGCGACGGGGACGGGGACGGTGACGGCGACGGGCGCGCGCGGCGGGGACGGGCACGACGACGACGAGGACGGGGCGACAACGAAGAAGCAGATAAAGAAGAAACTAACTGAAATTTTCGTAAATGCTATATATATATATGAGGGGCCTTTAGTACCCGTTGCAGCCACCAACCGGTACTAAAGGTCAAATTTGGCCAGGCCAAACGGCGGGAAGGGCACCCTTTAGTACCAGGTGGTGGCCCGAACCGGTACTAAAGACCCCCCTTTAGTACCGGTTGGAGCCACGAACCGGTACTAAAGGGGGTGCGCTCCCATCCCCGGTGCACAAAGTTTAGTCCCACCTCGCCGAGCGAAGGGCTGTTTCTTCGAGCTCCTCTCTAAAGTAGGCTTTTGGGCCTAACTTTGCCGCGCTGCCCTGTGAGCCTGCTGGGCCTTATGAGCCTGCATACACGCCCAAGGCCAAGTAGGCCCATTGGGCAGCGCGCAAATTTGTTTTTTATATAGTTTTTTCTTTTCTGCTTTATTTATTTCTGAGTTGTTTTTGCTGTATTTAGAGTTTCTTTGTGAATATTTTTGTTTTAGGTAGAAAAAAATTACAAACTTTATGTTAGTGCCAGTAGTTTTCAAATTTGAATAGTTTAAATTTGAATTACTTGAAATTTGTGTGAATCACTAGTTTGTGAATAACTTAACTTTAAAAATAGATTTTTTAGTGATTCTTTTTTCTTATGTTTAATATTAGTGTGTTTTGTCATTATATTCAAATTGGTAATACTTCTGGAGTTGTAATAAGTTTGAAAAAATGAAGTGCCTTTGTAACAGATGAGTTTTTGTCCGAAACGTTGATACTTCGAAAGAGATTGTCCAGTTTTTACACGAAATGCATCCAGTCATTGCCGTAACTCTCTCTACTTTTTTGCACATGCTATGTGGGTGAAATTGTGATACCATGCCAAGTTTCAACCTTTTTAGAGTTCATTTATAGTGCTTTTCAATTTCAGGGTCATTTAACTCAAAACAAATCAGTAAATGCATGAAAAATAGCAAATGATGTCAGAAAGGGTTGAAAGTTGATGACGTGGCTTTGAATGGTGCATACTGAACGCAAAAAATCCTGGAGCTGTAATAAGTTTTAAAAAATGAGGTGTGGTTGTAATAGATGAGTTTTCGTCCGAAACGCTGATACTTCGAAAGAAGTTTTCGAGTTTGTACACGAAGTGCATCCAGTTTTTGCCGTAACCCTCTTTACTTTTTTGCACATGCTATGTGGGTGAAATGATGATACCATGCCAAGTTTCAACCTTTTCAGAATTCATTTGTACTGCTTTTCAATTTCAGGGTCATTTAGCTCAAAACAAATCAGTAAATGCATGAAAAATAGCAAATGATGTCAGAAATGGTTGAAAGTTGATGACGTGGCTTTGAATGGTGCATACTGAACGCAAAAAAGTCTGAAGTTGTAATAAGTTTAAAAATAAAGTGCCGGTGTAACAGATGAGTTTTTGTCCGAAACGCTGATACTTCGAAAGAGATTGTCCAGTTTGTACATGAAGTTCATCCAGTTTTTATTGTAACCCTCTCTACTTTTTTGCATATGCTATGTGGGTGAAACGATGATACAATGCCAAGTTTCAACCTTTTTAGAGTTCATTTATAGTGCTTTTCAATTTCAGGGTCATTTAGCTCAAAACAAATCAGCAAGGAAAAAGTCCAAAACAAACCTTCAATTTGTAGGCGGAAGCTAAATCAAACCCCGAACTCTCAATCCCTGAAATCATCTGTGCATCCTGTCATGGTCAACTTCCTAGCTGTCTTACGGAGCCAATCATCTGCTACTATCGGCTCGGTGCTACTAGAGAACACCGGCGGATTCAGCCTAAGAAAACGGGCTAAGTGATCAACATGTGGAGGTGGTGGTGGGTTGTTGTTGTTGTTCCCCTGATTCTGATTCTGGACTAGGAACTGCATCAATGTGTTCTGCTGCTGGATCAACTGAGTGAGCTCCGATGGGAAGGTAAATCCGGGGTCACGTCTCGGAGGCATCTGATGGGTTTTAGAAAAGATGAGATTTAAGAATAGAGGGGTCCAGAGAGAAAACACTACCCATATGCACATGAGGCAAAAGCAAACAATTCACTTCATTCAATCAAACAAGGGCATACAATCGGTCTAACTATCGCAAAAGTGCTCGGACTACTATATTTACATGGTGGACTACTACTACTGTTGGGGTGGTCTACTAGAAATATTCTTCGGTTGCAGACTCCATGATATCTGCTCCAGCTTCATCAACATAGTCATCATCACTATCATCTGGATCCGAGTCGGTGTCGTCGATGATGATGTAGTCTTCCGGGAGTATCTCCTTGGGTTCGTCGTCTTCTTCTACTGGTGTAGGGTCTCCCATGAATATTCTGATCTTCATTGTTAGGTCGGCATTCTTGTCCACTAGTACTTAGATTTCCTCTTCATAATCTTCACATGTAGCCTTGAGTTCTTCCTCCAGTTCCTTGATTCTTGTCCTCACCTTCTTCAGATCTATCATGTCAGCGCACATCTGGTTCTCCTGACGTCGAATGTGCTGGTTCAACTCCTGGATAAAAGCTGCAATTGATCTATCCTTCTTGGTGCTGATCATCTCCCAGTGCTCATCTCGGCGCCCACAAATCTGGTAGATAGTATCCTTGAGATCATTGCGGTAAAATTCTCCAATACGTCCCATGGCGATGTTGGTGCATCAAAGGAAAACTGACTGGCATGAACGTCCTTCCTGGAACTTGAACTTGAATCATCCAGCGCTCCTCTTCAGGTAAGGTGGCGTTGTAGGTTCCGGTGAAGCATGGTACTCCGATGTTCAGGTATCTAGTGACTTCCTTCAAGTGACGTCCAAAGGGTGCATCTTCATCCGGCTGTGTGAACTTGTTCCTTGCATCCGCCATCCTAAAAGAATAGAAAAGATGAGGAGTCAGAATGAAAATAGTGAGTAGTGATCTAGGGATCTAGCTTAGTGGTCGTGTCCTACAGTCAGCGTGTGCTCTGATACCATCTTGTAGCGACCAGACCTCAAACGGTCCAATATCTATGCTCCGGTGTCGTCCCTGGATCAGTAATGCTGACACCACACAATACTTGAAGGATTTATAACAGAGTAGCAATCACACACTTATTACATCGAGTGTCTCAAAAGAGAACTTATAACAATAAATATGGCTTAAGGCCATCTAATAACGTTAACAGCGGAAGGCTTGGAAGATAAGTGAGTCCATCAACTCCAACGGCATCACTGAGTATAGAACCACGACCTAAAAGTCTCCTTACTCGTCGTGTGAAAATTCTGCAACATGAACATTGCAGCCCGAAAATGGGTCAGCACATGGAATATGCTGGCAAAGTAACACATAGAGAATGATGGAAGAATAAGACTATACTACATGCATATTTGGCTAGTGGAAAGCTCTATGATTACAGTTTTGCGTAAAGCCAATTTTTCCCTACTGCAAAGGAATAAATTATATTTAACTATCATGGTAGTTGTTAAACATTGAGAGTGTAGACACCCTCTCAATCCCAATTAAGCAACATCATTAAAACCCAACAAAATTAATTAAAGTAACATGATGAGATTCACAGGATAATCCAAGTACTAGATACTCAAGATGTCCATAATCGGGGACACGGCTAACCATGATTAGTTTATACTCTGCAGAGTTTTGCGCACTTTTCCCCACAAGACTCAATCTCCTCCGTTGGGATTCTCGCACTACATGGTGTTTGAGAAACGGATGACCGAGACATAATCTTTCAGAAGCGCTTGCACCTTACGAACGGGTAGACCATACCAACCTACATCCCCTACATCTGCTAGTCTACCACTGTAAGAGTTCGCACGACTTAGTCAACTATGCTAGAGCCCATAGTAGCTTGTGGCTGCACACGGAAGTTTCTAGTATGAATAATCTCATGATCCCTTTGAGCCTGGGTGGCGGTCCAAAAGAAAAACAGGCAATCGCTGGAATACGCAGGTGCCTCAATCCACCCAGATGTGTGTTTAAGTTGCCACCTTAGATAAACTATTAATTTAACAAGCTCACATCTATCCTGGATACACTCACCCAATCCACGTCTACTAGCATATCATGGCAATAAGCAAACGTAGAAGTAACTCCCAAAGGTTTGATAATAAAACAGGTAATAGGTACTACCTCATCTACTTCCCAAACCCACAATTTAATTAGATCCTAATCATGCAATGTGTGAGGGTTGATCTAATGCAATAAAAACTGGGTAATAGGAAGTATGATCAAAGTGTTACTTGCCTTGCTGATGATCCGCCAAACCTAGCGATTCGAAGTAGCAAGCAGTGCACTCTATCGCAAACAAACAAGCATACAATAAGAACTCAACTAATGCATAGGTAAAATTCAAATAAGAGATCTAACCAGATAGTTCAACTTAAGAACTCTGGTTGGCAAAAAGGATCAAATCAAACGAAGCAACGAAAGACAAACGACAAAAGAAACGAGCTTCGATTTACTATTCTGGATCTAGGTCAAATTTTACAGAGGCAAAAACTTGTTTGAGTTGGTTAAACGGAAAGAGGGTTTCGAGACGAAACTCCAGGCGCTTGAATCGCCTGATTCCGATAAACGAGCAAAAAGTTAAACTAGAACAAAAATCGGATCAAAAATCGCGATTAGAAATAATCGAGGAATAATCCGAGAAAAAGAAAAACGATGAACAGAATAACGAACGAACGTTCGTTTTCTGGAACTTAATGATGAACGCATTCGTTAAAATGAACGAACGAGCGAACGCTCGCTAAATAAATAAACCGGGGAAAAACCGATCTATTTAAAAAAAATGAAAACTAGGTTTTCTAAAAAAACCTAATCGGGTTTTCTCAGAAAACTGGGCTGCGGGGCGGTACATTGGCTCGGACTCCGGTGGGGTTCCCGCGGCGGCGGTGGGCAGCAGCGGCGGCGAGGCGGCATGCGGCGCGGCGGTGGCGGCAGCAGCGGCGGTAGGCGGCGTGCGGCGCGGCGGCGGCGGCAGCAGCGTCGGCAGGGCGGCTCGGCGACTCGGGGCTCCCAGGGGGCCCCAGGGTGGCTATTTAAAGTGGGGGGAGGGAAGAGAGGCGGCGGCGGTGTACCCGACTCGGTCTCCCCGAGTCCGGCGGCTGCACGAGCTAGGAGGCGGCGGCAGCTAGGCCGGCCTGGCTCGGCTGGGCCCTTGGCCCAGTTGGGCGCGGGTTTTTTTAAACAATTTCACCGAAATTAAGAAAAATTCTAGAAAAATAAATAAAAACCTAAAATTGCCAAAACAAATTTCACCATCTAAATAAAATATTTAGAACCGGATGAACATTTTCTTGGCCCTAAATGCAATTTTTTCTAAATTTAAATAAAACCAAAATAAAATCTTATTTGATTTTATTATTAAATCCCCAATATTTCTTTATTTTTGGGAAAGTCATTTTATTCCCTCTCTCATATTTTATGATTTGAAATAATTGGAGATAGAATAAATAAAATCAAATGATCCTATTTTCAAAATTTGAGAAAACTCAAATATGAAGATAACAAAATCCCAACTCTCTTCGAGGGTCCTTGAGTTACGTAGGATTTCTAGGATCAACCAAAATGCAATAAAATATGATATGCAGTGATGATCTAATATATAACATTCCAAATTGAAAATTTGGGATGTTACACTAGAGTTGTAATAAGTTTTAAAAAATGAAGTGCCTTTGTAATAGATGAGTTTTCGTCCGATACTTCGAAAAAGATTGTCTAGTTTGTACATGAAGTGCATCCAGTTTTTACCGTAACCTTCTCTACTTTTTTGCACATGCTATGTGAGTGAAATGATGATACCGTGCTAAGTTTTCAACCTTTTCAGAGTTAATTTGTAGTGCTTTTTAATTTCAGAGTCATTTAGCTCAAAACAAATCAGTAAATGCATGAAAAATAGCAAATGATGTTAGAAAGGGTTGAAAGTTGATGACGTGGCTTTGAATGGTGCATACTGGACGCAAAAAATGTAAAAATATACATCACAAATACATTGATCATCAATGATCTTTTTGTGTAGAATCTGAATTGTCAATAGGAATGCGGCCACAGATCCTACACATAGAGTTCAATGAATTCCAAGTGGTGGTGATAGTTTGAGAAATAACAAATTTAAGGTGGCAAAAACCCTATTTGCGGAGCGAGGTGGGACTAAAAAACGCTGCATGGCGAATCAACTAAAAAACTTTAGTACCGGTTTGTGGCATGAACCGGTACTAAAGGGGCTGGTGGGGTCCCAGCCTGCCAACAGCCTGCCACAGCCTCTTTAGTACCGGTTCGTGGCACGAACTGGTACTAAAGGTTCGCCACGAACATTTACTAATGAGCGTCGCCCGCTGATACGTCTCCAATGTATCTATAATTTTTGATTGTTCCATGCTACTATATTATCAATCTTGGATGTTTTATATGCATTTATATGTTGTTTTATATGATTTTTGGGACTAACCTATTAACCAAGAGCCCAGTGCCAGTTTATGTTTTTTCCTTGTTTTTGAGTTCTACAGAAAAGGAATATCAAACGGAGTCCAATTGATGTGCCAATTTTTGATGATTTTTTATGGATCAAAAGAAGCCCCCGGAGTAAAAGAGTTGGGCCAGAAGATTCCCGAGCCGTCCACGAGGGTGGGGGGCGCACCCCCCTATCTCGTGGACGACTCGGAGACCCCCCTGACTTGTTCCCAACGCCAAAAATTCCTATAAATACCCAAACCTCCAAAAAATAACCTATATCGGGAGTTCCGCCGCCGCAAGCCTCTGTTGCCACCAAAAACCAATCTAGACCCGTTCTGGCACCCTGCTGGAGGGGGGAATCCCTCTCCAGTGGCCATCTTCATCATCCCGGCGCTCTCCATGACGAGGAGGGAGTAGTTCACCCTCGGGGTTGAGGGTATGTACCAGTAGCTATGTGTTTGATCTCTCTCTCTCTCTCTCGTGTTCTTGATTTGGCATGATCTTGATGTACCGTGAGCTTTGCTACTATAGTTGGATCTTATGATGTTTCTCCCCCTCTACCTTCTTGTAATGGATTGAGTTTTCCCTTTGAAGTTATCTTATCGGATTGAGTCTTTAAGTATTTGGGAACACTTGATGTATGTCTTGCGTGGGATACCCGTGGTGACAACAGGGTATTCTATTGATTCACTTGATGTATGTTTTGGTGATCAACTTGCGGGTTCCGTGACCTTGGGAATCTATGCATAGGGGTTGGCACACGTTTTCGTCTTGACTCTCCGGTAGAAACTTTGGGGCACTCTTTGAAGTTCTTTGTGTTGGTTGAATAGATGAATCTGAGATTGTGTGATGCATATCGTATAATCATACCCACGGATACTTGAGGTGACATTGGAGTATCTAGGTGACATTAGGGTTTTGGTTGATTTGTGTCTTAAGGTGTTATTCTAGTATGAACTCTAGGATAGATCGAACGGAAAGAATAGCTTCATGTTATTTTACTACGGACTCTTGAATAGATCGATCGGAAAGGATAACTTTGAGGTGGTTTCGTACCCTACAATAATTTCTTTGTTTGTTCTCCGCTATTAGTGACTTTAGAGTGACTCTTTGTTGCATGTTGAGGGATAGTTATATGATCTAATTATGTTATCCTTATTGAGAGAACTTGCACTAGTGAAAGTATGAACCCTAGGCCTTGTTTCCTAGCATTGCAATACCATTTACACTCACTTTTACCACTTGTTACCTTGCTGTTTTTATGTTTTTAGATTACAAAAACCTATATCTACCATCCATATTGCACTTGCATCACCATCCCTTTGCCGAACTAGTGCACCTATACAATTTACCATTGTATTGGGTGTGTTGGGGACACAAGAGAATCTTTGTTATTTGGTTGCAGGGTTGTTTGAGAGAGACCATCTTCATCCTACGCCTTGCACGGATTGATAAACCTTAGGTCATCCACTTGAGGGAAATTTGCTACTGTCCTACAAACCTCTGCACTTGAAGGCCCAACAACATCTACAAGAAGAAGGTTGTGTAGTAGACATCAAGCTCTTTTCTGGCGCCATTGCCGGGGAGGCTAGGTAAGCGGCACTAACACCCCGTGAACTAAGCCCTTTTCTGGCACCGTTGCCGGGGAGGTGAGTTCTTGAAGGTATATCTTTAGTTCTTGCAATTGAATCTTTTAGTTTCTTGTTTTATCACTAGTTTAGTTTATAAAAGAAAACTACAAAAAAATGGAATTGAGGGTGCCTCATATGCTTCATATTTTTAATATCTTTCATGAAAAAAAGGATTCCGATAATTGTGCCAAAATGTTAGAAGAAGAATGCATTAAAATGTTTGGCACTAAATCTTTGTTAGTATGAACTCTTTGAACATCCATAGTACTAACGATGATTGCACTACTCATGATGAAAATATCTCTTATAAGCATGTCAATTTTTGTGGAGTGCATAGAGTTTGCAAGTACACACCAAATAGGGAAGATAGATTTTGCAAGAGGCGTAAGTATTTAGAAACTAAATGGTTGCAAGAAAGGCTAGATGTTTGTGCTGAAAATTTAAATTTTCTTAGCCATCCTTGTGAACTTTTCAATGAACGTGGTCATTTAAATATACAATGCAAACTTTTTCATGATCAAATCGTGTCCAACAATTGTGATGACTTGATTTCCCTTATGCATCATAATGAACCTAGTTTGCTTGTGGGTTATGAAGAAATGAAACGTATAACTAAGGATATTCTAGAATTTGCCCTTGATAAAGTTTTTGATTTTGATCTAGAGGAAATTTATATGTATTGTGTGGTGAATTGCATTGAAAATCCTTATATTGCCAATTACATAAAGACAAGAAAACAAATAGAAGATGAAGAGAATACTAATGAAAGGGAAGAGACTTCCCAATATCCTCCTATTATTTCTTATGATGAATCAGGTAACAAGGAGGATCCTTCTATTCAACCAATCTCATTAATAAGGAGCTCCAAAAAGAGGATTAAACCCACACATGATGTGGAGAAGAAAAAGAAAAGACGGAGAAGCAAAGGTAAAAAGGCATCCCTCTCAAATGATGTTGCTCCTACTACTCATTGTGATGATAGTAGTTGCTATAATATTGGTGCTATCCATACTATTAATGATGAGAGTGATTATGCTTATGATATGAAAAGGCACAAGCTTGAGGATGCTATGTTTGATGAGAATGACATGTTTGAGAATTTATTTGCTGAAATTAATGTTTGTACCAAGCTTGGGGATGCAATGTTTAATGAAGATGATATTTTTGGCCTCCTAAGTTTTGATATGCAAATTTATTATGATGATAGCATGCCTCCTACTTATGATGATTATATTGATGAAAGTGCGTTTGGAAGAGTGTCAACTTTAGGAAGTAATGATCCCACTATTTTGTAGGGTGTTGAATCTTATTGTGATAATTATAAAAGTGGATTTGGAGAGGTCATGACTTTATTTAGTAATGATTCCACTATCTTGGAAGAGGTTTCAATCGATTATGATGAGAACAAAGTTGCTACTTATGATAATTATTGTGATGATACTTATGCTATAAAAAGTAGTGATGATTATATTTATAAAACTTGTCATGATTATGATTACCCTTTTTCTATATTTTATTCTTTCAATGTGGAAACAATTTATCGTATTCGAGTTTCTTTTGATAATCTCACTATTCCGAATGAGAAGAAAATTGCTTATGTGGAGAGTAATAAAAATTCTATGCTTGTAGATCATGAAAAGAATGCTTTATGTGATGGTTATATTGTTGAATTCATTCATGATGCTATTGAAAATTATTATGAGGGAGGAATATATGCTTGTAGGAATTGCAATAATGTCATGTTTCCTCTCTATGTGCTTAAAATTTTAAAGTTATGCTTGCTTTCCCTTCCTATGCTAGTTGATTATTGTTCCCATAAGTTGTTTACTCACAAAATCCATATGCATAAGAAGTGGGTTAGACTTAAATGTGCTAGTCATATTTTGCATGATGCTCTCTTTATGTTTCAACTCTTATCTTTTATGTGAGCATCATTGAAATCATCATGCCTAGCTTAAAAGGCATTAAAGAAAAGCGCTTGTTGGGAGGAAATCCAACACTTTTACCTACTGTTTTTGTGTGTTCACATGATTAAGCTACTGTAGTAATCATGTTTTATAGCTTTTGTTTGAATAAAGTGCCAAGTAAAGCCTTTAAGATCTTCTTGGGTGATTGTTGTTTGATCTTGCTGATAAAAACAGAAAGTATGCGCTCATGAAAATAATTATCATCTTTTACCAGAGAGTGATAAAATACCAATCCCAACTGCAATAGATCAATATGCAAATTTTCCTGGTTGTCCTAATTTTTCAGAATTTTTGGAGTGACCGAAGTATTCGAACTATCCAGATTGCTACAGACTGTTCTGTTTTTGACAGATTATGTTTTCTATGTGTTGTTTGCTTATTTTGATGAATCTATGAGTAGTATCGGAGGGTATGAACCATAGAGAAGTTGGAATACAATATATATTACACCAATCTGAATTTAGAATGAGTGCACAACAGTACCTAAGTGGTGATTTATTTTCTTATATTAATGGAGCTTACGAGTTTTCTGTTAAGTTTTGTGTTGTGAAGTTTTCAAGTTTTGGGTAAACATTCGATGGACTATGGAATAAGGAGTGGAAAGAGCCTAAGCTTGGGGATGCCCAAGGCACCCCAAGGTAATATTCAAGGATAACCAAGAGCCTAAGCTTGGGGATGCCCCTGATGGCATCCCCTCTTTCGTCTTCGTTCATCCGTAACTTTACTTGGATCTATATTTTTATTCATCACATGATATGTGTTTTGCTTGGAGCATCATTTTATTTTATTCAGTTTTGCTTGCTGTTTGAATAACATCCCAAGATCTGAAATTCTTGTATCCGATTCTTGTCTTCAAGTCCGGGATTGGTGCTAGTAGGTTGCTAGTAGTGTTAATTACTCATTGTAGTTGATGCTAGTTGGTTTAATTGGTGGAAGATCTTATGTTCAGATCCTATATGCATATTAATACCCCTCTGATTATGAACATGTTTATGCTTTGTGAGTAGTTACGTTTGTTCCTGAGGACAAGGGAGAAGTCTTGCTATTAGTAGTCATGTGAATTTGGTATTCGTTCGATATTTTGATGAGATGCATGTTGTCTAGCCTCTAGTGGTGTTATGTGAACGTCGACTACATAACACTTCACCATTATTTGGGCCTAGAGGAAGGCATTGGGAAGTAATAAGTAGATGATGGGTGATACGTCCATTTTGCATCATGCTTTTATATCGATATTTATCGCATTATGGACTGTTATTTCACTTTATATCACAATACTTATGGCTATTCTCTCTTATTTTACAAGGTTTACATAAGGAGGGAGAATGTCGGCAGCTGGAATTCTGGTCTGGAAAAGGAGCAAATATTAGAGACCTATTCTGCGCAACTCCAAAAGTCCTGAAACTCCATGGAACGTCTTAAAAGAAATAAAGAAAAATCCACGGCAAATATGAAGGCCAGGGGGCCCACACCCTGCTCACGAGGGTGGGGGGCGCCCCCCCTAGGGCGCGCCCCTACCTCGTGGGCCCCCAGGTGGCTCTCCGACGCCCATCTTCTCCTATATGAGGTCTTTCGATGAGAAAAAAATTAGAAGGAACTTTTCGGGACGAGACTCCGCCGCCACGAGGCGGAACCTTGGCGGATCCAATCTAGAGCTCCGGCAAAGCTGTTCTGCCGGGGAAACTTCCCTCCGGGAGGGGGAAATCATCACCATCGTCATCACCAACGCTCCTCTCATCGGGAGAGGGCAATCTCCATCAACATCTTCACCAGCACCGTCTCATCTCCAAACCCTAGTTCATCTCTCGTATCCAATTCTTGTCTCAAAGTCCGGGATTGGTGCTAGTAGGTTGCTAGTAGTGTTGATTACTCCTTGTAGTTGATGCTAGTTGGTTTAATTGGTGGAAGATCATATGTTCAGATCCTATATGCATATTATTACCCCTCTGATTTTGAACATGAATATGCTTTGTGAGTAATTACGTTCATTCCCGAGGACAAGGGAGAAGTCTTGCTATGAGTATTCATGTGAATTTGGTATTCGTTTGATATTTTGATAAGATGTATGTTGTCTAGCCTCTAGTGGTGTTATGTGAACGTTGACTACATAACACTTCACCATTATTTGGGCCAAGAGGAAGGCATTGGGAAGTAATAAGTAGATGATGGGTTGCTAGAGTGACAGAAGCTTAAACCCTAGTTTATGCGTTGCTTCATAAGGGGCTTATTTGGATCCATATGTTTCATGCTATGGTTAGGTTTACCTTAATACTTTTGTTGTAGTTGCGGATGCTTGCAATAGAGGTTAATCATAAGTGGGATGCTTGTTCAAGTAAGAACAGCACCCAAGCACTGGTCCACCCACATATCAAATTATCAAAGTGTCGAACGTGAATCATATGAACGTGATGAAAACTAGCTTGACGATATTCCCATGTGTCCTCGGGAGCGCTTTTCCTATTATAAGAGTTTGTTCCGGCTTGTCCTTTGCTACAAAAGGATTGGGCCACCTTGCTGCACTTTATATACTTTTGTTACTTGTTGCTCGTTACAATTTATCCTATCACAAAACTATCTTGTCGGTGTACTAAAGTAGGGGTACCTTAGTATCCCGAACTTGTGCACGGGCAGTCGTAGCGTCTCGCGGCAAGGCTTGTCGGGCGACCGCCAAGATCCTCCGTGGTTCCTTTGAAGCCATTCAAGAACAAAGTATCCAAGACCCCGGCAAGAGGAGCTTGCCGGGAAGGAGACAAGACCCCGGCAAGAGGAGCTTGCCGGGGAGGCCAACCAAGGCATCTCAAGGAAATTGCCGCAACGCATCATGTGTCCCGGCAAGGCCCAGTGAGCGACAAACTCCTGGACGTGACAAGATAATAACCACGACAAGGCACTTGCCGCGGCAAGCTTCCATCCTGTACCTGCGCTCCAGCACATCCGCCAACGTGTCGCTCTGGGACACTTCCAGGCGTACGTGGCGGAAGGCTGTGCAGCTAGAGGTACACGGTGGCAAGCGGCGCTAGCAAGATAGCCATCGTGGCAAGCAATGGCGTCCCTAGCGGTCCCTTTCTGCACCGTCTAGGCGACATAGACAGGCATTTAATGCCTTTGTCCCCTGCCGTCAGGGTTAGGTACGATACAACTGTAGTAAGCGGTGATGCCAACCACCACTTCTTTTACTTTTTTACCCTCATCCCTATTGCCACCTGTCGGTGACCCCTTTGACATATAAAAGGAGGCCCATGCGCAACAGAGGGGGGGGGGGGGCGATCATTCTGACGCTCGGTCTCGCTAGCCATCCAAGTGTACTGTAGCATCCGTCGCTCCCGAGCAAGAGCACAAATACAAACCAAAGCAGGAGTAGGGTTTTACGCATCCGTGCGGCCCGAACCTGGGTAAACTGATCGCGTCGCTCGTGCGTTCGCCTCGATCTGCTCTTAGTGCACTCTCCGCCCCCCTGCCGAACCGAAAGGGGCCTCGGTCCGCCGTGGTCCCATAGGTGTCCGTGGGATCAGCACCCCCGACATCTTTGGCGCGCCAGGTAGGGGGTGCATCGAGGCTGTGTGAACCTGATCCGGCGTTCGCACGAGCCGAATCTTCGTCATCTTCATCAACATGCCACCGAAGAATAAGGTTTCGGAGGCAGCTGCTCCGTCTGCGCCGAGCCCACCATCGCCGGAGCGAACGGCTGGTGGAGTGGGCGCCGGCGGAAGAACGGGCGCTGATGAGGAGGCTCATGGTGCTGCCAGGTCCAAGGACAAGACTGCGCTGCACATCGGCGGCGCGGTCGGCTCCCACAACGACCGAGCGCACTCCAAGACCTCGGCGTCCGTACACGCACCGCGCCCATCTCAGGAGGCGCGGGACCAGCAGTGTCATGGTACTCACGGTGCCATACGTTTGCTGGGTCAAGATCAAGCTGGTGGATCCCGGAGTGCTCAAGACCAGCATGCACGCCAACATGCTGGCGCGAGCGTGGCACGGTCGCTTGGACGAGATATTGCTCCTTCTAACGTAGTTAGAAGTCCGAGCATATCCCGTTCTTCGCACCGTTCGCCGCCACCGCCCGCCACTCCAGCAGAAGCTTTGGCACGAGCTCAACTTCTCTTAGATTACCCTCCGGCGGCAGACAAGATCGACGACTGGAGGGCCACTATCCAGAGTCTCATCGGCCTCGCCAACGGCGACAACCCACGGTAGCCCAGCACTTCGCATCCGCGGCAAGTCAGTCAGGCGCGAGCCGGTGGCGACAAGACTGGGGAGGGCGCAACCACTGTGCACTCTCCGCCCCGAAGGCCAAGATCGCCGACTCGCCGGATCCACCACGACAGCGACTCCACCGCGTCATCAGATCCGCGAGCTCGTCGCGATCAGCGCCAAGTTCTTCACGAACGACAACAAGAAGACGCTCGAACACGCATCGAGCGCCGAAGAGAAGCGCGGCGTCAATCAGACCTGCGCGCTGGGCCCTCTGTTGACATGCATGCGCCCGGAGAACCAGGCGACTTGCCGTACGCCGTAGGTTGCCCTGCGTTTACCCGTGAGCTGCGGCAAGTCCAATGACCCAGCCAGAAGCATTTCAAGCCAGATGTACCGGAGAAGTACGATGGCAAGTCGCACCCGTCAGAGTTCCTCAGCATCTACACCATTGCGGTGCAAGCTGCCGGGGGGCGAGACGACAAGGTCCTTGCCAACTACTTCCCGCTTGCGCTCAAACCCGAAGTTAGGTCCTGGCTCATGCACTTGCTGGACAACTCCATATCCTCTTGGGCGGACTTGTGCCATCAGTTTGTCGGCGCCTTTACGGGCGGCCACAAACCACATGGCCAAGAGAGTGACCTCCACCTGCTTGCCCAGAAGGAAGGAGAGCCCCTGTGCAAGTATATCCAGAGATTCAGCCATGTACAGCGCAACATCCCAGACATCCACCCTGCCGCGGTTATCAGCGCGTTCCATCAGAACGTGCGTAATCGCAGGATGCGGGAGGAGATGGCGATGAGCAGGATCAGAGACGTCAGCGAGCTGTACGCCCTGGCCGACAAGTGTGCACGCGCTGAAGAAGGGAGGAAACTCCCCGGAGAGAATACTGGAGCAGGGGGATCTGACAGCGAAGATCCCGCCCCGGCAAAGAAAAACCGGCGGCGCAATAGGAAGAAGAAGGGCAAAGAGGTGCTAGTCGTTGAGCAGTCCGGCAATGAAGGCGCCGCCAAGCAAGCCAAAGTTGGTAGCTCCGGCAAGGAGGTTGCCGCGTGCACCAACTGCTAGGCTGTGGCGGCCGCTGACAAGCAGGATGGCACCGACAAGCAGTATTGCAAGATCCACCGCACCAAAGGCCATGACCTCCAGAGCTGCAAGAAGGTCGAGCAGCTCGTCCAGCAGCAAAAAGCTGAGTATGAGCGGCGCGACAAGGAGAGGGCCCAAGGAGGCGGTGGAGAAGCCGGCAAGAAGCGCGCTGGCCGGGGAGGACGCCGCGGCAAGGCCAAACAGCGGCAAGGAGACAGACCTACCCGTGGCCGCGACAAGGATGAAGACAATGACGATGACGAAGACATGGATGATGTCGAGAATAGTGAGCAGGAGTTCCAGAAAGCTACAGAAGTCTTGTGTGTTGACGGCGGTGCTTCTCTGCATACTTCCCACCGCCAACTCAAACAGTGGCTGCGGGAAGTTAATGCGGCAGAGCCACCTGTCGAATCGCGCAAGCTTCTGAAATGGTCCAGCACGCCTATCATTTTTGACATTGAGGACCACCCTGATCGCACAACTGCAGTCGGGTGCTTGCCGTTGTTGGTTTCGCCAACAATCCGCAACCTCAAAGTCACTAAGATGCTAGTTGACGGCGGGGCCGGCTTAAATCTGATTTCCTCCGCTGTGCTCCAGAAACTCCAGATCCCGGACAGCAAGCTCGAAGAGACCGGTACATTCCAAGGAATTAACCCGGGAAGGAGCAAGCCGAAAGGGAAGGTCACGTTGCCGGTGACATTTGGCAGCGAGCTGAACTTCAGAACTGAGAGGGTCACTTTTGACGTTGCCGATTTCCCATTGCCTTACAATGGGATACTTGGCCGTCCAGCGCTCGCCAAGTTCATGGCAGCCTCTCACTATGCATACAACATGCTCAAGATGCCAGGCCCGATAAGCATCATCTCTGTCCCTGGCGACAAGAAGGATGCCCTTATCTGCGCCGACAAGATCTACCGGGAAGCAGCAGCTGCAACAGCTCGCAAGACACTTGCCGCTGAAGCTACCGGGGGAAAGAAGAAGACCAAGTCCGGCAAGAGCTCTGATGCCCACTCCGGCAAGCGCAGCTCCTCGGAGTGCTGCGCTGCCGTCGAGGACGCACCATCGAGCTCCACCGGCAAGTGTAAGAAGGCAATGGCAGCTGCACCACATACCAAGAAGGTGTCCGCCAAGGAGGATGACACTGGTGGTACCTTCACCATCAGTGCCACGCTTGACCCTAAATAGGAAAGCGCGCTCGTTACTTTCCTGCAGGCGAATGCCAACGTGTTTGCATGGCAACCGTCTGATATCCCCGGTGTTCCCAGGAAAGTAATTGAGCACCATCTTGCCGTTTGTCCTCATGCGCGGCCCGTCAAGCAGAAGGTCAGCAAACAAGCAGTGGAGCACCAAGAATTCATAGCAGAAGAAATCAAGAAATTGGAAGCAGCAGGCCTTGTCAGAGGAGTGCTCCATCCCACGTGGTTGGCCAATCCTGTTGTAGTGCGCAAGGCAAATGGAAAATGGAGGCTTTGTATTGACTTTACTGATGTTAATAAAGCTTGTCCCAAAGATCCATTTCCCTTGCCGCGCATTTACTAGATTGTTGACTCCACAGCCGGATGTGATTTGCTTTCATTTCTTGACGCATATTCAGGATACCACCAGATCTTCATGGCAGAAGAGGATGAGGAGAAAACAGCATTCATTACTCCATGTGGCACATACTGTTTCATATGGATGCCTTTCGGATTAAAGAATGCTGGTTCAACATTTGCAAGAGCAGTCCATGTCGCCTTGAAGCCACAGATACACAGAAATGTAGAAGCCTACATGGATGACATAGTGGTCAAGAGCAAAGACAAGGCAACCTTAATTCGAGATTTAGACGAGACCTTTGCAAATCTGCGCAAGATCAACCTCAAGCTCAACCCCGAGAAGTGTGTGTTTGGAGTCCCTTCCGGCAAGCTTCTCGGGTTCTTTGTGTCTTAGCGGGGAATTGAAGCCAATCCCGACAAGATCAAGGCCATTGAGCAGATCGAAGCACCGAAGCGCGTCAAGGATGTACGGAAGCTTGCCGGTTGCGTGGCTGCTCTCAGCAGGTTTATTTCTCGGTCTGCTGAGCGCGTCCTGCTGTTTTTCAAAATTTTGAAAAAGGCAGGTCCAATGAAATGGACTCCGGAAGCGGAGGCTGCGCTGCAGGACTTGAGGAGATACCTGTCCTCCGCTCCAACACTTGTCGCACCTAAACCGCAAGAAAAGTTGCTGCTGTATATAGCGGCAACCAATCAAGTGGTTAGTGCTGCGTTAGTGGCAGAGAGGGAGGCAGATGACGAGCCAGCAACCGCGGCAAGTGCATCCAACGACAAGCAGGGGGCTTCCCCGACAAGCTCTGGTTCCGACAAGGATGGATCTGCACAGGCATGCAAAGAGGTGCAAAAGAGAATGGTGCAGCGCCCAGTTTACTTTGTCAGTTCCCTTTTGCAGGGGGCTAGGTCAAGGTACTCTGGTGTGCAGAAGTTTCTTTTCGGCCTTCTCATGGCCTCGATAAAGCTGCGCCATTACTTCCAAGCACATGAGATCACAGTTGTCACTCGCTTTCCGCTGAAGAGGATATTACAAAATCCAGAAGCAACAGGCAGGATTGTCGAGTGGGCACTGGAACTGTCAAGCTTTGGCCTCAAATTTGAGAGTACATCAACAATCCAAAGCAGAGCATTGGCAGAGTTCATAGCAGAATGGACGCCAACTCCAGATGAAGAAATTCCAGAGACGAGCGTCCCCGTCAAGGAAACAAGCAAAGAGTGGCTCATGTACTTTGACGGTGCCTTCTCGCTGCAAGGCGCCGGTGCTGGCGTGCTGCTTGTCGCACCCACCGGAGAGCACCTCAAGTACATAGTCCAGATGCACTTTCCCAAGGAGCAAGCGACAAACAATACTGCAGAGTATGAAGGCTTGCTTGCCGGACTCAGGATCGCGGCAGAACTTGGAATTAAGAAGCTTATTATTAGGGGTGACTCGCAGCTTGTCGTCCGCCAAGTGAACAAGAATTATCAGAGTCCGTTAATGGAAGCCTATGTTGACGAAGTGAGAAAGCTAGAAGAGCGCTTTGATGGCTTGCAGATGGAGCATATTCCAAGAGCTCAGAATGACATTGCCGATGGCCTGTCAAAGTGCGCCGCACTTAAGTTACCTGTGGAACCAGGAATCTTTGTGCTCAAGTTGACTCAACCATCCGTAGCGCCGCCAACTGGACAAAGCAAGAAGAGGAAGTTGGTTTCTGGAGACTATTTTCCGGCAGAGCTTCCCGAAGCCACCGCCAAAAAGGTCCCCAAGATCAACACCAACAACGCTGAGGAACGGTCTGCTCCAGCAAGCCCCAGGGTTTGTTCCGTTGAAGCAGACGCTCCCGACAGGTTTTGCTCCGGCAAGCTTGTTGGGGAACGTCAAGCTCCGGCAGAGCCGCAGGCTCTTGCCGTGGAAGCAGACGTTCCCACAACAGCAGACGTGCCTTTAGTCCTTGTTGTCGAGCCACAGGCTCCAGTATGGGCGCAGCAGATTGTCCGTTTCCTTCAGACAGGAGAACTTCCCGAAGAGCAAGAAGAAGCAGAAAGAGTAGCCCGGCAGTCTAGTATGTACCAGTTTGTCGATAACACACTGTGCAGAAGAAGACTCAACGGTGTGAAATTGAAGTGTATTCCCTGGGAAGATGGACAGAAGCTGTTGGCAGAGATACATGGAGGCATTTGTGGTCACCACATTGGCGCAAGAGCCCTTGTCGGAAAAGCATTCCGGCAAGGTTTCTTCTGGCCGACAGCCCTCCAGGATGCAACTGCACAAGTAACCAAGTGTGAAGCGTGCCAGTTCCATTCCAAGCAGATACACCAGCCAGCTCAAACTCTCCAGACGATCCCTTTATCCTGGCCATTTTCGGTCTGGGGGCTCGATATCCTCGGCCCCTTTCCCCGAGCTGTCGGGGGCTTTGAGTACTTGTACGTTGCAATCGACAAGTTCACAAAGTGGCCGGAAGTGGAACCAGTGAGGAAGGTGACAGCACAGTCAGCAGTCAAGTTCTTCAGGTCGATTGTTTGCCGTTTCGGAATCCCTAACAGGATAATCACCGACAACGGTACGCAATTTACGAGCCGCACCTTCACGCAGTACGTCCAAGATCTTGGCGCCAAGGTCTGCTTCGCTTCTGTTGCTCACCCGAGAAGCAACGGTCAAGCGGAGAGGGCAAATGCTGAAGTGCTGCGCGGGCTCAAGACCAGAACTTTTGACAGGTTGCACAAGTGCGGAAGAAACTGGATCGAGGAGCTGCCAGTGGTTCTTTGGTCGATCAGGACGACGCCAAATCGAGCCACTGGCCAAACACCTTTCGCTCTAGTCTATGGAGCAGAGGCAGTTCTCCCCACGGAACTCGTATACGGGTCGCCTCGAGTGCTCGCTTACGATGAGCTTGAGCAAGAGCAGCTGCGACAAGACGACGCGCTGCTCCTTGAGGAAGACCGTCTTCAGGCTGCTGTGCGAGCCGCTCGCTACCAGCAAGCTTTGCGCCGCTACCATAGCCGCAAAGTTAACGTCAGAAGTCTCGAGGAAGGCGACCTTGTTCTTCGGCGCATTCAGTCCGCCAAGAATTCCAACAAGTTGACGCCGAAGTGGGAAGGCCCTTACCGGGTGAAACGAGTCACCAGGCCTGGCGCTGTCCGCCTGGAGACCGAAGATGGCGTACCAGTGAGCAACTCCTGGAATATTGAGCATCTTCACAAGTTTTACCCATAGGGCGCGGTTGCCGGAACCCGTTCCGGCAACCACCTTTTGTGCAAGTCTTGCCGCTGTTGCATGTAATCCTTTGTACAAAGCCGGGCGCAGATCCCGTGCATAAAGATTATGTGCTCAGCACACCTTGTCGATTTCATGCTTTTTAAATTTTGCATGTATTATCTGACATTTTGTGCAGCACTTACCCCCGGTAAGCAATAACGAGCCTTAAAGCTCCATATTGTTATTTCGTCCTCTTTCTTTTTCGCAAGGAAAAGGAGGTTCCCTCGCGCACAAGTTTGCCGGGGGGGGGGGGGAGGGAGAAGATACGGTATGGACCAGGCGTCGTTCAAGAAGTTTTCGCCTTGCCGGGAAGCAAGTAACAAAAAATATAAGTTGCCAAAGTCTGAGCAATCAAATTTCCTTTAAATTTATAGAGTTATCTTCCTTGAACTACCGTCCCTTGTATGGAGAACCTATGCGCGGAGGAACCAACTCGTAGCTAGTTGCGCCCTTACTGTTGTTTCGATTCCACTCAACAACTTAAGTGAGCTGCGACTAGCTCTGCGACAAGGTTTCTTGCCGGCCGCGGCACCGCCTGCAGGCTGCTGATGTTTCGCACTCAGCGCTCGCGGCAAAGGTGCCCGCGCCGGCAAGTTCCCTAAAAGCGTAGGGTAAAAACATACAAGGGAAGGAATCAAGTAAAGGAAATAACATAGCCATTACTAACCAAGATAGAGTATATTACAAAATAACTTGTCGCAGCTCTAATAGACTGTTTTTCATAACATGATTGCTAGCGACAAGGAAAGAAGAAGATGGATGGCCTAGTCTACGCGGTCACCTTCGACCCTCCTAATTCCGCTCACCCTGTCCACGATAGGTGCGACAAGGGCCTTGAGCTCCTCTAGATCAGCATCTGGCGGCAAGCTTCGGAGGACGTTGGTGAGGCGGAGACCTGGGTTGCGGAAGGCCACCTTCATTAGCACCTTCTGGAGAGCTCCCGCGCAAATCTTGCGCGACTCGTCGGCAAGCTGCTTTGGGATCTGCTCCCAGAGTCGCTGGAGCGCCGTCGCCACGCCCTTGAAGAACAGAGTCAACTTGGCGCTGGGTTGGAGATTCTCATCGAAGGAGTACCCGAGATCCACCATCCCCAATTGCGCCAACTCCTTGTCGACATCCACGGTGACGTTCACCAGACCCTCCGTCCAGTGCTCCACGTTCTCCGATAAGGTCTTCTGGGCGGCAACAGCGTTCGCCAGCAGCACCTTGCCGGCCTCAACTTCTTCCTTCAAGGCCGCCTCCTGCTCCTTGGCGCCGTCCAGAGATTTGGTCAGAGCCGCCAGCTTCACTTCGAGATCAGCGTTGGAGTTCTTGGCGGCGTCCAGTTCCTTGCCCTTCTCGGCGAAAAGGGCCTGCAGCTCCAAGTAGCTGTTGGCGTCCTTCTCCCGCTCGAGCTTGAGCGTGGCAAGCTCGTCACCACTCACCTTGAGGCCCGCCTCCAGCTGCACCACCTTCAGCTCCAGCTCAGCCTTGGTGGCCTCGGCAGCTATGGCGGCGTCTTCGGCCTGCTTGAGGGCTCCGCCAACTGCTTGCTCGCGTGCGGCAAGCTCCTCCTCGTGGCTGTCGAGGTGCACCTTCCGCTGTGCCAAGTCACCCTCCTGCGAAGACAACTTCTCCGCGGCAAGCCTTTGGCGCTCTTCAACGTCGGCCTTCTCGAGGAGGAAAGCTTGCTGTGCTTCGGCAAGATGCTCCCACTCCTTTGCCAGGGAGCGGAGAGCTTCCTGGTTGGCGCCCCGGAGCTCCTCCGCGCGCTTCTCGATGTCGGCTCCTGCCTTCGCAACGAGTGCTTCACGGGACTCCAGCTTGGCCTGCCGGGCGTGGTAGAGCGCCACCAACTTCCGCAGCAGACGCTCCTCTTCGGGTTCGCTGCTGCTGCTGCTTGGCGCGTTGACCAGTTTTAGCCCGGCGGAGGCAAGCACTTCTCCGTCGAGCATTTCTCCCTCAACCGGTGCCGTGGAGCTTGACGCCCAGGGAAGGTTAATGAAGATGTAGTCGCCGGCCTTCAGGTAGACGCCAGGCTGGGGCTCATCGGAGCCTGGCATGGCGGCTGCGGCGGAGGAGTCGGTGGTCGGAGCAGCGCCTGGCGCTCCTGCGGCCTCCGGGTCGTCAGTACGACCGCCAGACTCCCCGCCCGCTTCCGCGGCGGCAGCCCTGGCAGCCTCCTCGCCAGTGTTGGCTGCTTCCTCGGCGGCTACAGTGTCGTCGGCGGCGACTTGCGTATCCATCGGATCTGCAGCAGATGGATCTGATAGCCGGAAGAGGGGAGAAGATTCAAGCAAAATTCGAGCAAAATCCAAGAGAAAGATCAAGAAGAAAAAGAGCCAAGGGGAGTTTGAAGCAAGGAGATTACCTGTGCCAGGGTCTGCAGCTGTGGTCTCTGTCGCCGGGGGATCGCTGATGCAGTACCTCGCCGGAGATCCCTCCCTTGCCGGGGGCTCCTCCCTTGCCGGAGCCTCCTCCCTTGCCGGGGGCTCCTCCCTTGCCGGAGTCTCCTCCCTCGCCGGAGAGCTCTCCCTTGCCGGAGACCTCTCCCTCGCCGGAGGACTCTCCCTTGGCGCTTCAGGGGCGGCCTCCGGGCGCTCCTGGTGAAGCTGCTCTACTCCTGCACAAGTCAATAAACAAACATCAGCAAAAGCAAGGATCTTCATGCACGCCCGATAGCGGAAAACGAACAAGACACTTACGCTGGGGGCTGCTCTGAAGATCAGCCGCTGGGCCCGACAAGTTTGTCTTAGGCACGTCCCCTGTTGACGCAGTGGGTTCGTCCTCGATGATGATCACCGGCGCCTTGGCTCTCTTTGCCGCTCTCTGCGCCAGAGTCCTAAAAAGGAACAGATACAGGGGAAGGCAAGTGAGAAACAAGACAAGACAAAAACAGCAAAAAACAAAGAATTGCAAGTACAATAAGAGAAACTTACTCTTCTTCTTCTTCCTCGTCGGAGCTGAACGCGGAGAAGTCAAAGTCCGGCCCGCCTCCGGCGCGGGAAGGTGGAGGAGTAGGCTCCCTTGGCCGCTTGGCGGGAGCAGAGGCAGCAGTCCGAGAAGACCCCGCTCCAGTTGTTGCGGCAGCGTGGGGCGCTCCCGCGGCAACGGTGCTTGCCGCGGTGGAGCGTGTCGCACGGCGCGGCGACTGTCGGCGCGCTTGCCGCCTCATTGCATCCCCGACCTTGCGGAGACGCCTTCTTGGTGGAGACAGAGCCGCTGCTGGCGGCGTGCTGTCTGAGGACGAAGTGGAAGAGGAGCCAATCTCCAACGACCCGCTCGCATCCTCGGCATGCTCGCTCGGCTCGGCATCACGCCCGACAAGATCTTCCTTGCCGGCAAGCTCCTCTTGCCGAGCAAGCTCTTTCTTGCCGGAGATTTCCTCTCGCTCGGCACAGTTTTATGCCTCTGCTGCCGCTGCCTCCTCCAAAGTAAACCCGAATTCGCCTGCCGCTGCGGCTGCCGCCGCCTCTTCCAACCTGGTGGCGATGTACGCCAACTCCGCCTCGGTGGTGTCGCGGATGAGGCCGTCCTTCTCGTCGGCGTGGATTGGCACCTCTACCAGATTGTCGAAGAACTGCTGCACGACCTCGTCTTCGGGCTCTTGCCAAGTGGGCACGAGTCCGTGCGAATCGCACAGCGGCATCATTGCCCTGATGCGGTCGAGCGCAGAATTGTTGCACAAAGGGACGACGCCCTGCGGCAACCTGAAGACTTCGGGGTGATCTGAATCGTACTTGAAGAGCTCTTGCAGTATTCCGTTGAGCTCAAGGACAGTGAAATTGTAGTTGAGGCCCGGGCGCAGCCTCATGATATCTGCCGCGTTCTTGAACTCCCAGGCAGGCCTCCTCCGTTCCTGCAGGGGGGCGATGCAGCGGCGAAGAAAGTCTGCACCAACGGCGCCTACAGTGAGTCCGGCAAGCCTGAGGCGCTGGATCCTGGTGACGGCAATCTTCAGCCTGCTGTCCTCCGGGGCCACGTCGCTCCAGTCACTGCCGCGTACTGCTGCTACTTGGTGCCGGGCGGTGAATGGTTGCGGGCTCTCCTCGACGATCCAACACCAATCTGCCCTCCACTCCTCCCACTTGCCGCGGAATTCGCCCTCCAAATAAGAGTCCTTCTTGCCGGTCCTTGACACCCAGGTGATTCCGCCGGACAAGGGCTCTCCTCTCTCAACTCGGGGAATGAAAAAATGGCGGAAAAGGGCTATGCTAGGGTGGACTCCGACAAAATTTTCGCAAAGGTGTGCGAAAACATCCATGGTGAGGACGGCATTGGGGGTGAAATCAAGGAGGCAAAGGCCATATGTATTCATGATATCACAGAAGAACTCGGAAAAAGGCGGGCAGAGCCCGCAGTAGAAGAATACGGCAAAGAAGGGATACCCGTCCGGAGCCGTCGCGTGAGCAGTGGCCGGGAGCACCTTGGTCCGCGGGTGAGCTCGCGTCTCCGTCACCCAAAAGAGATAATAGTACTCCCGCAGCTCCTTTGCGCCGAGCTTGGGGGGGGAAGATAGCTCGCTCCTTCCGCAGCGCCGCAAGTCGCTGCGCCTCGGTCGACTTCACGGCTTTCCCCTTGTCGCCTTTCGGAGCCATGGCGGAAGCAGTGGAGGAGGTCGACGGCGTTGGTGGTGCTGGTGGCAATGCGGGGGGCAGGGCACTGCGCTCTGTGTGCTTTGGGAAGACGGAGGCGGGGCGGAGTTTTTCAAGATTGGAGCGGAATGGGGGCGAGTGGGTGCACTACCCCTGCTTCCCCCTGCTTATAAAGGGGGAGGTGGCGGACGTTCCGCCTTTCCTAATAAAGAAACCGCCCATGATCTCTCCCATGATGCCACGTTCGACGCGTGCCGTGCGGGGAGGGCGCGGTGAATGCGGAGTGAGGTACGGCGTAACCTAGGCCGCGCGTGCCCGTGCACTGTTTTGGGCCTGGCCCAACAGCGCTCGGCACCGTGTATGGCCCAGGCCCGGGGGCTCCTGTCGGTGTACTAAAGTAGGGGTACCTTAGTATCCCGAACTTGTGCACGGGCAGCCGTAGCGTCTCGCGGCAAGGCTTGCCGGGCGACCGCCAAGATCCTCCGTGGTTCCTTTGAAGCCATTCAAGAACAAAGTATCCAAGACCCCGGCAAGAGGAGCTTGCCGGGAAGGAGACAAGACCCCGGCAAGAGGAGCTTGCCGGGGAGGCCAACCAAGGCATCTCAAGGAAATTGCCGCAATGCATCATGTGTCCCGGCAAGGCCCAGTGAGCGACAAACTCCTGGACGCGACAAGATAATAACCACGGCAAGGCACTTGCCGCGGCAAGCTTCCATCCTGTACCTGCGCTCCAGCACATCCGCCAATGTGTCGCTCTGGGACCCTTCCAGGCGTACGTGGCGGAAGGCTGTGCAGCTAGAGGTACACGGTGGCAAGCGGCGCTGGCACGATAGCCATCGTGGCAAGCAATGGCATCCCTAGCGGTCCCTTTCTGCACCGTCTAGGCGACACAGACAGACATTTAATGCCTTCGTCCCCTGCCGTTAGGGTTAGGTACGATACAACTGTAGTAAGCAGTGATGCCAACCACCACTTCTTTTACTTTTTTACCCTCATCCCTGTTGCCACCTGTCGGTGACCCCTTTGACATATAAAAGGAGGCCCATGCGCAATAGAGGGGGGGGGGACGATCATTCTGACGCTCGGTCTCGCTAGCCATCCAAGTGTACTGTAGCATCCGTCGCTCCCGAGCAAGAGCACAAATACAAACCAAAGCAGGAGTAGGGTTTTACGCATCCGTGCGGCCCGAACCTGGGTAAACTGATCGCGTCGCTCGTGCGTTCGCCTCGATCTGCTCTTCGTGCACTCTCCGCCCCCTGCCGAACCGAAAGGGGCCTCGGTCCGCCGTGGTCCCATAGGTGTCCGTGGGATCAGCACCCCCGACATATCTGTTACCACTTATTTCAATACTTGCAGAGAATACCTTGCTGAAAACCTCTTATCATTTCCTTCTGCTCCTCGTTGGGTTCGACACTCTTACTTATTGAAAGGACTATGATAGATCCCCTATACTTGTGGGTCATCAAGACTCTTTTCTGGCGCCGTTGCCGGGGAGTGTAGCGCCTTTGGTAGGTGGAATTTGGTAAGGAAAAATTTATATAGTGTGCTGAAATTTACTGTCACTTGTTACTATGGAAAGTAATTCTCTGAGGGGCTTGTTCGGGTTATCTTCACCCCGTCCAGTAGAGCAAAGAGTTGCTCCTCAACCTACTAAACCTATTGAAAATGAAATTTCTTATGAGTATCCTTCGGGTATGATAGAAAAACTGCTAGCTGATCCTTTTACAGGATATGGAACAAAGCATCCTGATGAGCACTTAATATATGTGGATGAAGTTTGTGGATTATTTAAGCTTGCAGGTATACCCGATGATGTTGCTAAGAAGAATGTCTTCCCCTTTTCTTTTAAGGGATACACATTGGTATGGTATAGGCAATGTGATGATATGAGATCATGGGACTATAAAAGATTGAAGTTGGATTTTCATCAAAAGTATTACCCTATGCATCTTGTTCATCGTGATCGCAATTATATATATAATTTCTGGCCTCGCGAAGGAGAAAGCATCGCTCAAGCTTGGGGGAGGCTTAAATCAATGTTATATTCATGCCCCAATCATGAGCTCTCAAGAGAAATAATTATGCAAAGTTTTTATGCTCGGCTTTCTGAAAACAATCGCAACATGCTCGATACTTCTTGTGCTGGCTCTTTTATGATGAAGACTATTGAATTCCGATGGAATTTATTGGATAGAATTAAACGCAACTCTGAAGATTGGGACCTCGACGAAGGTAAGGAGTCAGGTATGACACCTAAGTTTGATTGTGTTAAATCTTTTATGGATACCAATATTTTCCGTAAGTTTAGCACTAAATATGGACTTGACTCTGAGATAGTAGCTTCTTTCTATGAATCTTTTGCTACTTATGTTAATCTCCCTAAGGAGAAGTGGTTTAAATATCATCCTCCCATAGAAGTAAAAGTAGCTGCACCTATTAAAGTTGAAGAAAAGACTGTCACTTTTAATGATCCTATTGTTCCTACTTCTTATATTGAGAAACCACCTTTCCCTGTTAGAATAAAGGATCATGCTAAAGCTTCAACTGTTGTTCGTAAAAGCAATATTAGAACTTATACACCTCCTGAGCAAGTTAAAGTAGAACCTAATATTGCTATTGTTAAAGATCTCTTGTCTGATAATATTGATGGGCATGTTATTCAGTTCGAAGCTGAAACTGCTAGAATTGCTAAGCCTTGTGCTAAAGATAAACATAGACCTGTGGTAGGCGTGCCTGTTATTTTTGTTAAAATAGGAGATCATTGTTATCATGGCTTATGTGATATGGGTGCTAGTGCTAGTGTTATACCGCATACTTTATATGAAGAAATTAAGAATGAAATTGCACCTGCTGAGTTAGAAGATATTGATGTCACAATTAAACTTGCCAATAGAGATACTATTTCAGCAATGGGAATTGTTAGAGATGTTGAAGTCTTGTGTGGGAAAACAAAATATCATGTTGATTTTCTTGTTCTTGGTTCCCCACAAGATAGCTTTTGTCCCATTATATTTGGTAGACCCTTCTTAATTACTGTCAACGCTACCATAGATTGCACAAAGAATGTTGTTACTGTTGGTTTGGATGATATGGTTCATGAGTTTAATTTCTCTAAATTTAGTAAACAACATCGTGAGGAAGAATTTCCTAGTAAGGATGAAATTATTGGTCTTGCTTCTATTACCGTACCTCCTAGTGATCCTTTAGAACACTATTTGCTAGACCATGAAAATGATATGTTCATGAATGATAGAAGGGAAATAGATGAAGTATTCTTTAAACAGGAACCTATTCTAAAACACAATTTGCCTGTTGAAATTTTAGGGGATCCTCCTCCACCCAAGGGTGATCCCGTGTTTGAGCTTAAACCTTTGCCTGATAATCTTAAATATTCTTATCTTGAAGAAAAGAAGATATATCCTATTATTATTAGTGCCAACCTTGCAGAGCATGAAGAAGAAAGATTATTGAAAACTCTGAAGAAGCATCGTGTACTATTGGATATACTCTTGATGATCTTAAGGGCATTAGTCCCACTCTCTGTCAACATAAAATAAATTTGGAAGCAGATGCCAAACCAGTTCGTGATCCTCAACGACGTCTGAATCCTAAAATGAAAGAAGTGGTAAGAAAAGAAATACTAAAGCTTCTGGAGGTAGGTATAATCTATCCCGTTGCTGATAGTGAGTGGGCAAGTCCTGTCCATTGTGTCCCTAAGAAGGGAGGTATTACTGTTGTTCCTAATGATAAAGATGAATTGATTCCACAAAGAATTATCATAGGTTATAGGATGGTAATTGATTTCCGCAAATTAAATAAAGCTACTAAGAAAGATCATTACCCCTTACCTTTTATTGATCAAATGCTAGAAAGATTATGCAAACATACACACTATTGCTTTCTAGACGGTTATTCTGGTTTCTCTCAAATACCTATGTCGGCTAAAGATCAATCAAAGACTACTTTTACATGCCCTTTTGGTACTTTTGCTTATAGACGTATGCCTTTTGGTTTATGTAATGCACCTGATACCTTTCAAAGATGCATGATGGCTATATTCTCTGACTTTTGTGAAAAGATTTGTGAGGTTTTCATGGACGACTTTTCCGTCTATGGTTCCTCTTTTGACGATTGCTTGAGCAATCTTGATTGAGTTTTGCAGAGGTGTGAAGAAACTAATCTTGTCTTGAATTGGGAAAAGTGCCACTTTATGGTTAATGAAGGTATTGTCTTGGGGCACAAAGTTTCTGAAAGAGGTATTGAAGTTGATAAAGCCAAGGTTGATGCTATTGAAAAGATGCCATGTCCCAAGGACATCAAAGGTATAAGAAGTTTCCTTGGTCATGCCGGATTTTACAGGAGGTTCATTAAGGACTTCTCAAAAATTTCTCGGCCTCTGACTAATTTATTGCAAAAAGATATACCATTTGTCTTTGATGATGATTGTGTAGAAGCATTTGAAATACTTAAGAAAGCATTAGTCTCTGCACCTATTGTTCAGCCACCTGGTTGGAATTTACCCTTTGAAATTATGTGTGATGCTAGTGATTATGCTGTAGGTGCTGTTCTAGGGCAAAGAGTTGATAAGAAATTGAATGTTATCCATTATGGTAGTAAGACTCTAGACAATGCTCAAAGAATTTATGCTACTACTGAAAAGGAACTTTTAGCAGTTGTATTTGCTTGTGATAAGTTCAGATCTTATATTGTTGATTCTAAAGTAACTATTCATACTGATCATGCTGCTATTAAATATCTTATGGAAAAGAAAGATGCTAAACCTAGACTTATTAGATGGGTTCTCTTGCTACAAGAATTTGATTTGAATATTGTTGATAGAAAGGGAGTTGAGAACCCCGTTGCAGACAACTTATCTTGGTTAGAAAATATTCTTGATGACCCACTACCTATTAATGATGACTTTCCTGATGAACAATTAAATGTTATAAGTACTTCTCGTAGTGCTCCATGGTATGATGATTATGCTAATTATATTGTTGCTAAGTTTATACCACCTAGCTTCACATACCAGCAAAAGAAAAAGTTTTTCTATGATTTAAGACATTACTTTTGGGATGATCCACATCTTTATAAAGAAGGACTAGATGGTGTTATTAGGCGTTGTGTACCCGAGCATGAACAGGAACAGATCCTACGCAAGTGTCATTCCGAGTCTTATGGAGGACACCACGCTGGAGATAGAACTGCACATAAGGTATTACAATTTGGTTTTTATTGGCCTACTCTCTTCAAGGATGCTCGTAAGTTTGTCTTGTCTTGTGATGAATGTCCAAGAATTGGTAATATTAGCAGACGTCAAGAAATGCCTATGAATTATTCACTTGTTATTGAACCATTTGATGTTTGGGGCTTTGATTATATGGGACCTTTTCCTGCCTCTAATGGGTACACACATATTCTAGTTGCTGTTGATTATGTTACTAAGTGGGTAGAAGCTATTCCAACTAGTAGTGCTGATCATAACACTTCTATTAAAATGCTTAAGGAAGTTATTTTTCCGAGGTTTGGAGTCCCTAGATATTTAATGACTGATGGTGGTTCACACTTTATTCATGGTGCCTTCCGTAAAATGCTTGGTAAATATGATGTTAATCATAGAATTGCATCTCCTTATCACCCACAGTCTAGTGGTCAAGTAGAATTGAGTAATAGAGAGCTCAAATTAATTTTGCAAAAGACTGTTAATAGATCTAGAAAGAATTGGTCTAAGAAACTTGATGATGCATTATGGGCTTATAGAACTGCATATAAAAATCCTATGGGTATGTCTCCGTATAAAATGGTTTATGGAAAAGCATGTCACTTACCTCTCGAACTAGAACATAAGGCATATCGGGCTATTAAAGAGCCCAACTATGATTTTAAACTTGCCGGTGAGAAGAGGTTATTTGATATTAGCTCACTTGATGAATGGAGAACCCAAGCTTATGAAAATGCCAAGTTGTTTAAAGAAAAAGTTAAAAGATGGCATGACAAAAGG
Organism: Triticum monococcum; assembly: GCA_034509565.1. Taxonomy (NCBI): domain Eukaryota; kingdom Viridiplantae; phylum Streptophyta; class Magnoliopsida; order Poales; family Poaceae; genus Triticum; species Triticum monococcum. The sequence goes on along the minus strand of CM067843.1, from coordinate 776,620,643 downwards.
ATACAAAAGCGTGAGTTTAATGTAGGTGATTATGTATTGCTGTACAACTCTCGTTTAAGATTTTTTTTCAGGAAAACTTCTCTCTAAATGGGAAGGCCCCTACGTCATCGAAGAGGTCTATCGTTCCGGTGCCATAAAAATCAACAACATCGAGGGCACAAATCCGAAGGTGGCAAATGGTCAAAGAATTAAACATTATATCTCAGGTAATCCCATAAATGTTGAAACCGATATTATTGAAACCATAACCCCAGAGGAATACATAAGGGATACTTTACGGAACATTTCAGACTCCGAAAAGGAATAGGTATGTGGTACGGTAAGTAAACCGACTCCAAAACAATTTCTAAGGCAATATTTCTCCGTTTTGGAATATTTAGAAAAATAGAAAAATAAGTAGCAGTCCGGGAAGGACACGAGGGCCCCACGAGGGTGGTGGGCGCGCCCTACCCCCTGGGCGTGCCCCCTACCTCGTGAGCACCTCGTGTGCCTTCCGGACTCCGTTTTCTTGCACGTTACGTATTTTGGTCGGTAAAAATTCATTATATATTCTCCTGAAGGTTTTGACTCCCGTATCACGCAAATTTCCTCTATTTTTGTTTTCGAGCTGTTGCTGCTGCAGATTAGAGCAAGATGTCTTCTCAAGAGTCTATCGGGGAGAGCCGGTTATCTAATCCGGCACCAAAACCAAGGGCAAATAGCGACGCTGACCACTTTGGGCCAGCAACGGAGGAAGAAATGGAGGCTGACTTAATGAGAGTAGATGCCATGGAGGATCAAGAAGTCACCTCTCGCCTCAAAGCTGGGTTCACGATGGGGGAACTGTAGAGCTCAGCTATTCCAAACTCGGTTATCCCTTCTAATGTTACATTTCTTTCTTATTAAAATATGAAGAGAAGTGTCACTTGTTCTCCCGCAGCTATGCAACACCATTGGGTGCAAGGAGCTTTAGCTGTCACAAGAAAGCTTCGTAAGGAAATAATGGATCTCAAACAGCAAGTCAATAAGCTCGAGGAGGAGAACCGCATCCTGAGGGGAATCATCGCCGAGAATATTACACCGACAACAAAGAAGGAGACATAACCACATGGGTATGGGCACTCCCCTTGGCAACTGCCAAGCTTGGCGGAGGTGCCCTGGTATCGCATCACAATCACAACTCCTATCTTCACCGCTTTTCTTAGTTCGATCCTATTAGTAGTATCTTGATCTAGTAAAATAAAGTTTATGGCATGATCTAGTTTTGAGTTTTGCTTTATGATCCCTCTATGTAATCGAGTCCGTGAGCTATATATAATAAAGATTAGTGTTGAGTCAAGGGCTTGATTATTTTGCCATGATCTTGGGTGAATAAAAGAAAAGAGAAAAAGAATAAAAAGAAACCAAGAGTTCATATTGATCTTATTGAGAGTAATGACTTCACATAGAAAGAGTATGATGATTAAAAGTTGTTGGGAGTTGGCAGACATAGCTTTGGTCATTGTTGCAATTAATATGAAGTAATAAGGAAAGAGAGGTTTTCACATATAGATATATTATCATTGACATCTTTTATGATTGGGAGCACTCATTAAAATATGACATGCTAAAGAGTTGATGTTGGACAAGGAAGACAACATAATGAGTTATGTCTTTCTTATATCTGAGATAAAGTATGTTGTCATGGTTCCTCTAACTTGTTGAGCTTGCCTTTACTCCTCATGCTAGCCAAATTCTCAGCACCAAGTAGAAATACTACTTGTGCTTCCAAATATCCCTAAACCAGTTTTGCCATGAGAGTCCACCATATCTACCTATGGATTGAGTAAGATCCTTCAATTAAGTTGTCATCGGTGCAAAGCAATAAAAATTGCACTAAATATGTATGATTGATTGGTGTGGGAGAAATAAGCTTTATACGATCTTGTGATGTGGAAGTAATAAAAGAGACAGATTGCATAATAAAGGTTCATATCACAAGTGGCAATATAAAGTGACGTTCTTTCGCATTGAGATTTTATATATCCAACCATAAAAGCGCATGGCAACCTCTGCTTCCCTCTGCGAAGGGCCTATCCTTTATTATTATCTTCTTCCTTATGCAAGAGTCACAGTGCTCTTTACCTTTTCTTTTTCATTTTATCCTTTGGCAAGCTCAGCATGTTGGAAAGAACATGATATATATATATATATATATATATATATATATATATATATATATATATATATATATATATATATATATATCTCCAATTGGATGTAGGGGAGCATGAACCATTATTGTTGACATTACCCTTGAGGTAAAAGGTTGTGGGGCAAAACTATAAGCCCCTATCTTTCTCTGTGTCCGATTAAAACTCCGTAACCACAAGTATCGCGTGAGTGTTAGCAATTATGGAGGACTAAATGATAGTTGAGTATGTGGACTTGCTTTTTTAGCTCTGACATAGACTATTTCTGATGTTATGATAAATTGCAATTGCTTCAATGACTGAGATTAGAGTTTGTTGGAACCCAATAAGGTTTATGATTTATACTTTTGCATTGTGAATAGATCATCACTTGAACATAAGTAATCATATGACAGAACCTATATATGTTGCTGTTATAAGGATAATCATGATTCCTTCATGTATGTATTTTATTTTTATCGACGCCTCTACCTCTAAAGATGAGGACATATTTATTGTTATCGGCTTTTCGCTTGAGGACAAGCGAGGTCTAAGCTTGGGGGAGTTGGTACGTCCATTTTGCATCATGCTTTTATATTGATATTTATCGCATTATGGACTGTTATTTCACTTTATATCACAATACTTATGGCTATTCTCTCTTATTTTACAAGGTTTACATAAGGAGGGAGAATGCTGGCAGCTGGAATTCTGGGCTGGAAAAGGAGCAAATATTAGAGACCTATTCTACGCAACTCCAAAAGTCCTGAAACTCCACGAAACGTCTTAAAAGAAATAAAGAAAAATCCACGCCAAAGATGAAGACCAGGGGGCCCACACCCTTCTCACGAGGGTGGGGGGCGCGCCCCCTACCTCGTGGGCCCCTGGTGGCTCTCCGATGCCCATCTTCTCCTATATGAGGTCTTTCGATGAGAACAAAATAAGGGGGAACTTTTCTGGGCGCGACTCTGCCGCCATGAGGCGGAACCTTGGCGGATCCAATCTAGAGCTCCGGCAGAGCTATTCTACCAGGGATACTTCCCTCCCGGAGGGGGAAATCATCACCATCGTCATCACCAACGCTCCTCTCATCGTGAGAAGGCAATCTCCATCAACATCTTCACTAGCACCATCTCATCTCCAAACCATAGTTCATCTCTTGTATCCAATTCTTGTCTCAAAGTCCGGGATTGGTCCTAGTAGTTTGCTAGTAGTGTTGATTACTCCTTGTAGTTGATGCTAGTTGGTTTAATTGGTGGAAGATCATATGTTCAGATCCTATATGCATATTATTACCCCTCTGATTTTGAACATGAATATGCTTTGTGAGTAATTACATTCGTTCCTGAGGACAAGGGAGAAGTCTTGCTATGAGTATTCATTTGAATTTGGTATTCGTTTGATATTTTGATAAGATGTATGTTGTCTAGCCTCTAGTGGTGTTATGTGAACGTCGACTACATAACACTTCACCATTATTTGGGCCTAGAGGAAGGCATTGAGAAGTAATAAGTAGATGATGGGTTGCTTGAGTGACAGAAGCTTAAACCCTAGTTTATGCGTTGCTTCGTAAGGGGCTGATTTGGATCCATATGTTTCATGCTATGGTTAGGTTTACCTTAATACTTTTGTTGTAGTTGCAGATGCTTGCAATAGAGGTTAATCATAAGTGGGATGCTTGTTCAAGTAAGAACAGAACCCAAGCACCGGTCCACCCACATGTCAAATTATCAAAGAACCGAACACGAATCATATGAATGTGATGGAAACTAGCTTGACGATATTCCCATGTGTCCTCGGGAGCGCTTTTCCTTATATAAGAGTTTGTCTAGGCTTGTCCTTTGCTACAAAAAGGATTGGGCCAGCTTGCTGCACTTTATTTACTTTTGTTACTTGTTGCTCGTTACAAATTATCTTATCACAAAACTATCTGTTACCACTTATTTCAGTACTTGCAGAGAATACCTTGCTGAAAACCGTTTATCATTTCCTTCTGCTCCTCGTTGGGTTCGACACTCTTACTTATCGAAAGGACTATGATAGATCCCCTATACTTGTGGGTCATCAAGACTCTTTTCTGGCGCTGTTGCCGGGGAGTGAAGCGCCTTTGGTAGGTGGAATTTGGTAAGGAAAAATTTATATAGTGTGCTGAACTTTACTGTCACTTGTTACTATGGAAAGTAATCCTCTGAGGGCATGATAGAAAAATTGCTAGCTAATCCTTTTACAGGAGATGGAACAAAGCATCCTGATGAGCACTTAATATATGTGGATGAAATTTGTGGATTATTTAAGCTTGCAGGTATACCCGATGATGTTGCTAAGAAGAATGTCTTCCCTTTTTATCTTAAGGGAGACACATTGGTATGGTATAGGCAATGTGATGATATGAGATCATGGGACTATAAAAGATTGAAGTTGGAATTTCATCAAAAGTATTACCCTATGCATCTTGTTCATCGTGATCGCAATTATATATATAATTTCTGGCCTCGCGAAGGAGAAAGCATCGCTCAAGCTTGGGGGAGGCTTAAATCAATGTTATATTCATGCCCCAATCATGAGTTCTCAAGAGAAATAATTATTCAAAAATTTTATGCTCGGCTTTCTGAAAGTAATCGCACCATGATCGATACTTCTTGTGCTGGCTCTTTTATGATGAAGACTATTGAATTCAAATGGGATTTATTGGATAGAATTAAACGCAACTCTGAAGATTGGGACCTCGACAATGGTAAGGAGTCAGGTATGACGCGTAAGTTTGATTGTGTTAAATCTTTTATGGATACCGATATTTTCCGTAAGTTTAGCACTAAATATGGACTTGTTTCTGAGATAGTAGCTTCTTTCTGTGAATCTTTTGCTACTTATGTTGATTTCCCTAAGGAGAAGTGGTTTAAATATCATCCTCCCATAGAAGTAAAAGTAGCTGCATCTATCAAAGTTGAAGAAAAGACTGTCACTTATAATGATCCTATTGTTCCTACTTCTTATGTTGAGAAACCACCTATCCCTGTTAGAATAAAGGATCATGCTAAAGCTTCAATTGTGGTTCGTAAAAGCAATATTAAAACATACACACCTCCTGAGCAAGTTAAAGTTGAACCTAATATTGCTATTGTTAAAGAGCTCTTGTCTGATAATATTGATGGGCATGTTATTCAGTTCTGCGGTGAAACTGCTAGAATTGCTAAACCTTGTGCTAAAGATAAACATAGACCTGTGGTAGGCGTGCCTGTTATTTCTGTTAAAATAGGAGATCATTGTTATCATGGCTTATGTGATATGGGTGCTAGTGCTAGTGTTATACCTTATGACTTGTATAAAGAAATCAAGCATGAAATTGCACCTGCTGAGTTAGAAGATATTGATGTCACGATTAAACTTGCTAATAGAGATACTATTTCAGCAATGGGAATTGTTAGAGATGTTGAAGTCTTGTGCGGGAAAACTAAATGTCCTGCTGATTTTCTTGTTCTTAGTTCCCAACAAGATAGCTTTTGTCCCATTATATTTGGTAGACGCTTCTTGAATATAGTTAATGCTAGGATAGACTGCGAAAAGAATGTTGTTACTATTGGCTTGGATGATATGACTCATGAATTTAATTTCTCTAAATTTAGTAAACAACACCGTGAAGAAGAATTGCCTAGTAAGGATGAAATTATCGGTCTTGCTTCTATTACTGTACCTCCTAGTGATCCTTTAGAACAATATTTGCTAGACCATGAGAATGATGTGTTTATGAATGAAAGAAGGGAAATAGATGAAGTATTCTTTAAACAAGAACCTACGCCGAAACACAATTTGCCTGTTGAAATCATAGGGGATCCCCCTCCACCTAAGGGTGATCCCGTGTTTGAGCTTAAACCGTTGCCTGATAATCTTAAATATGCTTATCTTGATGAAAAGAAGATATATCCTGTTATTATTAGTGCTAACCTTTCAGAGCATGAAGAAGAAAGATTATTGAAAACCCTGAAGAAGCACCATGCTGCTATTGGGTATACTCTTGATGATCTTAAGGGCATTAGTCCCACTCTATGTCCACATAAAATAAATTTGGAAGCAGATGCCAAACCAGTTCGTGATCCTCAACGACGTCTGAATCCTAAAATGAAAGAAGTGGTAAGAAAAGAAATACTAAAGCTTCTGGAGGCAGGTATAATTTATCCCGTTGCTAATAGTCAGTGGGTAAGTCCTGTTCATTGTGTCCCTAAGAAGGGAGGTATTACTGTTGTTCCTAATGATAAAGATGAATTGATTCCACAAAGAATTATTACAGGTTATAGGATGGTAATTGATTTCCGCAAATTAAATAAGGCTACTAAGAAAGATCATTACCCCTTACCTTTTATCGATCAAATGCTAGAAAGATTATGCAAACATACACATTATTGCTTTCTAGATGGTTATTTTGGTTTCTCTCAAATACCTGTGTCGGCTAAAGATCAATCAAAGACTACTTTTACATGCCCTTTTGGTACTTTTGCTTATAGACATATGCCTTTTGGTTTATGTAATGCACCTGCTACCTTTCAAAGATGCATGATGGCTATATTCTCTGACTTTTGTGAAAAGATTTGTGAGGTTTTCGTGGATGACTTTTCCGTCTATGGATCTTCTTTTGATGATTGCTTGAGCAATCTTGATCGAGTTTTGCAGAGATGTGAAGAAACTAATCTTGTCTTGAATTGGGAAAAGTGCCACTTTATGGTTAATGAGGGTATTGTCTTGGGGCATAAAGTTTCTGAAAGAGGTATTGAAGTTGATAAACCCAAGGTTGATGCTATTGAAAAGATGCCATGTCCCAAGGACATCAAAGGTATAAGAAGTTTCCTTGGTCACGCCGGATTTTATAGGAGGTTCATTAAGGACTTCTCAAAAATTTCTTGGCCTCTGACTAATTTATTACAAAAAGATATACCATTTGTCTTTGATGATGATTGTGTAGAAGCATTTGAAATACTTAAGAAAGCATTAGTCTCCGCACCTATTGTTCAGCCACCTGATTGGAATTTACCGTTTGAAATTATGTGTGATGTTAGCAATTATGTTGTAGGTGTTGTTCGAGGGCAAAGAATTGATAAGAAACTAAATGTTATCCATTACGCTAGTAAGACTCTAGACAATGCTCAAAGAAATTATGCTACTACTGAAAAAGAACTTTTAGCAGTTGTATTTGCTTGTGATAAGTTCAGACCTTATATTGTTGATTCTAAAGTAACTATCCACATTGATCATGCTGCTATTAAATATCTTATGGAAAAGAAAGATGCTAAACCTTGACTTATTAGATGGGTTCTCTTGTTACAAGAATTTGATTTGCATATTGTTGATAGAAAAGGAGCTGAGAACCCCGTTGCCAACAACTTATGTAGGTTAGAGAATGTTCTTGATGACCCACTACCTATTGATGATAGCTTTCCCGATGAACAATTAAATTTCATAAGTACTTCTCGTAGTACCCCTTGGTATGCTGATTATGCTAATTACATACTTGCTAAATTTATACCACCTAGCTTCACATACCAACAAAAGGAATAGTTCTTCTATGATTTGAGACATTACTTTTGGGATGACCCACATCTTTATAAAGAAGGAGTAGATGGTGTTATTAGATGTTGTGTACCTGAGCATGAACAGGAACATATCCTACGCAAGTGCCACTCCGAAACTTATGGAGGACACCACGCGGGAGACAGAACTGCACATAAGGTATTGCAATCCGGTTTTTATTGGCCTACTCTCTTCAAAGATGCCCGTAAGTTTGTCCTATCTTGTGATGAATGTCAAAGAATTGGTAATATTAGTAGACTTCAAGAAATTCCTATGAATTATTCACTTGTTATTGAACAATTTGATGTTTGGGGCTTTGATTATATGGGACCTTTTCCTGCCTCTAATGGATATACACATATTTTAGTTGCTATTGATTATGTTACTAAGTGGGCAGAAGCTATTCCAACTAGTAGTGCTGATCATAACACTTCTATTAAAATGCTTAAAGAAGTTATTTTTCTGAGGTTTGGAGTCCCTAGATATTTAATTACTGATGGTGGTTCACATTTTATTCATGGTGCTTTCCGTAAAATGCTTGCTAAATATGACGTCAATCATAGAATTGCATCCCCGTATCACCCACAGTCTAGTGGTCAAGTAGAATTGAGTAATAGAGAACTCAAATTAATTTTGCAAAAGACTGTCAATAGGTCTAGAAAGAAATGGTCCAAGAAACTTGATGATGCATTATGGGCCTATAGAACTGCATATAAAAATCCTATGGGTATGTCTCCGTATAACATGGTATATGGAAAAGCATGTCACTTACCTCTCGAACTAGAACATAAGGCATATTGGGCTATTAAAGAGCTCAACTATGATTTCAAACTTGCCAGTGAAAAGAGGTTATTTGATATTAGCTCTCTTGATGAATGGAGAACCCAAGCTTATGAAAATGCCAAGTTGTTTAAAGAAAAGGTTAAAAGATGGCATGAAAAAAGGATACAAAAGCGCGAGTTTAATGTAGGTGATTATGTATTGCTATACAACTCTCGTTTAAGATTTTTTGCAGGTAAACTTCTCTCTAAATGGGAAGGCCCCTATGTTATCGAGGAGGTTTATCGTTCCGGTGCCATAAAGATCAACAACTTCGAAGGCACAAATCGGAAGGTGGTAAACGGTCAGAGAATTAAACATTATATCTCAGGTAATCCCATAAATGTTGAAACCAATATTATTGAAACCGTAACCCCGGAGGAATACATAAGGGACAGTTTCCAGAATGTTTCAGACTCCGAAAAGGAATAGGTATGTGGTACGGTAAGTAAATCGACTCCAAAACAATTTTTATGGCAATATTTCTCCGTTTTGGAATATTTAGAAAAATAGAAAATTAAGTAGCAGTCCGGGAAGGACACGAGGGCCCCACGAGGGTGGAGGGCGCGCCCCCCTACCTCATGAGCTCCTCGTGTGCCTTCCGGACTCCGTTTTCTTGCACGATATGTATTTTGGTCGGTAAAAATTCACTATATAATCTCCCGGGGGTTTTGACTCCCGTATCACGCAAATATCCTCTGTTTTTGTTTCACGCTGTTGCTGCTGCAGATTAGAGCAAGATGTCTTCTCAAGAGTCAGTTGGGGAGAGCCGGGTATCTAATCCGGCACCGGAACCAAGGGCAAACAGCGACCCTGACCACTTTGGTCCAGCAACGGAGGAAGAGATGGAGGCTGACTTAATGAGGGTAGATGCCATTGAGGATCAAGAAGTCACCTCTCACTTCCGAGTTGGGTTCACGATGGGGGAACTGCAGAGCTCAGCTATTCCAAACTCGGGTATCCCTTCCAATGTTAGATTTCTTTCTTATGAGAATATGAAAAAGAGTGTCACTGGTTCTCCCGCAGCTATGCAGCACCCTTGGGTGCAGGGAGCTTTGACTGTTGCAGGAAAACTCCGAAAGGAAATAAGGGATCTCAAGCAGCAAGTCAACAAGCTTGAGGAGGAGAATCGTATCTTGAGGGGCATCATCGCCAAGAACATCACATCACCATCCCCAAAAAGAGAGACATAATCACCTGGGTATGGGCACTCCCCTTGGCAACTGCCAAGCTTGGGCGAGGGGCCCCGATATCATATCGCCATCACTTTTACCTTTACCGTTTTTCTTAGTTCAATCCTATTAATAGTATTTTGATCTAGTAGAATAAATCTTATGGCATGATCTAGTTTCGAGTTTTGCTTTATGATCTCTTTATGTAATCGAGTCCGTGAGTTATATAATAAAGATTAGTGATTGAGTCAAGGGCTTGCTTATTTTTGCCATGATCCCAAATAAAAGAAAAGAAAAGAGAAAAAGAATAAGAAGAAACAAAAGTTCATATTGATCTTATTGATAGTAATGACTTCACATAGAAAGAGTGTGATGATTAAAAGTTGTTGGGAGTTGGCAGACATAGCTTCGGTCATCGTTGCAATTAATAGGAAGTAATAAGGAAAGAGAGGTTTCACATATAAATATACTATTATTGACATCTTTTATGATTGGGAACACTCATCAAAATATGACATGCTAAAGAGTTGATGTTGGACAAGGAAGACAACGTAATGGGTTATGTTTTCTTATATTTGAGATAAAGTATGTTGTCATGGATCGTCCAACATTTTGAGCTTGCCTTTCCCCCTCATGCTAGCCAATTTCTCAGCACAAAGTAGAGATACTACTTGTGCTTCCAAATACCCTTAAACAAGTTTTGCCATGAGAGTCCACCATATCTACCTATGGATTGAATAAGATCCTTCAAGTAAGTTTTCATCGGTGCAAAGCAATAAAAATTGCTCTCTAAATATGTATGATTGATTGGTGTGGGAGAAATAAGCTTTATACGATCTTGTGATGTGGAAGTAATAAAAGCGACGGACTGCATAATAAAGGTTCATATCACAAGGGGCAATATAAAGTGATGTTCTTTCGCATTAAGACTTTGTGCATCCAACCATAAAAGCGCATGGCAACCTCTACTTCCCTCTGCGAAGGGCCTATCTTTTATTATTATCTTCTACCTTATGCAAGTGTCATGGTGATCTTCACCTTTCCTTTTTCATTTTATCCTTTGGCAAGCCTAGCATGTTGGTAAGAACCTGATATATATATATATATATTTAATTGGATGTAGGGGGGCATGAGTTATTATTGTTGACATTACCCTCGAGGTAAAAGGTTGTGGGGCGAAACTATAGCCCCTATCTTTCTCTGTGTCCGATTAAAACTTCGTAACCACAAGTATTGCGCGAGTGTTAGCAATTATGAAGGACTAGATGATATTTGAGTATGTGGACTTGCTTTTTAGCTCTGACATAGACTCTTTCTGGTGTTATAATAAATTGCAATTGCTTCAATGATTGAGGTTATAGTTTGTTGGTTCTCAATAATGTTTCTGATTCATACTTTTGCATTGTGAATAGATCATCACTTGAACATAAGTAATCATATGACAATATCTATGTATGTTGCTGTTATGAGAATAATCATGATGCCGTCATGTCCGTATTTTATTTTTATCGACGCCTCTACCTCTAAACATGAGGACATATTTATCATTATCGGCTTTTGCTTGAGGACAAGCGAGGTCTAAGCTTGGGGGAGTTGATATGTCCATTTTGCATCATGCTTTTATATCCATATTTATTGCATTATGGGCTGTTATTTCACATTATGTCACAATACTTATGGCTATTCTCTCTTATTTTACAAGGTTTACATAAGGAGGGAGAATGCCGGCAGCTGGAATCCTGTGCTGGAAAAGGACCAAATATTAAAGACCTATTCTGCACAACTCCAAAAGTCCTGAAACTCCAGGGAATACCTTATAATAAATAATGAAAAATCCTCGCCAAAGATGAAGACCAGGGGGCCCACACCCTGCTCACGAGGGTGGGCCCCCCAGGGCGCGCCCCTACCTTGTGGGCCCCCTGGTGGCTCTCCGATGACCATCTTCTCCTATATGAAGTCTTTCGTCAAGAAAAAAAATAAGAGGCAACCTTTCGGGACGAAACTCCACCGCCACGAGGCAGAACCTTGGCGGATCCAATCTAGAGCTCCGGCAGAGATCTTCTGCCGGGGAAACTCCCCCCCCCCGGAGGGGGAAATCATCGCCATCTTCATCACCAACGCTCCTCTCATCGGGAGATGGAAATCTCCATCAACATCTTCATCAGCACCATCTCATCTCAAAACCCTAGTTCATCTCTTGTATCCGATTCTTGTCTTCAAGTCCGGGATTGGTGCTAGTAGGTTGCTAGTAGTGTTAACTACTCCTTGTAGTTGATGCTAATTGGTTTAATTGGTGGAAGATCATATGTTCAGATCCTATATGCATATTAATACCCCTTTGATTATGAACATGTTTATGCTTTGTGAGTAGTTACGTTTGTTCCTGAGGACAAGGGAGAAGTCTTGCTATTAGTAGTCATGTGAATTTGGTATTCGTTCGATATTTTGATGAGATGCATGTTGTCTAGCCTCTAGTGGTGTTATGTGAACGTCGATTACATAACACTTCACCATTATTTGGGCCTAGAGGAAGGCATTGGGTAGTAATAAGTAGATGATGGGTTGCTAGAGTGACAGAAGCTTAAACCCTAGTTTATGCGTTGCTTCGTAAGGGGCTGATTTGGATCCATATGTTTCATGCTATGGTTAGGTTTACCTTAATACTTTTGTTGTAGTTGCGGATGCTTGCAATAGAGGTTAATCATAAGTGGGGTGCTTGTTCAAGTAAGAACATCACCCAAGCACCGGTCCACCCACATGTCAAATTATCAAAGTACCGAACGCGAATCATATGAACGTGATGAAAACTAGCTTGACGATATTCCCATGTGTCCTCGGGAGCGCTTTTCCTTATATAAGAGTTTGTCTAGGCTTGTCCTTTTCTACAAAAAGGATTGGGCCACCTTGCTGCACTTTATTTACTTTTTTTACTTGTTGCTCGTTACAAATTATCTTATCACAAAACTATATGTTACCACTTATTTCAGTACTTGCAGAGAATACCTTGCTGAAAACCGTTTATCATTTCCTTCTGCTCCTCGTTGGGTTCGACACTCTTACTTATCGAAAGGACTATGATAGATCCCCTATACTTGTGGGTCATCACTTCCTCAAAATGCCCTAGGTCTTCGTGAGCAAGCAAGTTGGATGCACACCCACTTAGTTTCTTTTGTTGAGCTTTCATATACTTATAGCTCTAGTGCATCCGTTGCATGGCAATCCCTACTCAGTCACATTGATATCTATTAATGGGCATCTCCATAGCCCGTTGATACGCCTAGTTGATGTGAGACTATCTTCTCCCTTTTTGTCTTCTCCACAACCACCATTCTATTCCACATATAGTGCTATGTCCATGGCTCACGCTCATGTATTGCGTGAAGATTGAAAAAGTTTAAAAACACCAAAAGTATGAAACAATTGCTTGGCTTGTCATCGGGGTTGTGCATGATTTAAATACGTTGTGTGGTGAAGAGAGCATAGCCAGACTATATGATTTTGTAGGGATAACTTCTTTGGCCATGTTATTTTGAGAAGACATAATTGCTTAGTTAGTATGCTTGAAGTATTATGTCAATATTGAACTTTTGTCTTGAATCTTTCGGATCTGAATATTCATACCACAATTAAGAGAATTACATTGAAATTATGCCAAGTAGCATTCCACATCAAAAATTCTGTTTTTATCATTTACCTACTCGAGGACGAGCAGGAATTAAGCTTGGGGTTGCTTGATACATCTCCAACGTATCTATAATTTTTGTTTGTTCCATGCTATATTATATCCTGTTTTGGACATTGTTGGGCTTTATTATACACTTTTATATTATTTTTGGGACTAACCTATTAACCGGAGGCCCAGCCCAGAATTGCTATTTTTTTGCCTATTTTAGAGTTTCGCAGAAAAAGAATATCAAACGGAGTCCAAACGGAATGAAACCTTCGGGAACGTGATTTTCGGAACGAACATGATCCAGAGGACTTGGACCCTACGTCAAGACATCAACCAGGAAGGCACGAGGTAGGGGGCGTGCCTACCCCCCCGGCGCACCCTCGACCCTCGTGGGGCCCACGTTGCTCCACCGACGTACTCCTTCCTCCTATATATACCTACGTACCCCCAAACTACGAGATACAGAGCCAAAACCCTAATTCCACCACCGTAACTTTCTGTATCCATGAGATCCCATCTTGGGGCCTTTTCCGGAGCTCCGCCGGAAGGGGCATTGCTACCTCTTGAGCACTCGCGTTGGTTTTCCCTTGAAGAGGAAAGGGTGGTGCAACAAAGTAGCGTAAGTATTTCCTTCAGTTTTTGAGAACCAAGGTATCAATCCAGTAGGAGGCTATGCGTGAGTCCCTCGCACCTACACAAAATAAATAAATCTTCGCAACCAACGTGATAAGGGGTTGTCAATCCCTACACAGTCACTTACGAGAGTGAGATCTGATAGATATGATAAGATAACATTTTTGGTATTTTTATGATAAAGATGCAAAGTAAAATAAAAGCAAAGTAAAATAACTAAGTGTTGGAAGGTTAATATGATGAAGATAGACCCGGGGGCCATAGGTTTCACTAGTGGCTTCTCTCAAGAGCATAAGTATTTTACGGTGGGTGAACAAATTACTGTTGAGCAATTGACAGAATTGAGCATAGTTATGAGAATATCTAGGTATGATTATGTATATAGGCATCACGTCCGAGACAAGTAGACCGACTCCTGCCTGCATCTACTACTATTACTCCGCACATCGACCGCTATCCAGCATGCATCTAGAGTATTAAGTTCATAAGAACAGAGTAACGCTTTAAGCAAGATGACATGATGTAGAGGGATAAATTCATGCAATATGATAAAAAACCCATCTTGTTATCCTCGATGGCAACAATACAATACGTGCCTTGCTGCCCCTACTGTCACTGGGAAAGGACACCGCAAGATTGAACCCAAAGTTAAGCACTTCTCCCATTGCAAGAAAGATCAATCTAGTAGGTCAAACCAAACTGATAATTCGAAGAGACTTGCAAAGATAACCAACCATACATAAAAGAATTCAGAGAAGATTCAAATATTGTTCATAGATAAACTTGATCATAAACCCACAATTCATCGGTCTCAACAAACACACCGCAAAAGAAGATTACATCGAATAGATCTCCACAAGAGAGGGGGAGAACTTCGTATTGAGATCCAAAAAGAGAGAAGAGGCCATCTAGCTAATAACTATGGACCCGAAGGTCTGAGGTAAACTACTCACACATCATCGGAGAGGCTATGGTGTTGATGTAGAAGCTCTCCGTGATCGATGCCCCCTCCGGCGGAGCTCCGGAACAGGCCCCAAGATGGGATCTCGTGGATACAGAAAGTTACGACGGTGGAATTAGGGTTTTGGCTCCATATTCGATCGTTTGGGGGTAGGTATGTATATATAGGAGGAAGGAGTACGTCGGTGGAGCAACAGGAGGCCCACGAGGGTGGAGGGCGCGCCTGGGGGGTAGGCGCGCCCCCTACCTCGTGGCTTCCCTGTTGGTTGCTTGACGTAGGGTCCAAGTCTCCTGGATCTTCTTCGTTCCAAAAATCACGTTCCCGAAGGTTTCATTCCGTTTGGACTCCGTTTGATATTCCTTTTCTTCAGAACCCTAACATAGGCAAAAAAACAGCAATTCTGGGATGGGCCTCCGGTTAATAGGTTAGTCCCAAAAATAATATATAAGTGAATAATAAAGCCCAATAATTTCCAAAATAGAAGATAATATAGCATGGAGCAATCAAAAATTACAGATACGTTGGAGACGTATCAGGCATCGATCACGGAGGGCTTCTACATCAACACCATAGCCTCTCCGATGAAGTGTGAGTAGTTTACTTCAGACCTTCGGGTCCATAGTTATTAGCTAGATGGCTTCTTCTCTCTTTGTGGATGTCTATTCGATGTAATATTCTTTTGCGGTGTGTTTGTTGAGACCGATGAATTCTGGGTTTGTGATCAAGTTTATCCATGAACAATATTTGAATCTTCTCTGAATTCTTTTATGTATGATTCGTTATCTTTGCAAGTCTCTTCGAATTATCAGTTTGGTTTGGCCTACTAGATTGATCTTTCTTGCAATGGGAGAAGTGCTTAGCTTTGGGTTCAATCTTGCGGTGTCCTTTCCCAGTGACAGTAGGGGCAGCAAGGCATGTATTGTATTGTTGCCATCGAGGATAACAAGATGGGGTTTATATCATATTGCATGAGTTTATCCCTCTACATCATGTCATCTTGCTTAAAGCGTTACTTTGTTCTCTTGAACTTAATACTCTAGATGCATGCTGGATAGCGATCGATGTGTGGAGTAATAGTAGTAGATGCAGGCAGGAGTCGGTCTACTTGTCTCAGATGTGATGCCTATATACATGATCATACCTAGATATTCTCATAACTATGCTCAATTTTGTCAATTGCTCAACAGTAATTCGTTTACCCACCGTAATACTTATGCTCTCGAGAGAAGCCACTAGTGAAACCTATGGCCCCTGGGTCTATTTTCCATTATATTAATCTTCTATCTACAAGCTATTTCCTTTTCCGTTTATTTTGCTTTCTTTAATTTGCATCTTTATCATAAAAATACCAACAATATTATCTTATCATATCTATCAGATCTCACTTTCGTAAGTGACCGTGAAGGGATTGACAACCCCTTTATTGCGTTGGTTGTGAGGATTTTATTTGTTTGTGTAGGTGCGAGGGACTCGTGCATGGCCTCCTACTGGATTGATACCTTGGTTCTCAAAAACCGAGGGCAATACTTACGCTACTTCGCTATATCACCCTTTCCTCTTCAAGGGAAAACCAACGTAGTGCTCAAGAGGTAGCAGGGTGGAGACGGCGATGACTCTTGGTGGCGGCGCGGGGTCGAGGGTGGAAATGGCGCAAGTCGATATCTAGATGGGGATGAATGAGTGGTGGGGGACAAACCGCAGTGGATAAGGCTGATCTATGCTGACGGTAGGCCATCGACATAGATAGGCATGCTACATGTCCATCTATGCCGACAGCAAAGCCGTCAGCATAGATACTGTCCATTTTTTCAATATTTATTTTGCTTTTTTATTACGCATAGATACATGATATACATGTGTATGAGTGTTAAAAAAGTTACTACATTCTACCCATCTACATAGGTACTTTTCGTGTCAGCCCACCGCAAGATTCCCGCTGTTTATCCCCTTCGTGCGACGGCGACAGCGACGTCCGTGAGGGGGGTCGCACTTCGAGCCGTGTGACGGGTGCTTGTACTTGCCACCACACTTACAGACATGTAAGAGGGCCCATCACAAGACCTAGCGGCATGAGTATCCCCCCAAGTCCCCCTCCTGTCTAATGCTGGCATAGTTGACCAGTGGAGCTAGGCCTTTGACTTTCGCCGGACGAGGTTTCACCCATGGACCTTTTCACCTTGTTGTGATAGGCCAACCCATAGGTACACCTCCGAACATGGTCCGGGCCCATCCCACCGCAAGATTCCCTCCATCTCTGCCCCAACGTGGCCGTTTCCCCCCTCCGCAAGACGGCAGCAGCGACGTTCGTGAGGGGGGTCACACGCTAGAGCCATGTGCCGGGTGCTTACACCTCCACCACACTTCCATACGTGTAAGAGGGCCCAACGTAAGACCTGGCGGCATGGATACCCCTCCCAAGTCCCCCGTCCAATCTAACCCTTGCACAATTGACCAGCGAATCTAGGCCTTTGACTTTCGTCGGACAGGGTTTGACTGATGGACCTTGTCACCTACTTGTCACAGGCCAGCCCATAGGTACACCCCTGATGGCTCATGTCTGCGTCCATTTTTCCCCGAAGAGGAAGGGATGATGCAGCACAACTATGTTAGTATGTCCCTATGTTATGAAACCAAGGTTATCGAAGTAGTAGGAGAACCAAGCAACACTATGTAAATGGTACCTACACACAAAGAACAAATACTTACAACCCGGCGTGTAAGAGGGGTTGTCAATCTCTCTTGGGTAAAGATTGGTAAGTGATTGATTGATAGATGCAAATAATATAACGACAAATAAAATTCAGCGAGGTATTTTTGGGTTTTTGGTAATATAGATCTAAAAATAAAAGATGCAAATAAATAAAAAGGCAAATAGCAATATATATCTAAAAATATATGATGAGGAAATAGACCCGGGGGCCGTAGATTTCACTATTGGCTTCTCTCGAGAAAATAGCATACGGTGGGTAAACAAATTACTGTTGGGCAATTGATAGAATCTTAAATAATTATGACGATATGCATGCAAGGATCATTATATAGGCATCACATCAGAGATTAGTAGACCGACTCCTGCCTGCATCTACTATTGTTACTCCACACATCGACCGCTATCCAGCATGCATCTAGTGTATTAAGTTCATGGAGAAACAGAGTAATGCATTAATAATGATGACATGATGTAGACGCGATCTATTCATGTAGGAATAGCCCCATCTTGTTATCCTTAATAGCAATGATACATACGTGTCTTGCTGCCCCTTCTGTCACTAGGAAAGAACACCATATGATCGAACCCATCACAAAGAACCTCTTCCCACGGCAAGAAAAATCAATCTAGTTGGCCTAACTAAACCAAAGATTCAAAGAAGAAATATGAGACTATAAGTAATCATGCATATAAGAGATCAAAGAAACTCAAATAACTTTCATGGATATAAAGATCTGATCATAACCTCAAAGTTCATCGGATCCCAACAAACACACCGCAAAAAGAGTCACATCAAATATATCTCCAAGAGACCATTGTATCGAGAATCAAAAAGAGAGAAGAAGTCATCTAGCTATTGCTTACGGACCCGTAGGTCTACAATGAAATACTCACGCATCATCGGAGAGGCACCAATGAGGATGATGAACCCCTCCGTGATGGTGTCTAGATTGGATCTGCTGGTTCTGGAACTTGCGGCAGCTGGAGTTGTGTTTCGTCGACTCCCCTAGGGTTTTTTGATTTTTGGGGTATTTATAGAGCAAAGAGGCGGTGAGGGAGGCAACCGAGGTGGGCATAACTCACCAGGGCGCACCTAGGCCCTGCTACCTCTTGAGCACTGCATTGGTTTTCCCTTGAAGAGGAAAGGGTGGTGCAGTAAAGCAGTGTAAGTATTTCCCTCAGTTTTTGAGAACCAAGTTATCAATCCAGTAGGAGACCACACGCGAGTCACCTCGTACCTACACAAACAAATAAGAACCTCGCAACCAACGCGATAAAGGGGTTGTCAATCCCGTCACGGCCACTTGCAAGAGTGAGATCTGATAGAGATGATAATAATAAGATAAGTATTTTTGGTATTTTTGATATAGATTGCAAGTAAAGATTGCAAAATAAAATAGATTGGAAACTTGTATGATGGAAAATAGACTGGGGGGCCATAGGTTTCACTAGTGGCTTCTCTCAAGATAGCATAAGTATTACGGTGGGTAAACGAATGACTGTCGAGCAATTCATAGAAAAGCGAATAATTATGAGAATATCTAGGCATGATCATGTATATAGGAATCACGTCCGTGACAAGTAGACCGACTCCTGCCTGCATCTACTACTATTACACCACACATCGACCGCTATCCAGCATGCATCTAGAGTATTAAGTTCATAAGAACAGCGTAACGCCTTAAGAAAGATGACATGATGTAGAGGGATAAACTCATGCAATATGATGTAAACCCCATCTTTTTATCCTCGATGGCAACAATACAATACGTGTCGTTTCCCTCTATGTCGCTGGGATCGAGCATCGCAAGATTGAACCCAAAGCTAAGCACTTCTCCCATTGCAAGAAGGTTCAATCTAGTAGGCCAAACCAAACTGATAATTTGAAGAGACTTGCAAAGATAAACCAATCATACATAAAAGAATTCAGAGAAGATTCAAATATTGTTCATAGATAAACTTGATCATAAACCCACAATTCATCGGATCTCAACAAACACACTGCAAAAGAAGATTACATCGAATAGATCTCCAAGAGAACTGAGGAGAACATTGTATTGAGATCCAAAGAGAGAGAAGAAGCCATCTAGCTACTAGCTATGGACCCGAAGGTCTGAGGTAAACTACTCACACATCATCGGAGGGGCCATGGAGTTGATCTAGAGGCCCTCCGTGATCGATGCCCCCTCCGGCGGAGCTCCGGAGAAGGCCCCAAGATGGGATCTCTTGGGTACAGAAGATTGCGGCGGTGGAAATAGGGTTTCGTGGTGCTCCTAGATGTTTGCGGGGTATATGAATATATATAGGAGGAAGAAGTAGGTCGGTGGAGCAACGAGGGGCCCACGAGGGTGGAGGGCGCGCCCAGGGGAGGTAGGCACGCCCCCTGCCTCGTGGCCTCATCGTTGATTGCTTGACGTCCACTCCAAGTCCTCTGGATCACATTTGTTCCAAAAATCACGCTCCCGAAGGTTTCATTCCGTTTGGACTCCGTTTGATATTCCTTTTTTGCGAAACACTGAAAAAGGCAAAAAGCAGCAATTTGGGCTGGGCCTCCAGTTAATAGGTTAGTCCCAAAAATAATATAAAAGTGTAAAATAAAGTCCGTTATCATCCAAAATAGATAATATAATAGCATGGAACAATAAAAAAATTATAGATATGTTGGAGACGTATCAAGCATCCCCAAGCTTAATTCCTTCTCGTCCTCGAGTAGGTAAATGATAAAAACAGAATTTTTGATGTGGAATCTATCTATCTATTCCTATACTAATTACAGACTCCCAAGAAATTACCTTCTTAATCAGTAATTAGGAGCCGTTAATCCGGTGGGTCCGTATTATTATGGTCTAGATTTACATATAGTATTTTCTCAACTTTGTCAAAAAGAACCTCGCCAAACGGCCCACAATTCTATCTCTTGATTCTGTTAATCTCGTGGGTCCATATTATTACGTTCTAGATCCACCTATAGTACTTTTCTCAACTTAGAAAAAAAACTGGATAAAAGGCCCACAATTCTATCTCTCGATTCTAAAAAAACATTGTAACGATCTCTAGAAACCTATACAATCGTAGCATGAAGCTTACGATCTTATGATCCTTATCTGCCATAGGCTCAGCTAAAACTAAATCTGCCCTAGGCAAAGGCTGGCTAAAAGGCCCACAATTCTATCTCTCGATTCTAAAAATAAAAAAACAATGTAACGATCTCTAGAAACCTATACAATCGTAGCCTGAAGCATACGATCTTATGATCCTTTTCTGCCACAGGCTCAACTAAAACTAGATCTGCCCTAGGCAAAGGCTGCGATCGCCATGGTTGTTCAAGCCGATCCACCTGCATACATGAACAACCTAACGAGGTTCAGCCAAACGTCATCGTGATGCAGCACGTCGGCCCTGAAGTGCACGATTTTTTTCCTAGGCGAGGCTGCAATCTCATCTTCTCTAGATCCTGCGCCACCATACCTATCTAAGCTAATCCACGTACTTCATCAAAGCCAACGCAGAGTTCCATGCGAACACCGTCTTGATACAGTGCGTTTCTGACTCATTCTCAGTCTTGCCGGTCTCTCAGTGTGTCAAATACCTGCAGGGATTCAACACGCCGCTGCTTCTCTTCGGCTATCACTGGTAGAAAAAGGGCCTGTTGTCCCGGTTCGTAAGGGCCTTTTGTCCCGGTTCCTGAACCGGGACTAAAGGGTCGGTACTAATGCCCTGTCCCTTTAGTCCCGGTTCAATCCAGAACCGGGACTGATGGGCCTCCACGTGGCCTGTGCGTGGAGCCCAGGCAGGAGACCCTTTGGTCCCGGTTGGTGGCAGCAACCGGGACCAATATGCATCCATGCATCAGCATTTCTGTGGCTGGGGTTTTTGTTTTTTTTGAAGGGGGGGGGATTTGGGGGTTTTGGGGGGTTAATTTAGGTGTTTCATATATTGTGTTAGCTAGCTATAATTAATAGAGAGAAGTGTCCTCTCTTATGTCCGTGCTTGGTCGACGCTACATACTATACATACGTATAGAGAGGACTAGACACACTAGCTAGCTAGTAAGAAAACGAAGGAAACAGAAGATCGTCATGAACATATATGCATACAGAGAGAAGTGATATCGACCACCTCTCCTTCTCCGAGAGATTGGTCGAACAACAAGTTCTCGTATATCTATCTGACACTACCAGCTACATATATACTATAATTATCTCTTATAAATATAATCATACGGACTCATGGTCCACATAGTATTCTCCGTCTTCAGCGATCACGTGGTCAAGAAAGAATGCCACCAATTCCTCTTGAATTGCTCGCATGCGAGCTGGTGCTAGGAGTTCATCCTGCTTCCGAAACATCTAATTTGAAGAAGGGGGTCTATATATATATATATGAATGAATGAATGAAACTCAACACAAATGATGGTAATAAAATAAAATTGTGAATGTTGTTATTTACATACTTCATATTGTTCGTCAGTGTAGCCCCGCTCACAGGTCGTGTGGCAGATGGGCTCGCAAATGTAGTATCCACAGAAATCATTCCCTTGTTCCTACCACAACCACTTTAGAAGAAATAGAGGTCAATCAAACTGATAAGCAAGAATGCCAAATCAATAGGAGATGCGCGGAACATGCTACTATAGTACTTACTTTCGGGTGTCTAAATTGGAGCTTCTTCGGGAGTCCTAGAGCTTTTTTGGAGAATTTTTTCCAAACCCTGCCAGACAAAGAAAACAATTACTTGATATATCAGGAAATGAACAAATTGCTGATATGGTGGATAATGATCGATTTAACTTCTCGAGCATTTGAGTCATGTCCGCATAGTCCTGGGGATCTTTTCGTCTTGAGTCTAAGACGGTTACTAGTCCCTGCTCAAGCTTAATCTCTAGGAGAATATAGTGGTAACTGCACACGCATGCATAACTCATCAATTACATTACTATAACCTTGACTAATATATAAGGGAAACCGAACACGCACAAGACAGTAACACTCACTTGAAGTTGTAAGGAAAGAGTATTATATCTTTGTTTTCATTTATTACCAACGATCGTAGCAAGTTGGCCTCGGTAGCTGCGGCATGAAATTTAACCTAAGTTGCATCTATGAGATATGTGTTAATGAACCCAATATCACTGACTTGTCTTTTCTTCGATTCGGCGATCTTCAATCTGCATAATATAGTGAGGATGATTATAAATACATGCAATGAATGAGCTGAGCTATATAGAGAGACTTAATGACAGAAGTAGTACTACTTACAGACAGTAGCAGGTACCATTGTTTTATTGAGGGCCAATTGATTGAAAAACTGAAAGAACTCCTCAAATGGAACAGGCAACAGTTCAATTCCAATAAGGTCATGCTCCTTTTTAACTTTCACATACAAAGTACTCCTCCCCCAGAGTCTCTGCAGATTTTCAAGTACCAATCATGCAATCTTCGCATCATCGTTGATAGAGATCTTTCATCTTTGACGAGAGGCTTCCCGTACTCGTATCTTTGTATCTGCACCTCCATGAAATCATAATGTACATCGTCGGGCAGGTAATCGCCATGATTGCTATAACCGGGCACCATCCTTGGATCATTAGCGACGTTGTCGCTTGGCACCTTGAGCGGGGGGCACGATTGCTTCGCTTGTTCGCCGAGCTGGGCAATTTGTTTCCCAGCTCGTCGTTCTTTCAGCCTTTGATCACTAACAGTACTTCCCGACCGCTCCACTTCGGCAAATTTTCTTTCGGCGGAGACTTGGGTGGTTTTGTCAAGGCAGACAGAGTGCGCTTCGCTTTCACCGGATCTACCTTCTCCTCCGGAGGTGGATGTTTCTTTGCTTTCACCCCTTCAAAGTAGTTCCTCACTTCTTCTCGTGCGATCTTGGCGTTCTCCTCCGGGGTCCTCTCGTATGGTAACTTCTCTGGAGTCTTCAGAGAAGGACCGAATCTGTATTTCCTCCCGCCTCTGGCTGTACTGCTAGACGCCGGCAAAGCAGACAGAGCGGTTGTCTTCTTTACTTGCTTACGAGGCGGAGAAGAAGGACTACGACGCGCCGGAGCAGCCGGAGCGGCGGCAGGTCTCTTCCGCCCTTGCTGACGAGGCAGAGAAGGAGAAGGCTGGCTGCTCGGGCGCGTCAGCGCAAGCGGAGAAGGAGGCGGAGTGCCGCCACGCGCCGGAGAAGGATCCGGTCGAGTGCCCTGATCATCACTCGCTGGAGGAGGAGGCGGTGGAGGAGGCGGGGTGCCCTGACTCGCCGGAGGAGGAGGCGGTGGAGGAGGCGGAGTGCCCTGACTTGCCGAAGGAGGAGGAGGAGGAGGCGGAGTCGTCTAGTTCGGAAGGTTGATGAGCTCCTTCCGCCATAGGCATGGAGTCTTCAGAGCAGACCCCAGCCTAGTCCCGGTAGGGTGGTCAAGCTGGAGGTCCTCAAATCCCTTCGTTATTTCATCCACCATCACCCTAGCATATCCTTCTGGAATCGGCCGGCAGTGAAAAGTTGCGCCGGGTTCAGTAAGATAAACAGAGCCAACAGCCGCCTTGACCTTCAAATTCATCCATTGCGTCATAAGGTGGCAATTTTGAGACTCCGTGATAGCATCCACGGGATAGCTGGCAGGAGCCGTCAAGGCATGCTCCGGCTGAAGCAGCTCGGTGGAAGCCATGCCGCTTCTCCGCTGAGATGGCGGGGTAGCTTTGGGGGAAGCTTCGGCAGTACGTTTGCTGCGATTTGCTTCTCGTTCCTCTATCGCTCTTACCCTTGCTTGCAGTGCCTGCATTTGGTTCTGCTGCAATTTTTTCCTCCTCTCCTGGGATTTGTAACCGCCTGCGTCCGGAAACCCAACCTTCCACGGAATGGAGCCTGGCATGCCTCGTGTCCGTCCAGGGTGCTCAGGATTCCCGAGGGCCATTGTGAGCTCGTCGTTCTCTCTATCTGGAAAGAACGTCCCTTGCTGCGCTGCTTCGATATACTGCTGAAGCTTCCTGACTGTATGTCCATTTGATCGTTCGTCCAAATGCACTTCCCTGTTACAGGGTCCAAGGTTCCGCCAGCCCCGAAGAACCAAGTCCGGCAACGGTCTGGCTAGTTAATTGTCTCTGGTTCGATCCCTTTATCAACCAGATCATTCTCAGTCTTGGCCCACTTAGGCCGGGCTACGAGGTAGCCACCTGACCCCGTGCGATGGTGATGCTTCTTCTTCACAGCATTTTGCTTGTTTGTCACCGACATCTTCTTACTATTTTCTGATGTCTTGTGGGCCACAAATGCGGGCCAGTGATCTTTGATCTTCTCATATCTGCCGTTGAATTCTGGTGTCTTTTTATTTTCGACAAACTTATTCAGCTCTTTCTTCCACCTGCTGAATAGTTCTGCCATCCTCTTAAGAGCAAAAGACTTGATTAATTGCTCTTTAACTGGCTTCTCTGGATCATCCTCTGGCGGTAGGGTGAAATTTGACTTCAGCTTAGTCCAAAGATCATTTTTCTGCATATCATTGACATAAGACACCTCAGGGTCTTTTGTAGCTGGCTTTAACCATTGCTGGATGCTGATCGGGATCTTGTCCCTAACCAAAACCCCGCACTGAGCAACAAATGCGCTCGTTGTCCGGAGGGGTTCAATCGGTTGGCCGTCGGGCGTGATTGCTATGATCTCAAACTTTTCATCCGAGCTCAACTTTTTCTTCAGGCCTCGTCTCTTTACCGAAGTTGTGCTTGATCCGGAGGGCTAGAAAAAAGAACAAAGACTTAATTAATATGTGTACATACCAAAACAATGAATGCATCAATTAGCTAGTCAGCAGAAGCTTAACTAATATATATACCTGGCCGGACTCGGTTCGGTCACCGGAGACGTCATCACGGTCTCCTTCTTGCACCGGCATTGGGCCACCGGAGCCGTCCTCACGGTATCCTTCTTGCACCGGCATTAGGTCATCGGAGCCATCATAATCATAGCCAGCTGCTTCCAGACCATCGGTGTCATTGAGAAACAACGAGACGACGGCATCACTTCCTCGTGCGATTATGTCCCCCAACAACTCTTCTTGTACTTCGTCTCGGGCGGTGTCCATAGTTTCTACAAATATTGACAACATGGCAATTATTATTCAAACATGACAGATGGATATATTAGTGGCAAACGTAGAACTAATATTAATAAATGGCCTCGACGCTGCTTCTCTAGGGTTTGGGGTGGCCTTGACGCTGCTTCTCTAGGGTTTGGGGTGGCCTCGACAACGCTTCAAGGATAAAAAAAGAAGAGGAAGAAGAAAAAGAAGAGGAGAAGAAAGAATAGAGGAGTAAGAACTCCTCTATTCTTTCTTCTCCTCTTTTTTTCTTCTTCTTCCTCTTTTTTTTATCGGGAATGAGGGTCGTCGAGGTTCACCGAGCGGTAGAGGAAACCCTAAATAGCAAGTATCGTGGGTGTGAGATACATGTGGCCGTCGGTGTCGGACACTACATCCACGTCCCACAAGTCACGTGGGCGTCGAAGCCCGCGTCACTTGTGGGACGTGGATGTAGTGTCCGACACCGACGGCCACATGTATATCACACCGACGATACTTGCTATTTAGGGTTTCCTCTACCGCTCGGCGACCCTCGACGACCCTCGTTCCCGATAAAAAAAGAGGAAGAAGACGAAAAAAAGAGGAGAAAAAGAATAGAGGAGAAGAACTCCTCTATTCTTTCTTCTCCTCTTTTTTTCTTCTTCCTCTTCTTTTTTTATCCTCTTCTTCCTCTCATGTTCGACGACCCTCGACCCCTCGGCGACCCTAGACCCCCTCTAGACCCCCTCATGTCGAAGTTATCGGGTAGGGGGTATATCGACAATGACATACCCGATACATACATACATATCACATGCATCCATACATATATGAACAAAATTAATATCTACTAATTAACAACCTAAATAAAAAAACTAATACATATAGGAAGAAGAAGAAAAAAGCAGAGAAGAAAGAATAGAGGAGAAGACTTCCTCTTCTTACTCTCCTCTTCTTCTCCCTCTTCTTCCCCTTCTTCCCTCGACCCCCTAAACTAGTTCTCAACCCTCGACCCCGTAAACTAGTTCTCAACCCTCGACCCCCTAAACTAGTTCTCGACCCCCTCATGTCGAAGTTATCAGGGAGGGGGTATATCGACCCCCCTCATGTCGAAGTTATCGGGGAGGGTTATATCGACCCCCCTCCTGTCGAAGTTAACGGGGAGGGGGTATATCGACAATGACATGCATACATGGAAAAAAATGCTATCCATCTATACGTACATAGCCACATACATATATACATGGAAATAATGCTATGAAAAAAATATGAACAAAAAATGCTATGAACAAAAAAAATACACATAAACAAAAAAATACATATATGAACAAAAAATGCTTTGAACAAAAAAATAATACACATATATGAACATCTATACATACATATATACATTATATATACGAACGAAAAAAATGAAAAAATGATAAACAGGTGGCAGCGGCTCACAGCAGCGAGGTTGACCGGCGAGGGCGACGGCGGGGGCGGCGAGGGCGCCGGCGAGGGCGGCGGATGGCTCGGGGAGGAGGGCGGCGAGGGCGGCATGGGCTCGGGGAGGAGGGCTCGGGGACAACGGCGAGATCGGGGGCGGCGCGGGCTTGGGGATGACGACGAGCTCGAGGGGCGGCGTGAGCTCGGGAAGGAGGGCTCGGGGACGACGGCGAGCTCCGGGGCGGCGCGGGCTCGAGGGCGGCGCGGGCTCGAGGGCGGCAAGGGCTCGGGGGCGGCGCGGGCTCGAGGAGCGGGCGGTTGCGGTGACGAGGAGCGGGTGGTGTCGGTGACGGCGACCTCGGGGCGGCGACGGCGAGCACGGGCAGCCTGGCGGCGTCGTCGGGGCGGGATCGAAGAAACTGAACCAAAATTTTCACAAGTGTAGCTTATATAGACGGAGCATTGGTCATGGTTCGTGGCACAAACCGTGACCAATGCCACCTTTAGTCCCGGTTGGTGCCACCAACCAAGACCAAAGGCCTCTTTTCAGCAGCCCAAAGGGCGGGAAGCGGCAGCCTTTGGTCTCGGTTGGTGGCACCAACCGGGACTAAAGGGGGGCATTGGTCACGGTTTGTGCCACGAACCGTGACCAATGCCCCCCTTTAGTCCCGGTTGGTGCCACCAACCGAGACCAAAGGCCTTGTGCGGCTGCTGCATCGAAAGTTTAGTCCCACCTCGCTAGTTGAGAGGGGTGCACAGTGATTTATAAGCCCCACTGCCGCACCTCTCTCGAGCTCCTCTCCATTGCAGGTTTACGGGCCTAATTGTCACTGCTATGCCTGTGGGCCTACTGGGCCTCCTGCGGGCCTGAATCCGGGCCCTTGGATGGGTTTCTAGTCGTATTCAGGCCATGGGGGCCCAGTAGGTGGCATTTGTTTTTTGTTTTTTTGTTGCTTTATTTATTTTCTTTTGTTTTTTGCTTTATTTTTTAATTCTTTATGCTTTTAGTTTTAGAAAAATTATAAACTTTTTGTTAATGCCATTAGTTTTCAAATTTGAAAACACTTTTTTGTTTTCTTTGTTGCTTTATTTATTTTATTTTGTTTCTACTTACAACAAAATACTTATTGTTGCTATTTTTTTCCAGTTTTTTTGTTTTGTTTTCTGCATTATTTATTTTCTTTTGTTTTTTGCTTTATTTTTTATTCTTTTTGCTTTTAGTTTTAGAAAAATTATAAACTTTCTGTTAGTGCCATTAGTTTTCAAATTTGAAAACACTTTTTTAGGTTTTTTGTTTTCTTTGTTGCTTTATTTATTTTATTTTGTGATTAACTTTACTATAAAAATAGTTTTTTCCTGTTTTTTTGATTTGTTTTTTGCATTATTTATTTTCTTTTGTTTTTTGCTTTAATTTTTAATTTTGTTTGCATTTAGGTTAGCAAAATTATAAACTTTCTGTTAGTGCCATTAGTTTTAGAAAAATTATAAACTTTCTATTAGTGCCATTAGTTTCCAAATTTGAATAGTTAAAATTTGAATTCTTTGAAATTTGTGTGAATCACAAGTTTGTGATTAACTTACTGAAAAAATGAGAATAGATGCGCTTATAGAGAAAATTCAACCTAAATTCATAGTAAATTTCTATGAATTTTAGAGAAATTCACTATGAATTTAGGTTAAACTTTTCTCTATTAGGGCATCTATTTTCACTTTGAGAGGAGCTCAACAAGGCAGAGAGGGAAGGGCTTATAAACCGGTGTGAGCCCCCTTCGGTTGGCGAGGTGGGACTAAACTCCGCCCGCAACGAGGACCAACCCTTTAGTCCCGGTTTGTGGCACAAACCGGGACTAATGGTCATGGGCCAGGGGCGAGGAGCAAAATTATAAACTTTCTGTTAGTGCGATTAGTTTTAGAAAATTGAAAGTTGGCATGGGCCAGGGACTAATGGTCATGGTATTACGAGGGCCGAACCATAATACATTAAAGCATTTCAAATGAACTCTGAAAAAGTTGAAAGTTGGCATGGTATCATAATTTCACCCACAGAGCATGTGCATGTACAAAACGGACAATTGTAGCATGTTCATGTGTTACAAAGTTGGCATGGTATCATCATAATAGTTGCGGGAGAAAGTCCACTTTTTCTTCGCTTGTGTCATTTGCTTATTGCGCCGTAACCATGGATAATCTTCATTGTTTATCAGGATGCCTGGGTCAGCCTTGACATTGAAGGGAGGAATTTCATGAAACTTTTCATAATCTTCAGACATGTCTGTCTTGCCGTCCACTCCCAGGATGTCCCTTTTTCCTGAAAGAACTATGTGGCGCTTTGGCTCATCGTATGATGTATTCGCTTCCTTATCTTTTCTTTTTCTCGGTTTGGTAGACATGTCCTTCACATAGATAACCTGTGCCACATCATTGGCTAGGACGAACGGTTCATCAGTGTTGTCGGCGTTCTGGGAACGGGGGTCCCCAGACTTGCCTGCCTGCGGCCTGCGGCGTGGCTCAATGGGGGCCCAGCACGGCCCATCTTCATCAAAACGAGGCTCAAGACCCTCGCGAGGGGCCAAGCCTCGCGAGGCGGACGACACGGTGCATCCCCAGGCACAGCCTCGTCAGGCTGGCTCGCGAGGAGGCGGAGAGTTCAAGGCGGGGTACCTCGCGAGGTGCCCATGACGCAAGCCATGATGACACGGGGCACCAGGCAGGTGCCAGCGCGCGCAGCGTCCCTCTTTCCTCTTTGGTGCAAAGAGAGCAAGCGTATCAGTGGAGTACCGAGGCATCAGGCAAAGGTTGCCACTTCGGTGCAACGAGACCAAGGCCAGGAGGACTACGAGATGGAGGTCACCATGGAGCCCAGCGCGGCGTCATCACCAGAGCCTTTGGCAGGCGAAGACTGCTTTTGTCAGGATAGATGTACTCGCTGTCCCCATTCAAATTAGCCCGCCATTGTTGGATCCCTTCCCGCTCAGTATTTGGGGAGAGGACCAGGGTCTCTATAAATAGGACTAGCCACCCACATAGCAGGGGGTTCGGTTTTTTGGAGGGGGTTGGTTCGTTCGGTCCGCAAGTAGAGAGAGAAAGAGAGAGAGGGTGACTGAGCTCTTCACAACAGTTCATCACCACAGCCAAGAACGGACCCTCGCGAGGCTGTTCTTTCTTGTATTGTTGATCCACACCAGCCCTAGGAGGCAATCCATCCACCACACACTGGAGTAGGGTATTACACCACAACGGTGGCCCGAACCAGTATAAATCTTGTGTCTCTTGTGTGTTTCTTTTAGTAGTTTAGATCCCATCGAGACGGAGAGGTTGAAGGTGAGATTTCCGCGTGCACCACAGTGTTCGAACCTTAAGGGTCTGCCGGAACCCGAAATCTGACATTTGGCGCGCCAGGTAGGGGTGCGCCGGAATTCGTCTTCCACCGCTCTGCTCTCCTCCGACCGTCGCATCCATGTCTGACGCTCGTCGGGCCCGCGCCGAGCCGCCATCGCTTCTCGCGTCGCCCAGACGGCCCCCATCGGTGGGCGCCCTCGTCGTTCCCCGTCGCCCGCCGTCAACGCCGCCACCGGCCCAGCGGGGGGGCGAGCAGCAGGCATCGTCTCAGCACCCGTCCGTGCGGCAAGACGGCCGCACCGCCACTCCATCACTCGCTCCAGCCGGTTCTTTGTCCCGCGCGCTCCGCGCACCCTTGGAGGCTCGAGCTGCGCCCCTCGCGGCAAACGAGCTCCTGCGCTATCGTCCCGTCGACGATGTCTACGAAGAATGGCTCAACCGCGCTGCAGGGGGCTCTTCCGCGCCGTCCGTCCCTGTGCGCCGCACTCCGCCCCGCGCGGGCAACGAAGCTCCAGAGGCACACCAGCCGCCTCCCCTCCAAGAAGATGCCGTGGCTCCAAGGCGCTTGGTCCCTGGGCGGAACCCGCTCCGTCAGGCGCCAGCGCAGCAAGAGCGAAGCTGCCAGGAAATCCCTTGCCCGCAGGGGGCTGCCAGGGCGCTCCCTGCTCTGGCACGCCGCGACCCTGCTCCAGCTCTGGCACGTCAAGACCCCACCCTGCTCCTAGCTGCAGCGCGTGGGGACCCTCAAGACCAAGCTCTCCACCAACCGAGGCCTTTCGTGGCCACCGTGGGCTGCCACGCCTACACCACTGAGCTGCGTAGCGTCGCGTGGCCCGGCAAGTTCAAGCCCGACCTGCCTCCTCGCTACGACGGCACAACTGACCCCACGGAATTCCTCCAGCTCTATGAGCTGGGCATCGAGGCTGCCGGCGGGGATGAAAAGGTCATGGCGAACTGGTTCCCCATGGCGCTAAAGGAAGGGGCGCGAACCTGGCTCCTGAATCTGGCTCCAGGCATGATCTCCTCCTGGGACCAGATGCGCGCCCGCTTCATCGCCAACTTCCAAGGTACTCGCGACCGGCCGCCTGCCGTGAGCGACATGCGCCGTATCAAGCAACAACCCGGAGAGACCCTGCAAAAGTACATCCAGCGCTTCAACAGCGCGCGCCTCATGATCCCCAGGGTGTCAGAGGAGGCCATCATCTCCGCCTTCTCTGACGGCGTGCGTGACGTCAAGATGAAGGAGGAGCTGGCGATGCACGAAGACCTCTGCACCTCCCTGGAGCTGTTCAACTTGGCGAACAAGTGCGCCAGGGCTGAGGAGGGACGTCTCTCCCTCCTCGAGCTGCCTGCCGCGGACCCGGAAGAGAAGAAGCCCAAGGCCAAGGACGTGAAGCGCAAGGGGGCTGCCATGCTCGCAGCCGAACCAGACACCAAGCGGGGCAAGGATCTGCCCGAACCCTCCAGAGGTAGCCGGTACTGTGTGTACCATGACCTCCACACCCATAACACCAACGAATTTCAAGAGCTCCGCGCCGTACGGGAAGGAAGGATTGGCCGCCGCCCTGACCATGCTGACCGGGGCTATGGCTGAGGAGGAGGAAGAAACCCAGGGCACTGGGAAGACCGCGGCCCGCGCCAGGGGTGGCGCGACCAGCCTCGCGAGGACCGCTGGCGGGACCTGCCTCGCGAGGGGGACTGGAGAGACCAGCCTCGCGAGGACCGCCCTCATGGCAACGCAGGCCTACCTCCGCTGCCGCCTCCACCAAGAAGGAGCGAAGACCGCCATCAAGACGAGGGGGCTGGGGCCTTCCAGGAGCCGCGCGCGATCGCCTGCATCCTGGGCGGAGCTCAAGCCCCGGCCTCCCAACGTATCTTCAAGCAGTTTGCCCGTGAAGTGAATGCAGCCCTCCCCAAGCTCGAAGCAACGCGCCCCCTCAGGTGGTTGGCGTGCCCCATCACGTTCAGCTCGGCAGACCAGCTCAAGTGCGTAGCCACTGCAGGAGTCCTCCCGATGCTCTGCTCCTCGGTCATCAGCAACATGCAGGTCACCAAGACCCTCATCGATGGCGGGGCAGGGCTCAACGTCCTGTCCGTGGAAACATTCAACAACCTCCAAGTGCCCTATGACCAGCTTCAGCCAACCAGGCCTTTCTCCGGGATCACCGACGGTTCCACAATCCCGATCGGGCAGGTCCGCCTCCCTGTCACCTTCGGGGCCCGCAGCAACTACCGCACCGAGCTCATCGACTTCGACGTCGCCCACATTCGCCTGCCGTACAACGCCATCCTCGGGTACCCAGCGCTGGCCAAGTTCATGGCCGTGACCCACCACGGCTACAACGTCCTCAAGATGCCAAGGAGTGGCGGCGTCATCACGGTGCCCTGTGAAGAGAGAGATGCAGTGTGTTCCCTGGAGCGAGCCTTTCAGGCCGCGTCGCTAGAAGACCCAGATCGCGGAAGCAGGAGGCTTCGTGAGACCACCCCCAAGAAGAAGAAGACGTCGTCTGGCTCAGCCCTCAGGAGGCAGGCCCCTCAAGGCCCGTGCCTCCTCAGGAGGGCCCTCCGTCCATCGCATAGGAAAGCGCGCCCGGTGCCCTCCTCAGGCAGGGCTTGGGGGCTCTCACCTGGAGGGCCACTGACCTAGCCGGAGTCACGAGGGAGGCGCTTGGGCACCATGTGGAGGCGTGCTTCACAGCACGTTTCCCTCGAGAGGGAGCCAGGCGAGGAAGATCAGAACCGCAAGAGTTCGTTGACGAGGCCATTCAAGAGCTACAGGAGACAAGGATCATGAGAGGTTGCCGCCGCTTGCCAGCCATGGCCCCACATCCAGGGGAGGATGGTGGGCTGCGCATCTGCGTCAACGTACCAGGGCTCAATTAGATCGCCCCAATGGAGCGCCTCTGGCCCTCGTAAGTGGGGTGCTGCGGAGGTCCACCCCACAGCTATGTTCGCATGCCTTACGGCCTGCCGAGCATGGCTGTGGCATACCAGCGCCTCATGAGGGGCATCGTGGAGGCTCAGGAAGACAGGCGTTCCGCGGCCTTGGCGGAGATGGAGGCAGCTCGCGAGGGGTCACCAGCGCCTCCGGAGCCTCCCGAGGCCCCGGGGCCTGGGGGCTCGTGAGGATCGGCTTCCGCAGCCCGCCAAGTCTGCCGCACCAACGCCACTACGCCGACGACATCCTGAGGTGACATCTTTCAAGTTCCGTTCTCAGCTGGGAGCACCCTCCCAGGGTTGCATCACTCCCAGGCCGCGTGGGTCCGTCCCCATGGCATGTATCTGCATTTACCTTTCCGTCGTTAGTTTGCCTTGTTGGGGGCGCCCCTCGGGCTGCATCATCCCGAAGCCGCTGGGGCCAGGCCCAGCGGCGTGTATCTCCGTAGTGTTTATTTCCAACTATGCATTGCCTATCACGCTTAGCTGCATGGTGCCCGTCCGCAGTATCTTCTCTTCCCATGTCGGCCACTTGCACGTTAAAGGGGGGTGCCTGAGCATCGCGACTCAGGGCTCTTATTGGCTCTCCAGCCCTCACCCTCTGGCCTTGTCCACGGCATCGTGACCTGGCATACCAGCGATGGCTAAGACAAGCTCGAGGGCCGGGACCCGAGGACGTAGAGTACCGGCATCTAACCAAATTTTGCAGGGACACATCTCAAGATATGGCCCAGTGCCGGGCGCAACCCGCCCAGAGGTAGGGCCTCGTGAGTCCCGCGCTGGCTCACGGGTGCCCAGATACACCTCACCCAGCTCTACCGAGCCGGTCACGTGTCAGGGCGGGGCTGTATACGCCCCGGGGGCTCCTCCCGGAGGGGAGCCCCCTCCCACGTACCAGTGGAAGCACCATGCTCCGTGCTGGCTGACGACACTGCCGAGGAGCGGCTATGCCCGTACACATACGGAAGCGCTATGCTCCGCGCTGGTGATAAACAACTAAGGGTGGCCTCCGGGCCACATTAACCTCAGGGAGCCCAAAGCTCAGTGGCTGGCCTCATCGCAACGCCTCCCCTCGGGAGCGCCGCGCGAGGGGGCTGGGCACGGGGGCTACGGCTGGGTCACGCCCAGACGTACGCCGCCCAGCCAGGCCCCTCGGGCCTGGTTCGCTGCGCGTCTCTCCCCGAGCGGAGCCAAGGTATGAAGGCCGTTTGCGCGTCAAGGGGGACCCCTGGGCATCGCGACCCAGGGGCCTAACTGGTCCCGTAGCCCCTCACTCCTTAGTTCCGAAAGGCTATGCTGGGTGAGGTACGCGCGGGGCCGGGCTCTGCAGTCGTAGAACAGTAGCCACGCTTACATCTAGCCTCATCACCCGCTGTTCGCGCGTCAAGGGGGACTCCTGAGCATCGCGACTCAGGAGCCTAACTGGCTCCGTAGCCCCTCACTCCTTAGTTCCGAAAGGCTATGCTGGGTGAGGTACGCGTGGGGTCGGGCTCTGCAGACGTAGAACGGAAAACACGCCTACATCACGCTTCCCTACTTGTTGTTCGAGCGCCAAAGGGGACTCCTAAGCATCGCGACTCAGGAGCCTAACTTGTCACGTGGCCCCTCACTCCTTTGGTCCCGTCCTAGTTTTCGGTCGGGGCTGATGCTGGGTGAGGCATGCGCGGGGCCGGGCCCTACCGGCGTAGAACACAAGCAAGTAGGGAAGAAAAGCATAAAATCCAAGGAACTTAAAAGCAAATATTACAGTCCATACTGTCAATCTCAATACCAAACGCAAGTTTAAATGCCTCCCCGAGGCGTGATGCATGTGCAGGAACCTAAAGAAGAGCAGGGACGGGACGGAGTCACTCGTCGGCGCTGGTTTCGCCTTGTGGAACAGCAGGGTCGGCAGCGCCTTGCTTCGGCCTGGTGCTGAAGGCCCGGAACTTCTCCAGCAGCGCCTCCGCGCACCCGTTCACGGCTTCGACAGCGGCAGCAACACCCTCGCTGCTCACCGGTTCCAGCAGGGCGTCGAGGTCGGTGTTGGGATCGCGGAGGTAGACGTGGGCGAAGACCCGTGTCAGCGCGGCAGAGGACAGGACGTGCGCCTCGGCCTCGGCCCCGGGGCCGATGCCAAGGACGATGTCCTCAAGAGCCTTGACCAGGAAGGGAAGCAGCTTGGCGGGGCCATCCTCGTCACCAACAAGCGGGCTGTCCAAGCCGCTCTCGTAAAGCATCTTCAGCGAAGCGCGGGCGTCCTTCTCCATGTCCGCGAAGGCTACGCGATCTTCGGCGAGGACCTGAGCCTTGGCGTCCAGCTCGGCCTTCGTCGCCTCCAGCTCCTGCTTCCACATGCCTAGACACTCGCGGCGCTTCTTGAGCTTGGCCTCCGAGTCCTCGAGCGCCGCCTCACGCGCCTTCGCCCCCTTCTCCTGCTCTTGGTGAAGGCAAACCTCCTCCGCAAGTTGGCCCCGTAGGCCTTGCAGCTCGTCCTCCAGCGCCTTGCAGCGGTCGCGGGCCTTGACCGCTTCCCCCAGGGCCGCGTCACGAGCAATCTTCGCCTCAAGGACGGCCCGCTTCTCCTCGTCGCAGGCCGTCGAAGCCTGAACCAGCGCCGCCCGGATCGAAGCATTAGAGCGAATCCACCCCGAAGCCAGTTCCAGAAGCCCGGCCACCAGGCGAGAGTCGGCGTCGAGAAGGTCCTGACGCAGCCGGTCCAGTTCAGCAGCAGCATGCTCCAAGACGGAGTAAGAAGACGGAGGAGCCTCGGCGCGCTCCAGGACGACAAGAGGAGCTGAGGGAGCAGTGGCCAGCAAAACGGGAGGAGAAGGTGGCGGCGGCAAGGCCGCCGAATCCCGAGCCAGCGTTCGCTGCGTCTCCCCAGCCGTGGCAGTGGCGCCAGACGAGGACACCTCAGGAGTCACCTGGTCCATGGGGGCTGAGCTCGCCCCCTCCAGAATGGCCAGACCTCTTGAGGGCGACCGACCAGGAGAAGCCCGCGCACTGCGATCGCCCCCTTTCGCAGGCGGGGGCGCTGCCGTGGATGGAGCCTTAGGAGCCCACTTCGGTTTCTTCGCCGTGGGCGCCCGCCTACTCAAGAGAAGCAACCATCAAGCCTCGTCGGCAGAATGAGAAACAAGAGAACAAGGATCAAGCGCTTACGGGTCATCGCCGGTGAGCTCAGGCAGCTTTCGGCCTAACTTCAAGCCAAACAGCCGGCTGGAAAGGTCGACCTTGGGAGCAGAAGGCGCGGCAGCGGACTGCCCCGGGGTAGGGGCAGGCCCGCGGGGGACCAGCCCGGTCCTGTCCTTCTTCGGGATCGGGGGCGAGCTCCCGCTACCCAGCACATCGTCGTCATCATCATCATCATCATTGCTCGGCGATAGGCGGAGAGTACGGGGCGAGCGCCGAGGGAAGGGAGCCCTCGACTCTCCGTTAGTCGCCCCGGAGTCGGGCCCCTCTCCCCGCTCCTCTTTGCCCTTCTCCTCGCTGGAGTCACTGGAGGGCACGTCCACCAGTCCTTCAGAAGGCGCCACGGGCACGAGCCCGACCCCGTTGAAAACGGGCATGGACTTCACCACCTGCTCCCAGTCGCTGCGAAGAAACAAGGGCTCGGGAGCGCCCTCCAACCTTGCCACCGTGCCCCCGACCAGAGATTGAAGAACCGCGTCCACGTCCTCTTCGTCCACAGGCACGGGGCTCAGATGAGGCCTCCATATCGGAGAAGAGTACTGCCGGAGTGGAGCCAACTGCTGCTCCAAGAACTCCCTCAATAGTGATGCGCCGGTCAACTTCGCCGTTACCATGTTGGCTGGCCTCAAGTCCGCATCCATCTTCTCCAACACCGGCTTCGCGCGGGAATCTGCGAGCTCCTCCCGGCACCAGTTACTGGCGCTCACGGCCTGCTCCGTGGGCGGGATCAGCCGAGGGTGGACGCGCCCGGCGTCAACCAAGACCCACTTGCTCCGGAAGCCATCAGCCCTCTTCCCGGGATTCGAGATGGTAATGGTGCTGCCATGCACGACGAAGCTCGCACACGCGGAAGGAGAACTGCCAGAAATCTGGAGGTAGAAGTAGTGGCGCAGCAAGGCCACCGAGGGCTGCACCCCTACGTGGGCCTCGCAGTAGTAAGCAAAGATCGCCAGGAGAAGGACAAAGTTGGGGTGGAGATGCAGAGCCAGCAAGTTGTAATGGCGGAGGACAAAGAAGAAGAACTCGGAGAAGGGAGGCACCAAGCCCGCTGCGATGGCGCTCGCAAAGAAAGGGTAATAGGTGCTCCCTCGACCTTCAGGGGAGGCGGAGCCGACCTTGAACACCTCCGTCCCGACGACGCCCTGTGCCGCCGCCATCCGGCACAGCCGGGCAAAGGTGGCCTTGGACACAGTCGACGGGTCCAGAGTGGGGGAATACCAAGCTTCGGCCGGAGGCTTGCGAGGCGCCATGGCTTCCGAGGTCGCGCAGCCGGAGTAGATCTGGAAGTTTGGGGGAAGAAAGGGGAGGCTTAAGAAAGGGGATCTGAGCAGCAACCGAAGAAAGCAAGGGGGAAGTCTGGGAAGATGCCTCTCCCTCGTTGACCCGCGTGGTCGCTAAGGCACCCACGTCCAATCAACCGCCACGCGGCATCCGAGGCCGCAGGCTGTTAGGGCCCACGGCGCTTCGCCCTTGCCCTTTCGCCTCTCGGCACGGCCAAGTCCATAAGCGCCTTGGGCCCGGGGGCTACTGTCGGCGTTCTAGGAACGGGGGTCCCCAGACTTGCCTGCCTGCGGCCTGCGGCGTGGCTCAAGTGGGGGCCCAGCACGGCCCATCTTCATCAACACGAGGCTCAAGACCCTCGCGAGGGGCCAAGCCTCGCGAGGCGGACGACACGACGCATCCTCAGGCACAGCCTCGTCAGGCTGGCTCGCGAGGAGGCGGAGAGTTCAAGGCGGGGTACCTCGCGAGGTGCCCATGACGCAAGCCATGACGACACGAGGCACTAGGCGGGTGCCAGCGCGCGCAGCGTCCCTCTTTCCTCTTTGGTGCAAAGAGAGCAAGCGTCTCAGCGGAGTACCGAGGCATCATGCAAAGGTTGCCACTTCGGTGCAACGAGACCAAGGCCAGGAGGACTACGAGACGGAGGTCACCATGGAGCCCAGCGCGGCGTCATCACCAGAGCCTTTGGCAGGCGAAGACTGCTTTTGTCAGGATAGATGTACTCGCTGTCCCCCTTCAAATTAGCCCGCCATTGTTGGATCCCTTCCCGCTCAATATTTGGGGAGAGGACCAGGGCCTCTATAAATAGGACTAGCCACCCACATAGCAGGGGGTTCGGTTTTTTGGAGGGGGTTGGTTCGTTCGGTCCGCAAGTAGAGAGAGAAAGAGAGAGAGAGAGAGGGTGACTGAGCTCTTCACAACAGTTCATCACCACAGCCAAGAACAGACCCTCGCGAGGCTATTCTTCCTTGTATTGTTCATCCACACCAGCCCCAGGAGGCAATCCATCCACCACACACTGGAGTAGGGTATTACACCACAACGGTGGCCCGAACCAGTATAAATCTTGTGTCTCTTGTGTGTTTCTTTTAGTAGTTTAGATCCCATCGAGACGGAGAGGTTGAAGGTGAGATTTCCGCGCGCACCCCAGTGTTCGAACCTTAAGGGTCTGCCGGAACCCGAAATCCGACAAGTGTACCCAAGATTTTTCAGATCCACTGTTGTCATTCCGTACTATGGGTCTACATGTACCCCGCCGCCTGATAGATTGACCCATTTGCACTTAAACAAAGGGACCTTAAAATCAGGTCCATAGTCAAGTTCCCATATGTCCACTATGTAACCATAATATGTGTCCTTTCCGCTCTCGGTTGCTGCATCAAAGTGGACACCGCTGTTTTGGTTGGTGCTCTTTTGATCTTGGGCGATCGTGTAAAATGTATTCCCATTTATCTCGTATCCTTTGTAAGTCAATGCAGTCAAAGATGGTCCCCTGGACAACAAGTACAACTCATCACAAATAGTGTTGTCACCTCTGAGACGTGTTTCCAACCAACTGCTGAAAGTCCTGATGTGTTCACATGTAATCCAGTCGTCGCATTGCTCCGGGTGTTTGGAGCGCAGACTGTTCTTGTGTTCATCGACATACGGGGTCACCAAGGTAGAGTTCTGTAGAACTGTGTAGTGTGCTTGAGACCAAGAATATCCGTCCCTGCATATTATTGAGTCTCTTCCAAGAGTGCCTTTTCCAGTCAGTCTCCCCTCATACCGCGATTTAGGGAGACCTATCTTCTTAAGGCCAGGAATGGAGTCAACACAAATCCCGATAACATCCTCTGTTTGGTGGCCCATGGAGATGCTTCCTTCTGGCCTAGCGCGGTTACGGACATATTTCTTTAGGACTCCAATGAACCTCTCAAAGGGGAACATATTGTGTAGAAATACGGGCCCCAGGATGACAATCTTGTCGACTAGATGAACTAGGACGTGCGTCATGATATTGAAGAAGGATGGTGGGAACACCAGCTCGAGACTGACAAGACATTGCGCCGCATCACTCCTTAGCCTTGGTAAGATTTCTGGATCAATCACCTTATGAGAGATTGCATTGAGGAATGCACATAGCTTCACAATGGCTAATCGGACGTTTTTCGGTAGAAGCCCCCTCAATGCAACCGGAAGCAGTTGCGTCATAATCACGTGGCAGTCATGAGACTTTAGGTTCTGAAACTTTTTCTCTGGCATATTTATTATTCCCTTTATATTTGACGAGAAGCCAGTCGTGACCTTCATACTGAGCAGGCATTCAAAGAAGATTTCTTTCTCTTCTTTCGTAAGAGCGTAGCTGGCAGGACCTTTATACTGCTTCTGAGGCATGCCGTCTTTTTCGTGCAAACGTTGCAGATCCTCCCGTGCCTCAGGTGTATCTTTTGTCTTCCCATACACGCCCAAGAAGCCTAGCAGGTTCACGCAAAGGTTCTTCATCACGTGCATCACGTCGATTGAAGAGCGGACCTCTAGGTCTTTTCAGTAGGGTAGGTCCCAAAATATAGATTTCTTCTTCCACATGGGTGCGTGTCCCTCAGCGTCATTCGGAACAGCTAGTCCACCAGGACCCTTTCCAAAGATTACGTAGTGTAAATCATTGACCATAGCAAGTACGTGATCACCGGTATGCATGGCGGGCTTCTTCCGGTGATCTGCCTCGCCTTTGAAATGCTTGCCTTTCTTTCGACATTGATGGTTGGTCGGAAGAAATCGACGATGGCCCAGGTACACATTCTTCCTGCATTTGTCCAGGTATATACTTTCAGTGTCATCTAAACAGTGCGTGCATGCGTGGTATCCTTTGTTTGTCTGTCCTGAAAGGTTACTGAGAGCGGGCCAATCGTTGATGGTCACGAACATCAACGCCTTAAGGTTAAATTCCTCCTGTCTGTGCTCATCCCACGTACGTACACCGTTTCCATTCCACAACTGTAAAGGTTCTTCAACTAATGGCCTTAGGTACACATCAATGCCGTTGCTGGGTTGCTTAGGGCCTTGGATGAGAACTAGCATCATAATGAACTTCCGCTTCATGCACATCCAAGGAGGAAGGTTATACATACATAGAGTCACGGGCCAGGTGCTGTGATTGCTGTTCTGCTCCTCGAAAGGATTAATGCCATCCGCGCTTAAAGCAAACCATACATTCCTTGGGTCCTTTGCAAACTCATCCCAGTACTTTCTCTCGATTTTTCTCCACTACGACCCGTCAACGGGTGCTCTCAACTTCCCATCTTTCTTTCAGTTCTCACTGTGCCATTGCATCAACTTGGCATGCTCTTTGTTTCTGAACAGACGTTTCAACCGTGGTATTATAGGAGCATACCACATCACCTTCGCAGGAACCCTCTTCCTGGGGGGCTCGCCGTCAACATCACCAGGGTCATCTCGTCTGATCTTATACCGCAATGCACCGCATACCGGGCATGCGTTCAGATCCTTGTATGCACCGCGGTAGAGGATGCAGTCATTAGGGCATGCATGTATCTTATCCACCTCCAATCCTAGAGGGCATACGACCTTCTTTGCTGCATATGTACTGTCGGGCAATTCGTTATCCTTTGGAAGCTTCTTCTTCAATATTTTCAGTAGCTTCTCAAATCCTTTGTCAGCCATAGCATTCTCTGCCTTCCACTGCAGCAATTCTAGTACGGTACCGAGCTTTGTGTTGCCATCTTCGCAATTGGGGTATAACCCTTTTTTGTGATCCTCTAACATGCGATCAAACTTCAGCTTCTCCTTTTAACTTTCGCATTGCGTCCTTGCATCGACAATGACCCGGCGGAGATCATCATCATCGGGCACATCGTCTGGTTCCTCTTGATCTTCAGCAGCTTCACCCGTTGCAGCATCATTGGGCACATCGTCTGGTTCCTCTTGATCTTCACCAGCTCCCCCCGTTGCAGCATCACCGTATTCAGGGGGCACATAGTTGTCATCATACTCTTCTTCTTCGCCGTATTCCATCATAACCCCTATTTCTCCGTGCCTCATCCAAATATTATAGTGTGGCATGAAACCCTTGTAAAGCAGGTGGGAGTGAAGGATTTTCCAGTTAGAGTAAGACCTCGTATTCCCACATTCAGTGCATGGAGAAGACATAAAACCATTCTGCTTGTTTGCCTCAGCCGCAACGAGAAACTCATGCACGCCCTTAATGTACTCGCAGGTGTGTCTGTCACCGTACATCCATTGCCGGTTCATCTGCGTGCATTATATATAATTAAGTGTCCAAATTAATAGAAGTTCATCATCACATTAAAACCAAAGTGCATACATAGTTCTCATCTAACAACATATAGCTCTCCAGAGCATCTAATTAATTAAACCATACATTGAAACTATGTAAAACATTTCAATGCGAAAACAAATGCGATCATAATCGCAACCAAGGTAACAATTGATCCAACGGCATAATGATACCAAGCCTCGGTACGAATGGCATATTTTCTAATCTTTCTAATCTTCAAGCGCATTGCATCCATCTTGATCTTGTGATCATCGACGACATTCGCAACATGCAACTCCAATATCATCTTCTCCTCCTCAATTTTTTTATTTTTTCCTTCAACAAATTGTTTTCTTCTTCAACTAAATTTAACCTCTGGACAATAGGGTCGGTTGGCATTTCCGATTCACATACGTCCTACATAAATAAAATGTATGTCACGTTGGTCGGCATAATTTTCATAAACAATAAATGAACCAATAGTTATAAAGATAATATATATACCACATCCGAATCATAAACAGGACGAGGGCCGACGGGGGCGGATACCAAAACCATCGCACTATATAAGATGCAATAATAAAAGTAAGAAAAGAATACAAGTATCTATGTAAACATACAAGTAAGAATATTTTTCCTTTCAGAAAGAAGATAAGAACAAGAGGCTCACCACAGTGGTGCCGGCGATGAGCTTGGCGCGGGTGATCGACGGCGGTGAAGACGGGGACGGGGCGTGACAGACCGCTAAACCTAGACAAATATTATGGAAAATGGAGCTTGGAGGTCGAGCTTGGAGAGGAGAAAGCTTAAGTAGTGTGGCTCGGGCATTCCATCGAACACCTTGTCTGCATAGGAGTTGAGCTAGAGCACCACCAAGCCCTCTCCTCCTCGACCAGAGAAAAACAGAGCACTGGGGTGCTCTGCTCGCGAGCGAGGGGTATATATAGGCACCTCATTGGTCCCGGTTCAAGCCACCAACCGGGACCAATGGTGGTGGGCCAGGAGAGAGGCCCATTGGTCCCGGTTCATCCCACCAACCGGTACCAAAAGGTCCAGATGAACCGGGACCAATGGCCCACGTGGCCCGGCCGGCCCCCTGGGCTCACAAACCGGGACTAATGCCCCCATTGGTCCCGGTTCTGGACTGAACCGGGACTAATGGGCTGACCCAGCCTAGACCAAAGCCTTGTTTTCTACTAGTGTATTATGTGGATACACCATCAGCTATGTGGTTTCCCCCATGGAAATCAATCCATCTGCCTCTCAAATTGGAACAAGTGAGTTGGAGCGTGGATCTGGTGTACTCACTGGATTTATCATGTAGTTCAGGTTCGTCTACGAGAACTACTTTTCTTAAAATTGTTCTTTTTTTAGTTGTTTGTAATTGAATTGGCCATATCTTTTTCATTGTGTTCACTGTCAGTTTTATATCGTGTCCGTTGAGAATGCTCTAAGGGATTCGATTCTAAATCTTCTCTGGTATGCTCTTTGGATATGCCATGTAGATCAGAGGGAGTACAACTAGGGCTAATCGGCTATATCATTGTCATTGTGTTCCCAATCAGTTTTTATGGTGCCCTTTGAGAGTGTTCTCCAGATATTTGATCCAAAACTTCCCTGGTGTGCTGGGTATGTCATGGAGTGATGGAGATTGAGTTGGAGGGAGCACAACTAAGGGTAGCGCTACTCAAGTGTCTCAGCAACCCTCTATCTGACGACGGCGACAGCTAGCGCTCTGCTACAGGCGAAGGCTAGCAGGTCAGCTCACAACTCCTCCATATGCCCTCATTCTTTTGAATCACTGATTGTTTCGTAATGGATGTGTCCGCACAACACAACCAGAAGTATCAAGATACCTTTAGGGATATTGGTTAATTAGCCAGGTACGTACAAAATTATTAATCTAAATAGGACACAACACCAATATGGTGAACCATGCCATGACATGCCTAACATCTGCGTGCCGTGTGTAGGGTTTGAATCACGCATATAGACGACCAGCTGCATGTTCGCGCATGATCTTTGTGGTTTAAATAACCATATTCTTTTTTCGAAAAGAAGGCGTACCCTTGGCCTCTGCATCTCTTGATGCACCCAGCCATTTAAATAACCATATTCGCTCTGGTATTTCTATACTCACGTACTACTTAAAAGTTCCCTGGATTTAGAAGCATGTGTTTGCATGTCTTTGTGAAGAGGAGATAGGAAGATCCATTTTTTATTCTTTTCAGTTCATGAAGATGAAGCAATTAGATAATCAGAAGAATCTTTAATCTAATGTTTTTTGTCCAATTCACTAGCAGGTTAGCACCATCAATATTCCTCGACTCATGCCCCAACTAGCACAAAACTATGCCTCCGGCAATGATAGAACTTGAGTTTTGACGTCATCCAGTTATGGATCGCAACCATGTTCTGAACATCTGACCGTAGAACGATAGGAGCACCCCGTATCAGGACAAGGAGCAGGCTATGGGTTCCCAGTCTATTCCCCAGCAGGAACATCTTTTGTGGAGGACCAAGCTATTTAGAGGATAGTGAATCTGGTAAGCATCCAATAGATAACAAAAATCATAATTTTCTGTTGGCAATTT
The DNA here is from genome assembly GCA_034509565.1 of Triticum monococcum. NCBI lineage: Eukaryota > Viridiplantae > Streptophyta > Magnoliopsida > Poales > Poaceae > Triticum > Triticum monococcum. The sequence continues at coordinate 776,575,898 of CM067843.1, read as the reverse complement.
GATGCAGGGTTCAAGCCAATTTCTGTTTGAGCGTGCAGTAGAGTATGCGTGCCCCAAGATTTGATGTTTGGCTGAAATATTGTGTTGTTCGCAATTGGCAATGGAGATTTTTCATATTTTCTATCTAAATTCGTATGACTAGGTTTTCTTTTATTTATCATGTCTAAAATTCTTATCTACAAACATTCATGTGTATGTTTTCAGATTTTCAGATAAGAAATAAGCATACACGTGTGCATGTTTGTCAGATTTCTAGGGGAGAGAAGCCAACAGAGTACACAATGATTTGGCGAATTTGTATGTTTCCCATGGTCATGCACGGATTTAGTTATTGAGCAAATAATCATTCCATCATCTAAGCATCTCAGCCTTCCGGTCGCTTATTTCATGGATCACACAACCACTGTGGCTGGGCGAATGCAGGTAAATCAAAATTCTATACTGAACATTAGGTACCTCCATGGTAAAAGAAAGCTAGCCTGGAGGCATCAGACGGGCCTGCTCACCTAGCTTTAGAGCTTGTTCTGCATCATTAAGATGACACGATTATAGATTTATAATACTAGGTATACCAATTCCAACGCAAGTGACATGTATTCCTATATTTCCCTGCCCATCGTAAGAACTAAAAACTGTAGAAATTCTCACATTATCTCAAACATCTTGGTGTATGTCTATGATCTTTGGTATAGCTCTAAGGTTGATCGGATTTCCCTATAGGCTTAAAAAATAAAATGTTGTCACATATCCTAAATCATCTTTAGATCTCTTTGTAAGAGCACCTGACAGAGCTGCAAGCCTTGCTTGAATGCGCAGAAAATCATGTTAATATAGTTGATTGCCCCGAGTCAAATGTTTGAATTATTTTTTTCTGTGTACAAGCTTATATTATATTAATTTGAAGAAAATAAGAATTGTATAATTATCATATTTTATGTGGGGTGCTCCATTATTAAATCTAGAAGTTCATAATAGATAATATATCATTTTGTTGTTTTAAAACTAACTTGCTCTTTTGATTGGCAGAATGTTGATACTGACTCCGATCCAGGGCAAAACTTGAGTTGATCGCTGCTTCTTTGCTGAATTAATTAGTATTTTTGCTGGTTAGTTTTTATTATCACCCTACACAAATTATGCAGGGGTAAGAATACAAATTGTTTTATGGGCATGCTGACTACGTATTTCTGCAGTACTAAATATTGTTATTACCCCAATTTGCTTTGTCGGAGGTACCATTTATTCCCTAATATTCTGTTATGTGGGGCCAAGCCCGCAACATATCTGGAAAAATTTAGCTTGCCATATCTTTATGCGACTCATGCCCACATGTGCTAAGTTGTTTCAAGTATAATCTTAAACAGGTGGAAGGGGATTATTGTATATGTTGTTTAAGTACGTAACAATGCTTGGTCTTTCAGTAAGGAAGTCTGACCAGTTGATAACTTATTTGGTTACCTGCAACTAACATATGTTTGAGTCCTCAATAAACAATATATATATTTGAACATTGACCTTACCATGAGAATAATGTTGCTGCTGCAAAGGTATTTCTCTCTTAATAAGCATGTTTTTTCTGTCAAGGTATCGCAGGGCCAAACTCTTATATTCTTATATAGTCGATATCATGATACAAGTCCCACCGCTATGACCACACGTGCGCGGATGAGCAACTGGTGCACATGGTTCTGTCTTAGCCCACGAAGAACAACATTATGAGGCTGTGAAGAAGGCCGACGTTGAGAGCTAGGAGAAGCACACCACAATGTGATGGCATTGTGATGGATTAAGTAACCCGTGAAGAAGGCCATCCAAAAGAATTCTGTGGTTTTCTTCCTAGGAAACGCAAGCAACTCAAACATGCATGTTAATTCATGGTGGTAATATAAATTTTGCACGACACTATTTTCTAGCTTATCTGGTAATAATGGGAAGTATTATTGAGGAATGCAGATCATTTTAACCCTTCAGCTAGATTTTTCTACCATGTGATATGTGATAAAAAATGTTTAATAATGTGAAACTTCTCTAGATGTATAACTTGAGTATATATGTACTTACGGATAGAACAATGGTAATTGAATCAAAGGAATCGTACAACAATGTGTAATATCTGCGATGAACTATCATTTGGTATAGATAGGGTGACTAATGAGACATTTATGATTTTTGATGCAATATTAAAATTAAGCTCCTAAAATCGGTATGGTCTAACATAATATAAACATATATTTGAAGTATTCTTTGAGCGTGTGATAATTAATTATTGTAAGATATAATTTAACCATTGGGGATTTGGTTCTGAGATTTAATTCTAGGAAAATTCTAAAGCTAAAAATGCCAAACAAAATAAATGTTGCCCGTGCAGATGCACGGGTTGACGACTAGTGCTTCCTAACATATTTATCAATGTAATTTTCTTTATTGTGGCATGAATTTTCAGATCCGAAAGATTCAAGATAAAATTTAATATTGACATAAAAATAATAATACTTCAAGCATACTAACTAAGCAATCATGTCTTCTCAAAATAACATGGCCAAAGAAAGTTCATCCCTACAAAATCATATAGTTTGGTCATGCTCCATTTTCTTCACACAAGAATGCTCTCATCATGCACAACCCCGATGACAAGCCAAGCAATTGTTTCGTACTTTAGTAATCTCATACTTTTTTCAACTTTCACGCAATACATGAGCGTGAGCCATGGATATAGCACTATGGGTGGAATCGAATATAATCAAGGGGGTTATGTGGAGAAGACAAAAAAGGAGAAAGTCTCACATCGACGTGGCTAATCAATGGGCTAGGGATATGCCCATCAATTGATGTCAATGCAAGGAGTAGGGATTGCCATGCAACGGATGCACTAGATATATAAATGTATGAAAGCTCAACAAAAGAAACTAAGTGGGTGTGCATCCAGCTTGCTTGCTCACGAAGACCTAGGGCACTTGAGGAGGCTCATTGTTGGAATATACAAGCCAAGTTCTGTAATGAAAAATTCCCACTAGTATATGAAAATGACAAAACAAGAGACTCTCTATCATAAAGATCATGGTGCTACTTTGAAGCACAAGTGTGGAAAAAAGGATAGTAGCATTGCCCCCTTTTTTATTTTTTATATATTTTTGGGCCTTCTTTTTTTATTATTTGGCCTTTCTTTTTTTCCTTTTTATGGGACAATGCTCTATTACTGATGATCATCACACTTATATTTATTTACACCTCAATTATTATAACTCGATACTAGAACAAGATATGACTCTATATGAATGCCTCTGGCGGTGTACCGGGATTGCGATGAATCAAGAGTGACATGTATGAAAGAATTATGAATGGTGGCTTCGCCACAAATATGATGTCAACTACATGATCATGCAAGGCAATATGACAATGATGATGCGTGTCATAATAAACAAAACGGTGGAAATTGCATGGCAATATATCTCGGAATGGCTATGGAAATGCCATAATAGGTAGGTATGGTGGCTGTTTTGAGGAAGATATAAGGAGGTTTATGTGTGATAGAGATTATCTATCACGGGGTTGGATGCACCGGCGAAGTTTGCACCAACTCCCAAGGTGAGAAAGGGCAATGCACGGTACCGAAGAGGCTAGCAATGGTGGAAGGGTGAGAGTGCGTATAATCCATGGACTCAACATTAGTCATAAAGAACTCACATACTTATTGCAAAAATCTACAAGTCATCAAAAACCAAGTATTACGCGCATGCTCCCAGGGGGATAGATTGGTAGGAAAAGACCATCGCTCGTCTCCGACTGGCACTCATAAGGAAGAAAATCAAATAACACCTCATGTTTCAAATTTTTTACACAACGTTTACCAGACGTGCATGCTACGGGACTTGCAAACTTCAACACATGTATTCCTCAAATCCACAACTACTCAACTAGCACAACTTTGATATCACTATCTGCATATCTCAAAACAATCATCAAGTATCAAACTTCTCTTAGTATTCAATGCACTTATACGAAAGTTTTTATTATGCCTAAAAGCAAATTGCCATGTTGTTCTAAAGGACTCTCAAAATAATATATGTGAAGCATGAGAGATCAATTATTTCTATAAAATAAAATCACCACCGTGCTCTAAAATATATAAGTGAAGTACTAGAGCGAAAACTATATTGCTCAAAAGATATAAGTGAAGCACATAGAGTATTCTAATAAATTCCAATTCATGTGTGTCTCTCTCAAAAGGTGTGTATAGCAAGGATGATTGTGGTAAACTAAAAAGCAAAGACTCAAATCATACAAGACGCTCCAAGCAAAACACATATCATGTGGCGAATAAAAATATAGCTTCAAATAAAGTTACCGATAGACGAAGACGAAAGAGGGGATGTCTTCCGGGGCATCCCCAAGCTTAGGCTTTTTGGTGACATAGTATTTTACCTTGGGGTGCCTTGGGCATCCCCAAGCTTAGGCTCTTGCCACTCCTTGTTCCATAATCCATCAAATCTTTACCCAAAACTTGAAAACTTCACAACACAAAACTTAACAGAAAATCTCGTGAGCTCCGTTAGCGAAAGAAAACAAAACACCAATTCAAGGTACTGTAATTAACTCATTCTTTATTTATATTGGTGTTAAAACTACTGTATTCCAACTTTTCTATGGTTCATAAACTCTATTACTAGCCATAGATTCATCAAAATAAGCAAACAACACACGAAAAACAGAATCTGTCAAAAACATAATAGTCTGTAGTAATCTGTAGGTTTAGAATACTTCTAGAACCCAAAAAATTCTAAACTAAATTTCTGGACGTGAGGAATTTATCTATTAATCATCTGCAAAAATAATGAACTAAATATCGCTCTCCTGTAAAAAAATGGCAGCAATTCTCGTGAGCGCTAAAGGTTCTGTTTTTACAGCAAGATCAAAAAGACTTTCCCCAAGTCTTCGCGACGATTCTACTTGGAACAACCACTAATTAAACACAAAAAACACAACCAAAACAGAGGCTAGATAAATTATTTATTACTAAACAGAAACAAAAAGCAAGGAACAAAAATAAAATTGGGTTACCTCCCAACAAGCGCTATCGTTTAACGCCCCTAGCTAGGCATAAAAGCGAAGATAGATCTAGGTATTGCCATCTTTGGTAGGCAATCCATAAGTGGCTATCATAATAGATTCATAAGGTAATTTAATTTTCTTTCTAGGGAAGTGTTCCATGCCTTTCCTTAACGGAAATTGGAATCTAATATTCCCTTCCTTTATATCAATAATTGCACCAATCGTTCTAAGGAAAGGTCTACCAAGAATAATAGGACATGAAGGATTGCAATCTATATCAAGAACAATGAAATCTACGGGCACATAGTTCCTATTTGCAACAATAAGAACATCATTAATTCTTCCCATAGTTTTCTTAATGGTGGAATCCGCAAGGTGCAAGTTTAGAGAACAATAATCAAATTTACATAAACCTAGCAAATCACACAAAGTTTTTGCACTCGTGGAAACACTTGCACCCAAATCACAGAAAGCATAGCATTCATGATCTTTAATTTTTATTTTTATTGTAGGTTCCCACTCACCATAAAGTTTTCTAGGGACAGAAACTTCCAACTCAAGTTTTTCTTCATAAGATTGCATCAAAGCATCAACGATATGTTTAGTAAAAGCTTTATTTTGACTATAAGCATGAGGAGAATTTAGCACGGATTGCAACAAGGAAATACAATCTATCAAAGAGCAATTATCATAATTAAATTCCTTGAAATCCAATATAGTGGGTTCATTGCTATCCAAAGTTTTGACCTCTTCAATCCCACTTTTACCAATTTTTGCATCAAGATCTAAAAACTCCGAAATTTTTGGGACGCCTTCTAACTAAAGTTGACTCATCTCCAGTCCCATCATTATCAAGACTCATATTGAAAAACAGGGATTTAATAGGGGACACATCAATTACTTTTAGATCTTCATCTTTATTGTCATGAAAACTAGAAGAACACGCTTTCACAAAGCAATCTTTCTTAACACGCATCCTAGCGGTTCTTTCTTTGCACTCATCAATGGAAATTCTCATGGATTTGAGAGACTCATTGATATCATGCTTAGGTGGAATAGATCTAAGTTTCAAAGAATCAACATCAATCTTAAGCAAAATTTCTTCAATCAAAGCATTGAAACTCTTTTGCGAAGTAATAAATTCTTTAATACTAGATTCAGAATCAGAGGGCATCTTATAGGCAAACAAATTATCAAGGCAAGCAGAAACTAGCATATGCAAGGAAGCGGAAAGAAACAATAGCAATCTCAACATAACAAGAGGTAATTTAGTAACATGAAAATTTCTACCACCATATTTTCCTCTCTCATAATAATTACATGTGGGATCATAAGCAAACTCAACAAAATAGCTATCACATAAAATATTGTCAACACGATCCACATGCATGCAAAGTTGACACTCTTCCAAAATAGTGGGATTAACATTAACTAAAGTCATGACCTCTCCAAACCCACCTTTATCATAAATTTCATAAGATTGAATATTCTCCAAATATGTGGGATCTAAAGTTGACACTCTTCCAAACCCACTTTCAATAATATTGCAAATACTATTATAAATCTCATATTCATCATGGGGCTTAAATAAATTTTCAAGATCATAAGAAGAATCGCCCCAATCATGATCATTGCAACAAATAGTAGTCATAGCAAAACTAGCATCCCCAAGCTTGAGGTTTTGCATATTATTAGCACAATTTACGTTAATAGAATTTATAATAACATCATTGCAATCATGCTTTTCATCGAAGGAACCATCAAGTATGGGTGCAATAGAAACGATCTCATGTTTAACATAAGGAACAATAGCAAATTCATCTTCATAAATATTGGCATCATGGCCACAAGAATAGCAAGCATCATGTTCATCAAGGGATATTTCAATCAAATCATCGGAATCATAATTATCTATATATTCATGCATATCATTATTTTCTTCTTAAGCAACGGTTATTCTTTCAATAAATTCTTTGACATAGACATTATGAGCATAGTTTTCATAGCTATATTTAAGTATGTCAAAATTTTCAGATTTGTAGAGAGTAATATCATACTTTTCAATCAAAGAAGCAACTTCATAAGCACCCTTAAAAGCAACAAATTCTTCAATTTGTTCGATATCATAGTAACTATAAACATCCTTTGCATAAGAAGATAAGATTTCATTATCATTAAACTCACATAGGTAGGGGAGGTGTTTTTAGCGTTTTTAGAGCAACAAGTAAGATCGCAAATTTCACAAAGATTCCAAGCATAACATAACAATCTGTTTATTTGATCCGATAATAGTCTCCCTTTTTCAGAAAAACATGACGCACAACATGAGCATGCTCATCTAAAGATTTCCCATCAACTAGGCTAGTTGGGGTTTCAGCACGAGCGCATAAGGATCGGAGATGATCCATGTAGAACACTTTAAATGGATCCATATCAATAGATTTTTAGCAAGCAAAGATGCAAGCAAATAGAAGGCACATGGAAACACAAACAAAGATACATACGGGAAGAAGGCGAACGGAAAAGAGGGTGAATAAAACGGCAAGGGTGAAGTGGGGGAGAGGAAAACGAGAGGCAAATGTCAAATAATGTAATGCGAAGGACAAGAGTTGTGATGGGTACTTGGCATGTCTTGACTTGGCGTAGATCTCCCCGGCAACGGCGCCAGAAATACTTCTTGCTACCTCTTGAGCACTGCGTTGGTTTTCCCTTGAAGATGAAAGGGTGGTGAAGTAAAGCATCGTAAGTATTTTCCTCGGTTTTTGAGAACCAAGGTATCAATCCAGTAGGAGACCACGCGCGAGTCACCTCATACCTACACAAACAAATAAGAACCTCACAACCAACGCGATAAAGGGGTTGTCAATCCCTTCACGGCCACTTGCAAGAGTGAGATCTGATAGATATGATAATAATAAGATAAGTATTTTTGGTATTTTTATGATATAGATTGAAAGTAAAGATTGCAAAATAAAATAGATTGGAAACTTGTATGATGGAAAATAGACCCCGGGGCCATAGGTTTCACTAGTGGCTTCTCTCAAGATAGCATAAGTATTACGGTGGGTGAACAAATTACTGTCGAGCAATTGATAGAAAAGCGAATAATTATGAGAATATCTAGGCATGATCATGTATATAGGCATCACGTCCGTGACAAGTAGACCGACTCCTGGCTGCATCTACTACTATTACTCCACACATCGACCGCTATCCAGCATGCATCTAGAGTATTAAGTTCATAAGAACAGAGTAACGCCTTAAGAAAGATGACATGATGTCGAGGGATAAACTCATGCAATATGATGTAAACCCCATCTTTTTATCCTCGATGGCAACAATACAATACATGTCGTTTCCCTTTTTGTCACTGGGATCGAGCACCGCAAGATTGAACCCAAAGCTAAGCACTTCTTCCATTGCAAGAAAGATCAATCTAGTAGGCCAAACCAAACTGATAATTCGAAGAGACTTGCAAAGATAAACCAATCATACATAAAAGAATCCAGAGAAGATCCAAATATTGTTCATAGATAAACTTGATCATAAACCCACAATTCATTGGATCTCGACAAACACACTACAAAAGAAGATTACATCGAATAGATCTCCAAGAGAATCAAGGAGAACTTTGTATTGAGATCCAAAGAGAGAGAAGAAGCCATCTAGCTACTAGCTATGGACCCGAAGGTCTGAGGTAAACTACTCACACATCATCGGAGGGGCCATGGAGTTGATGTACAGGCCCTCCGTGATCGATGCTCCCCCCGGCGATGGAAATAGGGTTTCGTGGTGCTCCTGGATGTTTGCGGGGTATATGAATATATATAGGAGGAAGAAGTAGGCCGATGGAGCAACGAGGGGCCCACGAGGGTGGAGGGCGCGCCCAGGGGGGTAGGCGCGTCCCTGCCTCGTGGCCTCCTCATTGATTGCTTGACGTCCACTCCAAGTCCTCTGGATCACGTTTGTTCCAAAAATCACGTCCCCAAAGGTTTCATTCCGTTTGGACTCCGTTTGATATTCCTTTTCTGCGAAACACTGAAATAGGCAAAAAACTGCAATTTGGGATGGGCCTCCAGTTAATAGGTTAGTCCCAAAAATAATATAAAAGTGTAAAATAAAGCCCGTTATCATCCAAAACAGATAATATAATAGCATGCAACAATCAAAAATTATATATACATTGGAGACGTATCAGGCCCCTAGGTGAGTTGTGCCCCCCTCGGGGCACCCCTCTGGGACTTCTTTGGCCCAACTTGTTCCTTCTGGTCCATAAAAATTCTCCAAAAAGTTTCGCTGCATTTGTACTCCGTTTGGTACTGATATCTGCAAAGTAAAAAACACAAGCAAAAAACAACAACTCGTACTGGGCACTATGTCAATAGGTTAATCCCAAAAATGATATAAAGTTGCTATAAAATGATTGTAAAACATCCAAGAATGGTAATATAACAGCATGGAACAATAAAAAATTATAGATACGTTTGAGACGTATCAACCCACGAACACGGTCCGGGCCCAACCCACCGCAAGATTCCCTCCGTGTCTGCCCGACGTGTCCGTTTCCCCCCTCCGTGAGACGGCAGCAGTGACGTCCGTGAGGGTGGTCACATTCCGTAGCCGTGCGCCGGGTGCTTGCACTTGCCACCACACTTCTAGACATGTAAGATGGCTCAGCGCAAGACTTGGCGGCATGGTTACCCCCCAAGTCCCCCGTCCCGTCTAACCGTGACATTGTTGACCGGCGGATCTAGGCCTTTGACTTTCACCGGACGGGGTTTGACCGGTGGACCTTTTCACCTAGTTGTGATAGGCCAGCCCATAGTTACACCCCCGAACACAGTCCAAGCCCAACACACCACAAGATTTCCTCCATGTCTGCCCGACGTGGCTATTTCCCCCTTCGTGAGACGGCGGCGGCGACGTCCGTGAGGGGGGTCACACTCCGGAGCCGCGTGCCGGGTGTTTGCATGTGCCACCACACTTCGAGACGTGTAAGAGGGCCCATCACAAGACTTGGTGGCTGCTCCCCCCCCCCCCCCAAGTCCCCCGTCCCGTCTAACCCTGGCACAGTTGACCGACGGATCTGGGCCTTTGACTTTCGCCGGATGGGGTTTGACCGATGGACCTTTTCAACTCGTTGTGATAGGCCAGCCCATAGGTACAGCCCCGAACACGGTCCAGGCCCAACCCACCTCAAGATTCCCTCCGTGCCGACCCGACGTAGCCGTTACCCCCTCCGTGAGACGGCGACAACGACGTCCGTGAGGGGGATGACACTCCGGAGCCTTGTGTCGGGAGCTTGCACCTACAACCACACTTCTAGACGTGTAAGAGGGTCCAGCGCAAGACCTAGCGGCATGGTTACCCCCCTCCCCCCAAGTCTCCCATCCCGTTTAACCCTGGCACAGTTGACCGGGGGATCTAGGCCTTTGACTTTCGCCGGATGGGGTTTGACCGATGGACCATTTCACCTGGTTGTGATAGGCCAGTCCATAGGTACACCCCCAACATGGTCCGGGTCCAACCCACCGCAAGATTCCTTCTGTGTCTACCCGACGTGGTCATTTCCTCCCTCCGTGAGACGGCGGCAACGACATCCGTGAGGGTGGTCACACTCTGGAGCCGCTGTCGGGTGCTTACACCTGCCACCACACTTCTAGACGTGTAAGAGGGCCCAACGCAAGACCTGGCAGCATGGCTATCCCCCAAGTCTCCCGTCCCGTTTAATCCTGGCACGGTTGACCGACGGATCTAGGCCTCTGACTTTCGCCGGATGGGGTTTGGCCGATGGACCTTTTCACTTAGTTGTGATAGGCCAGCCCATAGGTACACCCCTAAACACGGTCTGGGCCCAACCCACCGTAGGATTCTCTCCTTGTCGGCCCGACGTGGCCGTTCCCCCCTCCCCCCTCGTGACAGCGGCAGCGACATCTGTGAGGAGGGTCACACTATAAAACTTTGATAGAATAGATGTTATTATTAATTGTTTGTGATTTTAATAAATTATAGGGACCTATATGTAAAAGAACATGAGGTCACATTACTAACATAATCGAAAACAAATACAAACTACATATTCATAAACAAAGAACATGAGGTCACATTCATATTCACACCGACGGCTTGCCGTAGGCCGTCGGCATACCTCCATATATGACGATGGGGGCTGTCGGCATAATATAGGCCGTCGGGATTAGGGATAATTCCCGTAGTGAATGCCCCCAATTAGAGCCTTTAATGTATCTCATACTCATGAAATACCAAATGCATTGTTAGTGCTTTGACAGATACCATGCATGCATAGTGAATGTTATTTCTTTCTCTTGAACCAGAAATTAGTTGTCCAAATTGTTTGATCTTTTCCTGTTTTGCCATGTCGTTGGAATGGGTATCCTCGCGCCAAGGCGCGTTCCCGATCTACGTAGTGGACATGGGGCACCGCAATGGCAGGGCCAGGAACGAAAACCGAAAGGCAGTGGCAGTTACGATCGGCCCCATCTCGAAGCTGACTCACCATCCCTACAGTGCTAGCTTTGCAACCGTCGGCAACGGCCCACGTCCCAGTACAGGAGCGCGGCCGTGCGCGTATGCGTCCCGTTCCGACTCGCCGACACTCTGAAGCGTGAACAGGACACTCTGAAGCATGTGGAGCTTCGAAATTTCGGGACGGATCACTGGTGCAATGCGTGTACACTGACCGCGATGTCTGCCATTTCTTTTTCGTGCAGTGCAGAATACGATGCGCAAATCGCTCCGACATGCTGCCGCTCGTCAAGAACACGATTGTCCTATGGGATCGCGACACTGGCAATAGTATTATAGTTGTGCATAGTTTACGTGCGAAAACTCAGGAACTCGATGGAGATGGATAGATAGATTGGAAGCTTTGAATATACGATGTGCCAATCAGCACGCACGGCCACCATGCGCGAGCTCGGTCTCCTTTCAGCTTCGCATCCTACGCACGCGGGAATCTCACCACATGCGCATGGACGATCGATCGAGCAGCAGCAGCCGGCGTGAACATGGCCCCGCCCGGTACTGTGCCAGCCGTCAGTTCGAGCAGTCTCTCCCTGCCCCCAGTCTTTTCTTTCATCCCACCGCTCTTCATCCAATTCTCACCCTTTTTCGGCCGCTCTCTTTCTTCCCGCGTCGATGCATGGACACGCAGGTCGGGGGATCATGCTCGTCTGGAAGATCAACTTGTTGAGACGGCAAAATCGTCACGTCAAAGCGAAGGATGCAAAGGCGCCAACACTCAAGAATCAGAAGGCTGGTGGAGGCGTAGGTGGTGGTCGTGGTGGTGCGGGTGCTGGTGGGGGACATGGTGGAGGTCGGGGCCTGGGCCGTGGGTCCTCCCACCGTCGCCCAACCGCGCATTACGAGATTGTGTAGATTATTTGCAACCATTTATGCATTGTTGTGTAAATCATTTGTAGCTGGATATGTATTGTTGTGTGGACCATTTGTAGCCGGATATGCATTCTTTTTTAGCTTTAAATGACTGTAGGAGAGTTTCCTACAGTCTCATTGCATTAAGCAAACATGGTAAATGTGTAGGATTTACATGGTTTTACAAAGCACACAAGATTGTAGCCGGATATGCATTGTTTTGCAGGAAGGTGTTAATGTAGCCTTCAAGTTCAACAGATGATCTATATTTGAGAAGACGAAAGTCTTGTTTAAACCTCCTGAACCAGGAATTTTGCCTCATATGCATTGTTTTATTGACCATTTGTAGCCGGATATGCATTGTTTTATTAACAATTTGTAACCGGATATGCATTGTTTTGATGATCATTGTAGCCGAATATGCATTGTTTTGTTGATCCTTTGTTGCCGGATATGCATTGTTGACAATGTTTTATTTTGTAGCCTTCCCATGCATGTAGTGTGTTCTTAAAGTTGGAGAAGAAAAACTTTGCCGTCATGCATTATTGGTTGAAGTTGAATGGACAACCCAAGTGGAAGCTATACATTGCTAAGACCGTCGCCCATGGCACCGAGGAAGAAACCGGTGATCCAACCAACCCAACAAAAGAACCGCCCAAGAAGGTTAGAAGAGGGTTTTGGGACAAGAAGTCGGAGGAGGAGAGGGCGAAGCGAGAAGGTGTGGCGGACAAGATGACAGGGAGGTTTGGAGACATCCTGGTGAAGAAAGAGGGGGCATACGTCAAGGCTCAGACGTCAAGTAGGCATGCATGGCCGAGATGCTTATCAAGTTGATGGTGGTGACTCAGAAGAAACTGAAGCTCAAAGAGAATAAGGCCATGCTCGAGAAGAAGAAGGTAGGGATTGCAGCTGCCCCAGAGGAGACGAAGATGCTCATGCCTTGAAGATGGAGGATTTAGATGAGGACATAAGGATGATCATGCAAGTCGTTGATACATCTCAAACGTATCTATAATTTTTGATTCTTTCATGCTATTATATTATCATTTTTATATACATTTTATAGCAATCTATACTATTTTTCTGGACTAACCTATTAGTTTAGTGCTCAATGTCAGTTCCTCTTTTCTGTTTGTTTTTGGTTTCGCAGGAAATCAGTATCTGCAGAGGTTAACATAAGTCGCTGATTTAACACGTATTTTTTGGGAGACAAGAAGCACACGAAGCTTTGGGAGACCTCGAGAGGAGCCCATGCTCCTGTCGAAGGTTTCGTCGTGTCCTGTGCGTTAGTCACGATGGTGCCGGCTTCCCATGCTCTCTGTCTGGTGCATCGAATGGGTCTAGCTCGTGGTGTGGACGTCCACCTTAGCGGTGCTATGTGCCTCTTCGCCCGGTTGCGCGTTTTGCATCTAATCAATTTTAGCCTTCTCCGGCGTGGCCTTGGAGACCTACGGTACTCTTGAGTATCTTTATTGTGATGGATATGGTTTTGAGAAAAAGCTCTATGATGGCAGCGTCTGTGAGCGTTGTTTCCCTTCTTGAAGGCATCACAACGAACCCTTGTCTTTTCTTTGCTGCGGGTGGTCGTGTTCGGTTTGGTAATGGCGCTACTATTCATTGGTGTTGCCTTTGGGCGTTGTCGTGCCGCCATCTACTCTTCTTTCAGTGTTCCTTTCTGGTTTGGTGGGTCATGGCACTTTGGGTCGGCTGCTCTGTGGTATGGGTTTGTGATGCCGGAGCGACGACTCTAAACAATGGGTGTGCACCAAGGCAGCGATCTCGAATGGAGGTGCGGCGACAACTCTAGAGTGTAGGCTAGCCGCTCAGTGTTGCATGGGTTGTGACCTAATGCGGCAAGGGCAGTGAGTTCGTCGGCCTGGTAGAAACGATCTGATGGGCCAGTCTGGCTAATATGTTGGGACAACAATGGCCTTAGATGTTTGGCGTAACTTTTGTGGATTGCGGGAGATCGCCTCATGTAGCAAGGGCTACAATGTGTCTGAGTGACATGGCGTTGTGGCTCACATGCGAGCTGTCTCTGAATCCTAGCGTCTGCCTGTGCTTTATGACTGTGGTCTAGTGTTTTGTGGTCGACAAGGCCTCGTTGCATGTGCAATTTTTTGTTTGTTTTTTCTTGTAAACAGAGCCATCTTGTTTAGGCTTTCGATCAGCTTTCCCTTATAAATTGAATCAATATGTTTTGTTTTTAAAAATGAGATCAAATTCAGGAAGGAATCTTTCTCTGGCAATAGTTTGGATAAAATGTTGTCGCAGGAAAATAAAATATACCATCTTGGACAAAAACATGATAGAAATAGCAAACACAACTAAATATCATAGTACACACGATGAGTATAATACACACTGGTGTAGAAAATTGGGTATGGATGTTAAATTCTACAAGTGGAGCGTCTTAATTTGTGGGAGCCACATCCCAAACCGGTTGGCCACTATCTAGTTCATAAAGCCGAGTACTAGTGTAGTACAAGTAGAACGAATCCTGATTATAGAAAAGACACAACCGAAGATTTTGTACGTAGACTTATAGAGTAGTGTCTATGCATGTGTACGTAGAACTGAAGCTCCATTAAAAATACTTTCAACAAACAGCTTATGTTAATAATTGAGTAGGGCAATCAGTATTTGAAACATTCAAGGCTCTCTGCTCCTTTGACTACGTTTTCGGGAGAATTGCATGTGTCCTCCACGGCATGACAGGGCAGCAGAATCAATCGCGCAGGCGCAGCTACCGGTGGTTCCCAGTGTCCAGGTGGGTAATGGTGCTAGTACAGAGTAACGGTAATTTGCATCTATCGCGTTTCATGATGAGGAAATTTTATTGTCCAAAGAATTGTTGTGCATACACGCCACCGGTTCAAGTTTTATTGGAAGAACTTCCATTCGGAGTATTGAACTTGAGAGTGCAAATTTTAGTAAGAGGAAGCAAGTGATGGTGAAAGGTCATTTCTCTCGCCGTTTTCCTCTTATTAAGAAAAATACAGACAGACGGACTACACACATGATACGTACATCACTAGGGGAATGCAGAGACCAGGGAGGGAACATCACAGTTCCGTAAGCTCCTCCTCCTCATCCGAGACCGCCTCTCGCAGTACCCGGACGCACATTCTTTCTTTTCGAGGTACAAAATTCACACACGGAGCAGATAAATATGGCTGTAACTTAGCGGTAGTTCACCAGGGAGCGATACGTCGCCCCGGCCTTCCAGTTGGCGGGGATGACGTTGTTGACGACGAGGACCCTGCCGGAGTCGGATGTGAGCTTGAGGCAGAATGGGCCGCGCAGCCGCCTGCCGTTGTTGAGGCGCCACAGTGCGCCCCAGTCCTGCGCCATTGGCGTCCAGGCGCCGCTGCCAGCCTCCTTGAGGGCCACGGCCTTGAGGTCGCCGTCGTCGCCCACGAACTCGATCAGGGTCTTGAAGTAGAAGGGGTTGGAGCCCTGGTCCACCCTGAATGCAATGTTGACGCCAGGGTACTTGCATGGCACCCTAGGATGATTAACAGGAACACCAAGATCAGGAGACATTTACTTCCGTTGTTTTCCGTGTAACTGTAGACTGAAGAGGATCCTATCCTATGTCGTAGTGCTGCGTACCTCTTGTACTGCATCCTGATGACACCGCCGGCGCGGAGCTTGTCGGCCATGCCAGGCTTCGCCATGGCGCCCAGGGCGGTGCCGCTCATGTCGAAATGGCACGGCTCGCCGGGGTAGAGGTTGCCGGGGCTCAGGTCGGTGATGACGACGGTCACAGGCTTCCCGGAGCAGGCTGAGTTGCTCGTGCATTTAACCTGCGTACGCCACATGAACACGTTTTGTAATTTGTCAGGACAAGCCGAGCCGACCACTTGTCCACTTTGCACCATTAATGGGAGGAGCTTGGTGAGTTATGCTTACATCATAGCACGCGCCGCAGCCCATGCCCGCCATGAATAGAGGCGAGCTCCCTGCGGCGATCATCGACGAGAACGGCCGGTACCCAACAGCGGTCTGGTAGCCACACGCGCCACCTGCAAATTTCTTACCTTATCAGTATCTCTCAGCTCAACGAATGTGGGTGCGATACAGGTCCCATGCGTGCAACACCAACAGTAAAGTAAGCAAAGCACTAACCGTCGCTTCCGGCGCCGTTGGGGTTACCGTAATACGTGGCGCCGGCGGGCAACCAGCCGCCGCCGTATGCGGCGGACGAAGAGGGGTTAGTGGTGGTCTGGTCTTTGTGGCCCTTGACTGCAGCAGGCTTGTGGTGCCCGGCCGCCTTGGCGAGGTTGCCGGAGCAAGCAATGGGGCTCACAACTTGTGAGAGCACCACCAGTGCGCCAAGCAGCACTAAGGTGCAAGTTTTCCCCATTGCTGCTGCTTGTAGCTTGCTAGCACTAGGAATGGGAACTCGAAAATTTAGATGCTACGAGCTAGATAAGCTTAGCTCGAATGTTCTTTGGGTGAGTTGAAGGACTGGTCACGAGGACAGTATTTATAGTACTTCCTCCATCTGATGATAAATGTACGTATAGAAATTTAAGGATAAATTATGAAGTGGAATGAAAATACATTGAAACGGTAAGCCATCACTCTCTCCTCTTTAATCACCCTGCTCCTTAATGCGCTAAAAAATACATGTAAAAATTAAGAAGACCATGTGTACAATGTTATTGATCTTGATTACTGTGTTATGAAGGAAAAACATTTTTTCTACTTCAAATTGCAATTTTTTAAACCTATTTTAAAGTGCATTGGAAGATAAAAGTACACTCTTTTGTAAAAAAATTAAAGAAAAACGTCGAGACGAACGGAGTATGTGGCGAGAATTATTAAGAACAACAGGATGAGTGTTTTTTTAGAGAGCGCGTGACGAGTTGGTGTAGAAAGAAAAAAGCTTACCGAACTATTACGAATCTGCACTACCTACAAATATGAGCCAAAGTCGAGCCGTAAAGAAAAAAGGTGAGCCAACGTCGTGTAACAAAAATAAATTGTACAATAGGAGAACACACATGTTTTTTAATACTATACGGACGCAAAGCGCTTGTACACACATACATACACTCACCCTTATAAATGCACACACGCACACTCTATCCTTATGAAGACCTTCGAGAGACCAAGCCGATATATCATCTTAGATTTATGAAGTTACTGTAGGCGCCTTGTCGTTGACCGAAACATCTCCTTCCGTTGAAAACGCATCCCAGCAAATCCTGAAATAAATCGAGGAATAATGCGAGCATCAGAACTTGAACCTTGATGGTTGGGAATACCACTGTCTCTATAACCATCCAATCACGGGATGGTTTGCGAAGAACACACATGTTGTGAAGTTTAATCTGGATCTGTTCGTGTACCTGTTATAAACGCACTTTGTTGTAAGGTCAAACTTACTATCCGTACAGGGACTAGCTATATTGCTAATGGACATCCATAGAACTTTGTTTTAATCCTCCTCTATTAATGAGGTGAGGATAACTATTTTGCCTCGGTTTTGAGAAAAAGAGAGTGGCCATAACACTCAGCATTGGAGTATCAAAATAAGTCTATGGCCCTGTTTGGTTTCAATAAGTCACCTAACTTATAAGTCAGGTGACTTAAAACCAGTGACTTATAAGTCACGTCCGTTTGGTTGTTGTCTGACTTATAAGTCACCTGATCACATGTTTCCATCTTGTTTTTTATATAGAGGTGATGGGACCCACGCAAAAGGAGGTGACTTATAAGTTTTAAGTTGGGATGGAGCAACTTATGACTTATAAGTTGGGTTGACTTATAAGTTGGGTATGTCTGGTAAAATAAGTCACTTTTTCACTTTTCGACTTATAAGTTGGTGACTTATTTGGAACCAAACAGGGCCTATATTTTTTCTTCTGAAAGTATCAAGTACATCAACACCATCTTTATTAAAGTATTAGGACAATACCCGCACGTTGCTACGGGGACAAGCCGAATGCATGTATGTTGCCATGGTTAATAAAATATAGACAAATTGATCAAATTATTCTTTCAATTCAGAAATACTTGTTAAGTGTGGGACATCATACATCGACAAATACAAACTATTTTCCACTTCTTTCCTTCTCGGAACTCTTTGTTTCTCCTTACCAGCAAAATCGCTCGTCACCAAAGAACTTATAACTGGATATATACCGTCTATAATCAAATAGTATTAGTATCACTTAACTTCACGTGTCCATGCGTGTCACTATTACAAGGTACATAAAGCTTGACAATTCCTTATACTCGTAATGTGCCTATTAAATTGTACAATAGTAGCACAAGAAGAGAGATCCAAATTTTGAGATTGTTCTCATAAATCGTTACAATCATACGGATAGCATGTCCAAACAATGTAGTGTGTAGTATGGTTGTTCGGTGGCCTGGGTAGACCACATAAGGAAAGATTACAATATTTTTGAAGTTAGGGGATATGATTTTTGACAAAGTGTGGATTTTATTAGCTCAAAATGAAGGATCAAGAGGAGACAAACACAATACACACCCGGGCTCTTCATGCCATGCTATAATCAATTGCATGAGATGTTGATCCCTTTTTGATTGCACCATTTGCTTGCGTAGTAGTCAATTAGTAGTGTGGTCTCTCTCTGAAAATATCAAGTTAATGGTGCTCTTTCTAGTGTAGCAACATTCTATAACACATAGATTTTCGGGTACGTCATGTCCACATTAGTAGCAACGGATCGTGAGGTGTAAGGTGGCTGAAGGTGTCAGTATTCATAAAATACATCTGATTTATAATAATACTATGGCCCTTTAGTTATTCATAAGAACAAACAACAATGATTCTTTTATGAACTACCACTTTTTCAATGATTTAAATATTATGCAAGAGTGTAGAGTATACAAAACTCCATAGTGAATTATGAAAATAAACACAGAAGTAATACACTGATGGGAAGTATTGTAACTTTTACAAAGTTTCCATCACATATCTTAACCTCATTATTTGTTGGTCATTTTGGCCGTAGTAGTTCTTGCATCGAGTTGCAATAACATGCAATCAAATCAATATCCTTCGTGATCAACCAAAGAATTAGCAATTAACAATTTTAATCCCAATTCTTGAGAATTATTATTTTTGACCAACTTAATCTACATCTATAACATGTATGGCATTCATACCTGTGGTGGACATTTAGTCTTCTGTTTTACTTCTAACTAGCAGGTTTCCAGTGCATTTGCGTGGCTAGGTTTATTTTATTATTATGTATATTTTTCAAATATTTAATATATTAATTATGATATTTCCATAGACCATTAGGCCCACTTCTAGAGTTAACAGAAAAAACACATGATTTGGCAGATTTGTCGGTCTGAACCATTTATTCTCCCCACACCTATTATTTCTTGATTATTCTGCCCATATGTTAATATAAATATCATCTAGGAAACGGATAAATTTAGCGATTATATCTAGAGAAGAATTATTGAACTTCAGTGGAAATCATATGCATCCAGTGGGGAGCGTAATTATATGCAAATAGTGGACCAAAGGCATTGCAGTCTTTAACATGCGAGTGAAACCATATCTCCAATTTGTACTTATGATTCAAAATTAACAATGATTGCTTAATTAAAATTGATGGTTTGTAAGGTGTTTTGATATCCAATTTCTGTGATATGATCTGCATATGGTTTTGTAAAAACAAAAAGCAAATTCCTAATATTTGTATTGTTTCATGTTCTAGTTTTCATATACGTAACAACTATGGTTCATCATTCTTTACTTGGGGCTTCTGTTGTTCTTCGGTATATGTAATTATGCATCGAATATATGCGTCCTTGAACCTATATTTGTAATAAATATGGCTCGATATGAAATAAGTGATTGCCTATTTTTAAATTCTCAAATTTTAAATTACTGATTAAATTAGGGACAAAACTTGAGATTAATTATACTTTGCAAGCCAGTACACTGCACACAGTTTGCAAAAGCAAAATGTCTATGATAAATGTCAAGATCAGACACGTTTCTCAGATCCACTACGTGTGCAATGAATCTTTATTGCACACACAATTTTTTCTAATTAAATGTTTGCGAAAGTCACCTTATCACACATGCTTGGCAATTATAGACTGTTTATGATGTCGTGTGTATCATAAACGTTTGCTCATGGTCGAACATGTGCGATAGGCCTTCATCCGACACGGGTACGACAGATGAATCATGTGGGATATATTCAAGCTTCGCACACAGGTTTATAGGAACAACTGTATGCACTCTTAGATTGAATCACATACAGTTGAGTAAAGGTAAATGTGTGTAATTGTCTCCTTATCATACATGCTCTACAATCATGAATTGTTTGTGATGGGGCATGCATTGTAAACGTTGCACCACGGAGTAGCGTCTTCGATGGTAATGCGAGCACAAACGAGTAGCAAGGATGGGGCATTTGGGATATTCGAAATATCAGTATCGTGTTTGGGATAGATGCCGGCATCGCATATGCTTAGTTCTGCAAAACGTATGCATTACTACTCCATATCCCCGACGGTTTCTAGATCATGTGGGAAGGACCCCCTATCGCACACACAGGCGAGGCAGCGGTTTAGAATGCCATCGCGGAAAGGGGTTAAAAATAGCTTGTATAGCAACTGGTTGTCCAGAAGCCCAAACAAACAACAACGAGTCATCTACAAACCAGAGGTGTGATAAACTCGACATCTCGAAACCATCCTCTGCAATATACTTGTTAACCAAAGCAGACAAAGCATCGACAACAAAGAGGAATAAAAACAAAGATAACGGGTCACCTTCGATACTGTTATAGTAAGTTGTTTCAATACGGAAAAGATTGAAATTCTAAACAAACTTATTAAAAAACAACGTGATCGAGTATAAAATATCAAGGACATGAGGATCTACCGCCCCCGGCGTCACCTAACCTAGGTGACACGGGCGGCGGCCCAATCTACAGCACCTTCGACTCCATCACCAGCTCCTACCCCTTGCCGCCGACGAAGGCCAGCGGCGCTGGGCAAAGCCTGCGCGGTGGTATGCATTTTTTTTTCTAGACCCTGTCATGCGACTATATGCCGTTGTCTAGTGGCACTGGTCAAATGCTGTCGTGCCGCATTGATGGAGATGGACACACTAATTTTGTCTCCCGTTGCAACCCAAATATACCCTTTTGCTAGTATCCGAAAAGCAGTGACATTGGGTCCTAAGAAGGAAAAATATATAGCTCCTTTCACTTTCCAAAAGCAGTAACATAACATAAAGGGAAAACATAATAGCAGTACGACACATCTCACACACGATTTGAGTGACAGATTTGGCTAGGATGATTGCAAGGTTTCCTCTACTTAACGCAAAACTGACGGAGGACAGCCCTTGTATTATGGGGGCCGTCACATGATACCTCCAATGACATGCATGATCTGAAAAGATGAAGAAAATCACACCAGGTAGTTGTCATCGGTCGTTACGATAACAAGGGGATTAAGAAATCGGCCACTCCTTTCTCTTAAGCACATTGCACATCATGGCTATCTTTCGATGGCTCATGGACCATCATCGTGCAAAGAACTTACCACCACACTTTACCTGTCATGCACGACAGGAACGACCCAAACATCGATAATTCGTGCTCCTGCCAGCCAGGAGAACGACTTCAGCTCGCTGTGCTTGCGACTTTGCGGTACTCCCTCAGTTGTATAATCCGGGCTGAATAATTTGATCCCGGTACCATGTGACCGACCAATGTAACTCACATCTTTATATTAACAATGGGAGACATAGAGCGTATATGATAATCGTGCTATAGTTGAACACAGCTTTATCGATGAACCCATGCATGTATTTGACGTTTAATCAATATTTTAAATAGCCATCTATACCTTCACTATAGCCTTTTAGAACTCTCCTGCTAAAGCTATGCACTTTGAACGCTAAACTGAAAATGACGCTATTGGCCCGCTATTTCCTGCTATAGCCTTAAATTTGAAGTCATTTAGCCCGCTAAACCGCTATACAAAACCATCCTTCTGCATTTTTTTTCTTGTTTATAATATATATGATGCATTAAACAAAGCTTGGTTATTGAATTGGACAGTTATGCCGACTGACCGGCAGATAGCAACAGGTCCAACGAATCCACGCCTTCCCTTACTATAACTTCCAAGCATGCGCTAGCTTCATGTCTTAGTATTTCCTTTTCTTGTGCGGACTGCAGTTAGTTTAATTAGCAGCTAAGTAATCGTATGCATGCAGAATAAACAAAAATGATGATGTCACCCCAGATTCTTTTCAAAACTGAAAATTCAAAATGATTCGTAGCTCAAACCGCTAGTCAGATTGAAAAACTGTTTTCACATCAAAAATTCGTTGTGATGAGATCTTCAAAACTAGATCCCGTGTTGATATATCCCGACGACTTCTATTTCTGGGTAAAAAGTTACCATGTCTGGCCGGAGTAAGTTATCATGCATGTGATGTGTATATTATCATGTTGTTTGCCCAGAAGTTACCAGAGCATAAAAATGATTCGGTCAACCTTCTCCCCACGTGTATGCATGCACTAGTGGAAAAAAAAAGGCTAATGTCATTCTACATTTTCCTAATTTAAAATTTTAAAATGTTTTATAGTTCAAACGGTCTATCCAATCCAAAATCCTTTTCACATAAAAAATCATCACAGCGAGACCTTCGTAATTAGATCTCATATTGATATGTTTCGATGACTTCTTTTTGGGTCAAAAGTTTCCAGACATTTGGTAATTAATTTACCGGGGCTATGTTCTCCACCATCCTTTTTCCCTCGAGTCAATAAGTTACCATAGTGTTTGTACATAGGTTATCAGATTCAAGGTGTGTATATTACCATGTTATTTAGATCAAAGGTATGTTTTTCAACAATTTTTTCCCTCGGTCAAAATTTACCACGGTGTTTGTACATTGGTTATCAAGTCTATGATGCGTATATTATCATGCTATTTCATATAAGTTACCAATGGGTGGTTTTCAACAATTTTTTCCCGAGGTCGAGAGTTATCATTATATTTGTACGTGAGTTATCAGCTCCGCCGTGAGTGAATTATCATGATATTTACAAAGTAGTCACTGGGGTATATATTCTTAATGAAAAAATATCTCTGTGTCAAAATTTCCGTGGTGTTTGAGCACAAGTTATCATGTCTGCGGTTCGTATATATTATCATGCAATTTACATAGAATTTACCGGGGTATGTTTTCAATATATTTTTCTGGGTCAAAAAGTTACCACGATGTTCGTACTTGAGTAATCAGGTCTGTCGTGCATATATTACCATTTGATTTACGCAGAAGTTATTGGGGTATGTTTTTAACCACTTTTTCCTCGGGTCAAAGTTAACTTGTGTTTGTACATAAATTATCAGGTCTAAGGTGTGTATATTATCATGTTATTTACATAAAAATTATCGGGGCATGCTTTAAACAACATATTCCCTCAGGTCAAAAGTTATCATGGTGTTTGTTCATAACTTATTAGATCTGCAGTGTTACCCTGTTATTCACACAGAAAGCTAGGAAGAATGCAACAAGTTTTTTTGTTGTTGCATTGTAACCTTGGCCGAGTACTTAACAAGGTCAAATAGAATGACTCCTATTAATTAGACAAAACATTATGTGGTACGAGTCGGATAGTGTGGTGAATGCTCCTCTCCGGAGACCGTAGTTCAAATCCTGTGAAACGCCACTAAACTTGACGTGCAGGTCGAGCAAAAAAAAAGATTGCACGGGATTAGCGGGATCTAAATCGTGCGGGTCGAGAGAAAAAAAATTCCGAGATCTAAACCGCCGCAAGCATATCGAGCGCTAGATGCGGATCGGACATTACACGGCTGCGTTCGTACCTATTGCAGAAATCCAGACGGCAGGAAGATAGCTTTCTCGTATTGAATTAGGACACCTGATTGGTGCCTGCTCGGGTTTTGATGTGTGAACATGTCTATTAGTCTTTATGTCAAGTATATGCAATATATCATATATGATTTCTGATTGTATACTTATTTTGTAATTTTTTCACAATTTAAGAAAAACGCCAAATGGGTGTCGTAAATGCTCTTGACTGAAGACCATAGTTCAAATCTTGTGAAACACACTTATATTTTTCTTGCGGTTTTGAAGCAGCATCGAGCAGGGTTATCTTTTAAACATAAGGTGCAGAACAATAGGGAGACAATAAAACGAGATTTGCGGGATCTAAATTGCCGCTAAACTTGACGTGAGTGTCGAGCAAAAAGAAAGGATTGTGCGGGATTAGCGGGATCTAAATCATGTGGGGAGAGAAAAAAAAAAGAATTCCGAGATCTAAACCGCCGCGAGCTTATCGAGCGCTAGATGCGGATCGGACGTTGCACGGATGCGTTCATACTTGTTGCAGAAATCCAAACGGCTGGAAGATAGTTTTCTCGTATTGAATTAGGACACCTGATTGGTACCTGCTCGGGTTTTGATGTGTAAACATGTCTATTAGTTTTTATGTCAAGTATATGCAATATATCATATATTCTCTCCGTTTTTATTTACTCCGCATATTAGTTTTGGTCAAAGTCAAGCTTTATAAACTTTGATAAAGTTTATAAACAAAAATATTAACATGTACAATAACAAATCAACGCCATTAGATTCATTATTAAACGTACTTTCGCATCATATCGATTTGTTATCGTATATATTTATATTCTTTCCTATAAACTCGGTTAAATTTTACGAAGTTTGACTTCAGTCAACTCTAATATGCAGAGTAAATAAAAATGAAGGGAGTATGATATCTGATTGTATACTTATTTTGTAATTTTTTCATGATTTAAGAAAAACACTAAATGAGTCTTAGCTCCGCTATAGCTTTTCATAGCTTTTTGTCGAGCCGCCGCTAAATGGCATATCCCGCTATTTGAAACATTGTGTTTAATGCAGTAGCCAGTATGGGAAGTGCCGTCCAGAGAACTAGATATGCAGGGAAACCGATTGATTGTTCTGAGTCCTGCATATGCATATCAAATCTCTCTTTTACATTTGTGGATGGGAATGCAGGGCAACAACCGGTAAGCACATCCCCTCGCAAAAAAAAAAACGGTAAGCACATGATTAGGAAGAAGAATCGTTACTCTGATGATCCATGAGATCTCATCATTCACACTTTTCGAAATCCGAATTCTTGGTAGTTGAGGCAACCCCAAGGCCACATGCATGCTTACGTGCATACCGTCTGCACATGTTCGTTGGATCAGATTCAGTTAGGAGTATGACGCTAGCAAACGCTGATACGCTAACACAGAAGAATATCGTACTATCCACCTCAATTCCAGTCCCCATAATGCTTCAACAACCAAACTACCGGCCGCCAATCAGAACACGTGGGTCATATCAGCTCGCACTCTGGCAGCTCAGGGTCAATGCCCAATAATGCCAATTCCGTGAAGCAAAACCGTGCTTAAAATGCGCAATGTGTACGGCGAACTGTACAGTTTCGTCTGGATCTCCCGTTCTTTATATATTATCGAAAGAATGGAAGCATCGTGCGTGGGCGCCAGCACCCAGCGGCACGAAGTCAGCAGGGCGGAGGTTCTTCGCCCGCGGAGAAGAAGGCGGGCAGCCTTCTGACCCACGAAGGTCTTGACCGCAAGGGAGAAGTCTTGGCCTGCGTTTAGGCCGGAGATCCGATGCTGTCGGTGGGGGCTTAGTCTCCACGTGGTTGACGTTCCGGCGAGAGTGCCGAGTGCCCTGATTCCTTGAATCACGCCTTAATTACAGAAAACCTGCCGGGCCGCGCTAAACAGTGGCGGTGTTTAGTGCGCTGATAACTACGCTTTGATTTTCCTGTCGCTGCGTGACACTCCGGTGACGTGGTCTTTGCATACGTAGGCCGCACACCATCGTAGCTGTGCGGACCTAGTTTTCCATTCAGCGCAATACCTCGTCGGACCACCGATCAGTTTGGATGTATGAATGAAATATATCTATATCTATATCTAGGACAGGTCTACGCAGCGGCCGGCTGCTCCCTGGCTGTTCGGCGCGGCCGGCCTAATTTTTTTTATTCTCTAATCTAATTTAGTTCCCTAATTAGTACTCCTATATAACAAAATTTCATTTCATACTAGAAAAAGAATCACATAAACAGAAAAAAGGAAAGTGAATTATAAAACCATCCATGTGAACGCACTGATTCAAATTTTTAAATTTATGAAAAGCCATAACTTTTAAACCGCATGTCGAAATTAAGATCCGTTTTCACTGTTCGAACTCTCGCGGCGTGCTCTTCGAAACTAGATCTAATATGAGTATATTTCGATGAAACATTTTTTGTGCAATTTTGATCCCGTTTTATGCAACTGACTAGCCGTCGATATGCAACTACCTGAGAGGGATGTGCAACTTTTCTCGTACACCGTACACGTGCAGTTTTCCTCTATGATACCTCCACCCCCAAACCGCCTCCTTCTAGTGAGATGTGCAACTTCATTTGTTGCCTAGGCCATGCAGTTTTCACTAGTGGCACCACCCCAACTACTCTCTAACAATGAAATATGCAATTTGGTCAGCTACCGCGGTGCCCTGGCCAACTCCATGCCTGGTAGTCGCCGCGCGTGCATCCCCTACAACCGCGTTTGAGTGTTCTCACTGTTTGCTGCATCAGCCAACTATCTATCAGTGGATGTGCAACTTAGGATACTGCCACGGCCAACTGTCTAACAGTAATGTGCAACTTTTTCTTGTATCCCATGGATGTGTAGTTTTCCTGCTAGCACCTAGGGCAAACCACCCCTGCTAGTGAGACGTATAACTTTAGCGTCTTGTCTATATGCAACTTTTCACTATCCTCATGAATGTGGAGTTTTCACCATCAAACTATCCTGCCTGTGAGATGTGCAACTTCGTATGTTGGCCCGGCCAACTGCCCGGTGGACTTGTGCAACTTTGTGTATTGCCTCCGCCAACTGAAACTGCATATCCACAACAAGGGAGGGGAAGGAGTTGCACATCGACTAATAAGCTGTTGGCGTGATCAACAGACTAAGTTGCACATAGCACTAGTAGGGGGTGGGCAGGGTGTGCAAAAGCATGAAAAACTACACATCCACAAGTAAGGATGAGAGTGGCACATCGACTACTAGGTTGTTGGCGGGGGCAGTAGACTAGTTGCACATTACGTTCTCATGGTTGGTAGGTCGCAACCTCATAGAAAATTGGATCATGCAGCTACAAAAACTAAGTTTATAAAAAAGTTGCACTATTCAGTACTAAAGTTGCATAATGCAGTACTAAAATTGCATGATATAGCACCAAAGTAGGCATCAATTTTTTTTCATCAAAACATACTCATGGGGGATCTAGTTTCAAAGATTTCGCGCGAGGAATCCAGCGGTGAAGATGGATCTGAATTTGGATGCACGGTTTGAAAGATATGACTTTTCAAAAATTTGAAAACCCAAAATAAGTGCACATGCGCACCCATCAGACAAGGAATCTCTTGCTCACGTGAATATGTCATTACTATCTGCCACGTCATGCATAAAGATAAAATTTTAGACCACAACACTGCATGCATGCATGTGTGAGAGTCCGGCCGCTCAGTTTCGCTAATTAGTGCGTATGCACTTTTTAGAATTCAGGCTATATCTATACTTCTCTGCCTACGTCGTGTTCTTTTTGCAAAAAAGTCTCTCTATTTTTTAGAAATTAACCCGCAGTCCTATTTTAAGTGGGTATAAGAAAACGTTTTGTTTTTGCAAAAACACCCCTGCATTTGAGAGTATTCAACCCGCGATCCTTATGTGTATTTTTTGCAGGGGCGGCCATGGCAGGGAGGGGAGGCGACGCTGCGCTCCGGCGCCGCATCAAGCTGCGGCAGGGAGGCGGAAGCCGCGCGAGGAGACGAAGGAGCAGAAAATGAACATGCATGAAGGAGAGGCGGGCGAGCGGGAAGGGCAGGAGCGTCGCCCACGACGCCGAGCTTGACGGCGGCCTTGCAGTGGCGCAGCCGGCGAGGACCTGTCGGATCTGGCCGGATCCGGTGGGAAACGGCGCGCATGCGGCGGATCTAGAAGGAAGGCGACCAGGGCGTGGAGTACGATGGCTGGCAGGCGCGGCATGGCTGAAGCCGATGGGAGAAGAGAGAGATGGAGAGAAAAGAGAGGACGGGAAGGAGATGAGAGGCCAAAGGGAGAGAGAAGAGAGAGATGGAGAGAAAAGAGAGGACGGGAAGGAGATGAGAGGCCAAAGGGAGAGAGAAGGGAGTGGTGGTCACTTCAACGGGCTGCAGCGCGGCGCCGCCCCGGCCGCTGAGCCTGCCCGACCGCCCCGTCGCCAAGTCACCACCCCACTGACTGCTCTGGGCTCACCCTTTAGACCAATTCAGAGCCAGCGATTGTTGCCCACATCACCGAACCTGGCCCCCTTCTCCACCCCAGCAAGCACGCGCGCTTGAAGGCGCCCAGGAGCTCGTCGGCAACACTCAGCAGACGTAGGAGAGCTGCGTGCCTAGTGCGTGTGAATGTGTCGACGCGAGGCAGTGGAGGCCTCAGCAAGGTTTGGTTTGGCTTCAATTTTTTTTTCAGAATCATCTTCTAATCTAATCTGATGGTCATTTCTGCTCCAGTTAACAAATTAGGGAAGACTAATGGAAGGATCATCAGACTAACGTAGTCAGATTGGTTGCTTCAAATTTTCGGGTATATGCATTGACGGATTGCCTTAATGCCAATATTTCTTGATTTTCGCTTCATATATGAAATGATTTAGCTAGCGCTTGCTGAATATCTTTCGGTACACCAGTAAGTTTTGTAGCAAATGGTTCTTAGCAATTCTGATTGTACACTAAAATTAGGTGCTTTTGGAGAGCTGATTGTACAATAAAATGATCTACCTTGCAATATCATTTTTCTCACAAATGATGAAATTCAGAGCATCCAAGTCTTAAATTTATCTGCTAAAATATTGATGTGTATCCTTCATGTTGTCCGGTAAGTCGAGATTTGCATTGCTTAATTATGTGATTACTGTCTTGGAGCTGATCAACAGCACGCGGACATGCATCAGGAAGCTGACGGACAACCATAGCAGGAAGGCGTGGATATTGAGCTGCAGTGACAACGACAACTTGGGCGTTACCTGCAAAGATACAACAGTTCAAAGGTTCAACCAAGTGTAAGTTTGCATTCAGTCGATTATTGCAGTTCTACACTGAAACATTCAGATTCTTGCATCCAAAGTTAGATAGGAACAGGGAAAGAATCTCCAACGCTTATTTACATGGGAAAGAACACTCTTTAACTTTGGTTCAGATCACCAGTCTAGACATTCAAAAAAGGTCATCAGTCTAGACATTCAAAAAAGATCATCAGTGTAGACTTAATGGGCCTTGGTGGAAGAGAGGAGAGGCGGCCAGGACAAGGGCCGCGTGCCCCTCCCCCTAGTCCGAATAGGACAAGGAGAGGGGAGCGCCCCCCTTCCTTCTTCTCCTCCTTCTCTTTCCCCCTCCCAAGTCCTAATCCAACTAGGAAAGGGGGGAGTCCTACTCCCGGTGGGAGTAGGACTCCTCCTGGCATGCCTCTCCCTTGGCCGGCCGCACCCCCCTTGCTCCTTTATATACGGGGATAGGGGGGCACCCCAAAGATACAACAATTGATCCGTTTGATCTTTTAGCCGTGTGCGGTGCCCCCCTCCACCATAGTTCATCTCGATAATACTGTAGCGGTGCTTAGGCGAAGCCCTGCGTCGGTAGAACATTAACATCGTCACCACGCCGTCGTGCTGACGAAAATCTCCCTCAACACTCGGCTGGATCGGAGTTCGAGGGACGTCATCGGGCTGAACGTGTGCTGAACTCGGAGGTGCCGTACGTTCGGTACTTGATCGGTCGGATCGTGAAGACGTACGACTACATCAACCGCGTTGTGCTAACGCTTCCGCTTTCGGTCTACGGGGGTACGTGGACAACACTCTCCCCTCTCCTTCCTATGCATCACCATGATCTTGCCTGTGCGTAGGAATTTTTTTGAAATTACTACGTTCCCCAACAGTGGCATCCGAGCCTGGTTTTATGCGTAGATGTCATATGCACGAGTAGAACACAAGTGAGTTGTGGGCGATATAAGTCATACTGCTTACCAGCATGTCATACTTTGGTTCGACGGTATTGTTGGATGAAGCGGCCGGCCCGGACCGACATTACGCGTACGCTTACGCGAGACTGGTTCTACCGACGTGCTTTGCACACAGGTGCCTGGCAGGTGTCAGTTTCTCCAACTTTAGTTGAATCGAGTGTGGCTATGCCCGGTCCTTGCAAAGGTTAAAACAGTACCAACTTGACAAACTATCGTTGTGGTTTCGATGCGTAGGTAAGAACGGTTCTTGCTAAGTCCGTAGCAGCCACGTACAACTTGCAACAACAAAGTAGATGACGTCTAACTTGTTTTTGCAGGGCATGTTGTGATGTGATATGGTCAAGACATGATGCTAAATTTTATTGTATGAGATGATCATGTTTTGTAACCGGGTTATCGGCAACTGGTAGGAGCCATATGGTTGTCGCTTTATTGTATGCAATGCAATCGCCCTGTAATGCTTTACTTTATCACTAAGCGGTAGCGATAGTCGTAGATGCATAAGATTGGCGAGACGACAACGATGCTACGATGGAGATCAAGGTGTCGCGCCGGTGAGGATGGTGATCATGACGGTGCTTCGGAGATGGAGATCACAAGCACAAGATGATGGCGGCCATATCATATCACTTATATTGATTGCATGTGATGTTCATCTTTTATACATCTTATCTTGCTTTGATTGACGGTAGCATTATAAGATGATCTCTCACTAAATTTCAAGATAAAAGTGTTCTCCTTGAGTATGCACCGTTGTCAAAGTTCGTCATGCCCAGACATCACGCGATGATCGGGTGTGATAAGCGGTATGGCTGAAGCCGATGAGAGAAGAGAGAGATGGAGAGAAAAGAGAGGACGGGAAGGAGATGAGAGGCCAAAGGGAGAGAGAGGAGAGAGATGGAGAGAAAAGAGACGACGGGAAGGAGATGAGAGGCCAAAGGGAGAGAGAAGGGAGTGGTGGTCACTTCAACGGGCTGCAGCGCGGCGCCGCCCCGGCCGCTGAGCCTGCCCGACCGCCCCGTCGCCAAGTCGCCACCCCACTGACTGCTCTGGGCTCGCCCTTTAGACCAATTCAGAGCCAACGATTGTTGCCCACATCACCGAACCTGGCCCCCTTCTCCACCCCAGCAAGCACGCGCGCTTGAAGGCGCCCAGGAGCTCGTCGGCAACACTCAGCAGACGTAGGAGAGCTCCGTGCCTGGTGCGTGTGAATGTGTCAATGCGATGCAGTGGAGGCCTCAGCAAGGTTTGGTTTTGGCTTCAATCTTTTTTTTCAGAATCATCTTCTAATCTAATCTGATGGTCATTTATGCTCCAGTTAACAAATTAGGGAAGACTAATGGAAGGATCATCAGACCAACGTAGTCAAACTGGTTGCTTCAAATTTCCGGGTATATGCATTGACGGATTGCCTTAATGCCAATATTTCTTGATTTTTGCTTCATATATGAAATGATTTAACTAGCTCTTGTTGAATATCTTTCGGTACACCTGTAAGTTTTGTAGCAAATGGTTCTTAGCAATTCTGATTGTACACTAAAATTAGGTGCTTTTGGAGAGCTGATTGTACAATAAAATGATCTACCTTGCAATATCATTTTTCTCACAAATGATGAAATTCAGAGCATCCAAGTCTTAAATTTATCTGCTAAAATATTGATGTGTATCCTTCATGTTGTCCGGTAAGTTGAGATTTGCATTGCTTAATTATGTGATTGCTGTCTTGGAGCTGATCAGCAGCATGCGGACATGCATCAGGAAGCCGACGGACAGCCATAGCAAGAAGGCGTGGATATTGAGCTGCAGCGACAACGACAACTTGGGCGTTACCTGCAAAGATACAACAGTTCAAGGGTTCAACCAAGTGTAAGTTTGCACTCAGTCGATTATTGCAGTTCTACACTGAAACATTCAGATTCTTGCATCCAAAGTTAGATAGGAACAAGGAAAGAATCTCCAATGCTTATTTACATGGGAAAGAACACTCTTTAACTTTGGTTAAGATCACCAGTCTAGACATTCAAAAAAGATCATCAGTCTAGACATTCAAAAAAGATCATCAGTGTAGACTTAATGGGCCTTGGTGGAAGAGAGGAGAGGCGGCTAGGACAAGGGCCGCGTGCCCCTCCCCCTAGCCCGAATAGGACAAGGAGAGGGGGGCGCCCCCTCTTCCTTCTTCGCCTCCTTCTCTTGCCCCCTCCCAATTTCTAATCCAACTAGGAAAGGGGGGAGTCCTACTCCCGGTGGGAGTAGGACTCCTCCTGGCACGCCTCTCCCTTGGCCGGCCACACCCCCTTGCTCCTTTATATACGGGGGCAGGGGGCACCCCAAAGATACAACAATTGATCTGTTTGATCTTTTAGCCGTGTGCGATGCCCCTCTCCACCATAGTCCACATCGATAATACTGTAGCGGTGCTTAGGCGAAGCCCTGCGTCGGTAGAACATCAACATCGTCACCACGCCGTCGTGCTGACAAAACTCTCCCTCAACACTCGGCTGGATCGGAGTTCGAGGGACGTCATCGGGCTGAACGTGTGCTGAACTCGGAGGTGCCGTACGTTTGGTACTTGATCGGTCGGATCATGAAGACGTACGACTACATCAACCGTGTTGTGCTAACGCTTCCGCTTTCGGTCTATGAGGGTACGTGGACAACACTCTCCCCTCTCGTTGCTATGCATCACCATGATCTTGCGTGTGCGTAGGATTTTTTTTGAAATTGCTACGTTCCCCAACAACCTGACACCCAGATAACCATTGCTCACGTTCCAACTATGAACACATCACTTAAATATCCCACTAAGAATATTATTTCGCATTGTTAAACATGCATCGCATGTGCATTGTTAAATATCACATGAAGCAGGTTGTGCAAAAACAGTTGTGGAAATATATATTTTTTTAAAAACAAAACATTTTTTAAAAAATTAGACAGAAAAATGCTATTACATCTCAAAAAATGCTACTCACGAAGAAGTATAAAAATTCCATTGGAAGGCCCACTTCTTCGGCTCATGGCCCAGTATACGAGGGTGTTCTTGCACGGATAAAACTAACGAGTTAAAAAGTGTGGCCGACAAAATCGAACCTAATTGCAAGAATAACATCTATTCGAAAAATGGTATTTTAAGAGAAATGTTCACATTTCATAAAAATGTTAACTAATCTTTCAAAAAGTATTCCAATTTTATATAAACATTACCTTCTATATGAACAAAGGAAATTTTAATGTTTAACATTATCATTGAATTTTATTATAATTGGATATAAAATGGTGCATAATGGCGCAGGAAGAAGATTCTGCTTTTTATTTGTACTAGTACTAATAAAACAAGATGATATTCTTGAGGTCGTGCGGCTTAGACGATTTTTTGTAAGGATGATTTTTTTTAGAGGAGACTGATTTTAATGTACGACCGACCCTTTTTTAGGTGAAAACAAGTCGGAGCCGATTAGAACACCAAACCTGCTATTGTAGGATTCCTGTCCAACCTATTTTTCATCTTTTCGATAAAGACTGGTCCCAGGCGCGAGGGCTCTCCTCCCAACAACCCAGAGGGATCATTGTCGTTCGCGTAGTACTTCTATCCATCCAGGATGTGCAGACGAGATCGGAGGCGTAGGCCTGCCGACACTCACAGTCGTGGTAAGAGATCCTTCCATAGTCGCTGGCACTGCATCCCACGTCAGCGCCTGCGGACGAGCGTGCTTTGAGAACTCCTCGAACGTCACAGTGGCATATCCCATCTTGGCTTCATGGCGGCAACAAAACTAGGGCCAAGAGATCAGGACAGAGTCTAGGCCGGGTGGTCATGTTGCTAAGGCGGTTCCGCTCCTCTCTCACTAATCTCTTCTTCCCTACGGCCGGAAGACCAGGCAATGAACCCGCGCAACAAGCGCCGACATGACAAGCTCCCCTCGAGGACCCTGCTGTCCTCCACACCATCTCTACCTTCTTCGAGCCGGCAACTTGCTCCTCCCCACCGGCATGGACTTCAACTCCTGCTCTGCAGGCGTAGACGCCGCAGGAATAGCACAATGAGACGCCACTTACCAAGGCATATGGCGAGTAACGCCATCATGGGGGCCTCCACTTGGAGGTGCCGCTCACGTCCTCGTGACCTTATTCGTGGTTATGAGTCCATGACTACACAAGCAGGAGCTCACCGGTCTTGGCGTGTTAGTATGGTCGTGATGAAACCACCACCACAGAGGTTATCCCAAGCACCGTCGATTAGACTGCGGCAATGCCCACAAGCCTCACCGCACTGATGTCTACTACGCAACATTCTTCTTATAGATGTTGTTGGACCTCCAAATGCAGAGATTTGTAAAACAGTAGCAAATTTCCTTAAGTGGATGACCTAAGCTTTATCAATTCGTGGGAGGCGTAGAATGAAGATGGTCTCTCTCAAACAACCCTGCAACCAAATAACAAATAGTCTCTTGTGTCCCCAACAAACCCAATACAATGGTAAATTGTACAGGTGCACTATTTCGGCAAAGAGATGGTGATACAAGTGCAATATGGATGGTAGATACAGGTTTTTGTAATCTGAAAATATAAAAACAGCAAGGTAACAAGTGGTAAAAGTGAGCGTAAACGGTATTGCAATGCTAGGAAACAAGGCCTAGGGTTCATACTTTCACTAGTGCAAGGTCTCTCAACAATAATAACATAGTTGGATCATATAACTATTCCTCAACATGTAACAAAGAGTCACTCCAAAGTCACTAATAGCGGAAAACAAACGAAGAGATTATGGTAGGGTACGAAACTACCTCAAAGTTATTCTTTCCAATCAATTCGTTGGGCTATTCGTATAAGTGTCACAAACAGCCCTAGAGTTCGTACTAGAATAACACCTTAACACACAAATCAACCAAAACTCTAATGTCACCTAGATACTTCAATGTCATCTCAAGTATTCGTGGGTATGATTATACGATATGCATCACACAATCTCAGATTCATCTATTCAACCAACACATATAATCTCAAAGAGTGCCCCAAAGTTTTTACCGGAGAATCAAGACGAAAACGTGTGCCAACCCCTATACATAGGTTCATGGGCGGAACCCGCAAGTTGATCACCAAAACATACATCAAGTGTATCACGTGATATCCCATTGTCACCACAGATACGCATGGCAAGACATACATCAAGTGTTCTCAAATCATTAAAGACTCAATCCGATAAGATAACTTCAAAGGGAAAACTCAATGCATTACAAGAGAGTAGAGGGGGAGAAGAAACATAAGATCCAACTATAATAGCAAAGCTCGCGATACATCAAGATCATGCCAAATCAAGAACACTAGAGAGAGAGAGAGAGAGAGAGAGAGAGAGAGAGAGAGAGAAAGAGAGAGATCAAACACATAGCTACTGGTACATACCCTCAGCCCCGAGGGTGAACTACTCCCTCCTCGTCATGGAGAGCGCCGAGATGATGAAGATGGCAACCGATGAGGGTTCCCCCCTCCAGCAGGGTGCCGGAACAGGGTCCCAATTGACTTTTGGTGGCTACAGAGGCTTGCGGTGGCGGAACTCCTGATCTATTCTGTCCTTCGAAGTTTTTAGGGTACGTGGGTATATATGGGTGAAACAAGTACGTCGGTGGACCTCCAGGCTGTCCACGAGGCAGGGGGGCACGCCATAGGGGGGTGGGCCCGCCCCCCACCCTCGTGGGCAGCCCGGGACTCCCCTGGTGAACTTCCAGTACTCCATGGGCTTCTTCTGGTCCAAAAATAGGTTTTGTGGAGTTTCAGGTCAATTGGACTCCGTTTGATATTCCTTTTCTTCAAAACACTGAAATAGGTAAAAAAACAACAATTCTAGGCTGGGCATCCGGTTAATAGGTTAGTCCCAAAAGTAATATAAAAGTGGAAAATAAAGCCCAATATTGCCCAAAACAGTAGATAATATAGCATGGAGCAATCAAAAATTATAGATACGTTGGAGACGTATCAAGCATCCCCAAGCTTAAATCACGCTCGTCCTCGAGTAGGTAAATGATAAAATTTTTTTTTTGATGCGGAGTGCTACTTGGCATAATTTCAATGTAATTCTTCTTAATTGTGGTATGAATATTCAAATCCGAAAGATTCAAGATAAAATTTCATATTGACATAAAAATAATAACACTTCAAGCATACTAACTAAGCAATTATGTCTTCTCAAAATAACATGGCCAAAGAAAGTTCATCCCTACAAAATCATATAGTTTAGTCATGCTCCATTTTCTTCACACAAGAATGCTCTCATCATGCACAAACCCGATGACAAGCCAAGCAATTGTTTCATACTCTAGTAATCTCAAACTTATAAACCTTCACACAATACATGAGCGCGAGTCATGGATATATCACTATGGGTGGAATAGAATATGATGATGGGGGTTATATGGAGAAGACAAAAAGAAGAAGGTCTCACATCAACGAGGCTAATCGATGGGCTATGGAGATGCCCATCGATGATGTTAATGCAAGGAGTAGGGATTGCCATGCAACGGATGCATTAGAGCTATAAATGTATGAAAGCTCAACAAAAGAAACTAAGTGGGTGTGCATCCAACTTGCTTGCTCACGAAGACCTAGGGCACTTGAGAAGGCCCATTATTGGAATATACAAGCCAAGTTCTATAATGAAAAATTCCCACTAGTATATAAAAATGACAAAACAAGAGACTCTCTATCATGAAGATTATGGTGCTACTTTGAAGCACAAGTGTGGAAAAAAGGATAGTAGCATTGCCCCTTTTTATATATCTTTTTTTGACCTTCCTTTTTTGGCCTTTCTCTTTTTTGGGACAATGCTCTATTGAATGATGATCATCACACTTCTATTTATTTACAACTCAATGATTACAACTCGATACTAGAACAAAGTATGACTCTATATGAATGCCTCCGGCGGTGTACCAGGATATGCAATGAATCAAGAGTGACATGTATAAAAGAATTATGAACGGTGCCTTTGCCACAAATACTATGTCAACTACATGATCATGCTAGCAATATGACAATGATGAATATGTCATGATGAACGGAAAGGTGGAAAGTTGCATGGCAATATATCTCGGAATGGCTATGGAAATGCCATAATAGGTAGGTATGGTGGCTGTTTTGAGGAAGATATAAGGAAGTTTATGTGTGAAAGAGCGAATCGTATCACGGGGTTTGGATGCACCGGCGAAGTTTGCACCAACTCTCAATGTGAGAAAGGGCAATGCACGGTACCGAAGAGGCTAGTAATGATGGAAGGGTGAGAGTGCGTATAATCCATGGACTCAACATTAGTCATAATGAACTCATATACTTATTGCAAAAATCTACAAGCCATAAAAAACCAAAGCACTACGCGCATGCTCCTAGGGGGAAAGATTGGTAGGAAAAGACCACCGCTCGTCCCTGACCGCCACTCATAAGGAAGACAATCAAAGAACACCTCATGTTTCAAATTTGTTACATAACGTTTACCATACATGCATGCTACGGGACTTGCAAACTTCAACACAAGAATTTCTCAAATTCATAACTACTCAACTAGCACGACTTTGATATCACTACCTCCATATCTCAAAACAATCATCAAGCATCAAACTTCTCTTAGTATTCAAAACACTCATAAGAATTCTTACAAATCTTGTATGCCTAGCATAATAAGATTAAGCAAATTACCATTCTATTTAAGACTCTCAAAATAATATAAGTGAAGCATGAGAGTTCATCTATTCCTTCAAAATAAAACCACCAACGTGCTCTAAAAGATATAAGTGAAGTACTAGAGCAAATGACAAACTACTCCGAAAGATATAAGTGAAGATCGATGAGTAGTTAAATAATTATACAACTGTGTGAAGACTCTCCCATTTAATAATTTCAGATCTTGGTATTTTATTCAAATAGCAAGAAAAACAAAATAAAATGACATGATGCTCCAAGCAAAACACATATCATGTGGTGAATAAAAATATAGCTTCAAGTAAAGTTACCGATGAACGAAGACGAAAGAGGGATGCCTTCTGGGGCATCCCCAAGCTTAGACGCTTGGTTATCCTTGAATATTACCTTGGGGTGCCTTGGGCATCCCCAAGCTTAGGCTCTTGCCACTCCTTATTCCATGGTCCATCGAATCTTCACCCAAAACTTGAAAACTTCACAACACGAAACTTAACAGAAAACTCGTAAGCTCCGTTAGTATAAGAAAAATAAATCACCACTTCATGGTACTGTAATGAACTCATTCTTTATTTATACTGGTGTTAAATTGATAGCCCACAAGTATAGGGGATCGCAACAGTTTTCGAGGGTAGAGTATTCAACCCAAATTTATTGATTCGACACAAGGGGAGCCAAAGAATATTCTCAAGTATTAGCAGCTGAGTTGTATATTCAACCACACCTGGAAACTTAGTATCTGCAGCAAAGTGTTTAGTAGCAAAGTAATATGATAGTGGTGGTAATGGTAACGAAAGATTAATGAAAGCAAAGTAATATTTTTGGTATTTTGTAGTGATTGTAACAGTAGCAACGAAAAAGTAAATAAGCGAGAACCAGTATATGGAAAGCTCGTAGGCACCGGATCGGTGATGGATAATTATGCCGGATGCGATTCATCATGTAACAGTCATAACATAGGGTGACACAGAACTAGCTCCAATTCATCAATGTAATGTAGGCATGTATTCTGAATATAGTCATACGTGCTTATGGAAAAGAACTTGCATGACATCTTTTGTCCTACCCTCCCGTGGCAGCGGGGTCCTAATGGAAACTAAGGGATATTAAGGCCTCCTTTTAATAGAGAACCAGAACAAAGCATTAGCACATAGTGAATACATGAACTACTCAAACTATGGTCATCACCGGGAGTGGTCCCGATTATTGTCATTTCGGGGTTGCCGGATCATAGCACATAGTAGGTGACTATAGACTTGCAAGATAGGATCAAGAACTCACATATATTCATGAAAACATAATAGGTTCAGATCTGAAATCATGGCACTCGGGCCCTAGTGACAATCCTTAAGCATAGCAAAGTCATAGCAACATCAATCTCAGAACATAGTGGATATTAGGGATCAAACCCTAACAAAACTAACTCGATTACATGATAAATATCATCCAACCCATCACCGTCCAGCAAGCCTATGTTGGAATTACTCACGCACGGTGGTGAGCATCATGAAATTGGTGATGGAGGATGGTTGATGATGATGACGACGACGAATCCCCCTCTCCGGAGCCCCAAACGGACTCCAGATCAGCCCTCCCGAGAGGTTTTAGGGCTTGGCGGCGGCTCCGTATCATAAAATGCGATGATTTCTTCTCCTCTATTTTTTTCTCCCCGAAAGCCAATATATAGAGTTGGAGTTGGCGTCGGAAGGTCTCCAGGGGGCCCACGAGGTAGGGGCGCGCCCTAGGGGGGGGCCCACCCTCGTGGACTGAGTGTGGGCCCCTTGGTCTTCATCTTTGGCGAGGATTTTTTATTATTTATTGT
This sequence comes from Triticum monococcum, assembly GCA_034509565.1. Lineage (NCBI taxonomy): Eukaryota > Viridiplantae > Streptophyta > Magnoliopsida > Poales > Poaceae > Triticum > Triticum monococcum. The sequence continues at coordinate 776,535,826 of CM067843.1, read as the reverse complement.
AAGATATTTCGTGGAGTTTCAGGTCATTCCGAGACCTTTTGTTTTCTGCATATAAAACAACATCATGGCAATTCTGCTGAAAACAGCGTCAGTCCGGGTTAGTTCCATTGAAATCATGCAAGTTAGAGTCCAAAACAAGGGCAAAAGTGTTTGGAAAAGTATATACGACGGAGACGTATCAACTCCCCCAAGCTTAAACCCTTGCTTCTCCTCAAGCAATTCAGTTGACAAACTGAAAGAAATAAAGAAAAACTTTTACAAACTCTGTTTGCTCTTGTTGTTGTAAATATGTCAAGCCAACATTCAAGTTTTCAGCAAAGATTATAACTAACCACATTTGCAATAATTCTCAGGTCTCATGTTTACTCATATCAATAGCATAATCAACTAGTGAGCCATAATAATAAATCTCGGATGAAAACACTTTCTCAAAACAATCATAATATGATATAACAAGATGGTATCTCGCTAGAACTTTCTAAGACAGCAAAACATAAATGCAGAGCACCTTTAAAGATCAAGGACTGACTAGACATTGTAATTCATGGTAAAAGAGATCCATTCATAGTCATACCCAATATAAATTAACAGTGATGAATGCAAATGATAGCTGTGCTCTCCAGCTAGTGCTTTTTAATAAGAGGGTGATGACTCAACATAAAAGTAAATAGATAGGCCCTTCGCAGAGGGAAGCAGGGATTTGTAGAGGTGCCAGAGCTCGGTTTTGAAATAGAGATAAATAATATTTTGAGCGGTATACTTTCATTGTCAACATAGCAACCAAGAGATGGCGATATCTTCCATGTCACACACATTATAGGCGGTTCCCAAAAAGAATGGTAAAGTTTATACTCCCCCTCCACCAACAAGCATCAATCCACGGCTTGCTCGAAACAACGAGTGCCTCCATCATACATCAGGTCCCAGGGGGAGTTTTGTTTGCAATTAATTTTGATTTAGTTTGCATAAGGCATGGGACTGGGCATCTTGGTGACCAGCCATTTTTTTGTGAGTGAGGGGCGGAGTCCACTCCTCTTGAGAATAACCCGCCTAACATGGAAGATAAGGGCAGCCTTGGTTGATACTTGAGCTATTCGAGCATACAAAACAAAATGTTTATTTGAAGGTTTAGAGTTTGGCACATACAAATTTACTTGGAACGGCAGGTAAATACCGCATATAGGAAGGTATAGTGGACTCATCTGGAATAACTTTGGGGTTTAAGGGATTGGATGCACAAGCAGTATTCCCTCTTAGTACAGGTGAAGGCTAGCAAAAGACTGGGAAGCGACCAACTAGAGAGCGACAACAGCCATGTACATGCATTAAAATTATTAAACATTGGATGCAAGCATGAGTAGGATATAATCCACCATGAACATAAATATCGTGAAGGCTATGTTGATTTGTTTCAACTACATGCGTGAACATGTGCCAAGTCAAGTCACTTAAATCATTCAAAGGAGGATACCACCCCTTCATACCACATCATAACCATCTCAATAGCATGTTGGCACGCAAGGTAAACCATTATATCTCATAGCTAATCAAGTATGGCATGAGCAACTATGATCTCTAATTGTCATTGCAAACATGTTTATTCATAATAAGCTGAATCAAGAACAATGAACTCATCATATTTACAAAAACAAAAGAGGTCGAGTTCACACCAGCTTTTCTCATCTCAGTCAGTCCATCATATATCATCATAATTTCCTTTCACTTGGACGACCGAACGATGTGAATAATAATAAGAGTGCACGTGCATTGGACTAAGCTGGAATCTGCGAGCATTCAATAAACATGAGAAGACAAGGCAATATGGGCTCTTGGTTAATTCAACAACAATGCATATAGGAGCCACTTCAACAATTTAATCATGGTCTTCTCCTATCGACCCCAAAGAAAAGAAAAGAAATAAAAACTATTTACACGGGAAAGCTCCCAACAAGCAAAAGGATAACAGGAAATATTTTTGGGTTCCCCTCCTTTTTTTAATTATTACTACAGCAAGAAAGTAAACTACTACTATTTTTTGTTTTTCTTAAGGTTTATCAAACACACAAGAAGAAAGCAGGAAAAAGAAAATAAACTAGCATGGATATTACAGTGAAAGAGTATGAGCACCGACATCTAGCAATGAGTGTGTGTGAACATAAATGTAATGTCGGTGAGAAATACGTACTCCTCCAAGCTTAGGCTTTTGGCCTAAGTTGGTCTATTGCCAGGGATAGCCTGGCGGATACCCGTAGGTGTAGCTGGGGTCGTACTGGGACGAAGAATAGTTGGGATCGTATTGTGATGCTGCGACTATCGCCTCCTGAGCTGCAGCGTGGAGTCGGGCTGCCTCCGCTCTCCTCTCGTACTCGTCTGCCTCCTCTCTAGTAATAGTTTATGTTCCGTTTGCCTGATAATCAAAGAAGGCAGGAGCAGGGAGAGTAATACGGACAACACGTCGTTTATCAAAGATTAGTCGATATAAGAGAGGTGATTCAGGCCTCTCGACAAACTTGTGCGAAGCCATAGAGTTATAATCTAAATATGCAGGAGGCAACTCCGTATCACCCTCACGAATGTCTATCTCAAGAAAATTAGCTAAGCGGGTTGCATAAATTCCTCCAAAGAAATCTCCATTATCACTACAAAAAAATACACTTCCATGATGATACGTGTTTGTCACAGTAGGTCGCGTTTTTTTGTCATGCATGTACATCCATGACAAATTTATGACAGAATCAAGATAGTCATACCTATGCCGTCGTAGAAGTGTTCCATGACATTACCAAATCATCACGGAAGTGTCCACTTCCATGATGATAAATTGCGTGTCACAGAAGTGCTTTCGTCAAGGGTGACCGATACGTGGCATCCACCGTAACGGAACGCCGTTAAGCTATCGGGTCGGGGTTTGGATCCGATAACCCGTTAACAGCCCCGACCAATGGGAATTTTCCACGTGTAAAATTCTTATTGGCCGGACGAAACATGTGTCAGCTCGTCAGTGGGTCAGGTAGGCGCCTATGATACGTCGACACATGGCACGACCCAACAGAGGCCCATTCCTGTGAAAAGGCTGTCCCGTTTGACTTGGTCAAAAGCTGGCGGGCCGGCCCATGGAAAGCCTGTTAATGGCCTGTTCGCATATAGCCCATTTACAACCCGCTAACCCAAGGCCCATTACGCCCTATCCGAATTAGGCCCAGTAGCGTCATCTGGGCCATTCAATATGATTCTAGCCCGTTTTCACTTCTGGCCCATGTATGGCCCATGACGTCTTTCGGCCCATATGAGGCCCTATGTAACTCTTGGCCTATTAATGGCCCGTGGTGAAACTGGCCCGTAATGAACAGTGTATCACTTTATACCCATTAACAGCCTGTGGTGAAACTGGCCCGTAATGAACAGTGTATCACTTTATACCCATTAACGGCCTGTTATTCCGTTGGGCCGTTTCCAGCCCATGTTATCTTTCGGCCTTCTCAGAGCCCATTTATTCTTGGTTCCAGCATTCGTTTACTTACGGCCCGTTACTGTCATTTTCTGCTTGTGGGCCAAATTCAGCCCGTGGTTTCAGTCGGCCCGTTTGTGGTCCGTTAATACGTTGGGCCGTTTTCATAGAGTCATCAAATACGGCCTATTAACGATGGCCCGTTACGGTCGGCCCATGAACGGACGATTCCATCTCTAGCCCGTTTACGGTCATAATGCGGCCTGTTATTGACCCATGTTTGGCCAATCGATCATACAGCCCGTATAAGGCCCATTGATGATACGACCCGTAGAAGGCCCATTGTTTCTACGGCCCGTAGAAGGCCTATTGTTTCTACGGCCCGTAGAAGGCCCACTGTTTATACGGCCCGTAGGAGGCCCAGTGTCACTACAGTAAATATTAGCCTATGGTTATTGTGGCCTAGTTTTAAAAAATAGGTTATTGAAGCCACTAGTTAACCGCGGAAAAATAACTGCAATGACTAGAAGCAAACAAATAAACAAGACAACAAGGAAATAAATAAGCAAGCAAATAATGCTAGGCTATCACAGCTATTACACATATTACATCCACTGGGCATCAAAGTTCGCCACCAGTGCAAATATAGGGAACAAACAACATATCATATACACTGGCCGTCAAAATTGGCCACCAGTGCAAATAAATGCGGCAGCAAAACAAGAGCATAACTGAAACAACTTCAGAAGAGCTCAAGAAACGTTATCCTGGGTATCCACCATGCTGGCAATAAGCTTAGCAAGATGATTAGCTTTGTCCTTTTTGGCGCTAAAATCCTCCTACGCTTGCTGTTGCACCAGAAAGTATGCATCTGAATGCTCCAGGGACTTCCGCAATCCGTCCGCTTCTTGTTGCAGCACAGCCGATCGATGTCTTTCAGCTTGTAGTTGAGACTCAACAAACCGAACTGATTCAGGCAGTGAGTTTGAATAGCTTGTGCAAGCGGTAGTGGCCAGTAACTCCAACACTAAACCAAGATAGGATGTGTCACTATCCTGAACCTTATCTGCATTACTTCCTTTACCGTTGCTTAATAAGGCACTCTTCCCCAATATTCTGTCAGCATTCTAAAAGAAGAAACAAGCAGACACATAACAAGTTTAGCATGTACTAGTATATGAAACTCATTTCGGTGAACCAGTTCATTAGTAAGGTGGACAGGATTAAACTACCAAGTCTTCAATTGCCAAGTACTAGTAAATAATAAAAGCATCAGACAAACATATATCTATGTCCTATGGTAGCAATGGAATCTTAAATTAGAACAGGTTGTTCTTCAGGTTTAGGCACTTGTTCTACATGAACAGAGTACAGTAAGACACAAGAATATAATACTTAAAAATAGAAAATGAGCTCATAGACCTTACCACATTCTTGGTTCGGGACAAGTACAGAACAAGGCGTTCCCAGTCATCGTCCAGCAAATGTGTCTCAGGAGAACGTAAGGGAATTTGATGAGTTTCTTTGCCGGTGAAGTATGTTTTCTTTAGGTAATTTTGATACTGCCACCAAGCATTCTTGAATATAGAAGAGGTATTAGCACAGGTTACCTCATCCTGAGTTTCCAAATCGGTCCTTCTCTATAGAGAAAAATGGGAAATTTGCTATATTATAACCATCATGGAGGTAGGATGTATGGGACAAAGCAAAGTAATTGCCATGAATAACATTACTTACACATAACTCCTGGACAAACACCTGCAACTGGCATTTTCCTTCATCTTCAGTATAATATTTCCAAGATGGGAAGATACACACATACGATTTAACAACGTCAAATGCAATAGATGCTAAACTACGACTAGCTGGTTGTGCTTCCTCCATAGGAATAGGCGTACTAACTTGTGGAGTTGGGGTTCGCCGTGATAGTACTGGCCCTTCGGGCACTTGAGCTGCCTCACTAACTGCTCTTGTTTGGGAGCTCTGTGGTAGAGATGGTGCTATGTCAACATGAACTAGGTTACTATCGGCTGGGGTTAGATTGGGTGAAGCTGGTTCTCTGTCCATCGTAGTAGGGGAACAATTTGCGAGAGTTTGGGTTATGTGTGCTAGGGCTGGTTCTTGTGCATGTACAACCGGGGTGCTATCTCCACCAAGAGGTAGCACCGTTTTATTTGAAGACCGTGTTTTTAGTCCGCTAGATACTGGCATCACCCGCTCCAATTCAAATGGCTGATAAACAAGAAACATAGTTGAATGTACAGACATTGTATGAGAGACAGATGCAATAGATAGCGTGGAAAAAAGAGGGCATGAAATAGTTGACATGTATATTGTTTAACTAAAACGGACAGCATGACATAATTTCACATATATGATGTCTATCTAAACTAGATAGCATAGCATAACATAATTCAAAGATATGATGAATAACTAAACATGATCGCCTGGCATAATTCACCTACATGTTATCTAAGTAATCAGGATCGCATCATTTAATTCACACATATGATTTATATGCTAAACAGAGGGCATTCGATATGATGTCTGAACTAAGAACATGGTGTTGAATATTGTGTATATGACGTCTATACTATGCAATGCAAGACACCGTATGCATGATATGAGAAGTATAACCATGCCAAGTTAGAGCATACACCTTAGTGGGGGAATAGGACGGGTCATCTGTCTCTGAATCCATCTCTAAGGAGCTATTGGGACCAAATAAGAGATCTGCTTCGACAGGTAGCACTGTCTTCTCTGAAGGCCTTGTTTTCACTCCAGATTTTTCCATCTCCCACCCAAATGGCTGATTCACAAGAAGAGTAGTTTAATGTACAAACATTGTCGACAAATGGAAATGTAATGAAGAAAAGGATGGGAAAGATATCATTCAAATATATGATGCCTGATTAAACAGGATGGCATTGCACATTTCACATATATTATGGCTGGCTAAAAGACATGAGACTGCATAATTCCCATATATGATATAGAAACTAAACATGTGGCATTATAGAACATGTCTAAACTAAGCAGATGACATATATGATGCCAAAAGTAGGCACTGCAAGGACACATATGCATGATATGACTAACATCATCATGCCAAGGTAGAGCAAACACCTTTGGGGGTAAATAGCAGTGGTCAGCGGCGTTCGAATCCACCTCAGAACAGATATCTTCCTCTAGATTACAATCTAGAGAGGGGTGTGGAGGGTTTGCCATTGAACCCACCATGGAGCGATGTCTGCATGACATTGTATTGCCGCGCAAAACTCTTCTCTTTTTCTCTACATGTTCAGCATGACTGTGTACAATATCTGACATGCATACGAAAAAAATATGGTGAGATTATGTAAGGAGAGCATGTATAAATTTAGAGTGATGGTAACAACCAGTGTATCGATGTTTTTCTGTTGAACCAAAATAGCCCTAATGGATCGACGTGAATGTATAGTAATAAGTGATGCAACAAGTGTACAACCTCTTTGCCGTAGCCATGTTGACCTCAGCATCATTGGGTTGGTCACTGAAGTAGTTGAGGCAGAGGTGGTTGTCGGAGGTGTGGAGGAAGATCTAAGGAATCTATAGACGGCGTCCAAGGCACTGCTCTGTTGTGATGGATCGTTCTGTCGTTGGAGTAGCTCCGATGAGTCGTAAGACGTCAAGGCTGAAGCAGCACAAGACAGACATCGTCAATCTCAAGTGGGATTCTAATAGCATCTCCAATAGATGATGTAAAATGGATGTAAAATTAACATCACCAAAAACCACCTGACTACAACAGATGAGGTAAAAACTGTTGACTCTGAACTTAACTGTCGAAACTGAAATTACTGTGGAATCTGAATGCTACTGTCGAAACTGAACGCAATGGTAGCAGAGAGGCACTTGACATGTAGTTTAGGGAGGGCCTGCAGTTCATCTTCAACCTGCACCCCCCAGAGCCGCCAGCCATCAACGGCCGAACTGCCGGCCCGAGTGCCGCCTCGCCGCCCCAAAACAACTCGCCACCGCCGCCCCGGCCAGCCCTCTAGGCCCTCCCACCCTGAACCCTAAGATAGATAGTGGGGTACCTCTCCGGCGAGCCGTCGTCCCCGCTGCGGGTGGTTCTTCCTTAACTCCGGCGAGCCCCCCCAACCCCTGAAAATTGACTGACCCAAAAGTCGATTCAGTCGACTGAAGTGTGGCTTAATGGGAGCAGAGTAGTAGCACGAGCGAGGGGGAGAGCAACAGCAGCAACAGCTGGGCGAGCGAGCGATCGAGCGAGAGCCGGAGCAGCAGCAGCAGATCCGACTGGTATGGACGCCGCCGCTGAAGGGGCCTCACACTGGGGGAGAGCCGCCGTGGAGATGTCGCCCGCGACGCTGGCTTCAAGGTGGCCGCTCCATGGGGGTGCGGGATGGAGCACCGTTGGCGCCGGGAGGTCGAGTTAAGGAGAAGGTGCGATGCGATGAGTGTACAACCTCTTTGGTGGCGCCGAGTAGGCCTCGGCTTTGTTCGAGGAGTCAGTGAGGATGCTGCGGTTCCGGTGGAGCAGGTTAAGGTGGCGCTGTGGGGATGGAGCAGCCGCGATAGATGAGGCGATCGTCGAAGCAGCTCCTTGGAGGTGGAGGATGGGGCGGCTGAACCGGCAAGACGGCGAGATGGACGACGGATCCTCATCCGGGGAGGTGGACGAGGGACGTCGAGCTGTTGCGGTGGACGTCGTCATTAGGGAAGAGGCTCCGGCTGGGCAGCGGTGACGTGGCGGACGGAGGAGGGTGGGGTTTCGCGGCTGGAGCGGAGAGGTTATGGTGGCCTGGGAATTCGAATGGCGAAAAGGGGGCGATGGAAGGGGGGAAGCATGACTTAGGAATGCGCTTGTCCAAAATGTAGAGTGTGTTACAAAAGTACCCCCCACCGATTTGAACTAGCGGCCCTTTCGGCTCAGGGTTAGAAGGGGGAGTTCGCATGTCGGGATTTGGCAGCTGGAGGGAGTTTTCGCGCGCGTTGTAATTTCAGGATAGCAAGGCGCGGGTTGTGAAGGCGCCAGTTTTGGGAGCATGATATCTGAATTTTCGGGATATAATAAGACGCGGGTTGAATTTTAGGGACAAGCCTAAGGTGTCGTAATATTGTACTTGTACGTACCAAATCAATTCGCACTTCCCTCAACCAAAAAGAAAACAAAAAAATAAAACTATTCACACCACACAAAGAGAGAGTCTTGCCCCCTTTTACTATACAAATGCTATTCAAAGCTACTCCCTCCTTCCATCTATAAAGGGCCTAATGCATTTTCGATGCTAATTTTGACCAAATATTAGAGCAATGATATATGACATGCAACTTACACAAAGCACACCGTTAAATTCGTCTGTGAAAAGTTCTTTCAATGATATAATTTTCACATTGTGCATGTCATGTACTATTAATCTTGTCAATAGTCAAAGGCGGTCTAAAAAATCTCATTACGCCCTATATAGATGGAAGGAGGGAGTATGAATCCATGTTATGTCCGATTAAATTTTTTCGCTTGCTGTATAATGCATGTACTATTAACCAACATTTTAGTGCATTCCAAATGTCTATACTACCGCTGCGATTCGAACAAAATTTGAATTCGTTTCTCTATTTCAATAAGAATCTACAATCATGATTGTTGCCAACTTCAACCATCATAGTTTCCTTGCTATCCGCCAGATATAAATCAGACGGCCTATAATGCAGGATGGCAGGTACACCATCATCAACAACTCTGTTTTTTATAAGAGTATAGATAAAATATATTAAATGCAGTATACCATGTTCATAACCACACCATGTGTATCACCGTTATATATATTCACACATCCGTCGGTTTGAAACACTAGGATAAATTCTTCAAATATCCAAATTCGCTTTTTATAATGAAGTATATATGATCTCTATTCGTCTTTTACACCCACACAACGCTCTTATCTTTGTAGCTAGCGCTAACTTTCTCTTGTGCATGCACACGCCCGCATCCCTCTCACCCTCCCTCAGCATTCTCTAGCTCCATCGCGCAAATTCTTCTTTTCACTTTAGGTTGTTCACCCACGGTGTGTGTAGGCCCCCCAGCTCCTTCTTTCCGGCACACATCGATCGATATGCCTCTCTAGCCAGGTGTGCCTAGCGCAAACACAAGCTTCCTCCCTTCTCTTGTCACCGTCCATGCCTCACTTCCACCACTCTTTTCATCATTCTCGTACTCACACACTCCTCCCCCTCGATATAGTATGCCTCTCATACCACCTCCTACATGCATCCCTCTCTCTCTATCCTTCTCCTCGTGCCTCATTTGCTTCTAACACACACATGCATGTATACCGATCGATCTCCCAACATATACCTAGATCGACTTTAACTACCCCCGCATCGATCGACGTACCTCATAAGTTATGTCTCTCCTTTCTCTTACAATGGGCGATTGATCTTCCTATGTAGTTACATCTGCTTACCACAGCCACATCGTCCCCCTCATCATTCGTGCATGCCTTCTGACCCGTCTCTCACACGCACGTGCACAGACAACAAGCAGCCATCTCCTCTCTTATTGATATTGCGGGCATGCCCTCCATTTTTCTAGCAAGCCTATCCCACCATTTCTTAGAAGCAACTCAACTACCACCCCCTCCAACACTCTAGCTCTGTCTCTGTCCCAACCTTATTTATCTCCTGCACATATGCATGGATGCCGATCGATCTCCCTTATTACATGAGGCAGATCGATCTCCTTAATACATGAGGTAGGCCTCTCTCCTCCTCCACACATATACCAGCCATTGTACCTCTATAGTTAATTGGGCCTCCCTCTTCCCCCACCACACACCGATAGTCGAGCGCTGCAGGTAGGTATCCATGCCACAGAGACAAACTGCACATGTCCCATCTCACGTTCCAGTAGGCCAGCCACTCTATATCTTTGACGTGGGCACACATAAATTTGATGGCACTCTTTATCGATCGCGCACACACACACACACACACACACACACATCATCCCTCTCTTCGATTCTATAGACACCTCAAGCCGATGATACCTCCACTTCTTCTCGTGGATCGCCCCCTCTATATATATGTTATATCCAGGACTCTATTTCACACACATTGCATATGTTAAATTTTTTGATTGACCCCCCCCCCCCCACAAAAAAAACTGTCAAGAACCCACACACTATATCTCTCTAGGTTTGTATCTCTCTCACACAACCCCATGTAGGTGGTGTACGTATACAAGAAGAGAATAGGTAAACCGTGCACGTACTCACGCTTCGTGCCCAGCCACACCCGCGCGGGTACACGGTGGAGCTTATTTCTTTACGAAATGGCAGCCCACGTGCTAATTTGAATGCCTGTAGCGGTTGTTTACCTAGGGAGGTTGTGTACCACGCGTGCACGAAACAAAGTTCGACTTGACGCGTTGCCGCGTTATTGTTAAATAAAGTTATAGCGCTCAATGGCACGTACACAGAATATAAAACGATTTTTATGGAGGAAAAGGTGGTTCGCTCTTCAGAGTATCTCACACAAGGCTCCGGGGGCCTCTCTCTCTCACCGTTGGTCACTAGTCCGGCCGCATCCCGTCCGCCGGGGGAAAGGGAGTGCGGTGGCCTCTCTCTCTCTCTCACCGTTGGTCACTGATCCGGCCGCATCCCGTCCGCCGGAGGAAAGGAAGTGCGGTGGCCTCTCTCTCTCTCACCGTTGGTCACTGATCCGGCCGCATCCCGTCTGCCGGGGGAAAGGGAGGAAGTGCATCGTTTCTCCGTTCGACGGCGCCGAGGCAGCACGTCCCGATCTGCTATACACGCCATTCTCTCTGACCAAGCTCCGACGCGGCAGGGCCTACGCCACCTGCTCGCAGATTCCGCCCGCCGCCGCTCACGTAGTTACATCTCGACGACCTCCAGGTATCCCCTCCGGCCTTGCTCCACTGCCCGTTTTCCCACGTCTTTGCATGTGGATCTTCCATAGTTCTTTGCCCAAAACGTAGCTCGTCTGGCGTAGTTTCCATATTGCATTCTCGTCCTCTCACAGTTTTAGACAAACACAACCGTGTTGTTATCTTCCCTTAGGACAAGGAATATGCTTCTTTTTTGTCGTCGCATGTGTCATCAACTGTTATTGGCCAGTAATTGTTTCATTTCTACCTCTTTTTGCAAACAGGACTATCCATTTCACCTCGTTGCTATTGCGACCTTTTGGTGAACTGCACAAATCACTTTTTTCTTAAGAGTGTTTCGTGCAGTTGTACTAAAATGTCACACGGGCAACGTCTCTACATTTCAGTGCGACTGCACAAAGGGAGATTGGTTTTGCTCTATCCTCCTCATCCAACTCCGAGCCTAATCTTCGCCAACTAGTTAGTCTTAAGAGAGACTGCAAAGGTGACCGGCTTCTATTTGTGTGTTTATTGTTTCATCAGCAGTCCTCTATTATTGTAATCACACTTGATATATTTGGAACAGGGACGCTCGGCTCCATTTTAGTGGAACTGCACAAAATGATCGGAATGTTTCATGCTCTAGACAGCTACTTTTTTTCCCAACATGCCTTGTTGATTTAGACAGAGCTGGGGGGACGTTGCTGCCAATGAAAGCATTGATCAATTTTAATTTAACACCTTCTCACAACTTTGTCTTCAGTTGTGACGTAATTATTAGCTCTGATCTGCTAATAATTGACATGCATTAGCAAGGAAGTTAGTTTTTTATTGTTTCCGAAAGAGCATCGATGGCAAGACACGCGAAACAAAAGCTGAAAGCTCACACCATTGTACAATTTCATGTCGCTGGAAAATTATTTGTATAGTACGTCAATTATGTAAACGAATGATGGAAGCTTGATAGCATTGCCAGAAGCCTCTTCATCATCCGGGTCCATGTGCCATGCACAAAATTATACTCCTTCGTTCCTAAATATTTGTCTTTTTACAAATTTCAAACGGGCATATTTTAGAGTGTAGATTCACTCATTTTGCTTCGTATGTGTACTCCCTCCGTTCCTAAATATTCTATTCATCTTTACAGAGATTTCAACATATTTTAGAAAGACAAATACTCCGGAGTATAATTAAGAACCTAGGGGGTAGTGCACAACCGCATGGGAGACTCAGCCCGGTCGTTGCGCCACATTAATAGTGAGTAATGAGCAGTCAAATCATAAGCCCCACCTTTCCCATTGTAAGTTTCTCTGAAGAAGCAACCATCAATACGCTCTTCTTTGAATCCGCTCATACTACTCCATCCGTCACTGTTTATACAGCGCGCTTCAGAAAAAAGAAAAAAAATCTGTGGGACCAAGGTGACTAGCGATCGGCCTGAAAAATAGCATTGGTAGTTATAGCACGGCGTCTATTACTAGAGGGAATAATGCGTACACACATGCATGCAGTGCTTCCACCCCGGGTACACACATGCATGCACTCCATAGTAGTACAGTACATGGAGAGAAAATTGTAGACTTGATTGCGGTTACCACACCCTAATTAATTGAGCATTAAACCAAACGCGTCTAAAGTCTCTCTGGTGGTGGAAATGCATTGAGAGAAATGCATCATAATGAAGCGCACCCTGTAAACTGTGACGGAAGGTGGAGTAGTATGAAGGTGCAAAACCAAGTAGAGTACGCGTACTACTGCGCTTGGCTCTTCGCCCCTTCGTGAAGTCGAACAACGATGGTACTCCGTATGTTGGGTACTACAGTGTATGCCTCTGACAATCTGACATCGAATGGACGGATGAATGTCCACCGAGGGTAGGTTGCTGTAACGCCCATATGTAACCTTCCCGAATTGTACTCCGACTCTTGCCGTTTCTTGCATTAAGTTATATTTAATTCTCGGGCTCGGGTCTTTGTCTCCGTGTGTTGTTTTTGTTTTTGGTGCATCTCATATCATGTCGTCACGTGCATTGCATTTGCATAAATGTTCATCTCACGCATTCGAGCATTTTCCCCATTGTCTGTTTTGCATTCCGGCGCTTCGTTCTCCGCTGGTGGCCATTTCTAGCTTTCTTTCGTGTGTGGGGATTAAACATTTCCGGATTGGGCCGAGACTTGCCATGCGGCCTTGGTTTACTACCGGTAGACCGCCTGTCAAGTTTCGGGTCATTTGGACTTCGTTTGATACTCCAATGGTTAACCGAGGAACCGAAAAGGCCTCGTGTGTGTGCAGCCCAACACCCCTCCATTTTGGCCCAAAAACCCACCAAACTCAGCTCCATCGTCTCGGTCGTTCAATCACGATCGTGTGGGCGAAAACCGCACCTCATTTGGACTCTCCTAGCTCCCTCTAGGTCTATAAATAGACCCCTTCCCCGAAATCCCGGATCCCCTCCTCAAACCCTAAAAAAAAAGATCCGCCGCCGACGGACGTGTCCGGGCGGAGCCGGACAACGTCCGCCGCCACCACCGACCAACCAGGGCCCGACAAGCGTCCCCGCCGACCGCCGCCCGCCGCCGAAGCCCGCCGGCCCGCGGGAGGCCCGCCCCTTGCCCCCACGGGCCAGATCCGGCCGCCGCCGCCGCCCTTCGTCTTCCCCGACCCCGGTGGCCGCGCCACCGTGGGCCGCCATCGCCGGCCGCCACCTCCCATCGCCGCCTCGACGCCGGTTGCCACTCCGGCCGCCGCCGCCCGCTTCTCCGGCCGCGCCGCCGCAGGAGCCCGCCGGAGTCGGTCCTAGCTCCGGCCCCGCGGGACCCCGCGCCGCCACCCCGGCCGCCGGCGACCTCGCCTCCGCCGTCCGCCGTCCTCGTCCTCGCCGTCCTCGACTTCCGCGCCGCCGCCGCCATCGGGAACTGTGCCGCGAGATCTGATCCGGATCGGAGCTACAGTAAACCCTAGGAGAGGTTGATTTTTTGCTAAGTCCTAGAATTCTTGATCCAAGTTGCTCTGTTCGAGGCTCAATATCTTTGCATCCGTAGCTCCGATTTGGGCGTATGATATGTCAAAATCTTCGTCTCGACGAGTACATCATTTCATTCCATGCATCATTTGCATTTGCGGTCATCTTGGTGCCCAAAATGCTGTTGGAAGGAGGCATCATGAGTTAAATTGCAGATCCGTTAGTTCATCATGCACTTTTGTCATTTTTGCCATGTTTAATCCGTGCATGATATGCCTATGCCCCTTTGGGATGAATTGTTAAGCATGTTGTCTTCTTTCCAGAGGTGCCTCCCATGCATTTTTAGGATGTGTGTGTTGTCTTGTGCAAGCTTGCGTAGGGGGCTGCCTGAGTTTACCGATTTCAGGGACTTTGTGAAAATCACTAAGTCTGGGATGTTTTAGTTCACGATGCTATATGTCCGGCTTGTTTCCTAGTGATCCGTGCCTCTTTTGAGGACGATCAGTAAGAGTGATTTGTTATGCTTGTTGTGCTTAATCCATCCATGTCTTTACTTGTTATGTTGGGGCACCCTAGGTTGACTCAATCGAGCTCAACTTTTACATAGTTGTTGTTTTGGGCAGATCGTGAACTCTTTTGCGATTTTGCCGGAGTTATTGCTAGTGATACATGCATGCTATGCCTTTGTTCTTGCCATGTCTAGCTAGAATTTTGTGCCTTCTTAATGGATATATGCTTGCCTTGCCATGACTTGCGCCGTGGTGAGAGTATCGAGCTCGTTTACATGCCTCCGTGAGTTATTATTTCAGCATGTCCCAGTTTTCACTAAGTCTGAAAACTGATTGTGTTTCATGTTGTTTTGCTGCTCCGAAGAGAGCATCGTGGTTTTGCTTCATGTTGTTTTGCTGCTCCGAAGAGAGCATCGTGGTCTGAAATTTCAGACTAGCGTTAATTTCGCTAAGTCTGAAATCTGTTTTGCTTATTCAGTTTTGCCATGCTTGTTTGAAGCCCTTAATGGATGAATTTGCCTATGCCTCAGTCCTGGTGATTTGTTAAGCTTCTTGAGTACATCATTGCCATGCAATTTGTTTTCATGTTTGGTGGCTTTAGCATGTTCATTTTGTTGCATTTAGGAGCCTACTTGCTGTAAATCGCAGATCGGTTCGTTTAGTAAATCGCTTGCCATTTCTAAACCGTAGCTCCGATTGCCATGATCTTTATATCGTTTTCAGGGGATTTCTTCCCCTCTATCCAGTGGCACACGTGGTTTTCCAGGCTGAGGCCAGGTTCATGCATTTCCTATTACATCTTGCATTTGGCATCCCGCATCGCATCCCGCATAGCACATCATCTTTGCATATTTTGGTTGCCCTTGCACGTGGTTGATTGTATCCTTGTTGCTTGTTTGTGTTGTTGGGTAGAGCCGGGGGACGAGTTCGCTAACGAGGAGCCCGTTGAGTTTGCGTTTGAGGATCCAGTCAATTCTGACAACTGTGCAGGCAAGATGATCACACCCTTGAAATCACTACTATCTTTGCTATGCTAGTTTGCTCGCTCTTTTGCTTTGCCAATGCTACGATGCCTACCACTTGCTTATCAGCCTCCCAGTTGCCATGCTTGAGCCTCTAACCCACCTTTGTCCTAGCGAACCATTGATTGGCTATGTTACCGCTTTGCTCAGCCCTTCTTATAGCGTTGCTAGTTGCAGGTGAAGATTGGAGTCGTTCCTTGTTGGAACACTTATTTACTTGTTGGGATATCATTATATTGCTATGTTATCTTTATTCATCTATATACTTGGTAAAGGGTGGAAGGCTCGGCCTCTCGCCTAGTGTTTTGTTCCACTCTTGCCGCCCTAGTTTCCGTCATATCGGTGTTATGTTCCCGGATTGTTGCGTCCCTTACGCGGTTGGGCAATAATGGGAACCCCTTGATAGTTCGCCTTGATTAAAGCTTTTCCAGCAATGCCCAACATTGGTTTTACCATTTGCCACCTACCCCTTTTCTTTCCCTTGGGTTTCCGGAGCCTGAGGGTCATCTTTATTTTAGCCCCCACGGGCCAGTGCTCCTCTGAGTGTTGGTCCCACCAAGCGATGTCCGGGGCTACCAGGGGCAACCCTGGGCTGGCCTACCCGACGTCTGGCTCATCTGAGTGTGCCCTGAGAACGAGATATGTGCAGCTCCTATCGGGATTTGTCGGCGCATTCGGGCGGTGTTGCTGGACTAGTTTTGACCTGTCGAATCATCTTGTTGTACCGGGATACCGAGTCTGATCGGTGGGTCCTGGGTGGAGGTCTATTCCTTCGTTGACCGTGAGAGCTTGTTATGGGCTAAGTTGGGACCCCCCTGCAGGGATTGATCTTTCGAAAGCCGTGCCCGCGGTTATGGGCAGATGGGAATTTGTTAATGTCCGGTTGTAGATAACTTGAACTTTAATAATTAAAATGAATCAACTGAGTGTGTTGCCGTGATGGCCTCTTCTCGGCGGAGTCCGGGAAGTGGACACGGCGTTGGAGTTATGTTTGCGTAGGCTGCTCTATATAGTTTTCCGCACGTGCTTTGCCTCCTCTTCTCGCTCTCCTTTGCGAATAAGTTAGTCACCATATATGCTAGTCGCTTGCTGCAGCTCCACTTACATTACCCCCTTTCCTACCTATTAAGCTTAAATAGTCTTGATCGCGAGGGTGCGAGATTGCTGAGTCCTTTGTGGCTCACAGATTATCATTACACCAGATGCAGGGACCGATGATACTTCTCCGGATGGCGCGCTCAAGCTGAAGTGGGAGTACGACGAGGATTCTCAGCGATATTATGTGTCTTTTCTTGATGATCAGTAGTGGTGCCTATTCGGGGTTAGATTCAGGGCCTAGTCGCTTGTTGGGGGTCTTTTCTATTTTGGCGCCATAGTCGGGCCATGAGTGATTGTATGATGGATGTTATTTATGTACTTTGATGTGACGTGGCGAGTGTAAGCCAACTATGATATTATTTCCCCTTTATATTATATATGTACATGGGTTGTGTTATGATTCCCGACTTGCGACATTGCTTTCAATGCGCTTATGTCTCTAAGTCGTGCCTCGACACGTGGGAGACATAGCCGCATCGAGGGCGTTACAAGTTGGTAATCAGAGCCTTCCCCGACCTTAGGAGCCCCATTGCTTGATCGTTTTTAGCAGCCGAGTTGTGTCTAGAAATATGTTTTGAGTCCTTAGGAATTATATATCGGAGAGCTTAGGAATTCTTTTTACTTCCCAGTCTCCTCATCGCTCTGGTAAGGCATCCTGACGTAGAGTTTTGACTCTTCTCTTCTCAAATTTCACAAAAAAAATTTTAGGATCACGCGAGTATCTTGGTTTTGTTCCGATGGCTTATGATGAGAATACTGTCTTGGTGCCTCCTGTCAGGGGTTTAGTGGAAGTGTCCCGGGGAGTTGAGCTCTGAGGTGTTGTCATCATAATTCTATTGTTGCAATTCTGGCATACTTGAGATATGTGCGCGACATCGAAAAATCTCCTTTATGCAGTTCGTTGGTGAGATAACCTCGACGCCACCCAGTACTGGGGCGGGAGTTCGGGAGTATCACCATAACTTGTATAACGGATGCTTTTCGAAGGTTGAGATAGATGGTTTCCGAAGGTTTCTTGGTTATGTGTTGAAGGATGGATGCAGCTGGATGTAGGAATTGCTAGCTTGGGTGAGATATTATGCTTCCCCTGTATCCCCAACACCTGATTGCATAACCGGAAAGTTTCAGGAATTTCATAGGTGGGAATTCAAGTAGCCTTAGGATATCTTTCCAACAGATATGTGATATGAAATTGGGGTTCGACGTCTGGTGGTTCGCCTATTCACGGTCGATTTTACAGTGGCCTCGTTGTGTCTTAAAGAGTCCTTGGCTATGCTGACTCAGGGACGCTTCGTATGTCATGTGCACTGCCTTGTACATGATGGTGCTGTACGGTCGAGCCCGTGTAGGTCCTACCACGAACACTTCGGACGAAATTTCTGTCATGTGTTTGTTCCGGCTTATTCCGCAAGCCAACCCTTGGTTTTATTTCGAGTTGTGGTATTCGTTCTTCTTCGACGTCATATGTTGATTCCATCCCTCGTTGATGTACCTCTTCTACCTGATTCTTCATGGCTTCGCAATTTAGGAATATGTGACCACTTCAAGAGAAGTGCATTCGTTCATTTTGTTCGGATGTGAAGACTTTATGTTGCAATTTTCATTCCGTTGGTTTCACCTTCAATATTTCTCTATTTGTGTGCTAACGGTGGTCAACCTCTTCAGGATGGCTCCCGCTAAGAGCACCAGTTAGAACCAGAATCAAGATCCTCCGCCACCTCCGCCTCCTCCGGAAGCATGGCAGGCTGTGATGGCTGTTGGGGAACGCAGTAATTTCAAAATTTTTCCTACGCACACGCAAGATCATGGTGATGCACAGCAACGAGAGGGGAGAGTGTTGTCTACGTACCAACGCAGACCGACTGCGGAAGCGATCACACAACGTAGAGGAAGTAGTCGTACGTCTTCTTCCCGATCGACCGATCCAAGCACCGTTACTCCGGCACCTCCGAGTTCTTAGCACACGTTCAGCTCGATGACGTTCCTCGGGCTCCGATCCAGCAAAGCGTTGAGGAAGAGTTTCGTCAGCACGACAGCGTGATGACGATCTTGATGTACTACCGACGCAGGGCTTCGCCTAAGCACTACAACGGTATGATCGAGGTGGAATTTGGTGGCAGGGGGCACCGCACACGGCTAAGGAACGATCTCAAGGATCAAGTTGTGTGTGTATGGGGTGCCCCCTGCCCCCGTATATATATGTTGGAGGAGGGGGGCTGGCCGGCCAAGATAGAGGAGGCGCAGGGGGAGTCCTACTCCCATCGGGAGTAGGACTCCTCCCCTCCAATCCTATTCCAACTAGGACTCTTGGGGGGGAAAGGAGAGAGAGGGGGCCGGCCCACCTCTCCTAGTCCTACTAGGACTTGGGGAAGGGGGGGCGCCGGCTAGGCTTGTGGGCTGCCTCTTCTCTCTTTTCCACTAAGGCCCAATGGGCCCATTAGCCTCCCGGGGGGTTCCGGTAACCCTCCCGGTATTCCGGTAAAATCCCGATTTCATCCGGAACACTTCCTATGTCCAAACATAGGCTTCCAATATATCAATCTTTACGTCTCGACCATTTCGAGACTCCTCGTCATGTCCGTGATCTCATCCGGGACTCCGAACAACCTTCGGTACATCAAAATGCATAAACTCATAATAACTGTCATCGTAACGTTAAGCGTGCGGACCCTACGGTTCGAGAACAATGTAGACATGACCGAGACACGTCTCCGGTCAATAACCAATAGCGGGACCTGGATGCCCATATTGGCTCCTACATATTCTACGAAGATCTTTATCGGTCATACCGCATAACAACATACGTTGTTCCCTTTGTCATCGGTATGTTACTTGCCCGAGATTCGATCGTCGGTATCCAATACCTAGTTCAATCTCGTTACCGGCAAGTCTCTTTACTCGTTCCGTAATACATCATCTCACAACTAACATATTAGTTGCAGTGCTTGCAAGGCTTATGTGATGTGCATTACCGAGAGGGCCCAGAGATACCTCTCCGACAATCGGAGTGACAAACCCTAATCTCGAAATACGCCAACCCAACATCTACCATTGGAGACACCTGTAGTACTCCTTTATAATCACCCAGTTACGTTGTGACGTTTGGTAGTACCCAAAGTGTTCCTCCGGTAAACGGGAGTTGCATAATCTCATAGTTATAGGAACATGTATAAGTCATGAAGAAAGCAATAGCAACATACTAAACGATCGGGTGCTAAGCTAATGGAATGGGTCATGTCAATCAGATCATTCTACTAATGATGTGACCTCGTTAATCAAATAACAACTCCTTGTTCATGGTTAGGAAACATAACCATCTTTGATTAACGAGCTAGTCAAGTAGAGGCATACTAGTGACACTCTGTTGGTCTATGTATTCACACATGTATTATGTTTCCGATTAATACAATTCTAGCGTGAATAATAAACATTTATCATGATATAAGGAAATAAATAATAACTTTATTATTGCCTCTAGGGCATATTTCCTTCAGTCTCCCACTTGCACTAGAGTCAATAATCTAGATTACACAGTAATGATTCTAACACCCATGGAGCCTTGGTGCTGATCATGTTTTGCTCGTGGAAGAGGCTTAGTCAACGAGTCTGCAACATTCAGATCCGTATGTATCTTGCAAATCTCTATGTCTCCCACCTGGACTAAATCCCGGATGGAGTTGAAGCGTCTCTTGATGTGTTTGGTCCTCTTGTGAAATCTGGATTCCTTTGCCAAGGCAATTGCACCAGTATTGTCACAGAAGATTTTCATTGGACCCGATGCACTAGGTATGACACCTAGATCGGATATGAACTCCTTCATCCAGACTCCTTCGTTTGCTGCTTCCGAAGCAGCTATGTACTCCGCTTCACATGTAGATCCCGCTACGACGCTTTGTTTAGAACTGCACCAACTGACAGCTCCACCGTTTAAAGTAAACACGTATCCGGTTTGCGATTTAGAATCGTCCGGATCAGTGTCAAAGCTTGCATCAACGTAACCTCTTACGGTGAGTTCTTTGTCACCTCCATATACGAGAAACATATCCTTAGTCCTTTTCAGGTATTTCAGGATGTTCTTGACCGCTGTCCAGTGATCCATTCCAGGATTACTTTGGTACCTCCCTGCTAAACTTATAGCAAGGCACACATCAGGTCTGGTACACAGCATTGCATACATGATAGAGCCTATGGCTGAAGCATAGGGAACATCTTTCATTTTCTCTCTATCTTCTGCAGTGGTCGGGCATTGAGTCTTACTCAACTTCACACCTTGTAGCACAGGCAAGAACCCTTTCTTTGCTTGATCCATCTTGAACTTCTTCAAAATTTTGTCAAGGTATGTGCATTGTGAAAGTCCAATTAAGCGTTTTGATCTATCTCTATAGATCTTTATGCCTAATATGTATGCAGCTTCCCCAAGGTCTTTCATCGAAAAACTTTTATTCAAGTATCCCTTTATGCTATCCAGAAATTCTATATCATTTCCAATTAGCAATATGTCATCCACATATAATATCAGAAATGCTACAGAGCTCCCACTCACTTTCTTGTAAATACAGGCTTCTCCAAAAGTCTGTATAAAGCCAAATGCTTTGATCACACTATCAAAGCATTTATTCCAACTCCGAGATGCTTGCACCAGTCCATAAATGGATCGCTGGAGTTTGCATACTTTGTTAGCTCCTTTTGGATCGACAAAACCTTCTGGTTGTACCATATACAACTCTTCTTCCAGAAATCCATTCAGGAATGCAGTTTTGACATCCATCTGCCATATTTCATAATCATAAAATGCGGCAATTGCTAACATAATTCTGACGGACTTAAGCATCGCTACGGGTGAGAAGGTCTCATCGTAGTCAACCCCTTGAACTTGTCGAAAACCTTTTGCGACAAGTCGAGCTTTATAAACAGTAACATTACCGTCAGCGTCAGTCTTTTTCTTGAAGATCCATTTATTCTCAATTGCTTGCCGATCATCGGGCAAGTCAACCAAAGTCCATACTTTGTTCTCATACATGGATCCCATCTCAGATTTCATGGCCTCAAGCCACTTTGCGGAATCTGGGCTCACCATCGCTTCTTCATAGTTCGTAGGTTCATCATGATCTAACATCATGACTTCCAGAACTGGATTACCGTACCACTCTGGTGCGGATCTCACTCTGGTTGATCTACGTGGTTCAGTAGTATCTTGATCTGAAGCTTCATGATCATCATCATTAGCTTCCTCACTGATTGGCATAGGTGTCGCAGAAACAGTTTTCTGTGATGTACTATTTTCCAATAAGGGAGCAGGTACAGTTACCTCGTCAAGTTCTACTTTCCTCCCACTCACTTCTTTCGAGAGAAACTCCTTCTCTAGAAATGATCCATTCTTAGCAACGAATGTCTTGCCTTCGGATCTGTGATAGAAGGTATACCCAACAGTTTCCTTTGGGTATCCTATGAAGACACATTTCTCCGCTTTGGGTTCGAGCTTATCAGGTTGAAGCTTTTTCACATAAGCATCGCAGCCCCAAACTTTAAGAAACGACAACTTTGGTTTCTTGCCAAACCATAGTTCATAAGGCGTCGTCTCAACGGAATTTGATGGTGCCCTATTTAACGTGAATGCGGCCATCTCTAAAGCATAACCCCAGAACGATAGCGGTAAATCAGTAAGAGACATCATGGATCGCACCATATCTAGTAAAGTGCGATTACGACGTTCGGACACACCATTACGCTGTGGTGTTCCGGGTGGTGTGAGTTGCGAAACTATTCCACAATTTTTCAAATGTACACCAAACTCGTAACTCAAATATTCTC
Source organism: Triticum monococcum (assembly GCA_034509565.1). Lineage (NCBI taxonomy): Eukaryota > Viridiplantae > Streptophyta > Magnoliopsida > Poales > Poaceae > Triticum > Triticum monococcum. The sequence goes on along the minus strand of CM067843.1, from coordinate 776,513,088 downwards.
CTCCACGATCAGATCGTAGAAATTTTATTTTCTTGTTACGATGATTTTCAACTTCACTCTGAAATTCCTTGAACTTTTCAAACGTTTCAGACTTATGTTTCATTAAGTAGATATACCCATATCTGCTTAAATCATCTGTGAAGGTGAGAAAATAACGATATCCGCCGCGAGCCTCAATATTCATCGGACCACATACATCGGTATGTATGATTTCCAACAAATCTGTTGCTCTCTCCATAGTACCGGAGAACGGTGTTTTAGTCATCTTGCCTATGAGGCACGGTTCGCAAGTACCAAGTGATTCATAATCAAGTGATTCCAAAAGCCCATCAGTATGGAGTTTCTTCATGCGCTTTACACCGATATGACCTAAACGGCAGTGCCACAAATAAGTTGCACTATCATTATTAACTTTGTATCTTTTGGCTTCTACATTATGAATATGTGTATCACTATCTTCGAGATTTAACAAGAATAGACCACTCTTCAAAGGTGCATGACCATAAAAGATATTATTCATAGAACAACCATTATTCTCTGATTTAAATGAATAACCGTCTCGCATTAAACAAGATAAAGATATAATGTTCATGCTCAATGCTGGCACCAAATAACAATTATTTAGGTCTAATATTAATCCCGAAGGTAGATGTAGAGGTAGCGTGCCGACCGCGATCACATCGACTTTGGAACCGTTTCCCACGCGCATCGTCACCTCGTCCTTTGCTAGTGTCCGCTTATTCCGTAGTCCCTGTTTCGAGTTGCAAATATTAGCAACAGAACCAGTATCAAATACCCAGGTGCTACTGCGAGCTCTAGTAAGGTACACATCAATAACATGCATATCACATATACCTTTGCTCACTTTGCCATCCTTCTTATCCGCCAAATACTTGGGGCAGTTCCGCTTCCAGTGACCAGTCTGCTTGCAGTAGAAGCACTCAGTTTCAGGCTTAGGTCCAGACTTGGGTTTCTTCTCCTGAGCAGCAACTTGCTTGCTGTTCTTCTTGAAGTTTCCCTTCTTCTTCCCTTTGCCCTTTTTCTTGAAACTAGTGGTTTTGTTAACCATCAACACTTGATGCTCCTTCTTGATTTCTACCTCCGCAGCTTTCAGCATTGCGAAGAGCTCGGGAATAGTCTTGTTCATCCCTTGCATATTATAGTTCATCACGAAGCTCTTGTAGCTTGGTGGCAGTGATTGGAGAATTCTGTCAATGACGCAGTCATCTGGAAGATTAACTCCCATCTGAATCAAGTGATTATTATACCCAGACATCTTGAGTATATGCTCACTGACAGAACTGTTCTCCTCCATCTTACAGCTATAGAACTTATTGGAGACTTCATATCTCTCAATTCGGGCATTTGCTTGAAATATTAACTTCAACTCCTGGAACATCTCATATGCTCCATGACGTTCAAAACGTCGTTGAAGTCCCGATTCTAAGCCGTAAAGCATGGCACACTGAACTATCGAGTAGTCATCAGCTTTGCTCTGCCAGACGTTCATAACATCTGGCATTGCTCCAGCAGCAGGCTTGTCACCGAGCGGTGCTTCCAGGACGTAATTCTTCTGTGCAGCAATGAGGATAATCCTCAGGTTACGGACCCAGTCCGTGTAATTGCTACCATCATCTTTCAACTTTGCTTTCTCAAGGAACGCATTTAAAATTCAACGGAACAATAGCACGAGCCATCTATCTACAAGCAACATAAACAAGCAAGATACTATCAGGTACTAAGTTCATGATAAGTTTAAGTTCAGTTAATCAAATTACTTAGGAACTCCCACTTAGATAGACATCCCTCTAATCCTCTAAGTGATCACGTGATCCAAATCAACTAAACCATAACCGATCATCACGTGAGATGGAGTAGTTTTCAATGGTGAACATCGTCATGTTGATCATATCTACTATATGATTCACGCTTGACCTTTCGGTCTCTGTGTTCCGAGGCCATATCTGCATATGCTAGGCTCGTCAAGTATAACCTGAGTATTCTGCGTGTGCAAAACTGGCTTGCACCCGTTGTAGATGGACGTAGAGCTTATCACACCCGATCATCACGTGGTGTCTGGGCACGACAAACTTTGGCAACGGTGCATACTCAGGGAGAACACTTCTTGATAATTTAGTGAGAGATCATCTTATAATGCTACCATCAATCAAAGCAAGATAAGATGCATAAAAGGATAAACATCACATGCAATCAATATAAGTGATATGATATGGCCATCATCATCTTGTGCTTGTGATCTCCATCTCTGAAGCACCGTCATGATCACCATCGTCACCGGCGCGACACCTTGATCTCCATCGTAGCATCGTTGTCGTCTCGCCAATCTTATGCTTCCACGACTATTACTACCGTTTAGTAATCTAGTAAAGCATTACATCGCGATTGCATTGCATACAATAAAGCGACAACCATATGGCTCCTGCCAGTTGCCGATAACTTAGTTACAAAACATGATCATCTCATACAATAAAATCAGCATCATGCCTTGACCATATCACATCACAACATACCCTGCAAAAACAAGTTAGACGTCCTCTACTTTGTTGTTGCAAGTTTTACGTGGCTGCTACGGGCTTAAGTAAGAACTCATCTCACCTACGCATCAAATCCACAATGATTGTTCGTCAAATAGACTCCATTTTAACCTTCTCAAGGACCGGGCGTAGTCACACTTGGTTCAACTAAAGTTGGAGAGACAGTCTTCCGCAAGCCATCTATGTGCAAAGCACGTCGAGGGAACCGGTCTCGCGTAAGAGTACGCGTAAGGTTGGTCCGGATCGTCTCAGCCAACAATACCGCCGAACCAAAGTATGACATGCTGGTAGGCAGTATGACTTGTATCGCCCACAACTCACTTGTGTTCTACTCATGCATATAACATCAAACCATAAAACCTAGGCTCGGATGCCACTGTTGGGGAACGCAGTAATTTCAAAAAATTTCCTACGCACACGCAAGATCATGGTGATGCACAGCAACGAGAGGGGAGAGTGTTGTCTATGTACCAACGCAGACCGACTGCGGAAGCGATCACACAATGTAGAGGAAGTAGTCGTACGTCTTCTTCCCGATCGACCGATCCAAGCACCGTTACTCCGGCACCTCCGAGTTCTTAGCACACGTTCAGCTCGATGACGTTCCTCGGGCTCCGATCCAGCAAAGCATCGAGGAAGAGTTTCGTCAGCACGACGGCGTGATGACGATCTTGATGTACTACCGACGCAGGGCTTCGCCTAAGCACTACAACGGTATGATCGAGGTGGAATTTGGTGGCAGGGGGCACCGCACACGGCTAAGGAACGATCTCAAGGATCAAGTTGTGTGTGTATGGGGTGCCCCCTGCCCCCGTATATATATGTTGGAGGAGGGGGGCTGGCCGGCCAAGATAGAGGAGGCGCAGGGGGAGTCCTACTCCCACCGGGAGTAGGACTCCTCCCCTCCAATCCTATTCCAACTAGGACTCTTGGGGGGGAAAGGAGAGAGAGGGGGCCGGCCCACCTCTCCTAGTCCTACTAGGACTTGGGGAAGGGGGGGCGCCGGCTAGGCTTGTGGGCTGCCTCTTCTCTCTTTTCCACTAAGGCCCAATAGGCCCATTAGCCTCCCGGGGGGTTCCGGTAACCCTCCCGGTATTCCGGTAAAATCCCGATTTCATCCGGAACACTTCCTATGTCCAAACATAGGCTTCCAATATATCAATCTTTACGTCTCGACCATTTCGAGACTCCTCGTCATGTCCGTGATCTCATCCGGGACTCCGAACAACCTTCGGTACATCAAAATGCATAAACTCATAATAACTGTCATCGTAACGTTAAGCGTGCGGACCCTACAGTTCGAGAACAATGTAGACATGACCGAGACACGTCTCCGGTCAATAACCAATAGCGGGACCTGGATGCCCATATTGGCTCCTACATATTCTACGAAGATCTTTATCGGTCAGACCGCATAACAACATACGTTGTTCCCTTTGTCATCGGTATGTTACTTGCCCGAGATTCGATCGTCGGTATCCAATACCTAGTTCAATATCGTTACCGGCAAGTCTCTTTACTCGTTCCGTAATACATCATCTCACAACTAACATATTAGTTGCAGTGCTTGCAAGGCTTATGTGATGTGCATTACCGAGAGGGCCCAGAGATACCTCTCCGACAATCAGAGTGACAAACCCTAATCTCGAAATACGCCAACCCAACATCTACCATTAGAGACACTTGTAGTACTCCTTTATAATCACCCAGTTACGTTGTGACGTTTGGTAGTACCCAAAGTGTTCCTCCGGTAAACGGGAGTTGCATAATCTCATAGTTATAGGAACATGTATAAGTCATGAAGAAAGCAATAGCAACATACTAAACGATCGGGTGCTAAGCTAATGGAATGGGTCATGTCAATCAGATCATTCTACTAATGATGTGACCTCGTTAATCAAATAACAACTCCTTGTTCATGGTTAGGAAACATAACCATCTTTGATTAACGAGCTAGTCAAGTAGAGGCATACTAGTGACACTCTGTTGGTTGTATTCACACATGTATTATGTTTCCGGTTAATACAATTCTAGCATGAATAATAAACATTTATCATGATATAAGGAAATAAATAATAATTTTATTATTGCCTCTAGGGCATATTTCCTTCAATGGCTGCTACTAATGCAAATACTCAGCTGATTATGCCAATCATCCAAGAGCGGAATCAAAGCAGTCAAGGAAATCAAGGCAACAACCAGAACCAATTTGCAACTCTGAATTAGTTCCTCGCAAATGGTCCAAAGACGTTCAGCAACTGCGTTGAGGCTACCGATGCTGATGATTGGTTAGTCGATCTGGGCAAGCATTTTGAATGTAGCAACATCAGACCTGAAGATTTCGTCAAGTTCGCGTCTTTCCAGCTCAAGGATCAGGCCGCAGAGTGGTTTCAGCAGTACCGGGATTCCAGAGGTGGACATTTGATCACTTGGGTTGATTTCCGTCGTGATTTCCACGCTCATCACATTCCTCAAAGTGTGACTGAAAGCAAACATGAAGAATTCCGCAATCTGAAGCAAGGCTCTTTGTCGGTCTATGACTACAACAAGTTGTTCCAGAAGCTCGCCCGTTTTGCCAAGCAGGATGTTCCTGATGAGAAGAGCATGATCTATCAGTTCAGGGGTGGTCTTCGTGAAGGAATTCAGCTCGCTCTTGTCCTCTTCGAGCCGCTGAGATACGATGAGTTCTACAACATGGCACTGAAGCAAGAGGCTGCTCAGCTAAGGTGTGATGCTTCCAGGAAGCGAGTCAGAGACACTACGTCTTCGTCCTCTACTCAAGTGACCAAGCAGCAGAAGTATTGGCTTCCTCCTCCTCCGTCCCGTCTGCCGTATCAGCAGAAGAGCAAAGGTGGCAGTGGTTCATCCCACCCACCCAACCCAGGCTTTCAGAACAAGACTTCGTCTCAAGCTCCAAGATCAAGTGCTCCATACCACCGCCCGCTCTCAGAGGTCACGTGCAACAAGTGCCAACAGAAGGGTCACTATGCCAACAAGTGTTTCAACCAGAGGCGTCTTCCTCCTCCTCCTCCTGTCAGATCGGCAAGTACAGCGGTGGTCAAGCATAACCCCAAGTCCGCCAAGGTCAACTTGATGAACGCAGCTCAGGCAGAGGATTCGTCAGATGTGATCATGGGTAACCTTCCTGTTAATGATATTCCTGCAAAAGTTCTTTTTGACACGGGTGCTTCGCATTGTTTCATCTCGAGGCCATTTGTTTCTAAGCATGAGTTGCCCTTGCAAGATTTGCCTAGGCAGTTGTCTGTTGTTTCTCCGGGAAAATTCATGAGTGCAAGCGCTATTGTTCCGGATATTTCTATCACGTTGGGCGATCACAAGTTTCTCTCTTCTCCGGTGGTTCTTGGTAATTCTGATATCGACCTCATTCTTGGGATGGACTGGCTCTCTAAACACAAGGCTCACCTCGATTGTGCAGCCAGGCAGATTCAACTGACTCATTCGTTTGAAGATGTCATTGTCTTTGCTGCTCGGGATAATACCATCCAGTTGTTCTCTCTCAATGAAAAGGGTGAATTGGATGCTATTTCACAGATTCCGGTTGTTTGTGAGTATCAAGATGTCTTCCCTGAAGAACTCCCAGGCATGCCTCCAAACCGTCCGGTTGAATTTGTGATTGAACTCGAGCCCGGTACGGAACCTGTGTGCAAACGTCCTTACAAGCTCGGCCCCGAAGAGTTGAAGGAGTTGAAGAAACAACTCGATGTGCAAGAAAGAATGGGTCTCATTCGGCCTAGTACTTCTCCGTGGGGTTGTGGTGTTCTTTTTGTGAAGAAGAAGGATGGAACGGACCGACTTTGTGTTGATTATCGTCCATTGAACAAGAAGACCATCAAGAACAAATATCCACTTCCCAACATTAATGAGCTGTTCGAACAACTCAAGGGTGCCCAAGTATTCTCCAAGCTTGATCTCCGTATGGGTTATCATCAAATTCGCATTCGTGAACAAGATATTCCAACGACGGCGTTCAGAACAAGCTATGGGTCATATGAATACACTATTATGTCTTTTGGCCTCGCCAATGCTCCTCCGACGTTCTCTCGCATGATGAACTTCATCTTCAACCCCTACACCAACGACTTTGTTTTGGTCTATCTCGATGATATCCTGGTTTTCTCGAAGAACAAGGAAGATCATGCCAAACACTTGCGTTTGGTTCTTGACAAGCTTAGGGAACATCAATTCTACGCCAAGTTCTCCAAGTGTGAGTTTTGGCTCGATGAGGTTCTTTATCTTGGCCATATTATCTCTGCCAAGGGCATTTCCGTGGATCCTGAGAAGGTGTCTGCAATCGTTAATTGGGAACCTCCTCAGAATGTGAAGCAACTCCGTAGCTTCCTCGGTCTTGCAAGTTATTACCGAAGATTCGTTGAAAACTTCTCCAAGATCGCGAAGCCTCTCTCAAATCTTCTTCAGAAGCACGTCAAGTACGTTTGGTCTCCGGAGTGTGATGTTGCTTTCAAAGCTTTGAAAGAGAAATTGATCACTGCTCCAGTTCTAACTCCGCCTGATGAAACCAAGCCGTACGAGGTTTTTTGTGATGCCTCTCTCCAAGGTCTAGGTGCTGTACTGATGCAAGAGAAGAAAGTTGTTGCTTATACCTCTCGCCAGTTGAAGCCTAATGAGAGGAACTACCCCACTCATGATCTCGAGTTGGCGGCAGTTGTGCACGCATTGTTGACTTGGAGACATCTTCTCTTGGGAAGGAAAGTGGACATCTTCACTGATCACAAGAGTCTCAAGTACATCTTCACTCAGCCTAATCTCAACCTCAGGCAGACTCGATGGGTCGAAATGATTCAAGAGTACAATCCGAGTATCGAGTATACTCCAGGCAAGGCTAATGTGATTGCTGACGCTTTGAGCAGAAAAGCATATTGCAACAGTCTGATTCTCAAGCCTTATCAACCCGAGCTTTGTGAAGCCTTCCGCAAACTTAATCTGCAAGTTGTTCCTCAAGGTTTCCTCGCCAACCTTCAAGTTTCTCCTACCTTGGAAGACCAGATTCGCCAAGCCCAGCTTCTTGATGCTATGGTGAAAAAGGTGAAGATTGGTATTGCAAAGAGTCAGTCCAAGTACAAGTGCTACCGACTTGATGACAAGGACACTCTCTTCTTCGAGGATCGAATTGTTGTGCCCAAAGGTGAACTTCATAAAGTGATCATGAATGAGGCTCACAACTCTCTCCTCTCCATCCACCCTGGGAGCACGAAGATGTATCAAGATTTGAAGCAAACTTATTGGTGGACTCGAATGAAGCGCGAGATTGCTCAATTCGTGAATGAATGTGATGTCTGCAGAAGAGTGAAAGCAGAACACCAAAGGCCAGCAGGTCTCCTCCAACCTCTTGCCATTCCAGAATGGAAGTTTGACCACATTGAAATGGACTTCGTGACTGGGTTTCCTAAGTCCAAGCGTGGCAATGATGCTATATTCGTTGTCATTGACAAGCTCACCAAAGTGGCTCATTTCCTGCCTATCAAAGAGTCAATCACTGCAGTGGGAGGATTGCCTTCCTCATGCTGAATTCTCGTACAACAACAATTTCCAAGCAAGTTTCGGCAAGGCCCCGTTTGAAATTCTGTATGGTAGGAAGTGCCGTACACCTCTCAACTGGTCTGAAACCGGTGAACGTCAGCTGCTGGGTAATGACCTGATCACAGAGGCAGAAGAAATGTGCAAGGTCATTCGTGATAACCTCAAAGCAGCCCAATCTCGTCAGACGAGCTACTATGACAGCAAGCACCGTGATTTGGCCTTCGAGATCGGAGATCGTGTCTACCTCCGCGTCTCTCCTATGAAAGGGACTCGTCGCTTCGGTATCAAAGGGAAGCTTGCCCCCAGATACGTCGGGCCTTTCAAGATTGTCAGCAAGAGAGGCGACCTCGCCTATCAACTCGAGCTTCCTGCAACCTTTTCCAATGTTCATGATGTGTTCCACGTCTCGCAACTCAGAAAGTGCTTCAAGACGCCTGAGCGCACCGTCAACTTCGAGGACATTGAGCTCCAAGAAGATCTCTCCTACCGTGAGCACCCAGTTGCAATCCTTGAAGAGACTGAACGAAAAACTCGCAACAAGTCAATCAAGTTTCTCAAAGTCAAGTGGTCACACCATTCCAACCGTGAAGCTACCTGGGAACGCGAGGATCACCTCCGTTCCGAGTACTCGGAGTTCTTTCAGTCCTAGATCTCGGGACGAGATCTTTTCGTAGTGGTGGAGTGTTGTAACGCCACATATGTAACCTTCCCGAATTGTACTCCGACTCTTGCCATTTCCAGCATTAAGTTATATTTAATTCTCGGGCTCGGGTCTTTGTCTCCGTGTGTTGTTTTTGTTTTTCGTGCATCTCATATCATGTCGTCACGTGCATTGCATTTGCATACATGTTCATCTCACGCATTCGAGCATTTTCCCCGTTGTCCGTTTTGCATTCCGGCGCTTCGTTCTCCGCCGGTGGCCATTTCTAGCTTTCTTTCGTGTGTGGGGATTAAACATTTCCGGATTGGGCCGAGACTTGCCATGCGGCCTTGGTTTACTACCGGTAGACCGCCTGTCAAGTTTCGGGTCATTTGGACTTCGTTTGATACTCCAACGGTTAACCGAGGAACCGAAAAGGCCTCGTGTGTGTGCAGCCCAACACCCCTCCATTTGGCCCAAAAACCCACCAAACTCAGCTCCATCGTCTCGGTCGTTCAATCACGATCGTGTGGGCGAAAACCGCACCTCATTTGGACTCTCCTAGCTCCCTCTAGGTCTATAAATAGACCCCTTCCCCGAAATCCCGGATCCCCTCCTCAAACCCTAAAAAAAAAGATCCGCCGCCGACGGACGTGTCCGGGCGGAGCCGGACAACGTCCGCCGCCACCGCCGACCAACCAGGGCCCGACACGCGTCCCCGCCGACCGCCGCCCGCCGCCGAAGCCCGCCGGCCCGCGGGAGGCCCGCCCCTTGCCCCTACGGGCCAGATCCGGCCGCCGCCGCCGCCCTTCGTCTTCCCCGACCCCGGTGGCCGCGCCACCGTGGGCCGCCATCGCCGGCCGCCACCTCCCATCGCCGCCTCGACGCCGGTTGCCACTCCGGCCGCCGCCGCCCGCTTCTCCGGCCGCGCCGCCGCAGGAGCCCGCCGGAGTCGGTCCTAGCTCCGGCCCCGCGGGACCCCGCGCCGCCACCCCGCCCGCCGGCGACCTCGCCTCCGCCGGCTGCCGTCCTCGTCCCAGCCATCCTCGACTTCCGCGCCACCGCCGCCGTCGGGAACTGTGCCGCGAGATCCGATCCGGATCGGAGCTACAGTAAACCCTAGGAGAGGTTGATTTTTTGCTAAGTCCCAGAATTCTTGATCTAAGTTGCTCTGTTCGAGGCTCCATATCTTTGCATCCATAGCTCCAATTTGGGCATATGATATGTCAAAATCTTCGTCTCGATGAGTACATCATTTCATTCCAATGCATCATTTGCATTTGCTGTCATCTTGGTGCCCAAAATGCTGTTGGAAGGAGGCATCATGAGTTAAATTGCAGATCCGTTAGTTCATCATGCACTTTTGTCATTTTTGCCATGTTTAATCCGTGCATGATATGCCTGTGCCCCTTTGGGATGAATTGTTAAGCATGTTGTCTTCTTTCCAGAGGTGCCTCCCATGCATTTTTAGGATGTGTGTGTTGTCTTGTGCAAGCTTGCGTAGGGGGCTGCCTGAGTTTACCGATTTCAGGGACTTAGTGAAAATCACTAAGTCTGGGATGTTTTAGTTCACGATGCTATATGTCCGGCTTGTTTCCTAGTGATCCGTGCCTCTTTTGAGGACGATCAGTAAGAGTGATTTGTTATGCTTGTTGTGCTTAATCCATCCATCTCTTTACTTGTTATGTTGGGGCACCCTAGGTTGAATCAATCGAGCTCAACTTTTAGATAGTTGTTGTTTTGGGCAGATCGTGAACTCTTTTGCGATTTTGCCGGAGTTATTGCTAGTGATACATGCATGCTATGCCTTTGTTCTTGCCATGTATAGCTAGAATTTTGTGCCTTCTTAATGGATATATGCTTGCCTTGCCATGACTTGCGCCGTGGTGAGAGTATCGAGCTCGTTTACGTGCCTCCGTGAGTTATTATTTCAGCATGTCCCAGTTTTCACTAAGTCTGAAAACTGATTGTGTTTCATCGATGTTCATGTGCTCGGTAGAGTATTTTGTGAACCCTTTTGGCCCCAGGTCATTTTGGGTGTTTTGTTAAGCTTGTTGAGTAGCCCCATGCCATGCTCTTACTTGCCATGTTCAGGTTTTTCTTCATGTTGTTTTGCTGCTCCGAAGAGAGCATCGTGGTCTGAAATTTCAGACTAGCGTTAATTTCGCTAACTCTGAAATCTGTTTTGCTTATTCAGTTTTGCCATGCTTGTTTGAAGCCCTTAATGGATGAATTTGCCTATGCCTTAGTCCTGGTGATTTGTTAAGCTTCTTGAGTACATCATTGCCATGCAATTTGTTTTCATGTTTGGTGGTTGTAGCATGTTCATTTTGTTGCATTTAGGAGCCTACTTGCTGTAAATCGTAGATCGGTTCGTTTAGTAAATCGCTTGCCATTTCTAAACCGTAGCTCCGATTGCCATGATCTTTATATCGTTTTCAGGGTATTTCTTCCCCTCTATCCAGTGGCACACGTGGTTTTCCAGGCTGAGGCCAGGTTCATGCATTTCCTGTTACATCTTGCATTTGGCATCCCGCATCGCATCCCACATAGCATATCATCCTTGCATATTTTGGTTGCCCTTACACGTGGTTGATTGTATCCTTGTTGCTTGTTTGTGTTGTTGGGTAGAGCCGGGGGACGAGTTCGCTAACGAGGAGCCCGTTGAGTTTGCGTTTGAGGATCCAGTCAATTCTGACAACTGTGCAGGCAAGATGATCACACCCTTGAAATCACTACTATCTTTGCTATGCTAGTTTGCTCGCTATTTTGCTTTGCCAATGCTACGATGCCTACCACTTGCTTGTCAGCCTCCCAATTGCCATGCTTGAGCCTCTAACCCACCTTTGTCCTAGCAAACCATTGATTGGCTATGTTACCGCTTTGCTCAGCCCTTCTTATAGCGTTGCTAGTTGCAGGTGAAGATTGGAGTCGTTCCTTGTTGGAACACTTATTTACTTGTTGGGATATCATTATATTGCTATGTTATCTTTATTCATCTATATACTTGGTAAAGGGTGGAAGGCTCGGCCTCTCGCCTAGTGTTTTGTTCCACTCTTGCCGCCCTAGTTTCCGTCATATCGGTGTTATGTTCCCGGATTGTTGCGTCCCTTACGCGGTTGGGCTATAATGGGAACCCCTTGATAGTTCGCCTTGATTAAAGCTTTTCCAGCAATGCCCAACATTGGTTTTACCATTTGCCACCTACCCCTTTTCTTTCCCTTGGGTTTCCGGAGCCCGAGGGTCATCTTTATTTTAGCCCCCACGGGCCAGTGCTCCTCTGAGTGTTGGTCCCACCGAGCGATGTCCGGGGCTACCAGGGGCAACCCTGGGCTGGCCTACCTGACGTCTGGCTCATCTGAGTGTGCCCTGAGAACGAGATATGTGCAGCTCCTATCGGGATTTGTCGGCGCATTCGGGCGGTGTTGCTGGACTAGTTTTGACCTGTCGAATCATCTTGTTGTACCGGGATACCGAGTCTGATCGGTGGGTCCTGGGTGGAGGTCTATTCCTTCGTTGACCGTGAGAGCTTGTTATGGGCTAAGTTGGGACCCCCTGCAGGGATTGATCTTTCGAAAGCCATGCCCGCGGTTATGGGCAGATGGGAATTTGTTAATGTCCGGTTGTAGATAACTTGAACTTTAATAATTAAAATGAATCAAATGAGTGTGTTTCCGTGATGGCATCTTCTCGGCGGAGTTCGGGAAGTGGACACGGCGTTGGAGTTATGTTTGCGTAGGCTGCTCTATATAGTTTTCCGCACGTGCTTTGCCTCCTCTTCTCGCTCTCCTTTGCGAATAAGTTAGTCACCATATATGCTAGTCGCTTGCTGCAGCTCCACTTACATTACCCCCTTTCCTACCTATTAAGCTTAAATAGTCTTGATCGCGAGGGTGCGAGATTGCTGAGTCCTTTGTGGCTCACAGATTATCATTACACCAGATGCAGGGACCGATGATACTTCTCCGGATGGCGCGCTCGAGCTGAAGTGGGAGTATGACGAGGACTCTCAGCGATATTATGTGTCTTTTCCTGATGATCAGTAGTGGTGCTTATTCGGGGTTAGATTCAGGGCCTAGTCGCTTGTTGGGGGTCTTTTCTATTTTGGCGCCGTAGTTGGGCCATGAGTGATTGTATGATGGATGTTATTTATGTACTTTGATGTGACGTGGCGAGTGTAAGCCAACTATGATATTATTTCCCCTTTATATTATATATGTACATGGGTTGTGTTATGATTCCCGACTTGCGACATTGCTTTCAATGCGCCTATGTCTCTAAGTCGTGCCTCGACACATGGGAGACATAGCCGCATCGAGGGCGTTACAGTTGCCTTAGTCAAAAGGCGCAAGCGATCTTCACCTTGTCCTGCAAGCTTCTCCTCGTTCTGCGAGTTGATGGGACACACCAAAAAGTAGTGCTAGTCCATACTCCCTGCTTTCCGGTTAATATGGCTTAATCTTTTTTGCGGGTAAATGAGAGAGTTTTATTCATATATAAGCATTCTTGCGACAATCAGCCAAGACACTGGTCACTTGGAAGCCAAAAAACGAAGTAGGAAGCGAGGTGTTTCATCAAGCCAGCTCTCGGCCACATTCAAAGTGCAGCAAGCACGGTTTGCACGAAGATGCGCCACAAGGTTTGCTGACTTGTTTACATGCTGAATAACTAAAAAAGAGGAAATATTACTGAGCGCTACTTTTTGTAACAGGATATGAGCCAGAATTAAGAAAGAATTGTGGCGAGTGTTCCATGCAATCAACTTCCATTATCACATGCGAGAACCCTCGAAGAGAACCAAATGTGTTGAAGATTGCTTTATCACATTTTAAAATTATAATAAGAGTGCAGACGCTCCTCCATCCGGTTCCTAGTAGTACTAGTATAGTACGTACCTTTATGGACTATAGTAGTAGTACTAGTAAACTTTGCGCTTGGCTATTCGGGAAGTCGAGCAATAATAGCACTAGTAGTATAGTGTAGTATGCTTCTGGCAATCTGACACCGAATTAACTGTTGCACGTCCACCGCCTGAGAGAGGGAGAGCTTGCATTAGTCAAAAGTTTCTCCTTGTCCCGCGAGCCACCACGCGCAAGCTTCTCCGGTCCTGCAACCTTCTCCTTGTTCGGCAAGTTGATGGGACACAGCAAAGTAATGCTAGTCCATGCTGCCTCCTCTTCGATTAATATGGCTTAATTTCAAACGAGATAAATACACTGTCTGTCACTGTATATTTGTAAAATACGGTCAGTGGACTTCATAATACGCTCATTGCGCTCAATATATATATTTTTTCCGGTGTTGATACGGTCACTAGCTCACCCTGACTGAGTATGTGTGTGCATGCACGTGTAGGTTGAGCACTTGAGCGTGACCGTGTGTATTCCGTTGTGTGCTCGGACATGCATGCATTAGGGCGTCGCGCGCGTTTTTGCGTCCATGTGTACGTGTGACTGTTGCATAGACGTAGAGGGAGTACATGTAGGAGCCACTAAGGAGCAGTCAAATCACACAGTAAGTTAGTCGGAAGAAGCAACCATCATTTCACTCTTGAATGACACGTACGCAATGTAAAATGGTTGATATGGTGAGAAAAAGAAAACCACTATATATACACTAGCAGGAGCCTAAGCTACAAGCCTGCTTGCTTAGCTTGCTCTCTTCTCAAGCATAGAACGATGAGCCTGATCCCACAGCTGGGGGAAGGGAACAATGTTCTGCGTAGACGCAGTCGACATCGGCGAGGGAGAAAACCCACAGTTGGTGCGTCCCAATCGGGGGCCACCGCGGTATGGGCCGATGCCGCGTCCCAATGTTCTGCGTAGCTACAGCCTGACGTCCCAGGTAGTCCATCTTCCTTTTGGAGCCGACTTGCTCCACTGCCGTAGCTCCATCTCTATGTCGATCTTTCTCTACTTCTACCGGCTTCTACTTGTGATGAGTTTATGTCTCATGAACTAGTGCCAGTACTAGTATTCTAATCACACTTCTTCAATATCTTTGCCATCAGGGATGCTCAGGTCGATTTTAGTGGAACTGCACAAAAGCATCGTATGATCTGAGGGTGCTAGTCGTCTTTCCTTCGACAGGTTCTACCTGGCCAGGAAATTAAATCATGTTTAGGGTTTAGGAGTTAAGTCGTAGTGACCCCATCAGTAGTTTTTCTATCGTACACGCTCTCATAACTTTTTTCTTTAGTTGTGAAGTAAATATTGGCCATGATCTGTGAATCATTGAGATGCATTAGCATGCGTGTTAGTTTTCCTTTGTATTTGATGGAATGTTGTAACGGGGCAACCTTGGAATAGGAATGATAATGGAGTGGAAAAGTTTTCATTTTCCGGAGAAAAAATGGAAACGGAGAGAAACCAACGTTTCGTTTGGTTGGATCGCGCCATCGAGCAAAACCAACGTTTAAATCACGTCTGTCGTGTTCGTGTCTCACCCTCCTCCATCGCTCGACCCCACACGGTCGCTCGGCATGCCACTCACCGCAAACCGAGTAGTATACCATAACTTTCTCGCCTGCTTGTCGATGGATCGCGCCATGGAGTACTAGCACTACTGGAACAGATTGACGAGTTGGGGGAGGACAGCTAGCTATAGCACGGACTCTGAAGAACTTTTTACATGCATGTTGTAGCCGGCTATTGCGACCTTTGAACGCGGAGCAGCCGCGTGCACCCGGAAGCGGCGCGGGCGACGCTCTCTCGGCCAGCGCGCCGCTTCAATGCCGGCGCCAGTGAGAGGTTGCGTCCGCTCTGGCCGGGCATGAAAGCGGCACTGACCGTTTCGGGCGGGAAGCACGCGCGGGTGATGAAGAGGGTTCGGGTTGGTCAGGACCGGCCGTGGCAGCGGTCCGGACGTGCGCAAACAAGAGATGATGTACGTTAATATTGCTACGTATATAATTAACAATGTAAATAATGTGCCAGTTGGACAAATATGATTGGAGATGGAGATGGAAATGGAATTTTACGTAAACACGGATATGCATGTCTATGTCTATGTGTGTGTGCGCGACGACTCTCGCGACCTGGAAGCGGGGGCATGTTTTTGATCGAGTTTTCTTTCTTGGTACGTTAGAAAATCAGTTTGTCTAATTCACATCTAGATATTATTTAAGGATATCACATCTAAGCTCCAACAAGTATATAATGTAGCAACAAGAAACAAAAAAACTAGGAAAAGACCACAAACAAAGTGGACATCAACTTATGTGTGACATAACTATGTCACATCTAGATGTGTCCTAGACAGACCGTTAAAAAATTGTCCGCCAGTTTTCGTTTCTTTTTTCCGGGAATGCGCGTATTCTATTTAAAACCATTGCTATGGAGAGATTTTTTTACTCCATTATAGCCTCTTGTTTGATAGAGTTTCTCGCGTCTCGCTCTCTCACCCTCCATATCAAAACAAGATGACAGTGTCCACTCTATCTCTCTCCTCACCAGTGGTCACAGATCTGGCCGAATCCCGTCCGCTGCGGGAGGTGAGGAGGTGCAGCGTTGACGTTGTCGCCGTCGGCGACGGAGGAAGCCGATGCGCACCATCCTCTCGGAGCCGGCACTGGCGCGGACGAAGATCCTCCGCGCCCTTGTTCGCTGCCGTCGTGTGGGTAGATCCCGCCCGCCCACCTAAACAACATCTCGCCCACCTGAGGTATAACTTATTGTACTGCTCCAGCTCCCCAGGTCACTGCGTGCGGGTTTTCTTCTATGCGACTACTCCCCAGCTCCCCATGCATAGTAGCTAGGGTTCGTCGGCTGGTCCAACATCACCTACTAGTACTACTATGATAGAGGAAATGCCACTCAAAAAGGTGTCCTGATTTATGCCTCGGTGGAGGTATACATGTTGTTTCGACAAAAAGTACATGGTGGTTGTGCGGTCATTGTCCATATGGTGGTACTACTTTCACTGGTTAAATGAAGAAATGCTTTTTTTCTCGGGTATCCTGGTTTAGTTCTCATCAAGATAATTACTCCTGTACTTTTCATTAATTCTTATTGACAATTGAGATGTCGCTGCTATCCTTTTTTTATATTTTTGGAAACAGCGATGTGTGTCTCCATACCCGGGCATGTCATCCTCAATTTTAGTGGAACTGCACAAAATTGGATGGCCATTGTTGTTCTGCCTCACTGTCCTTTGCCACGTGGTTCTTCCTTCCTCGAGCTTGATTACTGAGAAGAAACAGACCATAGTGAGGATTTGTCGAACTTCTTAGGTGCCTCACCCAAACTTGATGCCAAATGGATGATGCATCACCACGATGACCTATCGATGCTCATGGTTGCGCCTCATGGTTGCGTCGACTGGTGAAGCTGATCGATTTTCGACGAAAAACAAGCTGTCTTCCATCAGTGCTCTTTGCTTGTTACGCACAAAGATGAGATCCTTCGTCAGTTCACCTTGGTTGCGTTGGAGACGCAGTCATCTTTCACGTTGGTGCAATTTTATCACACAATTGGCTATGAACCAAATGTTTCCTCGAAGAAGGATCGATGTTGGTACTAAGAGCATAAGTTTTGTATTGATTTCTAAGCCTTCTCACAACTTTGTCTCCAGCTCCACTGTAATTTTATTTGTCCAGCTATTAAATTTGATTTAAAAAATGGTGTGGACTAAAAACCCAGATGGACGTAGTGGCCCTCCATTTTTATTTACTCCGCATATTAGATTTGACTGAAGTCAAACTTTGTAATACTCTCAAACCTTTCCGATAATTGAAATTAAATTTCTTTATTTGTACACACTCTCACATGTTTCCGATAATTTGGTGCATGTGTGGTTGTTCACTTAAGGGAGGGTAGTGTACCACACGTGAAGGACAGGAAGTGCGACCAGGACGCATGGGCGTCGATCGTTAGTTCATCGGAAGTAGTACTAGTTTTCTTCACTGTACATTAAATAAAGAGTTTCGTTTCGTACTTACACAATGTAAAACGATTGTTATGGAGAGAATAAGAAAACCACTCCACTATATTTGAGTCGTGAGAGTACTATATGGACGCAGCTTCATTATCTTAGTACACCTGCCTTTGGATTTACGACAGGTGGGCCCAAAATGTGGCTGGCTCACCTGTCATACAGCCCAAATCACGTGCAGTGAAGGCACCGAAGCTTAGTCCGTACTACAGTAGTATATATATAAGCGGGAGCCTCAGCGCTTGTTCGCTAGGGTTTGCACTCTCCACACGCTCGCCACACTACATATATGTTACATGCTGGAGGCTCAGCGTTCATTTGCTAGGGTTTTCTATATTCATAGTCTCTCACCCTCTCTTCACCAGATCTAAACAAGACTGCGTTGGCCTCTTGTCTCTCTCTCCCCCCTCACAATTGGTGAAGGAGGCGTCCGTATCCCGTCGCACCGGGAAGGGGAGGAAGCGTTTCACTCTATTGCCTTTGGCGAGGGAGGCAATCCACTGCCGGATGCGCTGTTCTCTTTCACCTAGCGCCTATGCGGGAGGGCCACCGACCCCTTCTTCCTCGCTGTCGTACGTAGTGTGGGAAGATCCGGCCTCGCGCCGCACACCTTGCCACATCCCGACGACCCTAAGGTATAAGTTTCTTTCAAACCGTCGTTGCTCTAGCTACATGTGGATCTTTTTCGATCTGTAGTCGAATCTAGGTCTTGGTTCAAAGAGGAAAGAAGGGTGCGGTGGGCTGGAGCAAGAATCTAGGACGTGGTTCAATGAGGAAAGTAGTATAGACTGGCTATCCAGCCGCTTTGTAGGTCGAAAAGGGAAAAAGGGGGTAACCCAGTACACACATCTGTAAGGAACCGATCTCTTTGTTGAAAAGGGAAAGAAAATGGGGGGTCGGTTAGTTTGTGCATGACTAGATTTGCTGCCCTCACATAGGAAGAAGGTTCAAAGAGAACAAATATGGGACCAGCGCATATATGCTGCTTGGCTACATACTCTGCATCACCCATTTATACGTGTGAATGCACATGGTGCTGGCAAGTCCCATGCAACTATTTTGCTGTTGTTAATCTCAGCATTAACTACTGATCTGTTTTAAAAGAATTTCTTTGTTAATATGAATCAATGCAACCATTTTAGAAATGCTACTGTCCTATACTTTGTTTTCCATCAAGATAAGGTAGATTCTTCTTTTTGTGGCCTCATGTTTCATCCTCCTTTATTGGCCAATAATTGTTTTCTTTTTTGCCTCTTAAAATAGGGATATCTATTCAACTTGTTGCTATAGAAAACTTAAATGTCACACTGGCAACTTTGCTTGATTTTAGTGCAACTACACAAAACTTGATTGGATTTCCTATTCGTGTTGGTAGATTCGTATTTTAAGTTGGTCGTCTCATGAAAGGTCAGTACAGGCCTTCATCCACATGATTGTGCAGTGTGCTTTGAGATGCTGTGCTACTTGTATTGGTACTATTTTAAATAAATGATGAATTGAAGCTATTGTATTGCTGTCTTTCCCATTATGTAGTGAACAAAAATGGGACCAACCCAGACATGATGCTTGTTGCTTTGTTACAACAAATTCAACATCACCCCCTTTATAAGCCAGTAATTGATGCCACTCTTAGAATTAACTACTGAATCTTATTTCAAAACTGCAACACTTGTTAGGGATTGGTGGGATTACCATTTTTGTGGCCGCATGTTTCATCCTCCTTTATTAGCCAGTAATTGATTCCTTTTTTGCCTCTGTTTATACAGGGATATCTATTCAATTTGTTGCTATTCACTAGTGCAGAACCGGGCAATAGCACCGGTTCGTAAGGCCCTTTAGTGCCGGTTCCGTAACCGGCACTAAAGTGTGGGCACTAAAGGCCCCCCCCTTTAGTACCGGTTTAGCACGAACCGGTTCTAAAGGGCAACCACGCGGCACGAGCCAGCTCCGGGGGCCGGGAGCCCTTTAGTACCGGTTGGTAACACCAACCGGTACTACAAGGTTTGGTTTTTTTTTTTTGGTTTTATGATTTCTTTTTCATTTAATTTTGTGTTTTCCATTTAATTCTTTTTTAGTTGCTAGTATTTTATGATACAACACATTGTACACGTTATGCATATATATATATATATATATATAGAATTTCTAGTAGAACCGATCATATATATATCATCAAATGTCTCACAAACCACCATATTAATTCACACATACACACATGTATACTATATACAATTTCTCCTACATGTTGCCTTCGAAGCCAGTGGCATTAGCCTAATTGGTGCCTTCGGAGCACGATGACAATTGGAAGTGGTTCATGGGGGCGGTAGCGGGTAATGGCATTCTCCCTTCGGATCTATGACCTGGTCGAGCAAAAATCCCGCTATTTCCTCTTGAAGTGCTTGTACACGCTCCGTTTCTAGGACCTTGTCCCGCACCTCTGTGAACTGTTAAGAAGGAGATCAATATGCATGTTTATTAGTTGTGTGACTAGATATCGATAATGGTGTAAAAATTGTGAATAGTGTTCTGACAAACGTACCCATTCCTGTCTTTGAGATCTGCTCCTTTCGGATGCCATCATGTGAATGTTCTCACAAACGCAGTATGCACACAGATCAGTCCCCTGCGCCAGCTTCAGGGCCTTTACGAGAATGGAATTTGATCAGATAATAATTAATCAAGCATGATAATTAAAGAGATGGCAGCTAGCTAGCTAGTACTACTTAATTACTTACCTTGGGTCGAAACCATTTCAGCTTTTGTTTCCATTCGCCTTTAGTGACGCTAATGAACCTTGCCCAAGGCCTGCCCGCCGACAAAGAAAATGAATAAAGGGGTTATTAAATAGTTCATATCATGAAATGATGAACTAAATAGGCCGACATATATAGTTAATAATGATTGAAATTACCTGTTGACTATCCCAAACAAGATGTTATAGTCAGTATTTGCTTTGACTAGTGAGTCCAGTATTTCAACTGTTCCGGCGTCAACTTTAATGATACACAAGATCCAGTGAAATATGCATGCACACACGTTTGCATGTATTAATTAAGCATGCATATGTAAGCAAAAACATGTAGCTAGCTAGTAGGCAAAAACAGAGAATTTTAGTACAAGACAGTCTGACTCACTGGAAGTTGTAAGGAAGTAGTATATCTTCATTGTATTTGAGGCGCTTCAAGAACTCTAGCATGCTGTCCTCTACATGCTTTTCATGTTATGCATCTATTTTCCATGTGTATTCATTAACGGTGTTTGGGTCAATGAACCCAATGCCATAGCGTCCACCTTTTTTCATTTCATACATCTTCATCCTGCATAATACCACAGAAAAGAATATAGTGAGGATAATTACAGATAATGATTGATCAAAACGATAACTACAGCTAGCTTGGGACTTAAATTACAGAAAGAAATCACTTACAGACAATAGCAACTGACGATAGATTTGTCGAGTGCGTCTTGATTGTATAACTGAAACAGTTCATTATACTCAATGACCACAACTTTCTAATGGTAGTAATGATTTGTCTTGACTTCACCATGAGGGACTCTCGATTGGAACTCTTGGTAATGTCCATGTACCATTGATGCAATTCATACATTCTCGCTGGGAGCTTCTTGACCTCGTCTGCCTTGACCAATGGTTCACCCCGGACATATTTCCGTTTTATTTCCTCCTCTGTAAGCACAGGCATGGGCTCGATCTCAAGGAGTTGCCCAACAGTGATGTTGAGAATTTCAGCTTGCGTTATATGCTCCTCGGTTATTACCACATTGCCCACCTCGGGAACGTAAACTGTTTTCCCACAATAATATTGGGCGCGCGTACTCTCATGTGTTGTTGGCAGAACAAGCGAGGGGATCGATTGCTCCACCTGTTCTCCCAGCTGGGGAACGGTTTTCCCGCATTTTTTGACAGCTGCTTGTTGTTTGCTTGAGCTCGAGCTCGCCTCCTTCTGTAGACGTGCTCGATTTAACTTCCTGATGTGGCGCTCATAGTCTGTGTCAACAGGCTTGGGAGCTGCTGGTTGAGCCATACGAATGAAGTGGTCAATCTTTTCCTCAGGCACTTTCTCCCTTGGCGGCGGTGGCGGTTTCGGTCCAAAATGGGCATCCACTTCTGCCCGCACTATGGCATTGGCTTGCTCCTCGGTCCTGTCGTAAGCCCTTTGAGGAAGAGGAGTAGTGAGGCTTGGACCATATTTATATCGCTTGCCTCCGCCTATACTTCCTGTACTACCTCGACTCGTACCGCTATGCACCATAGCTGCGGGGTGTGTCTTTTGCGATTGCTGAGGCGGCGGAGACGGATGACGGGGCTGAGCTGGACGAGGAGGAGTGGCCTAAAGCTGTGCCGGACTTGGAGGAGGAGTGGCCTGAAGTTGTGCCGGACTTGGAGGAGGAGTGGACGTCTGACGCTATGTCGGACTTGGAGGAGGATTGGCCTGACGCTTTGTCGGACTTGGAGGAGGAGGAGTGGCCTGACGCATTGGTGGACTTGTAGGAGCGGGAGTCTGCCGACTCGGTGGTGGACTTCGACGAGAAGTCAGCTGACGCGGTGTCGGTGGCCTTCGAAAGATGATGCAATCCTTTCTCCATAGGATGATACGATGTTTGGCCTCTCCGAGTGTGTGCTCGTCGTCACCTCCAAGAATGTCAAGCTCTGGCCTCGCATATTGGTCCACCACCTCATCAACCAAGACACGAGTATAGCATGCTGGAACTGGGTTGCAATGGAAGGTTGCCTCGGGGGATTTGTAAAAGCAACAACGTCCGCCACCTTCATGGATATGTTCTTCACTTTGAAGTGTAGCTTGCAGTTAGTATTCTCCATGATGTCATCCACGGGGTATCTATCCAGCATTGCGTCGCCCGGGGCGGAACCCACGCTGCTTCTCGGCATGGATGGGGCGGTGCTATCCATTAATGCTGGATCATCCGGTAGCTGCTGCAGCTACTGAGACCCCCTTTGCTGGCTAAGTGAGTCGATCTGCTCCTGCTGCCGCTGGAATTGGACTGCCAAGTCCGCGTGTTCGTCCAGGTATTGGAGAACCTGCCGCCCTCTAAAGCAACCATGTAGCGATGGACGTGATCGTCCTCCTCCTTGACACGGCGACATTCCACCTCCGGCGGGGCCGGCTCCCTCCGCACCAAAACTAGCCCACTCGAACGCCACCAAACGAGATCAGGGTCGACGACGGGACCCGGGGCCGGGTTCCTCATCAAGCGGCGCGCCCCTCCAGGCAGCACCTCCCAGTGCCAGCCCGGCGGAACCCAGTCCCGGACATGGGTCAGCCGGACGTCGTCGCGGACGGGTCGACGACGAGGATGCGGGCTGGGCATCGTCAAGAACAAATACTAGCTATATGCCCGCAAAAAGTAACATTTTTTTAATGATTGGATTTTGATAACTAAAATTTCTAACATTTTTATATAACTAACATTTCTATAACATTTCTAACAATGCTATATAACTAACATTTCTATAACATTTCTAATATTTCTATAACTGAAAAACAGAAAAAAAAAATTATAACATTTCTATATAACTAACATTTGTATAACATTTCTAATATTTCTATAACTAAAAAAGGAAAAATTTATAACTTTTTTATAACTATTTCTATAACTAAAAAATAGAAAAATTTCTAACAATTCTAAATTTTTTATAACTATTTCTATAACTAAAAAATAGATAAAATTCTAACAATTCTAACATTTCTATAACTATTTCTATAACTAAAAAACAGATAAATTTCTAACAATTCTAACATTTCTAACAATGCTATATAACTAACTATTTGTATAACAAAAAAAGAAAAATTTCTAACTTTTTTATAACTATTTCCATAACTAAAAAACTAAAAAAATGTATTCGTGTGTGTGTGCTCAACGGCGAGGCGAGAGGCGACGGGGGGCGGCGTCGGGGACGGCGACGACGGGGATGGCTACGACAGGGACAGGGACGGGGCGGCGACGACGGGGACGGGGACGGGCGGTGACGACATACGGGGACGGGGACGACGCGGGATGGGCCGGGACGGGGCGGCGGTGACGACGGGAACGATGACGGGGACGGGGCGGCGACGAGGGATATGGAGACGGGGGCGGCGGGCGACGGGGCAGAGGAGAAGAAGCAGATGAGAAACTGAATTTTTTTAAGTGTTTGGTTATATAGGATGGACCTTTAGTACCGGTTGGAGCCACCAACCGGTACTAAAGGCCTGTTTTGGCCAGGCCAAGCGGGGGGAAGCGCACCCCCTTTAGTACCGGGTGGTGTCTCCAACCGGTACTAAAGGCCCCCCTTTAGTACCGGTTGGTGCCACGAACCAGTACTAAAGAGGGTGCACTGGCGCAGGTGCGGTGCGGCAAGTTTAGTCCCACCTCGCTAGCCAAGGGGTGTCCGCACTGGTTTATAAACCCCCGTGCGGTAGCTCTCTCGAGCTCCTCTCCAAAGCAGGCCTACTAGGCCTACATGTTTGTGCTTCCCTATGAGCATACTAGGCCTTTGCGGGCTTGCATCCTGGCCCAACAACATGTTGGGTTTCTAGTCGTATGGAGTCCGCTCTGGCCCAGTGGGCGGGCTTTTTTATTTGTTTTTTTCTTTATTTATTTTTGCTTTATTTATTTTTGAGTTGTTTTTTGTGTATTTAGAGTTTCTTTGTGAATATTTTTGCTTTAGGTACAAAAAATTACAAACTTTCTGTTAGTGCCCGTAGTTTTCAAATTTGAATAGTTTAAATTTTGAATTATTTGAAATTAGTGTGAATCACTAGTTTGTGAATAACTTAACTTTAAAAATTAGTAAAGGCATGAAATAATTTGTTTGCACATAAAATTTCTTCGCGTTTCAAATGCCAAAACACATAACTACCCTAACTATTACAGAGATTCCCTCTTGGGTGTGAAACACAGAAGAAAGTGATGATAGTGAAGACGATCACATCCCAGATCTTTGGGTGTGAAACTTTTTCTTCACGTTTGTCCCTTTGCGCCGTAACCATGGAAAATCTTCATCATTTAACGGGATGCTCGGGTCAATATTCACTGTGAATGGAGCAATTTCATCAAAATTTTCATAATCTTCTGACATGTCTGTCTTGTCATCCACTCCCACGATGTTTCTCTTCCCAGAAAGAACTATGTGCCGCTTTGGCTCATCATACGATGCATTCGCTTCCTTATCTTTTCTTTTTCTCGGCTTGGTAGACATGTCATTGGCTAGGACGAATGGTTCGTCTGCATACGCAAGATTGTTGAGATCCACTGTTGTCATTCCGTACAGCGGGTCGTCCGTTACCCCGCCTCGTGTCATATTGACCCATTTGCACCGAAACAAAGTGACCTTCAAACCACGCCGATAGTCAAGTTCCCATATGTCTTGTATATAACCATAATATGTTTCATTTCCCGTCTTGGTTTCTGCATCAAAGCGGACACCACTGTTTTGGTTGGTGCTCTTTTTATCTTCGGCGATCGTGTAAAATGTATTACCATTTATCTCGTACCCTTTGAAAGTCATTATATTCGAAGATGGTAACTGGGACAGCAAGTATAGTTCATCTTTAATAGAGGTGTCATGCATGGTATGTGTCTGCAACCAGCTGGCGAAACTCCTGGTTTGTTCATGTGTAATCCAGTCATCAGACCGCTCCGGGTGTTTGGAGCGTAGCAAATTCTTGTGTTCATCCATATACGGAGCCACCAAGGCGGAATTCTGTAGAACTGTGTAGTGTGGTTCAGTGAGAGAATGTCCGTCCATACATATTATTTGTTCCCCTCCTAGCGTGCCTTTTCCATCCAGTCTGCCCTTATGCCGCGATTCAGGAACACCAATCGGCTTAAGGTCAGGAATAAAGTCAATACAAAACTCAATGACCTCCTCATTTCCATGGCCCTTGGAGATGCTTCCTTCTGGCCTAGCACAGTTATGAACATATTTGTTTAAGACTCCCATGAACCTCTCAAAGGGGAATATATTGTGTAGAAATACAGGACCCAAAACGTTAATCTCTTCGCATAGGTGAACTAGGACGTGCATCATGATGTTGAAGAAGGATGGTGGGAACACCAACTCGAAACTGACAAGACATTGCACCAAATCATTCTCTAACCTTGGTATGATTTCTGGATCGATTACCTTCTGAGAGATTGCATTGAGAAATGCACATAGCTTCACAATGGCTAATCGATCGTTTTCCGGTAGAAGCCCCCTCAATGCAACCGGAAGCAGTTGCGTCATAATCACGTGGCAGTCATGATACTTTAGGTTCTGGAACTTTTCTCTGCCATGTTTATTATTCCCTTTATATTCGACGAGAAGCCAGACGGTACCTTAATACTAAGAAGGCATTAAAAGAAGATTTCCTTCTCTTCTTTGGTAAGAGCGTAGCTTGCATGACCCTGATGTATGCCGTCTTTTCCGTGCATACGTTGCTGGTCCTCCGGTGCCTCAGGTGTATCTTTTGTCTTCCCATACCCGCCCAAGAAGCCAAGAAGGGTCACACAAAGATTCTTCGTCACGTGCATCACGTCGATTGTGGAGCGGACCTCTAGGTATTTCCAATAGGGCAAGTCCAAAAATATAGATTTCTTCTTCCACATGGGTGCGCGTTTGTCAGCATCATTCGGAACAGGTTGTCCACCTGGACCCTTTCCAAAGACCACCTTCAAATCCTTGACCATATCATGTACATCAGCAGCAGTACGGTGGCGAGGCTTCGTCCGGTGATCCGCCTCACCTTTGAAATGCTTGCCTTTCTTTCTTACGGGATGCCTGCTCGGAAGAAATCGACAATGTCCCAGGTACACATTCTTCTTACAATTAGCCAAATATATACTGTCGGTATCGTCCAAACAGTGCGTGCATGCGTGGTATCCCTTGTTTGTCTGTCCTGAAAGGTTACTGAGAGCAGGCCAATCATTGATGGTCACGAACAACAATGCCTTTAGGTCAAATTCTTCCCCCATGTGTGCTCATCCCACGCACATACACCTGTTCCATTCCACATTTGTAAGAGTTCTTCAACTAATGGCCTTAGGTAAACATCAATGTCGTTGCCGGGTTGCTTAGGGCCTTGGATGAGCACTGACATCATAATGAACTTCCGCGTCATGCACAACCAAGGAGGAAGGTTAGGCAAACATAGAGTCACAGGCCAGGTGCGATGGTTGCTGCTCTGCTCCCCAAAAGGATTAATGCCATCTGCGCTTAGACCAAACCATACGCCCCTTGCATCATCTGCGAACTCCTTCCCATACTTTCTTTCGATTTTTCTCCACTGCGACCCGTCAGCGGGTACTCTCAACTTTCCGTCATTCTTACGGTCTTCTCTGTGCCTTCGCATCGCCTTGGCATGCTCTTTGTTTTGGAACAAACATTTCAACCGTGGTATTATAGGAGCATACCACATCACCTTGGCAGGAATCTTCTTCCTGGGGTGCTCCCCTCGACATCACCAGGGTCATCGCGGCTGATCTTATAGTGCAATGCACCGCATACCGGGCAAGCGTTCAAATCCTCGTACTCACCACGGTAGAGGATGCAATCATTAGGGCATGCATGTATCTTCTACACCTCTAACCCTAGAGCGCAGACAGCCTTCTTTGCTTCGTACGTACTCTCGGGCAATTCGTTGTCCTTTGGAAGCATATCCTTTATCATTACCAACAATTTTCCAAATCCCTTGTCAGATACACTATTCTCTGCCTTCCATTGCAGCAATTCCAGTGTGGTGCCTAGCTTTTTCTTGTCACCTACGAAATTCGGGTACAACAATTTTTTGTGATCCTCTAACATGCGCTACAACTTCTTCTTCTCCAAATCACTTGCGCAGTTTCTCTTTGCATCGGCAATGGCCCGACCTAGATCATCAATGGGCTCATTTGATGCCTCTTCTTCAGCTTCTTCCCGCATTGCCGGCTCAGCTTCTTCCTGCATTACCGGCTCAGCTTCTTCCCCCATTGTTGTATCATCGTATTCAGGGAACCCATGGCCAGGATAGTTGTCGTCGTCCTCTTCTTCTTCATTGTCTTCCATCATAACCCCTCTTTCTCCGTGCTTGGTCCAAACATTATAGTGGGGCACGAAACCAGACTTAAACAGGTGGACGTGAATGGTTCTTGACTTAGAGTAATTTAGACCATTCTTACAAACAACACATGGACAAGGCATAAAACCATCTGCCCGCTTGTTTGCCTCAGCCACAAG
Organism: Triticum monococcum; assembly: GCA_034509565.1. Taxonomy (NCBI): domain Eukaryota; kingdom Viridiplantae; phylum Streptophyta; class Magnoliopsida; order Poales; family Poaceae; genus Triticum; species Triticum monococcum. Next base: position 776,485,187 of record CM067843.1, on the reverse strand, counting down.
CAGAAAAGTTTGCACGCCATTAATGAACTCGGGAGAGCATCGGTCATCGTACATCCATTGTTGGATCATCTTCAATACACAGTACCAAAAACACCAAATTAATACAAGTTCACACATAAAGATCATACAACACTTAAATGCAACAAACAAATAACTCTCTAGCTAAAGCATTTAAATGCAACAACAAATGCGATCAAGATCGCAACTAAGGTAAAAATTGATCCAACAGCATAATGATACCAAGCCTCACTATCGATGGCATATTTTCTATTCTTTCTAATCTTCAAGCGCATTTTCTCCATCTTGATCTTGTGATCATCGACGACATCAGCAACATGCAACTCCAATTCCATCTTCTCCCCCTCAATTATTTTCTATTTTTCTTTCAAGTACTCTTTTTCTCTTTCAACTAAATTTAACCTCTCGACAATAGGGTCGGTTGGAATTTCCGGTTCACATACCTCCTAGAAAAAATATCTATGTCAACTTGATGGGCATAATTTGTCATAAACACGAAATGCAACTAGTTTTAAAAGAGAATATATATACCACATCCGAATCATAACAAGGACGAGGGCTGACGGGGACGGATATAAAAACCATGGCACTATGTATAACAAACAACATACGGGTAAGATAATTATACGAGTAACTATATATCCAAATCACACAAATATCAATTTTTATATAAAATTTCATGAACAAGAGGCTCACCACAAGGTGGTGCCGGTGACGGGACGGTGACGGCGATCGACGGTGGTTACGGCGGAGATTTAGAAGGCACTAAGTAAATCACACCTACATATGCAAACTAAGTGTTATTTTTGACCTTAAATTGCATATAAATCAAATACTAGCACATATAATTCCTCCCTAATTGCTAAACTCACAAATTAAACACTATATAAAGCATTGCAAGAGCTAATCTAGCAATGAGAGATGAAAGGACAAGGTTGCTAACCTTTGTGATCATTTGAATCGATGGGGACCTTCAAATCTTGACAAATTTTGGGAAAAATGTGTGATGAGCTTGAGAGGAAGAGGGGAAGAACAGAGAGGGAGGGGAAAGGGGAAGAACAGAGTGAGCTCGGCGGGTGGACGAAGGGTTTATATAGGACGACCTTTAGTACCGGTTCGTGACACGAACCGGTACTAAAGGTGCTGGAGGGGCCCCAAACTGACAACATCCTGCCACCACTCTCATTAGTACCGGTTCGTGGCATGAACCGGTGCTAAAGGGTCGCCACGAACCGGCACTAATGAGAGTGCCCCAGCTAGCCGTTGGAACCGGCACTAATGTACACATTAGTGCCGGCTCTAATTCAAACCAGCACTAATGTGCTTCACATTTGACCCTTTTTCTACTAGTGATTGTGACATTTTGCTTCGCTACGCGAAACACTTTGCTTGATTTCAGTGCAACTGCACAAAACGAGATTGGATATCCTATTTGTGTTGGCAGATTCGTAGGTGATCTTGTGTGTGTCATGACAGGTTGGTACTTGCCTTCATCCACATGATCGTCCAGTGTGTTTTGAGATGATGTGCTACTTGTATTGATACTGTTTTAAATAAATGATGAATTGAAGCTATTGTATTGCTGTCTTTTCCCATTAAGTAGTGAACAAAAATGGGACCAGCCCGGACATGATGCTTGTTGCTTTGTTACAACAAATTCAGCATCACCCCCTTTATAAGCCAGTAATTGATGCCACTCTCAGAATTAACTACTGAATCTTATTTCAAAACTGCAACACTTGTTAAGGACTGGCGGGATTACCATTTCTGTTAGGGATCGGTCGTAGTACATGTTTAAGAAATGTATTGTTCAGATAGTGTCTTTGTTATTATATATCAGTTACGGACTTACAGTGTTTTACAAACGGTACTATCCTGCTTTGTAGTTCTTTCTACATGTTTAACCAAGGTATTGTTAAGATAATGTCTGTGTGAAAATGAATCAGCCGCATTGTTTTAGGAATGATACTTTTCAGCTTTTTCATTCTTTATACATGTTGAAACAAGGCATTGTTAAGATAATGTCTCAGTTAATATGAATGAATCACACTGATTCATAATTGCTACTCTCATGCTTTGTTTCCCATTAAGATAAGGTAGATCAGTAGATGTTTTTCTTCTGGGAGTACAAGTCATCAACCGTTATTTCTCAGTAATTGTTTCCCTTATACCTTTTGTTGCTTACAGGGATATCAAAATTAAAGCCCGGTTTTATTCCGACTTCGATTTTAGTTCAACTGCACAAAAGGAGCCAATGTGTCTAAGGCAAACTGCTGCATTACTGGGTCCAGTTGGTCGTTCCACTTTGCAGAAAGGAGCAGTCACTATTTGGGCTACATTACAAAAGGAATGACCGAGAAGCTTTACAGAGTATTATTAGACACTGGTGACATGACTAGTCTGCAGAGACCATTGGCAATTTAACAACACGTGGAGTGCCTCCACGATCATAGGCATTACTTATTTTGAATTGGAAAAGCTTGTCAAAGTTTAATCATTGATGTTAGCAAGAAGCGACAGGACTCCACGATCATAGACATTACATATTTTTAATGGGAAAAGCATGTCAAAGTTTAATCATTGATGTTAGCAAGAAGACGTTAGTTTAATATATTGGAATTGGAAAACCTTGTCAAAATTTGCTCATTCATGTTAGCCAGAAGACATGCATTTGATATTTTTGAGTGGGACGCCCTTGCTGTGTGTAGCGTCGAGTGTTTTTTCCTATTCCTGTGTTCAGTTTAGAAGTAAATAGTTACTCTGCTGAGATGTTCCTATGTTAAGAGTTTGTTCAGAATATTGTCTATGTAATGCCAGGCCTTGTGTTTGATTGCAAAGTTGAGCTTGGAATGTTGTGGCATGCGGCATCACGAGCTGTTCACCGTGCCTCCTGAGAATAATGCTTCGTATTGTTTTGCATGTCGATCTAATGCCAGTGATTTGCTTGTTAAGAAGATCATCCTCTTCTGTTGTTTCCGTGCTTAAGAAGTTCATCGTCTGATGTTTCATTCATAGCCTATACGACAAGTCGGGTAGGTTAGACGTGAAACCATATGATCTTCCGACCAACTCATGATATTAGGCCGTGATTGGATCGTCGTTTTCCAACCAAAACTGCTTATAAAACTGACGCTTGTAAATTAAAGCAGATGGTGTCGGGCAAGGCGCTTGGTTGGTCGATTTCGACTAGTAAAATATCGGAAGTACTTGACACGCGATAAAAATGCTGAACGACACTCGGATGATTGCTAATCCAGCCATTAGCTGCTGTTTCAGCCTTGCCCATGGATGGCATGATACGCACGTCATGCATGTATCGTCTGGTAATGTCGTCCATATAGCAGTGCTCGTAAAATATATAGTGGTCTCTCAAATTACACGCGTAACCCGCCGGTTTTACTTACAGACCTCGGGCCCTCGGTTTCATTACGCCTGTATTTTACGCGTTGTTTTCGATGATGTGTAAATTACACTTGTATGTTAATACAGGTTTGAAATAAACCAGAGCTCCCAAGCGCGGCCTGACCATTTCATGCCGTCTCAGTTTCTCGAACGTGCTCATAGGTGTCCGATGATCCTGGCTTCCTGAATGAGTAGCGGGCGCTGTATCAGACCATCCGTAGGACCCGCGAGGCCCTCTCTGTTGTCCTTCGAGTTGTTGCGCTCGCCGTGGCGCTGAGCATTGTTAACATCGTCAACGGACGTGAGGATTCAAGAGATGACTTTATTTTGACTGGATGACACTAGGGACCCACTAGGGCCATAGCCGTACGTACGCAAGTGCCTCCTTATTATGTACAACTATATATTTTTTGCTTTCTCCTGGTTTCCTGATATCACGGTCCCACACCATTGTCAACCTATGTAGTCAATATAAACGAGAGAATTGCACAAGGTGCGGCCGACAGCTGGGACCAAGCAGGGTATTTGTGTTTTTGAGGCATGAGCACTGCAGAGTTTTTCTTGGCGATGATTTCGTTGTTGTTCAGAGGAGAGTAGGGTATTAACTGGGCGGGCTGTGGCCCGTCTAGCCCAGGCCAAATATCCAGCGCAGATACTAATTTTTTCAAGATGAAAATGGCTAGCCCAGCTATACGTCTTTTTGAGGAATACCCAGGCAAGGTCAACTTGTTATTCTCCGCCCCGTTGGGCTGCAAATATTTCCTAGGAGGGATGCATTAGGCTTAATAGGAAAATGGTCTTTAAAAAATAATAAATGGGATGTAATTATAAAAACTAGGCAGTAACTATTAAAAAATGCACCAAACACGAAATTAGTTTATAAAATATTATTTATAGATTTTGAAAATCTTAAATTTTCATTGTTGCGTGCGGAATGTTTCGTTAGATTTTTACGTAATACAAATTTATATTTAATCTGACTAGAAATTTCGGGATAAAAATATTTCGAAGCCCATCAAAATGTGGGAAATTTTATTGAATTCTGTCTTTAACGGTTGGTTGAAATTATTAATCATTGTCTTAGCTAGAAAATGGGCTGTACTTTTAACAAACTGTAAATGGGCTGTTGTAAATTCCATTAGAATTCCAAAATGGGCTGTACATTCTTACAAAACGTAAATGAGCTATAAGTTCTCTGCCACACACTTGTCGGCCTACTAAGTGATACGTCCCCTAAAAAAATAAGTTGACACGTATGCAAGGCTTTGCCAACTTATTATAGTCAACACACGGTTCTAGTAGTAGTGGCCGTTGGATGTCTATCCAACGGATATCGTGCTTCTTCTTCAATCTCGGATATTCTTAGCTTCGGCCGCCCAAAAAATGATTTCTCCCCCTAACATCTAGGGCGCACCATTTCGGAGGCTGACCTGTGGGCCTACTAAGTTGGAGCTTACCAAGGGCTTTGTCAACTTAGTCAATAATAAACATTTCTAGCTTCAGTGACCGTACGATGTCCATCCAACGGCCATAGTGCTTCTTCATCCTCTAGTCTTCTTGGTCCAGCCGCCCAAAGCAGCGCCGGTCGTGCCGCCTGCTCCTGCCTCCCGTGGCCGGCTGTGCTGCCGCGGAGGCCTCACCGCCCCCATATTAATCCCACCGCTGGCCAGGCCATCCCTCCACTCACCCACACCCCCTGTTATTCTGCGGCGACGACAGCCTCACATCGCAGCCGAACCAGTGAACCCTCGTACTCCTCTCCGCGCGGGCTTCCACTGCTGCATCTTCCTGGGCTCCGCGTCGTCCCCTTCCTAGGCCTCGCCGTCGTCCAGACCACCGCCCTGGCGCTCTCAGCGCGACGTGGTCAACGTGGTCAACAACCGACTTCCATCGGAAGAGTACTATATGTGGAGAGGCTGACAGCTGGGTCCAGGCGGCCGCAAGGAAGTGCCTCCTTATTACGCGCAAAATAATTACTCCTCCACCTTACAGGAGGGACCCACCGGACGGGCCACCTTATTTCATGAAAAACATTTCCCCCCTAACTGCTCGGACCCACCGGACGGGCCAGCGTATTTTGCAAAAAAATCGTTCCCCCCGCTGTTAGCTCGGACCCACCGGAAGTGCCTCCTTATTACGCACAAAAAAATGAATACTCCCCCTGCTAGCTGGGACTCACCATGCTGGGAGGCTGACTTGTCGGCCTACTAAGTTGACTGGGATGGGGGTCTTTGTCAACTTTAGTCAATATGAACGATTCTAGCTCGAGTGACTATACGATGTCCATCCAACGGCCGTAGTGCTTCTTCAACCTCTGGTCTTCTTGCTCCAGCCGCCCAAAGCAGCGCCGGTCGTGCCGCATGCTCCGGCCTCCCGTGGCCGGCTGTGCTGCCGCAGAGGCCTCACCGCCCCTACTATTCCCACCGTTGGCCAGGCCCTGCGGCGACGGCAGCCTCACACCGTAGCCGAACCAGTGAACCCTCGTACTCCTCTCCGCGCGGTCTTCCACTGCCGCGTCTTCCCCGGCTCCGCGTCGTCCCCTTCCTAGGCCTCGCCGTCGTCCATAGCCGTGGTGCTCTCCGCGCGGCGTGGTCAAGGAACGACTTCCATCGGAAGAGTACTGTACATGGAGAGGCTGACAGCTGGGTCCACGGCCACAACCCAGTTTTTTTGTGATTTGCCAAGCAAGTCGCTTTGTCAGGCCTGTTGGGCTGCAAATCTTTCAAGACGAGGAGAGCTTTCATTCGGCTGGCCGAGAAAATAGCCCATCAGTAATGAAAAATGGGTTGTACATTTTTAAAACACATCAAGCTGGCAATTAGTTTCAAATATCTTTTTTTCATTTCAAGATTTTAAATTACATTAATTTTTATGAGTGGAGAATTTGTAGGATTTTATATTGATATACATTTATTTTTAAAATCAGTTTGAATGTGAGTCAAAATTTCGGGATTAAAAACAGTTCGGAACGCACCGAAATATCCAAAATTTCGTATAATTTTTTAACCGTGGCCATAATTTGGGTTGTAATGCTAACAAAAAGAATACGGGCCCCAAGAAAACCTTAAGAATTAGCAAATGGGCTGAAAATTATTAGAAATAATGGCAGATGGGTTGTATGCTATTTTCCACAGATTTGAGGCTTTCCTAAAGAAAAGGTTGACGCACAAGCAGTGACCGTTCGATGTCCATCCAACAGTCGTCGTGCTTCTTCAATCTCCGCTCTTCCTGCTCCAGCCGCTCAAACAAGCGCCGGCGGGACTGCCTGCTCGCTCCTCCCCGCGGCCGGCTGTGGTGCCGCGCAGGCCTCACTGCCCCACCGTACTCCCATTGCTGGCCTAGCCATCCCTCTACTCACCCACACCTGCTGTTATTCTCTGGCGACGGCAGACGAACTAGTAAACCCTCGTACAGTCGTATTCCCCTCTACGTGGGAAACAACTGCCGAGTCTTCCCTGCCTCCGTGTCGTTCCCTTCATAGGCCTCGCCGTCGTCCACCACCCTGGTGCTCTCGGTGTGGCATGGTCAACGTGGTCAAGGAACGACTTCCATCGGACGTGGACTATACGTGGAGAGGCTGACAGCTGGGTCCATGGCCGCAGCAAGGAAGTGCTTCCTTATTACATGCAAAATAATTATTGCTCCACCTGACAGCGGGGACCCACTAGATGGGCCACCGTATTTCGTGAAAAAATGTTTCCCCCTTGACTGCTGGGACCCACCAGCTACACCTTCGCACTGAAGGAAGTGCATCCGGGCAAAAAAACAAAACGATTCGCCCCCCTGACTGCTGGGACCCACCAGCTACATCTTCGCACGCAAGGAAGTGCCTGACAGTCGGGACCCACCTGGTCGAAGCATACGTAGCGTTGTCATTCTGGTCGCGAACGTGTACATACATATATACTGGTCAATGTAGAGGCGCACACGTGTCGTAGTAGAGGCGCGCACGTAGCATGTACACGTACGTATAGTGGCCAGGGTGCAAGAAAGAAAATACGGCCACATATGTGTACATACGGGCGGGGTCTCGAACGCCTACTCGCGCATACGTATGGCCAGGGCTCGTGTACATGGCTGGGTCGGAACGGAGAAACAGCGTCGTCGTCGTGTTCATGGGGAGGCAACGGAATGCGTGGTCATGTTCATCGGGAGGGCTTGGATGGAACAAGCGATGGAAACGAGGCCTGGCGTACAACAGAACGGAGGAAACGGCGTTGTGTTCGACCGACCACGTTTGAAACGGGATCCTGTTCATTGGGAGGGGTGTGGCGTACCGCAAAACAGAGGAAACATACCTCCTACGGTCAAAACGGGGGTCCTGTTGATCGGGAGGGGTGTGGCGTATCGCAAAACGGACAAAACGGACCTCCTACGGTCGAAATGGGGGTCATGTTGATCGGGAGGGGTGTGGCGTACTGCAAAACGGACGAAACGGACTTGTGTTGGAGCTCTACGGTCGAAACGGGGGTATTGTTCATTGGGAGGGGTGTGGCGTACCGCAAAACGGGACTCCACGGCATACTGTTCATCTCCACCGTCGACCCCCTCCAGCCTCCACGAGCTACTGTTCATCCACCATCGACCTCCTCCAGCCTCCACGGGCTCCTGTTCATCCAGCCTCCACCGTGCGCTACTCCACCGGCTACTGTTCAACCACCCCTCCACCGTCTACTGTTCATCCAGCCCTCCACACCACGGGGTCCTATTCAACCACCCCTCCACGGGCACCCCTCCACCGTCTACTGTTCATCCTGCCCTCCACGGGGTGGTCCTGTTCATCCAATCCTCCACGGGGTCCTGTTCATCCAGCCCCAACCGGCTCAATCGATCGGGGTCCTGTTCATCCAGAGGCAACACCACGGGGTCCTGTTCATCCACCCCACCGGGAACTGTTCATCGAACCCCCCCCCCCCCGGCAATGCTCACTGTTCATCCAGAGGCGGCATCGATCGGCTTCAGTTAGCAGCAGTAGCGAAGGAATCGCTCGATCGGGTTCAGTTAATAGCCATCGATCGATCGCTCGGGTTTAGTAACGTGTAGCCTATAGTGCAATCGCTCGGGTTCAGATAGAGCCCAACGCCTCGCTCGGGTTCAGTTAGAGCCAGCGCCTCGCACACACACATGTACGTGTACAAGAGAAACGTGCATCGCTCGGCCCCCGACCTCCCACCGTAACCAGGAACTCCCCGAAATTTTCCTCCCCCTCGCTTCTACCACGGTTTTTTTCGTCATGGACGGCCCAAAGAATGTCATGCAGCTGCGTCTCCGGCCTGCCCAGGACGAAAAGCCCATTTTCTCTCATGATTTTTTTATAGAAGTAGGAGCCCACCACATCTATGATGATACCGGGTTTTGTCACAATTATCATCATAGAAGTGTCATATGTATGACATAAATTTTTTTTGTTCGGCCCAAAATGTCATGGATGTGTCTTTTTTTGTAGTGTATATCTATTATGATGCAACCTATGAGCTACAATGGCTCCCATATGATAAGATTGGTCTCCTAACACAGCATTCCTGAGAATGCTAAGGTCAGGGGCACACATGTGACATGCTTCATCCTTAGCATTTATGCATCTACCGATGAAGAGAGCAAAATAATGTATAGCAGGAAAGTGAATGCTCCCTATGGTAGCTTGCGTTATATCTCTAGATTCCCCTATAATTATACTAGCAAGAAAGTTTCTAAATTCAGATTTAGGGAGTCCCTAATACTACCCCATTGTGGAAGTTTGCAAGCAAAAGTGCAATCCTCTAAGTCCATGGTATAAGATTTGTCATAAAGATCAAACATGACTGAAGGAGAATTACGCGAATTTGAATACTCAAACCTCCTCACAAATGAGCTTGTGAGATCATGAAACTAGGGGCATTTGTCTGCCTCAAAGTCCACAAGACCCGCATTACACAAATATGCCTTAAATTCTTCTTTGATTCCTGCACGATCCATAAAATTTTCCGACAGCCATTCGTAAGGCCGCACTAGAGCGTCTCTTGGTGGTTCCTCGTCAGCATCACGCATAGCAAGCCTGGGTCCTTGCTTCTTAGAAGAACCACCATGGAACATCTTCCTAAGCATATTGTTTTTCTCTGAAAAATTTCTGAAATTTTTAGTAACTTCAAACAAAAGTGAACCAACTTCAATAAAACTGATAGCAACTACTCCTACAAGTGCCTAGAACCTATATCAAGCAATAGAACTACTTGGAACCATATAAATTTGACATGCAAGCTCAAGAACATGGTCACCTATGCAACACAAATTTGCAATGAATAAAGCACTAGAACAAAAACTAATTGGACCAATGGAGGAGACACATACCAAGGAACAATCTCCCCAAGCAGTTTTGCGAGAGGTGCTTTGAGAAAGGAGATCGAAAATCACAGCAAAGTGGCCCAGAACTCGTGCTTGAGTTGGTTTTTTGTGTTTGTGTGTGGAATAAGAATAGGATGTGTGGAGGAATAAGTCGAGGAGGGCCACCATGGGCCCACGAGGCAGGGGGCGCGCCCAGGGGGGTAGGGCGCACCCTCCACCCTCGTGACCAGGTGGCAGCTCCCCCTGCGGTAATTTTTGCACTATAAATCCTCAAATATTCCCGAAAAAATCATATTAAATTGGCATGTCATTCTATTTTCGGGATATTTTTATATTGCACAGATAAATCAGGAAACAAACAGAAAAATACTATTTTTACTTTATTTGTACTAAATAACAGAAAGTATAAAGAGGCTACAGAAGATTGTGCTTCTAGTTTCATCCTTCTCATGCTCATCAAAAAGAATCCACTAATAAGGTTGATCAAGTCTTGTTAACAAACTCATTCCGATTAACATGGAACCGGAGAAATTTCGAATAACACTAAGTTACCTCAACGGGGATATGCACATCCCCTATAATAAGTATATCATATTTCTTTTTGACAGTAGGAAGAGGAAATTCAAAACCTCCAAATATAATCGATGGAATTTTTCCAATAGAGTTGATACTGTGGAATTGAGGTTGTTTCCTCGGGAAGTGTACCATATGCTCATTACCATTAACATGAAAAGTGACATTGCATTTGTTGCAATCGATAAGAGCCCCTGCAGTATTAAGAAAAGGTATTCCAAGAATAATAGACATACTATCGTCCTCGGGAATATCAAGAATAACAAAGTCCGTTAAAATAGTAACATTTGCAACCACAACAGGCACATCCTCAGAAATACCGACAGGTATAGCAGTTGATTTATTAGCCATTTGCAAAGATATTTCAGTAGGGGTCAATTTATTCAAGTCAAGTCTACGATATAAAGAGAGAGGCATGACACTAACACCGGCTCCAAGATCACATAAAGCAGTTTTAACATAGTTTCTTTTAATGGAGCATGGTATAGTGGGTACTCCTGGATCTCCAAGTTTCTTTGGTATTCCACCCTTAAAAGTATAATTATCAAGCGTGGTGGAAATTTCAGCTTCCGGTATCTTTCTTTTATTTGTAACAATATCTTTCATGTATTAGCATAAGGATTCATTTTGAGCATATCAGTCAATCGCATACGCAAAAAGATAGGTCTAATCATTTCAGCAAAGCGCTCAAAATCCTCATCATCCTTTTTCTTGGATGGTTTGGGAGGAAAAGGCATGGGTTTCTGAACCCAAGGTTCTCTTTCTTTACCATGTTTCCTAGCAACAAAGTCTCTCTTATCATAATGTTGATTCTTTGATTGTGGGTTATCAAGATCAACAGCAGGTTCAACCTCTACATTATTATCATTACTAGGTTGAGCATCATCATTAACATTTTCATTAGGTTCATGTTCATTACCAGATTGTGTTTCAGCATCAGATATAGATATATCATTTGGATTCTCAGGTGGTTCAGTGATAGGTTCACTAGAAGTTTGCAAAGTCCTATCATTTTTATTTTTCTTCTTTTTAGAAGAACTAGGTGCATCAATATTATTTCTCTGAGAATCTTGCTCAATTCTCTTAGGGTGGCCTTCAGGATACAAAGGTTCCTGAGTCATTCTACCAGTTCTAGTAGCCACACTCTAATAGCATAATCATTTTTCTTACTATTCATTTCATCAAGTAATTCTTTTTGAGCTTTAAGTACTTGTTCCATTTGAGTGGTAACCATAGAAGCATGTTTGCTAACAAGTTTAAGTTCACCTATAATATTAGCCATATTATCACCCAAGTGTTTAATCATATCGGAATCATATTTCAATTGTCTACCGAAATAAGCATTGATGTTTTCTTGTTTGACAATAAAATTATCGAACTCATCAAGGCATTGTCTAGCTGACTTATAATGAGGAATATCACCTTCATCAAATCTATAGAGAGAATTTACCTTTACTACCTGTGTCGGGTTATCGATGTCTGAGGTTCTTCAATAAATAGAGGATTAAGATCATATGTTTCTTCAACAGACGGTAAATTAAGACCATGTACTTTTTCAATAGGAGGTAAATTCTTAACATCTTCAGCTTTAATACGTTTTTCTTTCATAGATTTCTTTGCCTCTTCCATATCTTTGGGACTGAGAAATAGAACACCTCTCTTGTTCGGAGTTGGTATAGGAATAGGCTCAGTAATTGGAGCAGGAGCTGGCTCAAGAGGTGCCCAATTATTTTCATTTGTCAACATATTATTCAATATAATTTCAGCTTCATCCGGTGTTCTTTCCCTGAAAAGAGACGCAGCACAACTATCTAGGTAATCTCTGGAAGCATCGGTTAGTCCATTATAAAAGATATCAAGTATTTCATTTTTCTTAAGAGAATGATCAGGCAAAGCATTAAGTAGCTTGAGAAGCCTCCCCCAAGCTTGTCGGAGACTCTTTTCTTCAATTTGCACAAAGTTGTATATTTCCTTTAAAGCAACTTGTTTCTTATGAGTAGGGAAATATTTAGCAGAGAAGTAATAAATCATATCCTGGGGACTACGCACACAACCAGGATCAAGAGAATTAAACCATATCTTAGCATTACCCTTTAATGAGAACGGAAATATTTTAAGGATATAAAAGTAGCAAGATCTCTCATCATTAGTGAACAGGGTGGCTATATCGTTTAATTTAGTAAGATGTGCCCCAACAGTTTCAGATTCATAGCCATGAAAAGGATCGGATTCAACCAAAGTAATTATATCAGGATCAACAGAGAATTCATAATCCTTATCGGGAACACAGATAGGTGAAGTAGCAAAAGCAGGATCATGCCTCATTTTATCTCTAAGTGATTCTTTGTTCCATTTAATTAATAGCCTTTTAAGTTCATGACGATCTCTGCAAGCTAAAATAGCGGCAGAAGATGCCATATCAGAAACATAACTATCGGTGTCAAAACTGGCGGATCTCGGTGTAACGCCACATATGTAACCTTCCCGAATTGTACTCCGACTCTTGCCGTTTCCGGCATTAAGTTATATTTAATTCTCGGGTTCGGGTCTTCGTCTCCGTGTGTTGTTTTTGTTTTTCGTGCATCTCATATCATGTCATCACGTGCATTGCATTTGCATACATGTTCATCTCACGCATTCGAGCATTTTCCCCGTTGTCCGTTTTGCATTCCGGCGCTTCGTTCTCCGCCAGTGGCCATTTCTAGCTTTCTTTCGTGTGTGGGGATTAAACATTTCCGGATTGGGCCGAGACTTGCCATGCGGCCTTGGTTTACTACCGGTAGACCGCCTGTCAAGTTTCGGGTCATTTGGACTTCGTTTGATACTCCAACGGTTAACCGAGGAACCGAAAAGGCCTCGTGTGTGTGCAGCCCAACACCCCTCCATTTGGCCCAAAAACCCACCAAACTCAGCTCCATCGTCTCGGTCGTTCAATCACGATCGTGTGGGCGAAAACCGCACCTCATTTGGACTCTCCTAGCTCCCTCTAGGTCTATAAATAGACCCCTTCCCCAAAATCCCGGATCCCCTCCTCAAACCCTAAAAAAAAAAGATCCGCCGCCGACGGACGTGTCCGGGCAGAGCCGGACAACGTCCGCCGCAACCGCCGAACAACCAGGGCCCGACACGCGTCCCCGCTGACCGCCGCCCACCGCCGAAGCCCGCCGGCCCGCGGGAGGCCCGCCCCTTGCCCCGACGGGCCAGATCCGGCCGCCGCCGCCGCCCTTCGTCTTCCCCGACCCCGGTGGCCGCGCCACCGTGGGCCGCCATCGCCGGCCGCCACCTCCCATCGCCGCCTCGACGCCGGTTGCCACTCCGGCCGCCGCCGCCCGCTTCTCCGGCCACGCCGCCGCAGGAGCCCGCCGGAGTCGGTCCTAGCTCCGGCCCCGCGGGACCCCGCGCCGCCACCCCGGCCGCCGGCGACCTCGCCTCCGCCGGCCGCCGTCCTCGTCCCCGCCGTCCTCGACTTCCGCGCCGCCGCCGCCATCGGGAACTGTGCCGCGAGATCCGATCCGGATCGGAGCTACAGTAAACCCTAGGAGAGGTTGATTTTTTGCTAATTCCTAGAATTCTCGATCCAAGTTGCTCTGTTCGAGGCTCCATATCTTTGCATCCGTAGCTCCGATTTGGGCGTATGATATGTCAAAGTCGTCGTCTCTATGAGTAGATCATTTCATTCCATTGCATCATTTGCATTTGGGGTCATCTTGGTGCCCAAAATGCCTTTGGAAAGAGGCATCATGAGTTAAATTGCAGATCCGTTAGTTCATCATGCACTTTTGTCATTTTTGCCATGTTTAATCCGTGCATGATATGCCAGTGCCCCTTTGGGACGAATTGTTAAGCATGTTGTCTTCTTTCCAGAGGTGCCTCCCATGCATTTTTAGGATGTGTGTGTTGTCTTGTGCAAGCTTGCGTAGGGGGCTGCCTGAGTTTACCGATTTCAGGGACTTAGTGAAAATCACCAAGTCTGGGATGTTTTAGTTCACGATGCTATATGTCTGGCTTGTTTCCTAGTGATCCGTGCCTCTTTTGAGGACGATCAGTAAGAGTGATTTGTTATGCTTGTTGTGCTTAATCCATCCATGTCTTTACTTGTTATATTGGGGCACCCTAGGTTGACTCAATCGAGCTCAACTTTTAGATAGTTGTTGTTTTGGGCAGATCGTGAACTCTTTTGCGATTTTGCGGGAGTTATTGCTAGTGATACATGCATGCTATGCCTTTGTTCTTGCCATGTATAGCTAGCATTTTGTGCCTTATTAATGGATATATGATTGCCTTGCCATGACGTGCGCCGTGGTGAGAGCATCGAGCTCGTTTACATGCCTCCGTGAGTTATTATTTCAGCATGTCCCAGTTTTCACTAAGTCTGAAAACTGATTGTGTTTCATCGATGTTCGTGTGCTCGGTAGAGTATTTTGTGAACCCTTTTGGCCCCAGGTCATTTTGGGTGTTTTGTTAAGCTTGTTGAGTAGCTCCATGCCATGGTCTTACTTGCCATGTTCAGATTTTGCTTCATGTTGTTTTGCTGCTCCGAAAGAGCATCGTGGTCTGAAATTTCAGACTAGCGTTAATTTCGCTAAGTCTGAAATCTGTTTTGCTTATTCAGTTTTGCCATGCTTGTTTGAAGCCCTTAATGGATGAATTTGCCTATGCCTCAGTCCTGGTGATTTGTTAAGCTTCTTGAGTACATCACTTCCATGCAATTTGTTTTCATGTTTGGTGGCTGTAGCATGTTCATTTTGTTGCATTTAGGAGCCTACTTGCTGTAAATCGCAGATCGGTTCGTTTAGTAAATCGCTTGCCATTTCTAAACCGTAGCTTCGATTGCCATGATCTTTATATCGTTTTCAGGGGATTTCTTCCCCTCTATCCAGTGGCACACGTGGTTTTCCAGGCTGAGGCCAGGTTCATGCATTTCCTGTTACATCTTGCATTTGGCATCCCGCATCGCATCCAGCATAGCATATCATCTTTGCATATTTTGGTTGCCCTTGCACGTGGTTGATTGTATCCTTGTTGCTTGTTTGTGTTGTTGGGTAGAGCCGGGGGACGAGTTCGCTAACGAGGAGCCCGTTGAGTTTGCGTTTGAGGATCCAGTCAATTCTGACAACTGCGCAGGCAAGATGATCACACCCTTGAAATCACTACTATCTTTGGTATGCTAGTTTGCTCGCTCTTTTGCTTTGCCAATGCTACGATGCCTACCACTTGCTTGTCAGCCTCCCAATTGCCATGCTTGAGCCTCTAACCCACCTTTGTCCTAGCAAACCATTGATTGGCTATGTTACCGCTTTGCTCAGCCCTTCTTATAGCGTTGCTAGTTGCAGGTGAAGATTGGAGTCGTTCCTTGTTGGAACACTTATTTACTTGTTGGGATATCATTATATTGCTATGTTATCTTTATTCATCTATATACTTGGTAAAGGGTGGAAGGCTCGGCCTCTCGCCTAGTGTTTTGTTCCACTCTTGCCGCCCTAGGTTCCGTCATATCGGTGTTATGTTCTCGGATTGTTGCGTCGCTTACGCGGTTGGGCTATAATGGGAACCCCTTGATAGTTCGTCTTGATTAAAGCTTTTCCAGCAATGCCCAACATTGGTTTTACCATTTGCCACCTACCCCTTTTCTTTCCCTTGGGTTTCCGGAGCCCGAGGGTCATCTTTATTTTAGCCCCCACGGGCCAGTGCTCCTCTTAGTGTTGGTCCCACCGAGCGATGTCCGGGGCTACCAGGGGCAACCCTGGGCTGGCCTACCCGACGTCTGGCTCATCTAAGTGTGCCCTGAGAACGAGATATGTGCAGCTCCTATCGGGATTTGTCGGCGCATTCGGGCGGTGTTGCTGGACTAGTTTTGACCTGTCGAATCATCTTGTTGTACCGGGATACTGAGTCTGATCGGTGGGTCCTGGGTGGAGGTCTATTCCTTCGTTGACCGTGAGAGCTTGTTATGGGCTAAGTTGGGACCCCCTGCAGGGATTGATCTTTCGAAAGCCATGCCCGCGGTTATGGGAAGATGGGAATTTGTTAATGTCCGGTTGTAGATAACTTGAACTTTAATAATTAAAATGAATCAACTGAGTGTGTTGCCGTGATGGCATCTTCTCGGCGGAGTCCGGGAAGTGGACACGGCGTTGGAGTTATGTTTGTGTAGGATGCTCTATATAGTTTTCCGCATGTGCTTTGCCTCCTCTTCTCGCTCTCCTTTGCGAATAAGTTAGTCACCATATATGCTAGTCGCTTGCTGCAGCTCCACTTACATTACCCCCTTTCCTACCTATTAAGCTTAAATAGTCTTGATCGCGAGGGTGCGAGATTGCTGAGTCCTTTATGGCTCACAGATTATCATTACACCAGATGCAGGGACCGATGATACTTCTCCGGATGGCGCGCTCGAGCTGAAGTGGGAGTACGACGAGGACTCTCAGCTATATTATGTGTCTTTTCCTGATGATCAGTAGTGGTGCCTATTCGGGGTTAGATTCAGTCGCTTGTTGGGGGACTTTTCTATTTTGGCCCGTAGTCGGGCCATGAGTGATTGTATGATGGATGTTATTTATGTACTTTGATGTGATGTGGCGAGTGTAAGCGAACTATGATATTAGTTCCCCTTTATATTATATATGTACATGGGTTGTGTTATGGTTCCCGACTTGCGACATTGCTTTCAATGCGCCTATGTCTCTAAGTCGTGCCTCGACACGTGGGAGACATAGCCGCATCGAGGGCGTTACAAGTTGGTAATCAGAGCCTTCCCCGACCTTAGGAGCCCCATTGCTTGATCGTTTTTAGCAGCCGAGTTGTGTCTAGAAATATGTTTTGAGTCCTTAGGAATTATATATCGGAGAGCTTAGGAATTCTTTTTACTTCCCAGTCTCCTCATCGCTCTGGTAAGGCATCCTGACGTAGAGTTTTGACTCTTCTCTTCTCAAATTTCACAAAAAGAAATTTTAGGATCACGCGAGTATCTTGGTTTTGTTCCGATGGCTTATGATGAGAATACTGTCTTGGTGCCTCCTGTCAGGGGTTTAGTGGAAGTGTCCCGGGGAGTTGAGCTCTGAGGTGTTGTCATCATAATTCTATCGTTGCAATTCTGGCATACTTGAGATATGTGCGCGACATCGAAAAATCTCCTTTATGCAGTTCGTTGGTGAGATAACCTCGATGCCACCCAGTACTGGGGCGGGAGTTCGGGAGTATCGCCATAACTTGTATAACGATGCTTTTCGAAGGTTGAGATAGATGGTTTCCGAAGGTTTCTTGGTTATGTGTTGAAGGATGGATGCAGCTGGATGTAGGAATTGCTAGCTTGGGTGAGATATTATGCTTCCCCTGTATCCCCAACACCTGATTGCATAACCGGAAAGTTTCGGGAATTTCATAGGTGGGAATTCAAGTAGCCTTAGGATATCTTTCCAACAGATATGTGATATGAAATTGGGGTTCGACGTCTAGTGGTTCGCCTATTCACGGTCGATTTTACAGTGGCCTCGTTGTGTCTTAAAGAGTCCTTGGCTATGCTGACTCGGGGACGCTTCGTATGTCATGCGCACTGCCTTGTACATGATGGTGCTGTACGGTCGAGCCCGTGTAGGTCCTACCACGAACACTTCGGACGAAATTTCTATCATGTGTTTGTTCCGGCTTATTCCCCAAGCCAACCCTTGGTTTTATTTCGAGTTGTGGTATTCGTTCTTCTTCGACGTCATATGTTGATTCCATCCCTCGTTGATGTACCTCTTCTACCTGATTCTTCGTGGCTTCGCAATTTAGGAATATGTGACCACTTCAAGAGAAGTGCATTCGTTCATTTTGTTCTGATGTGAAGACTTTATGTTGCAATTTTCATTCCGTTGGTTTCACCTTCAACATTTCTCTATTTGTGTGCTAACGGTGGTCAACCTCTTCAGGATGGCTCCCGCTAAGAGCACCAGTCAGAACCAGAATCAAGATCCTCCGCCACCTCCGCCTCCTCCGGAAGCATGGCATGCTGTGATGGCTGCTACTAATGCAAATACTCAGCTGATCATGCAAATCATCCAAGAGCGGAATCAAAGCAGTCAAGGAAATCAAGGCAACAACCAGAACCAATTTGCAACTCTGAATCAGTTCCTCGCAAATGGTCCAAAGACGTTCAGCAACTGCGTTGAGGCTACCGATGCTGATGATTGGTTAGTCGATCTGGGCAAGCATTTTGAATGTAGCAACGTCAAACCTGAAGATTTCGTCAAGTTCGCGTCTTTCCAGCTCAAGGATCAGGCCGCAGAGTGGTTTCAGCAGTACCGGGATTCCAGAGGTGGATGTTTGATCACTTGGGATGATTTCCGTCGTGATTTCCGCGCTCATCACATTCCTCAAAGTGTGACTGAAAGCAAACATGAAGAATTCCGCAATCTGAAGCAAGGCTCTTTGTCGGTCTATGACTACAACAAGTTGTTCCAGAAGCTCGCCCGTTTTGCCAAGCAGGATGTTCCTGATGAGAAGAGCATGATCTATCAGTTCAGGGTTGGTCTTCGTGAAGAAATTCAGCTCGCTCTTGTCCTCTTCGAGCCGCTGAGATACGATGAGTTCTACAACATGGCACTGAAGCAAGAGGCTGCTCAGCTAAGGTGTGATGCCTCCAGGAAGCGAGTCAGAGACACTACATCTTCGTCCTCTACTCAAGTGACCAAGCAGCAAAAGTATTGGCTTCCTCCTCCTCCGTTCCGTCAGCCGTATCAGCAGAAGAGCAAGGTGGCAGTGGCTCATCCCACCCACCCAACCCAGGCTTTCAGAACAAGACTTCGTCTCAAGCTCCAAGATCAAGTGCTCCGTACCACCGTCCGCTCTCAGAGGTCACGTGCAACAAGTGCCAACAGAAGGGTCACTATGCCAACAAGTGTTTCAACTAGAGGCGTCTTCCTCCTCCTCCTCCTGTCAGATCGGCAAGTACAGCGGTGGTCAAGCATAACCCCAAGTCCGCCAAGGTCAACTTGATGAACGCAGCTCAGGCAGAGGATTCGTCAGATGTGATCATGGGTAACCTTCCTGTTAATGATATTCCTGCAAAAGTTCTTTTTGACATGGGTGCTTCGCATTGTTTCATCTCGAGGCCATTTGTTTCTAAGCATGAGTTGCCCTTGCAAGATTTGCCTAGGCAGTTGTCTGTTGTTTCTCCGGGAAAATTCATGAGTGCAAGCGCTATTGTTCCGGATATTTCTATCACGTTGGACGATCACAAGTTTCTCTCTTCTCCGGTGGTTCTTGGTAATTCTGATATCGACCTCATTCTTGGGATGGACTGGCTTTCTAAACACAAGGCTCACCTCGATTGTGCAGCCAGGCAGATTCAACTGACTCATTCGTCTGAAGATGTCATTGTCTTTGCTGCTCGGGATAATACCATCCAGTTGTTCTCTCTCAATGAAAAGGGTGAATTGGATGCTATTTCGCAGATTCCGGTTGTTTGTGAGTATCAAGATGTCTTCCCTGAAGAACTCCCAGGCATGCCTCCAAACCGGCCGGTTGAATATGTGATTGAACTCGAGCCCGGTACGGAACCTGTGTGCAAACGTCCTTACAAGCTCGGCCCCGAAGAGTTGAAGGAGTTGAAGAAACAACTCGATGTGCAAGAAAGAATGGGTCTCATTCGGCCTAGTACTTCTCCGTGGGGTTGTGGTGTTCTTTTTGTGAAGAAGAAGGATGGAACGGACCGACTTTGTGTTGATTATCGTCCATTGAACAAGAAGACCATCAAGAACAAATATCCACTTCCCAACATTAATGAGCTGTTCGAACAACTCAAGGGTGCCCAAGTATTCTCCAAGCTTGATCTCCGTATGGGTTATCATCAAATTCGCATTCGTGAACAAGATATTCCAAAGACGGCGTTCAGAACAACCTATGGGTCATATGAATACACTGTTATGTCTTTTGGCCTCGCCAATGCTCCTTCGACGTTCTCTCGCATGATGAACTTCATCTTCAACCCCTACACCAACGACTTTGTTTTGGTCTATCTCGATGATATCCTGGTTTTCTCGAAGAACAAGGAAGATCATGCCAAACACTTGCGTTTGGTTCTTGACAAGCTCAGGGAACATCAATTCTACGCCAAGTTCTCCAAGTGTGAGTTTTGGCTCGATGAGGTTCTTTATCTTGTCCATATTATCTCTGCCAAGGGCATTTCCGTGGATCCTGAGAAGGTGTCTGCAATCGTTAATTGGGAACCTCCTCAGAATGTGAAGCAACTCCGTAGCTTCCTCGGTCTTGCAAGTTATTGCTGAAGATTCGTTGAAAACTTCTCCAGGATCGCGAAGCCTCTCTCAAATCTTCTTCAGAAGCACGTCAAGTACGTTTGGTCTCCGGAGTGTGATGTTGCTTTCAAAGCTTTGAAAGAGAAATTGATCACTGCTCCAGTTCTAACTCCGCCTGATGAAACCAAGCCGTACGAGGTTTTTTGTGATGCCTCTCTCCAAGGTCTAGGTGCTGTACTGATGCAAGAGAAGAAAGTTGTTGCTTATACCTCTCGCCAGTTGAAGCCTAATGAGAGGAACTACCCCACTCATGATCTCGAGTTGGCGGCAGTTGTGCACGCATTGTTGACTTGGAGACATCTTCTCTTGTGAAGGAAAGTGGACATCTTCACTGATCACAAGAGTCTCAAGTACATCTTCACTCAGCCTAATCTCAACCTCAGGCAGACTCGATGGGTCGAAATGATTCAAGAGTACAATCCGAGTATCAAGTATACTCCAGGCAAGGCTAATGTGATTGCTGACGCTTTGAGCAGAAAAGCATATTGCAACAGTCTGATTCTCAAGCCTTATCAACCCGAGCTTTGTGAAGCATTCCGCAAAATTAATCTGCAAGTTGTTCCTCAAGGTTTCCTCGCCAACCTTCAAGTTTCTCCTACATTGGAAGACCAGATTCGCCAAGCCCAGCTTCTTGATGCTATGGTGAAAAAGGTGAAGATTGGTATTGCAAAGAGTCAGTCGAAGTACAAGTGCTACCGACTTGATGACAAGGACACTACTTGTAACGCCCTCGATGCGGCTATGTCTCCCACGTGTCGAGGCACGACTTAGAGACATAGGCACATTGAAAGCAATGTCGCAAGTCGGGAATCATAACACAACCCATGTACATATATAATATAAAGGGGAAATAATATCATAGTTGGCTTACACTCGCCACGTCACATCAAAGTACATAAATAACATCCATCATACAATCACTCATGGCCCGACTACGGCGCCAAAATAGAAAAGACCCCCAACAAGCGACTAGGCCCTGAATCTAACCCCGAATAGGCACCACTACTGATCATCAAGAAAAGACACATAATATCGCTGAGAGTCCTCGTCGTACTCCCACTTCAGCTCGAGCGCGCCATCCGGAGAAGTATCATCGGTCCCTGCATCTGGTGTAATGATAATCTGTGAGCCACAAAGGACTCAGCAATCTCGCACCCTCGCGATCAAGACTATTTAAGCTTAATAGGTAGGAAAGGGGGTAATGTAAGTGGAGCTGCAGCAAGCGACTAGCATATATGGTGACTAACTTATTCGCAAAGGAGAGCGAGAAGAGGAGGCAAAGAACGTGCGGAAAACTATATAGAGCAGCCTACGGAAACATAACTCCAACGCCGTGTCCACTTCCCGGACTCCGCCGAGAAGAGGCCATCACGGCAACACACTCAGTTGATTCATTTTAATTATTAAAGTTCAAGTTATCTACAACCGGACATTAACAAATTCCCATCTGCCCATAACCACGGGCACGGCTTTCGAAAGATCAATCCCTGCAGGGGGGTCCCAACTTAGCCCATAACAAGCTCTCACGGTCAACGAAGGAATAGACCTCCACCCAGGACCCACCGATCAGACTCGGTATCCCGGTACAACAAGATGATTCGACAGGTCAAAACTAGTCCAGCAACACCGCCCAAATGTGCCGACAAATCCCGATAGGAGCTGCACATATCTCGTTCTCAGGGCATAGTCAGATGAGCCAGACGTCGGGTAGGCCAGCCCAGGGTTGCCCCTGGTAGCCCCGGACATCGCTCGGTGGGACCAACACTCAGAGGAGCACTGGCCCGTGGGGGCTAAAATAAAGATGACCCTCGGGCTCCGGAAACCCAAGGGAAAGAAAAGGGGTAGGTGGCAAATGGTAAAACCAATGTTGGGTATTGCTGGAAAAGCTTTAATCAAGGCGAACTATCAAGGGGTTCCCATTATAGCCCAACCGCGTAAGGGACGCAACAATCCGGGAACATAACACCGATATGACGGAAACTAGGGCGGTAAGAGTGGAACAAAACACTAGGCGAGAGGCTGAGCCTTCCACCCTTTACCAAGTTTATAGATGAATAAAGATAACATAGCAATATAATGATATCCCAACAAGTAAATAAGTGTTCCAACAAGGAACGACTCCAATCTTCACCTGCAACTAGCAACGCTATAAGAAGGGCTGAGCAAAGCGGTAACATAGACAATCAATGGTTTGCTAGGACAAAGGTGGGTTAGAGGCTCTAGCATGGCAATTGGGAGGCTGACAAGCAAGTGGTAGGCATCGTAGCATTGGCAAAGCAAAAGAGCGAGCAAACTAGCATAGCAAAGATAGTAGTGATTTCAAGGGTGTGATCATCTTGCCTGCACAGTTGTCAGAATTGACTGGATCCTCAAACGCAAACTCAACGGGCTCCTCGTTAGCGAACTTGTCCCCCGGCTCTACCCAAAAACACAAACAAGCAACAAGGATACAATCAACGACGTGCAAGGGCAACCAAAATATGCAAAGATGATATGCTATGCGGGATGCGATGCGGGATGCCAAATGCAAGATGTAACAGGAAATGCATGAACCTGGCTTCAGCCTGGAAAACCACGTGTGCCACTGGATAGAGGGGAAGAAATCCCCTGAAAACGATATAAAGATCATGGCAATCGGAGCTACGGTTTAGAAATGGCAAGCGATTTACTAAACGAACCGATCTGCGATTTACAGCAAGTAGGCTCCTAAATGCAACAAAATGAACATGCTACAGCCACCAAAGATGAAAAAAAATTGCATGGCAGTGATGTACTCAAGAAGCTTAACAAATCACTAGGACTGAGGCATAGGCAAATTCATCCATTAAGGGCTTCAAACAAGCATGGCAAAACTGAATAAGCAAAACAGATTTCAGACTTGGCGAAATTAACGCTAGTCTGAAATTTCAGACCACGATGCTCTCTTCGGAGCAGCAAAACAACATGAAGCAAAACCTGAACATGGCAAGTAAGAGCATGGCATGTAGCTACTCAACAAGCTTAACAAAACACCCAAAATAACCTGGGGCCAAAAGGGTCCACAAAATACTCTACCGAGCACACGAACATCGATGAAACACAATCAGTTTTCAGACTTAGTGAAAACTGGGACATGCTGAAATAATAACTCACGGAGGCATGTAAACGAGCTCGATGCTCTCACCACGGCCCAAGTCATGGCAAGGCAAGCATATATCCATTAAGAAGGCACAAAATGCTAGCTAGACATGGCAAGAACAAAGGCATAGCATGCATGTATCACTAGCAATAACTCCGGCAAAATCGCAAAAGAGTTCACGATCTGCCCAAAACAACAACTATCTAAAAGTTGAGCTCGATTGAGTCAACCTAGGGTGCCCCAACATAACAAGTAAAGAAATGGATGGATTAAGCACAACAAGCATAACAAATCACTCTTACTGATCATCCTCAAAAGAGGCACGGATCACTAGGAAACAAGCCGGACATATAGCATCGTGAACTAAAACATCCCAGACTTAGTGATTTTCACAAAGTCCCTGAAATCGGTAAACTCAGGCAGCTCCCTACGCAAGCTTGCACTAGACAACACACACATCCTAAAAATGCATGGGAGGCACCTCTGGAAAGAAGACAACATGCTTAACAATTCGTCCCAAAGGGGCACAGGCATATCATGCACGGATTAAACATGGCAAAAATGACAAAAGTGCATGATGAACTAACGGATCTGCAATTTAACTCATGATGCCTCCTTCCAACAGCATTTTGGGCACCAAGATGACCTCAAATGCAAATGATGCAATGGAATGAAATGATGTACTCGTCGAGGTGAAGATTTTGACATATCATATACCCAAATCAGAGCTACGGATGCAAAGATATGGAGCCTCGAACAGAGCAACTTGGATCAAGAATTCTGGGACTTAGCAAAAAATCAACCTCTCCTAGCGTTTACTGTAGCTCCGATCCGGATCGGATCTCGCGGCACAGTTCTCGACGGCGGCGGCAGCACGGAAGTCGAGGACGGCCGGGACGAGGACGGCGGCCGGGGGAGGCGAGGTCGCCGGCGGCCGGGGTGGCGGCGCGGGGTCCCGCGGGGCCGGAGCTAGGACCGACTCCGGCGGGCTCCTGCGGCGGCGCGGCCGGAGAAGCGGGCGGCGGCGGCCGGAGTGGCAACCGGCGTCGAGGCGGCGATGGGAGGTGGCGGCCGGCGATGGCGGCCCACGGTGGCGCGGCCACCGGGGTCGGGGAAGACGAAGGGCGGCGGCGGTGGCCGGATCTGGCCCGTGGGGGCAAGGGGCGGGCCTCCCGCGGGCCGGCAGGCTTCGGCGGCGGGCGGCGGTCGGCGGGGACGCGTGTCGGGCCCTGGTTGGTCGGCGGTGGCGGCGGACGTTGTCCAGCTCCGCCCGGACACGTCCGTCGGCGGCGGATCTTTTTTTTAGGGTTTGAGGAGGGGATCCGGGATTTCGGGGAAGGGGTCTATTTATAGACCTAGAGGGAGCTAGGAGAGTCCAAATGAGGTGCGGTTTTCGCCCACACGATCGTGATCGAACGACCGAGACGATGGAGCTGAGTTCAGTGGGTTTTTGGGCCAAAATTGAGGGGTCTTGGGCTGCACACACACGAGGCCTTTTCGGTTCCTCGGTTAACCGTTGGAGTATCAAACGAAGTCCAAATGACCCGAAACTTGACAGGCGGTCTACCGGTAGTAAACCAAGGCCGCATGGCAAGTCTCGGCCCAATCCTGAAATGTTTAATCCCCACACACGAAAGAAAGCTAGAAATGGCCACCGGCGGAGAACGAAGCGCCGGAATGCAAAACGGACAACGGGGAAAATGCTCGAATGCGTGAGATGAACATGTATGCATATGCAATGCACGTGACGACATGATATGAGATGCACGAAAAACAAAAACAACACACGGAGACAAATACCCGAACCCGAGAATTAAATATAACTTAATGCCGGAAACGGCAAGAGTCGGAGTACAATCCGGGAAGGTTACATATGGGGCGTTACATCTTAGGAGCCCCATTGCTTGATCATTTTTAGCAGCCGAGTTGTGTCTAGAAATATGTTTTGAGTCCTTAGGAATTATATATCGGAGAGCTTAGGAATGTTTTGAGTCTGGGATGTTTTAGTTCATGATGCTATATGTCCGGCTTGTTTCCTAGTGATCCGTGCCTCTTTTGAGGATGTTCAGTAAGAGTGATTTGTTATGCTTGTTGTGCTTAATCCATCCATGTCTTTACTTGTTATGTTTGGGCACCCTAGGTTGACTCAATCGAGCTCAACTTTTAGATAATTGTTGTTTTGGGCAGATCGTGAACTCTTTTGCGATTTTGCCGGAGTTATTGCTAGTGATACATGCATGCTATGCCTTTGTTCTTGCCATGTCTAGCTAGAATTTTGTGCCTTCTTAATGGATATATGCTTGCCTTGCCATGACTTGCGCCGTGGTGAGAGCATCGAGCTCGTTTACATGCCTCCGTGAGTTATTATTTCAGCATGTCCCAGTTTTCACTAAGTCTGAAAACTGATTGTGTTTCATCGGTGTTCGTGTGCTCGGTAGAGTATTTTGTGAACCCTTTTGGCCCCAGGTCATTTTCGGTGTTTTGTTAAGCTTTTTGAGTAGCTCCATTCCATGCTCTTACTTGCCATGTTCAGGTTTTGCTTCATGTTGTTTTGCTGCTCCGAAAGAGCATCGTGGTCTGAAATTTCAGACTAGCGTTAATTTCGCTAAGTCTGAAATCTGTTTTGCTTATTCAGTTTTGCCATGCTTGTTTGAAGCCCTTAATGGATGAATTTGCCTATTCCTAAGTCCTGGTGATTTGTTAAGCTTCTTGAGCACATCACTGCCATGATTTTTTTTTCATGTTTGGTGGCTGTAGCATGTTCGTTTTGTTGCATTTAGGAGCCTACTTGCTGTAAATCGCAGATCGGTTCGTTTAGTAAATCGCTTGCCATTTCTAAACCGTAGCTCCGATTGCCATGATCTTTATATCGTTTTCAGGGGATTTCTTCCCCTCTATCTAGTGGCACACGTGGTTTTCCAGGATGAGTCCAGGTTCATGCATTTCCTGTTACATCTTGCATTTGGCATCCCGCATCGCATCCCGCATAGCATATCATCTTTGCATATTTTGGTTGCCCTTGCACGTGGTTGATTGTATCCTTGTTGCTTGTTTGTGTTGTTGGGTAGAGCCGGGGGACAAGTTCGCTAACGAGGAGCCCGTTGAGTTTGCGTTTGAGGATCCAGTCAATTCTGACAACTGTGCAGGCAAGATGATCACACCCTTGAAATCACTACTACCTTTGCTATGCTAGTTTGCTCGCTCTTTTGCTTTGCCAATGCTACGATGCCTACCACTTGCTTGTCAGCCTCCCAATTGCCATGCTTGAGCCTCTAACCCACCTTTGTCCTAGCAAACCATTGATTGGCTATGTTACCGCTTTGCTCAACCCTTCTTATAGCGTTACTAGTTGCAGGTGAAGATTGGAGTCGTTCCTTGTTGGAACACTTATTTACTTGTTGGGATATCATTATATTGCTATGTTATCTTTATTCATCTATATACTTGGTAAAGGGTGGAATGCTCGGCCTCTCGCCTAGTGTTTTGTTCCACTCTTGCCGCCCTAGTTTCCGTCATATCAGTGTTATGTTCCCGGATTGTTGCGTCCCTTACGCGGTTGGGCTATAATGGGAACCCCTTGATAGTTCGCCTTGATTAAAGCTTTTCCAGTAATGCCCAACATTGGTTTTACCATTTGCCACCTACCCCTTTTCTTTCCCTTGGGTTTCCGGAGCCCGAGGGTCATCTTTATTTTAGCCCCCATGGGCCAGTGCTCCTCTGAGTGTTGGTCCCACCGAGCGATGTCCGGGGCTACCAGGGGCAACCCTGGGCTGGCCTACCCGACGTCTGGCTCATCTGAGTGTGCCCTGAGAACGAGATATGTGCAGCTCCTATCGGGATTTGTCGGCGCATTCGGGCGGTGTTGCTGGACTAGTTTTGACCTGTCGAATCATCTTGTTGTACCGGGATACCGAGTCTGATCGGTGGGTCCTGGGTGGAGGTCTATTCCTTCGTTGACCGTGAGAGCTTGTTATGGGCTAAGTTGGGACCCCCCTGCAGGGATTGATCTTTCGAAAGCCGTGCCCGCGGTTATGGGCAGATGGGAATTTGTTAATGTCCGGTTGTAGATAACTTGAACTTTAATAATTAAAATGAATCAACTGAGTGTGTTGCCGTGATGGCCTCTTCTCGGCGGAGTCCGGGAAGTGGACACGGTGTTGGAGTTATGTTTGCGTAGGCTGCTCTATATAGTTTTCCGCACGTGCTTTGCCTCCTCTTCTCGCTCTCCTTTGCGAATAAGTTAGTCACCATATATGCTAGTCGCTTGCTGCAGCTCCACTTACATTACCCCCTTTCCTACCTATTAAGCTTAAATAGTCTTGATCGCGAGGGTGCGAGATTGCTGAGTCCTTTGTGGCTCACAGATTATCATTACACCAGATGCAGGGACCGATGATACTTCTCCGGATGGCGCGCTCGAGCTGAAGTGGGAGTACGACGAGGACCCTCAGCGATATTATGTGTCTTTTCCTGATGATCAGTAGTGGTGCCTATTCGGGGTTAGATTCAGGGCCTAGTCGCTTGTTGGGGGTCTTTTCTATTTTGGCGCCGTAGTCGGGCCATGAGTGATTGTATGATGGATGTTATTTATGTACTTTGATGTGACGTGGCAAGTGTAAGCCAACTATGATATTATTTCCCCTTTATATTATATATGTACATGGGTTGTGTTATGATTCCCGACATGCGACATTGCTTTCAATGCGCCTATGACTGTAAGTCGTGCCTCGACACGTGGGAGACATAGCCGCATCGAGGGCGTTACACTCGGGTAGTGGGTCCCGAACTGTGCGTGTAGGCCCATATGGTAACAGGAGGCAGGGAACACGATGTTTTACCCAGGTTTGGGCCCTCTTGATGGAGGTAAAACCATACGTCCTGCTTGATTAATATTGATGATATGGGTAGTACAAGAGTAGATCTACCATGAGATCAAGGAGGCTAAACCCTAGAAGCTAGCCTATGGTATGATTGTTGTATATGGAGTTGATTGCCTACGGACTACAACCCTCCGGTTTATATAGACACCGGATAGGGTTAGGGTTACATAGAGTCGGTTACAATGGTAGGACATCTTGAATATCCGCATCGCCAAGCTTGCCTTCCACGCCAAGGAAAGTCGCATCCGGACACGGGAGGAAGTCTTCAATCTTGTATCTTCATAGTCCAGGAGTCCGGCTGAAGGTATAGTCCGGCAGCCCGAACACCCCCTAATCCAGGACTTCCTGAGTAGCCCCCGAACCAGGCTTCAATGACGACGAGTCCGGCGCGCAGATTGTTCCGCATTGCAAGGCGGGTTCTTCTCCAAATCTTGTGTACCTGTAGGAATAATGTCCGATTTTTGTAATGTAGTGCTCCTCGGCTTCCACGCCCAATAATGGCCGTCTACCACATGTCAAATGAATGCGAAAAGCCGAGGCGTTTTTACATCCACACCCCTAGCCGTATAAACGAGCCGCCTATTTAACGGGATGGGGATTTAGGTCCAAACCACATCTTCTCCTTTCCGCGAGTTATCATCAGAGCGCTTCCAGCAAAGGTTCATTCCAACATGACCAGCCATCGCAGCTCCTCCCCTCGCCCCTCCAGTCCCAAACCCGGGGACTGGGAGTGTTGCACCATCCCGCATAGCGAGTTAGTGTCGCTTCAGGCCAAGGGATTTCTCCCTCAGGCATAGATGGTCCCGGTCCGAGCCGGTCTCGCCACCTACAATGGCGGAAAACAAGTGGAGAGCACCACCAGTCCTTCTAAAGGATAGCGGGTGTGCCTCGTTCCCTATCTAATAAGGGGACTGGGATTTCCAATTCATCCATTTCTCCGCGGGCTTCTGGAGTTCTACGGCCTCCAGCTGCACAATCTCACGCCCGCCTCCGTATTGCATATTGCGGGTTTTGTCGCCCTTTGCGAGCTATTTTTAGGCGTTGAGGCTCATTTCGCGCTGTGGAAGAGGTTATTCTGCCTGGTGCCCCATTCTCAAGAGGGGTCTATATACCAAGTGGGCGGAGCCGAAGTATGGTGCATCGCCAGGACCGGATACCTATCCGGAACCCCATAGAAGGCGTCCGAGGACTGACCTTTGGAATGGTTTTACATAGATGACGTCCCTCTACCGGACCCTATCCGGGTCGGTCTCTTTGAGTTCAACAGTGCTCCATTGAAGAAACGCTTGAGCTGGCGTCCGCGGAGCTCTCAGAGAGAAAGTGACAGAGACGTCCTTTACCTGATGGGCCGGATAAGACTGTTGGCTCATTCCGGACTAACCATGATTGGAATCATGGCCGCATGCATTATGCGGGGGGTGCAGCCGCTTCAATATAGAGGCCACCCCATGTGGGATTTCAACGGGGAGGATGACGCCGCACGTTACGGTCGTAAGGGGCCGGCCTCAGCCGCCGCCTTAGTAAAGATCTTATCCTCTTTGTACAAGGGAGAAAAGGAGGAATTCCTCCGCGTCAACCCGCGGGCCGGATTCAGTAGGTACGATCCTCCAAGTTGGGTAAGTGAACAATTGCGCTTGCCTGTTTGTTTTATACTCCCATGGTTAGATCGGTAGTCTGGCGACTTCAATGCAGGAACTGCGACAGGAAGTAAAGGATATAAACATCCGCCCTCCACAGCCCGAGGACCCAGAACGGTCCCTCAATCCGGACTCCGAAGAGGATCCGGACATATCGGTGGAGCTTATCGACGGGGTGTTCCATCAGCTAAGCAAGAACAATACCTTGGTAGCCATTACGGCGGATTACCCAGGGTTAATCTCGGCCTCCCAGGTGACAGAAACCGGGGTCTTATTCCCTTGAAAGAGATTCCACCCTTACGTAGCCCGGTGTTTCTGACGACAACCGTGTTTTGGAGGGGAGATTTCCGAGGCAGGAGGCCGAACCTGCGGCGGCTAGGCAACGAGGGGCCGCAGGGCCCCGTGGGGCAAAAAGGAATGTAGTCCGGACTGACACGCCGGTGCAAAGGTATAGTGCACCCTCTATTTCCCTAGAGTTATTCTGTCAGGGCATATTAACGTTCGTGCTATCTTCAGAACGAAGAGACCTCGCCGGACTACATCCGGAGAGGTTGCCAATCGCGCGTCCACCAGCCAGGCTCCAACATCTGGCCAGGAAGCGGAGGCGAGCACAAGGCGCGCACCGGACGCTCCTCCGACAGAGGATGCGGACAGGCTGTCTGCCACAAATTTTGAAGTGGAGAGTGCCATGAACCACAGGCGTCACCGGACAATTCTACGCGAATCTTGTTTCTCCCAAGAGGCTTTAGATGCCTTTAATTCGGGAGATGCGTACCTCCGTGCCGCTCAAAATGGTTTAGCCAAAGCCACGGAGCAGTATGTAAAAGACATATGGGTAAGAAAATTTTGGTTAAATATATATATATGCCAGTAGCCCCCGAGACTTGAACCAGTTAGAGCAACTGATTTAAGGATCATTTAATATGCAGCTTCTTATAGAGAAGAATACCGTACTGTCCCAGGAGCTAGAAAAGTGCAAGGCCCAACTAGAGGCCACACTAGCCGCAGCAGGGGAGCCCAAAGAGACCCCCTCAAGTAAGATACACTTCTAAAGATTAGTATTGTGCGGTGTGGGTGCAAATCTGACAAATCATATTGCAGATGGCGCCGGACTCGATCCGGACAAGTAACAACTGTTACGCCGGCTAAAGGCCGGTGAGAGTACGTTGACAAAGGTGAGGCAAGAGAAGAATGATCTTCAGGACGCCAACACCAAGCTGGACGTCGAACTTAAAGATGTTCGTGGCCAGCTGTCAGACTCCACGAAGGAGAATCAGCGGCTTCGACGCGACATTTTTAGTAAGTGCTTGAACGAACTTTGAAAAAAGAGTTCGGCGAGGAAGTCGACTAACAGAGTAATGTCTGTAGGTATGCTCACAGGTCGTCCTGCAGAGGAGATGCCCGGTTCTACGGGTGACCTTCTTCCCGAACTCTTGCAACTGCACGAGCGAATTAGGCAGGCGATGCGGGGTATTGCCCAAGCCTTATGGCTTGCCCACTCCGTGCCCGCGGGCCTTGGAGAGCTTCCGGAGAAGCTGAAGGGAGCTCGGCGGCGCTTCCGGTTGTGGAAGATATCCGCCTGCCGACAAGGTGCTAGGGAGGCCTGGGCCATGGTGAAGACCCGTTTTACGAAGTCTGACCCAAACCACATGGCCGAGGTCGGACCAGTGGGGCCTGACGGGAAGGAGATCCCTGTAAGCTTAGTATACGGCCAAGTAGAGTTGGCCGCGAAGTATTCCCAGTAGGATTGTAAATTAGACAGCCTGTTATATGGTATAGAAGAGGAATGCAATCAGTCAGAATGACTGTGTAATTTTGAATTGACATGTGTAATGCCTTCTAGCCGGATTGTAGATCGTTTGTCGTTGCCGACCTTTTCGCTTCAACCTCGGGACTTGACGGTCTGGAGTGTGTCCGAATACCCTAGCGGTTATATAAGAACCGGGGTATGCGTGGAGACCAGGCGTAGGTTCATCAGTGCATTATCAGAGAAGTGCCCAACTAGTTATGTTATATTACATGGTTAGTAAGAAACATCTTCCAGAGGGAATAGTTCCGTTAAGGGTTCCTTTCGCTGGGAGGCATGCCCTAAGGTGCATGTCTGGACTGCATGAAGAGACGCAGAAAGAAAAAGCATCTGGGGGCGCATAAAATGAGTAAAAAGATCATCTTTTATTTCACCGACCGAATATTCCCTTAAGAACGCTAGCTTTCGGCTTCACCCAGTCTGAGGTACACATCCGGCTGACCCGGCAGTAACAATCACAGAGGTGCTCCCTTTACCGCCTAGCCTAACAATCGGGAACGTAGGGGTAAGCACAGGAGCCAGGCAACCCAGCTTGGCTAAAACTTAAGTCATAT
Source organism: Triticum monococcum (assembly GCA_034509565.1). Lineage (NCBI taxonomy): Eukaryota > Viridiplantae > Streptophyta > Magnoliopsida > Poales > Poaceae > Triticum > Triticum monococcum. The sequence goes on along the minus strand of CM067843.1, from coordinate 776,452,582 downwards.
TGATGCATATAATGGTGAAGAAAAAAGGTACATGTGGAAGTTTGACGCATGTGTTGGGCGTGAAGCCCGTATAAATAAGCTTCTGTTAAAGAAGCCCCCAGGTTTAATGAGCGCGAGTGGTGCGTCACTAGATGAGCCTTTAAGGGCTATGAAAGAAAAAATGGGAAGGAGAGAAATGTGAGACAGAAAAATACAAAAAAGGGATGGACAGAGGAAGGACACGAACACAGAGTCTGGCGCTAGGCATAGAATCTTCGGAGACGAGTGGCGTTCCACGGGTTCGGCTCGAGTCGGTTGTTCGACGCATCTCGTAGGCGGTACGCCCCACCAGTCAGGACTTGGTCGATAATGAATGGACCTTCCCACTTGGGCTTGAGTTTGTCCTTTTTCTTATCCGACAGGCGTAGAACTAGTTCGCCAACATTGTAATTTTTGGCCCGTACTTCTCTGCTTTGGTATCTTCGGGCCTTCTGTTGATAAAATGCGGAACGGGCTTTTGCCACATCGCGCTCCTCCTCCAAGGCGTCCAAGTTGTCCTGCCGATCGAGCTCGGCTTCTCTTTCTTCGTACTTGCGCACTCTAGGTGAATCATGAATTATGTCGCAGGGCAGAACTGCTTCTGCGCCGTACACCATAAAAAATGGTGTGTATCCTGTGGTGCGATTTGGCGTGGTCCGCAGCCCCCATAGCATGGAGTCGAGCTCCTCTACCCAGTGCGTGTTAGATTCCTTGAGGGACCGCACCAGTCTAGGTTTAATGCCGCTCATGATAAGACCATTTGCACGTTCGACCTGGCCGTTGGTTTGTGGGTGATAGACAGGAAGCATAATAGAGCTTGATGCCCATGTTTTTGCACCAGAGTTTTACCTCGTCGGCGGTAAAGTTTGTACCGTTGTCGGTTATGATGCTGTGGGGGACGCCATAATGGTGTACAACCCCGGATATGAAGTCTATCACAGGTCCGGATTCAGCCGTTTTAACAGGCTTGGCTTCTATCCATTTGGTGAACTTATCCACCATGACCAGTAAGTATTTTTTCCTATGGGTTTCACCTTTAACGGGTCCGACCATGTCAAACCCCCAGACCGCAAAAGGCTAGGGGTGATGGGTATAGTTTGGAGTGTGGTGGGTGGCATATGGCTTTGGTTGGCAAAAAGTTGGCAACTAGGGCATCGTTGGACTAGGTCCTGAGCGTCTGCTCGGGCCGTCGGCCAGTAAAAGGCTGTACGGAGAGCCTTGCTAACAAGGGACCGAGCAGCGGCATGGTGACCACCGAGTCCGGCATGAATTTCAGCCAGGAGGTTCCGCCCTTCCTCTTCAGAGATGCACCTTTGAAGGACTCCGGTAGTGATTTTCTTATAAAGTTCTCCCTCATGGACTCTGTAGGCCTTAGATCGCCGCACTACTCAGCGGGCCTCATTTTGGTCCTCCGGGAGTTCCTGCCTAGTAAGGTAAGCTAGGAATGGTTCTGTCTACGGGGCGATAACCGCCATTATTACGTGGGCTGAAGGTGTAATTTCGTTGGCGTCGAGTGGTGCGGCTGGGTTCGGGCTGTTATTTGCGGGTTCCCCCTCCCATGTTACGGATGGCTTGAACAATCTTTCCAAAAAGGCGTTTGGGGGGACTACATCGCGTTTTGCTCCGATGCGTGCTAGGACGTCCGCTGCTTGGTTGTTTTCTCGGGCTATATGGTGGAACTCCAGCCCTTCGAACCGAGCTGACATTTTTAGGACGGCGTCACGGTAAGCTGCCATTTTTGGGTCCTTGGCGTCGATGTCTCCATTTATTTGGGATATCGCGAGGTTTGAATCCCCGCGTACCTCTAGGCCCTGGATACCCATGGATACTACTATCCGGAGGCCATGTAGGAGGGCCTCATATTCGGCTGCATTGTTGGAATCCGTGTACATGATCTGGAGCACATATTGGATTGTGTCTCCTGTGGGGGACGTCAGGACGACGTCGGCTCCCAGTCCGGCCAACATTTTGGAGCCGTCGAAATGCATAATCCAGTTTGAATATGTGCCGTACTCTTTAGGGAGCTCGGCCTTCGTCCATTCTGCGACGAAGTCGGCCAAAACATGCGATTTAATAGCTCGCCGTGGCTTATAGGTTATATCGAACGGGAGAAGCTCGATGGCCCATTTTTCAATCCGGCCCGTTGCATCGCGGTTGTTGATAATATCGTTTAGTGGCACTTCCGAGGCTACTATTATGGAACACTCTTGAAAGTAGTGTCGTGGCTTCCAGGATGCCATGAATACCGCGTGTGCAATCTTTTGATAACGCGGGTACTATGATTTGCATGGAGTGAGGACAGTGGACACGTAGTAGACCGGCCTTTGAATGGGGAATTTGTGTCCGTCCGTTTCCCGCTCGACAACGAGCACTGCGCTGAAACTTGGTGCGTTGCTGTAATGTACAATAACATTGGTTCGCCGGTGATTGGCACGGCCAGGACTGGGTTTGTTGCCAATATGGCTTTTATTTCATCAAGTCCGGCCGTGGCGGCATCCGTCCACTCGAAGTGTTCGGTGCGCCGAAGGAGGCGATAAAGGTGTAGTGCCTTTTCTCCCAAGCGGGAGATGAAGCGGCTTAAAGCCGCCACGCATTCGGTTAATTTTTCTATTTGTTTAAGGTCCTTTGGGACATCCAATTGTGACAAAGCTCGGATCTTGGGTGGGTTTGCTTCAATTCCTCTACTGGATACAATGAAGCCCAAGAGCTTTCCGGCTAGAATGCCGAAGACGCATTTTTCTGGGTTGAGCTTGATGTCATATTTTCGGAGGTTATCGAATGTAAGCCTCAAGTCATTTACTAGGGATTCGACATGTCTTGATTTGACGACCACATCATCCACATACGCCTCCACTGTTTTGCCGACCTGGTTTGCCAGACATGTCTGGATCATGCGCTGATATGTTGCGCCAGCGTTTTTCAGCTCGAAGGGCATTGTGTTGAAGCAGAATGGGCCGTATGGTGTGATGAATGTTGTTGCAGCTTGGTATGATTCTGCCATCTTGATTTGATGGTAACCGGAGTATGCGTCGAGGAAACACAACAAATCGTGTCCTGCGGTGGCATCGATAATTTGATCGATACGGGGGAGGGGGAAGGGATCCTTTGGGCAAGCCTTGTTAAGGTCTTTAAAATCGACACACAGGCGCCAGGATTTGTCCTTCTTTGGTTCCATCACCAGGTTTGCTAGCCAGTCCGGATGTTTTATGTCTCTGATGAATCCAACCTCTAATAGCTTGGCTAGCTCCTCTCCCATAACCTGTCTCTTGGGTTCGGAAAAACACCGAAGGGCTTGTTTGACAAGTTTAAATCCTTTTAGGATATTTAAGATGTGTTCGGCCAGCCTACGTGGGATCCCTGGCATGTCTGAAGGGTGCCAGGCGAAGATGTCCCAGTTCTCTCGTAGGAACTCTCGCAGTGCGGCGTCTGCATCAGGGGTCAGTCGTGCCCCGATGGAAGCTGTTTTATTAGGGTCCGTTGGATGGACCTGGAATTTGACTATTTTGTCAGCTGGCTTGAAGGACGTGGATTTGGATCTCCTATCGAGTATCACATCATCCCTATTAACCGTGGAGCGCAGCGCAGTCGGTTCCTCGGCCGCTCAGGCTTCGGATAGCGCCTCAAGGGCTAATGCGGCCGTCTTGTTTTCGACACGGAACGCTATGTCCGGATCACTAGCTAGAGTGATAATTCCATTGGGCCCGGGCATCTTAAGCTTCATGTACCCGTAATGGGGTATTGCTTGGAAGATTGTGAATGCTTCCCGCCCTAGTAAAGCGTGATATCCTCTCTTAAACGGGGCACCTGAAACGTGACTTCTTCAGACCTGTAATTATCCGGCGTGTCGAACACCACATCTAGTGTGATTTTTCCTGTGCAGCGTGGTTCCCGACTGGGGATTATTCCTCTAAAGGTTGTGCTGCTTCGCTCGACGCGGTTCCAGTCTATTTCCATTTTTTGAAGGGTTTCCTCATAAATGAGGTTCAGTACGCTGCCTCCATCCATGAGCACCTTGGTGAGGCAAAAGCCGTCCACTATGGGACTGAGGACCAATGCGGCTGGTGCTCGGGCTGTTCGGAATCTAGGTTCATCACTTGCGTTGAAGGTAATGGCAGTGTCCCTCCATGGATTTATTATTGCAACTTGATAGACTTCGGCGAGGCTGCGGAGTGTTCTTTTTCACACATTGTTTGATGCGAAAGTCTCGAAGACTATGAGAACGGTACTGGTGTCCTTGGGCTGGCTTTCTGCGGCTTCCAGAATTAAGAGGTCCTCGCCGATTTTGGCCACCTGCCGGAGTATCCTACATGCTCTAAGGCTGTGAGTTGGTGTGGCGTCCTCTGTACTGTGAATTCTACAGGGTCCATCAAGCCATCTTTCCAGTACGGTTCCATGCCCTGTAGAGGGTTTTGGCTTTTTGGTGTTTATCCCAGGTGTCCTGTGATAATGCACCGTCTTAGTTCGGACAGGATTACTATTCAAGGCTGGATTATCCCAAAAATTTATTTCGGTTTTCCAGGCGCTTTCCATCACACAATATTTTTGTACTATGGACGCCAAGTCAGTGAAGCGTGTGATATCACGATGACTTACGGCGTTAAGGATTCCCTTGTCCGTGCAATTACTACAGAAAATTGAGATTACGTCTTCCTCGCGGCAATCCTTTATCCTGTTCATAACCAGGAGGAATCTGGCCCAGTAATGATGTACTATTTCCTCGGGCCTCTGCCTGATTTGGGAGAGATCGCTTATGATCGGGTGGGCAGGTTTCGTTGAATCTGGAACCTCACCCAATCCAAGATTCGGCGGCCGAAGAGTTTCCCAACTCTGAAGTTCGGATTCTTGGATGTTGTCCAGTGAATCTGGCCCGTTGCCTGATCCTAAGCTCAGGTCTTGAGTTACATCTCCCCCTCCGCGGGTATCCGGCTTGGAGGGGTCAGGAATTCAGACGTAGCTAGTCCTTCAAATAGATGAAGGGTCGCCGCACTGCGTCTCTACCACGGCAACGTGGTGGGTGACTTGGGGAGAGTTAATTTCTCTTAGATCGGCTTTAAGCCCAACCTGATCGTAATCCGTAGCGGCCCTTAGGGCGGCGATGCGATCCAAGAGCTTGTTTATGGAAGAGAGCTCCATTGGATCTAGCTGCTCGACGAGCTCCGAGCTGACGTGTAGGTTGCTTTTGATGACCCGAGAGGTCACCGTCGGCGCAACAACCGAACATGCGGTCATGAGGAAACCACCTAGCCGGAGGGTTTGGCCGACAGCCAAGGCTCCCTTAGCAACGGCGCCGTCTTTAAAGACGGGAGGAGGCATCCTTCCTGATTGTGACGGCATAGAGGAACTCTCAATGAAAGCACCAATGTCGGTGTCAAAACCGGCGGATCTCGGGTAGTGGTCCCGAACTGTGCATCTTGGCCGGATGGTAACAGGAGGCAGGGAACACGATGTTTTACCCAGGTTCGGGCCCTCTTGATGGAGGTAAAACCCTACGTCCTGCTTGATTAATATTGATGATATGGGTAGTACAAGAGTAGATCTACCACGAGATCAAGGAGGCTAAACCCTAGAAGCTAGCCTATGGTATGATTGTTGTAAATGGAGTTGATTGCCTACGGACTACAACCCTCCGGTTTATATAGACACCGGATAGGGTTAGGGTTACATAGAGTCGGTTACAATGGTAGGAGATCTTGAATATCCGCATCGCCAATATTGCCTTCCACGCCAAGGAAAGTCCCATCCGGACACGGGACGAAGTCTTCAATCTTGTATCTTCATAGTCCAGGAGTTCGGCAGCCCGAACACCCCCCTAATCTAGGACTCCCTCAATAACCCTCAAGAATAACAGGCCTATCTTCATCATCACTTTCATCATTATAATCCAGGACTCCCTCAATAATTTCTTTCTCTCTAGCCCTAGCAATTTGTTCATCAAGAAATTCACTAAGGGGCACAATAGTATCAGGCATAGAAGCAGTTTCATCCTAAGTATCATGCATAGCAGAAGTGGCATCAGCAATAACATGCGACATATCAGAACGAATAGCAGAAGCAGGTTTAGGTGTCGCAAGCTTACTCATAACAGAAGGTGAATCAAGTGCAGAGCTAGATGGCAGTTCCTTACCTCCCCTCGTAGTTGAGGGATAACTTTTTGTTTTCTCGTCTTTCAAGTTCTTCATTGTGTCCAGCAGATATATATATCCCAAGTGACTCAAAGAACAGAGCTATGCTCCCCGGCAACGGCGTCAGAAAAAGGTCTTGATAACCCACAAGTATAGGGGATCGCAACAGTTTTCGAGGGTAGAGTATTCAACCCAAATTTATTGATTCGACACAAGGGGAGCCAAAGAATATTCTCAAGTATTAGCAGTTGAGTTGTCAATTCAGACACACCCGGAAACTTAGTATCTGCAGCAAAGTGTTTAGTAGCAAAGTAATATGATAGTGGTGGTAACGGTAACAAAAGATTAATGAAAGCAAAGTAATATTTTTGGTATTTTGTAGTGATTGTAACAGTAGCAACGGGAAATTAAATAAGTGAGAACCAGTATATGGAAAGCTCGTAGGCACCAGATCAGTGATGGATAATTATGCCGGATGCGGTTCATCATGTAACAGTCATTACATAGGGTGACAGAGAACTAGCTCCAATTCATCAATGTAATGTAGGCATGTATTCCGAATATAGTCATACGTGCTTATGGACAAGAACTTGCATGACATCTTTTGTCCTACCCTCCCGTGGCAGAGGGGTCCTACTGGAAACTCAGGGATATTAAGGCCTCCTTTTAATAGAGAACCGGAACAAAGCATTAGCACATAGTGAATACATCAACTCCTCAAACTATGGTCATCATCGGGAGTGGTAACGATTATTGTCACTTCGGGGTTGCCGGATCATAACACATAGTAGGTGACTATAGACTTGCAAGATATGATCAAGAACTCACATATATTCATGAAAACATAATAGGTTCAGATCTGAAATCATGTCACTCGGGCCCTAGTGACAAGCATTAAGCATAGCAAAGTCATAGCAACATCAATCTCAGAACATAGTGGATACTAGGGATCAAACCCTAACAAAACTAACTCGATTACATGATAAATCTCATCCAACCCATCACTGTCCAGCAAGCCTACAATGGAATTACTCACGCACGACGATGAGCATCATGAAATAGGTGATGGAGGATGGTTGATGATGACGACGGCGACGAATCCCCCTCTCTGGAGCCCCGAACGGACTCCAGATCAACCCTCCCGAGAGGTATTAGGGCTTGGCGGCGCCTTTGTATCATAAAACGCGATGATTTCTGCTCCTCTATTTTTCTCTCCCCGAAAGCCAATATATAGAGTTGGAGTTGGCGTCAGAAGGTCTCCAGGGGGCCCACGAGGTAGGGGGGCTCCCTAGGGGGGCTCCCCCCACTCTTGTGGACAGGGTGTGGGCCCCCTGGTCTTCATCTTTGGCGAGGATTTTTTATTATTTATTGTAAGATATTCCGTGGAGTTTTAGGTCATTTCGAGAACTTTGTTTTCTGCACATAAAACAACATCATGGCAATTCTGCTGAAAACAACGTCAGTCTGGGTTAGTTCCATTCAAATCATGCAAGTTAGAGTCCAAAACAAGGGCAAAAGTGTTTGGAAAAGTAGATACGACAGACGTATCATAAACCTACTGTATTCCAACTTCTCTATGGTTTATAAACTATTTTACTAGCCATAGATTCATCAAAATAAGCAAACAACACACGGAAAAGAGAATCTATCAAAAACAGAACAGTCTGTAGTAATCTGTATCAAACGTATACTTCTGTAACTCCAAAAATTCTAAAATAAATTGCTGGACTTGAGGAATTTCTCTAGTAATCATCTTCAAAAATAATCAACTAAATAGCTCTCTCCAGTAAAAAGTTTTAGATTATCTCGTGAGCGCTAAAGTTTCTGTTTTTTACAGCATGATCATAAAGACTTCACCCAAGCCTTCCCAAAGGTTCTACTTGGCACAAACACTAATTAAAACACAAAACCACATCTAATTAGAGGCTAGATGGATTATTTATTCCTAAACAGACCAAAAAGCCAGAAACTAAAATAAAATTGGGTTGCCTCCGAACAAGCGCTATCGTTTAACGCCCCTAGCTAGGCACATAAGAGATAAGAATTGAAACATAAAGAAAGCATCATAAAGAATATGACTAGCACATTTAAGTCTAACCCAATTCCTATGCATAGGGATTTTGTGATCAAACAACTTATGGGAACAATAATCAACTAGCATAGGAAGGCAAAACAAGCATAACTTCAAAACTTTAAGCACACAGAGAGGAAACTTGATATTATTGCAATTCCTACAAGCATATATTACTCCCTCATAATAATTTTCAGTAGAATCATGAATGAATTCAACAATATAACCAGCACCTAAATCATTCTTTTCATGATCTACTAGCATAGAAATTTTATTACTCTCCACATAAGCAAAATTCTTCTCATTCAGAATAGTGGGAGTATCCTAAGAGACTTGAATACTATAATTTTTTTCCACATTAAAAGAGTAATATTCAGAGAAAGGGTACTCATAATCATGTCAAGTTTTATAAATATAATCATCACTACTTTTTATAGCATAAGTTTCATCACAATAATCATCATAAGTAGCAACTTTGTTCTCATCATAATCAATTGAAACCTCTTCTGAAATAGTGGATACATCACTAAATAAAGTCATGACCTCTCCAAATCCACTTTCTTAAATATTATAAGAGTCAACATCCTCCAAAATAGTGGGGTCATTACTTCCTAAAGTTGACACTCTTCAAAACCCACTTTCATCAATATAATCATCATAGGTAGAAGGCATGCTATCATCATAACAACTTTGCATATAAAAACTTGGGAGGCTAAAAATATCATCATTATTAAAGATAGCATACCCAAGCTTCAGACAAACATTAATTGCAGCAAATATATTCTCAGATATGTCATCCTCATCAAACATAGCTTCCCCAAGCTTGGGCCTTTTCATATCATAAGAATAATCACTCTCATCATTAAGAGTATGGATAGCACCAATAGTATAGCAATTATCATAATCTTCCAAGCAAGTTCCGAAAAGATTTTCAAGATCATAAGAATTATCATTATCTTGCCAATCATAATCATCACAACAAGCAATAGGCATAACGAGATCATCGTCAAGTGTATCATCTTCCACAATTATTTTTGATTCATTTTCATGAGGCACAACAATAATAGGAGCAACATTATTTGGGAGAGATACATTCCTACCTCTCTTTCTTTTTCTTTTCTTCCTATTCACCTCATGTGTGGGTTCAATCCTCTTTTTGGAGCTCCTTATTAATGAGATTGGTTGAATAGAAGGCTCCTCCTCGTTACCTGATTCATCATAAGAAATAATAGGAGGAAATTGGGAAGTCTCTTCCCTTTAATTAGTATGTTCTTCATCTTCTATTGGTTTTCTTTTCTTTATGTAAGTGGAAATATAAGGATTCTCAATACAATTCATCGTACAATACATATAAATCTTCTCTAGATCAAAATCAAGAAATCTATCAAGATTAAATTTTGGAATACCCTCAGTTATACGTTTCATTTCTTCATAACCCAAAAGAAGACTAAGCTCTTTATGATGCTCAAGGGTAATCAAATTATCACAATATTTGGACATGACTTGATCATGAAACAAATAGCATTGGAGCTTTAAATGACCATGTTCATTGCAAAGTTCACAAGGGGTGCGATAAATATTGAATCTTTCAGCGCAATCATCAAGACTTTCTTGCAACAATTTAGTTTCTAACTACTTATGCCTCTTGCAATATATATCTTCCCTATTTGGTGTGTACTTGCAAACCCAATGCACTCCACAAAAATTGACATGTTTATTGGAGGCATTTTCATCATAACTAGTGCAATCATCATTGGTACTATGGATATTCAAGGAGTTCATACTAACAACATTGCAATCATGCTCATCATTCAAAGATTTGGTGCCAAACATTTTAATGCATTCTTCTTCTAACACTTTGGCACAATTTTCCTTTCCATCATACTCACAAAAGATATTGAAAAGATGAAGCGTATGAGGCAAACTCAATTCCATTTTTTGTAGTTTTCTTTTATAGACTAAACTAGTGATAAAACAAGAAAAAAAATTCAATTGCAAGATCTAAAGATATACCTTCAAGCACTCACCTCCCCGGCAACGGCGCCAGAAAAGAGCTTGATGTCTACTACGCAAACTTCTTCTTGTAGACGTTGTTGGGCCTCCAAGTGCAGAGGTTTGTAGGACAGTAGCAAATTTCCCTCAAGTGGGAGGCATAGGATGAAGATGGTCTCTCAAATAACAAAGAGTCTCTTGTGCCCCCAACACACCCAATACAATGGTAAATTGTATAGGTGCACTAGTTCGGCGAAGAGATGGTGATACAAGTGCAATATGGATGGTAGATATAGGTTTTTGTAATCTAAAATTATAAAAACATCAAGGTAAGAAGTGGTAAATGTGAGCGTAAACGGTTTCGCAATTCTAGGAAACAAGGCCTAGGGTTCATACTTTCACTAGTGCAAGTTCTCTCAACAATAATAACATAGTTGGATCATATAACTATCCCTCAACATGCAACAAACAGTCAATCCAAAGTCACTAATAGCGGGAAACAAACGAAGAGTTTATGGTAGGGTACGAAACCACCTCAAAGTTATTCTTTCCAATCAATCTATTGGGCTATTCCTATAAGTGTCACAAACAGCCCTAGAGTTCGTACTAGAATAACACCTTAAGACACAAATCAACCAAAACCCTAATGTCACCTAGATACTCCAATGTCACCTCAAGTATCCGTGGGTATGATTATACATTATGCATCACACAATCTCAGATTCATATATTCAACCAACACGTAGAACCTCAAAGAGTGCCCCAAAGTTTCTACCAGAGTGTCGGTGTACTAAAGTAGGGGTACCTTAGTATCCCGAACTTGTGCACGGGCAGTCGCAGCGACCCGCGGCAAGGCTTGCCGGGTGACCGCCAAGACCCTCCACGGTTCCTTTAGGAGCCATTCAAGAACAAAGTATCCAAGAGCAAAACAAGGCCCCGGCAAGAGGAGCTTGCCGGGAAGGAGACAAGGCCCCGGCAAGAGGAGCTTGCCGGGAAGGAGACGAGTCCCCGGCAAGAGGAGCTTGCCGGGAAGACCAACCAAAGCATCTCAAGAGACTCGCTGCGGCGCACCGCGTGCCCCGACAAGACTCGGTGAGCGGCACGCTCCCGGACGCGACAAGGCAACATCCGCGGCAAGGCGCTTGCCGCGGCAAGCTACTACCCCACAGCCCGCGCTCCAGCTCACCCACCAACGTGTCACCCTGGGACCATTCCTGGCGTACGTGGCGGGAGGCTGTGCAACCGGGGGCATGCGGTGGCAAGGAAGTGCTGACAAGATAACCATCGTGGCAAACGGTGGCGTTCCTAGCGGTCCCTCTCTGGGCCGTCAAGGTGACACAGACGGGCATTTAATGCCCTTTTCCCCTGCCGTCAGAGTTAGGTAGGATGCGACATGTAGGCGGTGGAGCCAACTACCACCCCTTTTACATTTTTACCCTCACCTCTGTTGCCACGTGTCGGTGACCCCTTAGACATATAAAAGAAGGCCCATGCGCAACAGAGAGGGGGGGAGGACAGCCATTCTCATGCTCGGTCTCGCCAGCTGCTTGAGTGTACTGTAGCACTCGCCGCTCCCGAGCAAGAACTCAATACAACCACCAAAGCAGGAGTAGGGTTTTACGCATCCGTGCGGCCCGAACCTGGGTAAATCGATCGTCTCGCTCGTGTGTTTCGCCTCGATCTGCTCTTTGTGCATCCACCGCCCCCTGCCGAACCGAAAAGGGGCTCGGCCCGCCGATCCCCATAGGTGTGCGAGGGATCAGACACCCCCGACATCTTTGGCGCGCCAGGTAGGGGGTGCGTCGAGGTTGCACGAACCTGATCCGGCGTTCGCGCGAGCCGCAACTTCATCGTATTCATCAACATGCCGCCGAAGAACAAGATTTCGGAGGTAGCTCCTCCGTCTGCGCCGAGCCCGCCGTCGCCAGAGCGGACGGCTGGTGGAGCAGGCGCCGGCGGAAGAGCGGGCACCGACGGGGAGACTCGTGGCGCCGCCAGGTCCAAGGACCAGGCTGCGCCGCACGTCGGCGGCGCGGTCGCCTCCCATAACGACCGCGTGCACTCCAAGACCTCGGCGTCCGTACACGCACCGGGCCCATCCCAGGAGGCGCAGGACCAGCAGCGTCATGGTACCCACGGTACCATACGTCTGCTGGGCCAAGATCAAGCTGGCGGATCCCGGAGTGCTCAGGATCAGCACGCGCGCCAACATGCTGGCGTGAGCACGGCGCGGTCGCTTGGACGGGATGTTGCTCCTTCTAACGCAGTTAGGAGTCCGAGCATATCTCGCTCCTCGCCCCGTTCGCTGCCGCCGCCCACCACTCCGGCGGAAGCGTTGGCGCGTGCCCAACTACTCCTAGACTACCCACCAGCGCCAGAGAAGATCGATGACTGGAGGGCCACTATTCAGAGCCTCATCGGCTTCGCCAATGGTGACAACCCACGGCAGCCAAGCGCATCGCTGCCGCGGCAAGTCGGCTAGGCACGAGCCGGTGGCGACAAGACCGGCGAGGGTGCAACCACTGTGCACTCTCCGCCCCGAAGGCCAAGATCGCCGACTCACCGGATCCACCTCGACAGCTACTCCACCGCGTCATCAGATCCGCAAGCTCATCGCGATCAACGCCAAGTTCTTCATGAGAGACAGCAAGAAGACGCTCGAACACGCATCGAGCACCGAAGGGAAGCGCGGCGTCAATCAGACCTATGCGCTGGGCCCTCTGTTGATGAGCATGCACCCGGAGAGCCAGGTAACTTGACGTACGCGGCATGTTGTCCTGCGTTCACCCGCGAGCTGCGGCAAGTCCAGTGGCCCAACCAGAAGCATTTCAAGCCAGACGTGCCGGAGAGGTACGACAGCAAGTCGCACCCGTCTGAGTTCCTCAGCATCTACACCATTGCGGTGCAGGCTGCCGGGGGGCGAGACGACAAGGTCCTTGCCAACTACTTCCCACTCGTGCTCAAGCCCGAAGTCAGATCCTGGCTCATGCACTTGCCGGACAACTCCATATCCTCTTGGGCGGACTTGTGCCATCAGTTTGTCGGCGCCTTTACAGGCGGCCACAAACCACATGGCCAAGAGAGTGACCTCCACCTGCTTGCCTAGAAGGAAGGAGAACCCCTGCGCAAGTATATCCAGAGATTCAGCCGCGTGCAGCGCAACATCCCAGACATCCACCCTGCCGCGGTTATCAGCGCGTTCCATCAGAACGTGCATAATCATAGGATGCGGGAGGAGATGGCGATGAGCAGGATCAGGGACATCAGCGAGCTGTACGCCCTGGCCGACAAGTGTGCACGCGCTGAAGAAGGGAGGAAACTCCCCACAGAGGATGCTGGAGCAGGTGGATCTGACAGCGAGGATGCCGCCCCGGCAAGGAAGAACCGGAGGCGCAACAGGAAGAAGAGCGGCAAAGAGGTGCTAGTCGTTGAGCAGTCCGGCGATGACGGCCCCGCCAAGCAAGCCAAAGTTGGCAGCTCCGGCAAGGAGGTTGCCGCGTGCACCAACTGCCAGGCTGTGGTGGCCGCCGACAAGCAGGGCAGCTCCGACAAACAGTACTGCAAGATCCACCGCACCAAGGGCCATGATCTCCAGAACTGCAGGAGGGTCGAGCAGCTTGTCCAGCAACAAAAAGCTGAGTACGAGCGGCGCGACAAGGAGAGAGCCCAAGGAGGCGGTGGAGAAGCCGGCAAGAAGCACGCTGGCCCGGGAGGAAGCCGCGGCAAGGCCAAGCAGCGGCAAGGAGATAGAACTCCCCGCGGCCGTGACAAGGACGAAGACGAAGACGACGACGAAGACATGGATGGTGTTGAGAACAGCGAGCAGGAGTTTCAGAAGGCTACAGAAGTCTTGTGTGTTGACGGTGGCGCTTCTCTGCATACTTCCCACCGCCAACTCAAACAGTGGCTCCGAGAAGTTAATGCGGCAGAGCCACCTGTCGAATCACGCAAGCTTCTAAAGTGGTCCAGCACGCCAATCATCTTTGACATCGAGGACCACCCTGATCGCACAACTGCGGTCGGGTGCTTGCCGTTGTTGGTTTCCCCAACGATTCGCAACCTCAAGGTCACCAAGATGCTAGTTGACGGCGGGGCCGGCCTGAATCTGATCTCCTCCGCTGTGCTCCAGAAACTCCAGATCCCGGACAACGAGCTCGAAGAAACCGGTACATTCCATGGAATTAACCCGGGAAGGAGCAAGCCGAAGGCAAAAGTCGCGCTGCCAGTGACATTTGGCAGCGAGATGAACTTCAGGACTGAGAGGGTCACCTTCGACGTTGCCGATTTCCCATTGCCCTACAATAGGATACTTGGCCGTCCCGCACTCGCCAAGTTCATGGCGGCCTCTCACTATGCCTACAACATGCTCAAGATGCCAGGCCCGATAAGCGTCATCTCTGTCCCTGGCGACAAGAAGGACACCCTTATCTGCGCCAACAAGATCTACCGGGAAGCTTCCGCCGTGACAGACCGCGAGACACTTGCCGCTGAAGCTCCCGGGGGGGAGAAGACCAAGTCCGGCAAGAGCTCTGCTGCCCACTCCAGCAAGCGCACCTCTTCGGAGTGCTGCGCTGCCGTCGAGGACGCACCATCGAGCTCCACCGGCAAGAAGAAGACCAAGTCCGGCAAGTGCTCTGATGCCTACTCCGGCAAGCGCACCTCTTCGGAGTGCTGCGCTGCCGTCGAGGACGCACCATCGAGCTCTGCCGGCAAGAGCAAGAAGACGATGGCAGCTCCACCACTTACCAAGAAGGTGTCCGCCAAGGAGGACGGCGCTGGTGGTACCTTCACCATCAGTGCCACGCTTGAGCCTAAATAGGAAAGCGCGCTCGTTACTCTCCCGTGGGCGAATGTCGACGTGTTTGCATGGCAACCGTCTGACATCCCCGGTGTTCCCAGGAAGGTAATTGAGCACCATCTTGCCGTTTTTCCTCATGCGCGGCCCGTCAAGCAAAAAGTCAGGAAGCAGGCGGTGGAGCGCCAAGAATTCATAGCAGAAGAGATCAAGAAGTTGGAAGCAGCAGGCCTTGTCAGAGGAGTGCTTCATCCAACGTGGTTGGCCAATCCGGTTGTAGTGCGCAAGGCAAACGGGAAGTGGAGGCTTTGCATTGACTTCACTGATGTTAATAAAGCTTGTCCCAAAGATCCATTTCCCTTGCCGCGCATTGACCAGATTGTTGACTCCACAGCCGGATGTGAGTTGCTTTCATTTCTTGATGCATACTCAGGGTACCATCAGATCTTCATGGCAGAAGAGGATGAAGAGAAAACCGCATTCATTACTCCATGTGGCACATACTGTTTTGTACGGATGCCTTTCGAATTAAAGAATGCTGGTTCAACATTTGCCAGAGTAGTCCATATCGCTTTGAAGCCACAGATGCACTGAAATGTAGAAGCTTACATGGATGACATCGTGGTCAAGAGGAAAGACAGGGCAACTCTGATCCAAGACCTAGAAGAGATTTTTGCAAATCTGCGCAAGGTTAACCTCAAGCTCAACCCCGAGAAGTGTGTGTTTGGAGTCCCTTTCGGCAAACTTCTCGGGTTCTTTGTGTCTCAGCGGGGAATCGAAGCTAATCCCGACAAGATCAGGGCCATCGAGCAGATCGAAGCACCAAGGCGCGTCAAGGACGTACGGAAGCTTGCCGGCTGCGTAGCCGCTCTCAGCAGGTTTATCTCTCGGTCTGTTGAGCGCGCCCTGCCATTTTTCAAAATTTTGAAAAGGGCGGGTCCAATGAGATGGACTCCGGAAGCGGAGGCTGCGCTGCAAGACTTGAAGAGATACCTGTCCTCCACTCCAACACTTGTCGCACCTAAACCACGAGAGAAGTTGCTGCTGTACATAGCGGCAACCAATCAAGTAGTTAGTGCTGCGCTAGTAGCGGAGAGGGAGGCGGACGACGAGCTGGCGGCCGCGGCAAGCACGTCCAGCGACAAGCAGGGGGCTTCCCCGACAAGCTCTGGTCCCGACAAACAAGGATCTGCGCAAATGCAAGAGGAGATACCGAAGAAAATGGTGTAGCGCCCAGTTTACTTTGTCAGCTCCCTTTTACAGGGGGCTAGGTCAAGGTACTCTGGTGTGCAGAAGCTGCTTTTCGGCCTTCTCATGGCCTCGAGAAAGCTGCGCCATTACTTCCAAGCACACGAGATCACAGTTGTCACTCGCTTTCCGCTGAAGAGGATACTGCAAAATCCAGAAGCAACATGCAGGATTGTCGAGTTGGCACTAGAACTGTCAAGCTTTGGCCTCAAGTTTGAGAGTACATCCGCAATCCAGAGCAGAGCATTGGCAGAGTTCATAGCAGAGTGGACGCCAACTCCAGACAAAGAAATTCCGGAGACGAGCATCCCCGCCAAGGAAGCAAGCAAAGAGTGGCTCATGTACTTTGATGGTGCCTTCTCGCTGCAAGGCGCCGGTGCTGGTGTACTGCTTGTCGCACCCACTGCAGAGCACCTCAAGTACATAGTCCAGATGCACTTTCCCAAGGAGCAAGCGACAAACAATACTGCAGAGTATGAAGGCTTGCTTGCCGGTCTCAGGATCGCGGCAGAACTTGGGATTAAGAAGCTCATTGTCAGGGGTGACTCGCAGCTTGTCGTCCGCCAAGATTACCAGAGTCCGTTGATGGAAGCTTACGTTGATGAAGTGAGGAAGCTGGAAGAGCGCTTTGACGGCCTGCAAATGGAACATGTTCCAAGAGCTGAGAATGACATTGCCGATGGCCTGTCAAAGTGCGCAGCACTTAAGTTACCTATGGAACCAGGGATCTTTGTGCTCAAGCTGACTCAGCCATCCGTAACACCATCAACTGGACAGAGGAAGAAGAGGAAGTTGATCTCTGGCGACTATCTTTCGGCAGAGCTTCCCGAAGCCGCCGCCAAGAAGGTCCCCAAGATCGACGCCGAGAATGCTGAGGAGCGGTCTGCTCCGGCAAGCCCCAGGGTTTGTTCCGTTGCAGCAGATTCTCCCGACAAGTTTTGCTCCAGCAAGCTTGCCAGGGAATGTCAAGCTCCGGCAGAGCCACGAGCTCTTGCCGTAGACGCGGACGTTCCTGCAGCAGCAGATGAGCCTTTAGTCCTTGTTGTCAAGCCACAGGCTCCAACAAGGGCGCAGCAGATTGTCCGTTTCCTTCAGACAGGAGAGCTTCCCAAGGAACTAGAAGAAGCGGAAAGAGTAGCCCGACAGTCTAGTATGTACCAGTTTGTCGACAACACACTGTGCAGAAGAAGACTCAACGGTGTGAAATTGAAGTGTATTCCTCGGGAAGATGGACAGAAGCTGTTGGCAGAGATACATGGAGGCGTATGTGGTCACCACATTGGCGCGAGAGCTCTTGTCGGAAAAGCATTCCGGCAAGGCTTCTTCTGGCCGACAGCCCTCCAGGATGCAACTGCACAAGTAACCAAGTGTGAAGCGTGCCAGTTCCATTCCAAACAGATACACCAGCTAGCTCAAGCTCTCCAGACGATCCCTTTATCCTGGCCATTTTCGGTCTGGGGGCTCGATATCCTCAGCCCCTTCCCCCGAGCTGTCGGGGGCTTTGAGTACTTGTACGTTGCAATCGACAAGTTCACAAAGTGGCCGGAAGTGGAACCAGTGAGGAAGGTGACGGCGCAGTCCGCGGTCAAGTTCTTCAGGTCGATTGTTTGCCGTTTCGGAATCCCTAACAGGATCATTACCGACAATGGTACACAATTTACGAGCTGCACCTTCATGCAGTACGTCCAAGATCTTGGCGCCAAGGTCTGCTTCACTTCTGTTGCTCACCCAAGGAGCAACGGTCAAGCATAGAGGGCAAATGCTGAAGTGCTGCGCGGGCTCAAGACCAGAACCTTCGATAGGCTGCACAAGCGCGGACGCAGCTGGATCGAGGAGCTGCCAGTGGTTCTTTGGTCGATCAGGACGACGCCAAATCGAGCCACTGGGCAGACACCCTTCGCTCTAGTCTATGGAGCGGAGGCAGTTATCCCCACGGAACTCGTATACGGGTCACCTCGAGTGCTCGCTTATGATGAGCTTGAGCAAGAGCGGCTGCGGCAAGATGACGCGCTGCTCCTTGAGGAAGATCGTCTCCGGGCTGCTGTGCGAGCCGCTCGCTACCAGCAAGCTTTGCGCCGCTATCATAGCCGCAAAGTTAACGCCAGGAGCCTTGAGGAAGGCGACCTTGTTCTTCGGCGCATTCAGTCCGCCAAGAATTCCAAAAAGTTGACGCCGAAGTGGGAAGGCCCTTACCAGGTGAAACCAGTCACCAGGCTTGGCGTTGTCTGCCTGGAGACTGAAGATGGCGTACCAGTGAGCAACTCCTAGAATATCGAGCTTCTTCGTAAGTTTTACCCGTAAGGCGTGGTTGTCGGACCCTGTCCGGCAACCACCCTTTTGTACAATTCTTGCCGCTGTTGCATGTAATCCTTTGTACAAAGCCAGGCGCAGACCGTGAGCACAAGATAATGAAGCGCTGGCGCCCAGAGTTACAACATGCATGCTAGGTCGAGTCGAGTCCTCGGTTAGGGTTGATAGTGCCTAACTGCAGCTAACCCCTAACTTAGAGGTCGAGTCTGCGTCCCTTTGCCCTTCCTTCGTTTCTTTTGGTTCGCAGGGCTTGCGTATCCTTGCCGGACCACATGAGGACGAAAAGGAGAAGAAGGACATGCCGGCATCTAGACCCTGGCAAGCCAGTGTTGCCGGGGGCTGCAAGTACCAAGGTTCACCCCACGGCAAGCCAAGGTTGCCGGGGGCTGCAATCTCAGATAAGTCTTTCATCCCTCTTCATGCATTCTCTTTTGGACTGGGAATACGAAGCCTCGTTTCTTCCCGAAAGCCACCATGCTCCCTTAGCTCTGGTCCGTGGGGCCCCAGGGCCAAGTTTTGGTCGTAGTCGCGGCAGGAAAGGGATGAAACGAGGGGCCGCACCCGCCTCGTCCCTGCCTCCGTCAAGAGCGTGAGAAAGGTCGAGCGACGTGGGAAGCCGGCAGGGCCTTTTGCCGAGGAAGGAGTGTCTATCTGAAAGATACCAAGGATTTGCTCCTTGGCGTGGGTCCTACCCGCGAGACAAATAACCCGGCAAACATCCCCTTTTCATTAAAGCATTCCACGTCGGTACAGTCCATAGAGAGTGAAAAACATGAAAGAGAGGATTACAATTTTTAGATGCAACTAAGGGCTCGAAGGCTTATAAATTAAAAAGATAAGATGCCCGTAATCCTTTTCCTGTCCCTCTCTTCAGGAGGTAGGTCAAGGAGGCGAGAAGGGCGAAAGGAGCGCCTAGGCGAACTACGGGTGCCAGAAGACACCAAGAGAACATCCCGGGGGCCGTCAAGGCTGGACGATGATGGCAGCGCTGGAAGCAGGGCTCGAAGACGAGGCGGCAGGACGTCAGCACGCTGTCGAGGGCACCACGCCCTCGTACTCCGGTTTGACGGCCTTGTCGCCAGCCCTCTTCCTCTTCCGCAGCCTCCCTATGCCAGCCACCCAAGGAGACGCCCCCGGGGAGTTCAAGGAGCCGGTGACCCGGATGATGGGGTTGATGGTGCCGCACGGAGCGGCGCCCGACACCTAGTCGGACCCGCCATCCTGCCGCCCGCTCCCCTTGTCGTTGCTGTCGCTCCCCTCCTCGTCACTCTCGCTCGAGGAGGAGCCTTCGCTGTCAGAGGAGCTTTCCACGCAGCACCGGGCCCGGACACCGAAGCACCCGAAGACCTTGACGGAGAGGAGATCGCCCTCCACCAACTTGAAGTGGAGGGTGAGCCCCGACGTCAAGCTGTGGATGCGGGCGAACATCTTCCACCCTCGGCCAAGATACATCACGCCGGGGGCTGGGAATTCGGCGCGGACCCGCGTGGCGCTGATCCCACAGCCCCTCATCTGCAGTCTCAGCGTCTCGGGTGGGTCCAACTCCACCACTTCCGCAAACGGATCTGGGAGTCGGAGGCGACGCAGAGGCGCCCGGCGCAGCCTGACGAAGAACTAGCAAGGGTCGTCCCCGGCATGGGCCACCGTGGGAGGAGGAGCCGCCGGCGGAGGCGAAGCCGACGTGCCGCCTCGTCCACCTCTTCCCCGAGCGCCACGGCCTCGACCATGACCTCGTCCACGACCTCGCCCCCTCCCTCTTCCCCTTACGGCTGGCTCCGCCACCAAGGGTGTGGGAGAGGGAGGGATGCGCTGCCTGGCGGCAACCCTTGCCACCACTAATGAAGGACCAAGGTTCCCTCTCTCCATGGCGAATGGGAGGAGGGGGAGCAGAAGCTGAAGGAAGGAGAAGATGGGAGGATGCGGGCTCCCGTCCTCCCCTCCCGCTCTTTATAAAGGGGCGAGGTGGGGGCTCGGCCGCCCCGCTCAGCGAATCAAGGCGCGGGAAGGCAGGGAGCTGGGGCTGACCCGTTGCCTCGACCCACGACGGCCCCGTTTCCCGCCTCCACCGCCCGCGACCCCAAGTGCATGGGAGCCGCGTGGCAGACGTGCAGAACCGAGGCGACGAATGGGGCGGCCCCTCCCCACCCCGTGATCGTGGGGAGTGGGCACCTCGAAAACCGCCCGCGACCTCTCCCACGATGCCGCGTTTGACGCGTGCCGTTTGGGGAGAGCGCGGTGGATGCGGAGTGGGTTATGGCATGCCCTAGGCCACGCGTGCCCCTGCACTATTTTGGGCCTGGCCCAATAGCGCTCGGCACCGTGTATGGCCCAGGCCCGGGGGCTCCTGTCGGTGTACTAAAGTAGGGGGTACCTTAGTATCCCGAACTTGTGCACGGGCAGTCGCAGCGACCCGCGGCAAGGCTTGCCGGGTGACCGCCAAGACCCTCCACGGTTCCTTTAGGAGCCATTGAAGAACAAAGTATCCAAGAGCAAAACAAGATCCCGGCAAGAGGAGCTTGCCGGGAAGGAGACAAGGCCCCGGCAAGAGGAGCTTGCTGGGAAGGAGACGAGACCCCGGCAAGAGGAGCTTGCCAGGAGACCAATCAAAGCATCTCAAGAGACTCGCTGCGGCGCACCGCGCGCCCCGACAAGACCCGGTGAGCGGCAAGCTCCCGGACGCGACAAGGCAACATCCGCGGCAAGGCGCTTGCCGCGGCAAGCTACTACTCCGCAGCTCGCGCTCCAGCTCACCCACCAACGTGTCGCCCTGGGACCATTCCTGGCGTACGTGTAGGGAGGCTGTGCAACCGGGGGCATGCGGTGGCAAGCAAGTGCTGACAAGATAACCATCGTGGCAAACGGTGGCGTTCCTAGCGGTCCCTCTCTAGGCCGTCAAGGTGACACAGACGGGCATTTAATGCCCTTGTCCCCTGCCATCAGAGTTAGGTAGGATGCGACATGTAGGCGGTGGAGCCAACTACCACCCCTTTTACATTTTTACCCTCACCTCTGTTGCCACGTGTCGGTGACCCCTTAGACATATAAAAGGAGGCCCATGCGCAACAGAGAGGGGGGGGAGGACAGCCATTCTCACGCTCGGTCTCGCCAGCTGCTTGAGTGTACTGTAGCACTCGCTGCTCCCGAGCAAGAACTCAATACAACCACCAAAGCAGGAGTAGGGTTTTACGCGTGCCAACCCATATGCATAGGTTCATGGGCGGAACCCCCAAGTTGATCACCAAAACATACATCAAGTGGATCACGTGATATCCCATTGTCACCGCAGATACGCACGGCAAGACATACATCAAGTGTTCTCAAATCATTAAAGACTCAATCCGATAAGATAACTTCACAGGGAAAACTCAATGCATTACAAGAGAGTAGAGGGGGAGAAGAAACATAAGATCCAACTATAATAGCAAAGCTCGCGATACATCAAGATCATGCCAAATCAAGAACATGAGAGAGAGAGAGATCAAACACATAGCTACTGGTACATACCCTCAGCCCCAAGCGTGAACTACTCCCTCCTCGTCATGGAGAGCGCTGGGATGATGAAGATGGCCACCGGTGAGGGTTCCCCCCTCCGGCAGGGTGCCGGAATAGGGTCTCGATTGACTTTTGGTGGCTATAGAGGCTTGTGGCGGCGGAACTCCCGATCTATTCTATCCTTCGAAGTTTTTAGGGTACGTGGGTGAAAGATCGTGGATGTCGCCTAGAGGGGGGGGGTGAATAGGCGAATTAAAATAATTACAGTTTAGGCTTGAACAAATGCGGAATAAACCTAGCGGTTAATTTGTCAAGCACAAAACCTAAAACAACTAGGCTCACCAACACCAACAACTTGTGCTAAGCAAGATAAGCAACTATGTGATAGCAAGATATATGACAAGAAACAATATGGTTATCACAAAGTAAAGTGCATAACTAAAGGGCTCGGGTAAGAGATAACCGAGGCATGCGGAGACGATGATGTATCCCGAAGTTCACACCCTTGCGGATGCTAATCTTCGTTTGGAGCGGTGTGGAGGCACAATGCTCCCCAAGAAGCCACTAGGGCCACCGTAATCTCCTCACGCCCTCGCACAATGCAAGATGCCGTGATTCCATTAAGGGACCCTTGAGGGCGGTCACCGAACCCGTACAAATGGCAACCCTTGGGGGCGGTCACCAAACTCGTACACTTTGGCAACCCTTGGGGGCGGTCACCGGAACCCGTCAAATTGCTCGGGGCAATCTCCACAACCTAATTGGAGACCCCGACGCTTGCCCGGAGCTTTAGACCACAATGATCAAACTCCGAACACCACCAACCGTCTAGGGAACCCAAGCACCCAAGAGGAACAAGCTCAAGGATACCAAGCACCCAAGAGTAATAAGCTTCTCAACTTGTAACTTCCATGTATCACCATGGAGAACTCAAACCGATGCACCAAATGGAATGGCAAGGGCACACGGAGTGCCCAAGTCCTTCTCTCTCAAATCCGACCGAAGCAACTAATGCTATGGAGGAAAATGAGAGGAAGAACAACAAAGAGAACACAAAGAACTCCAAGATCTAGATCCAAGGGGTTCCCCTCATATAGAGGAGAAAGTGATTGGTGGAAATGTCGATCTATATCTCCTCTCTTTTCCCTCAAAAACTAGCAAGAATCCATGGAGGGATTGAGAGTTAGCAAGCTCGAACAAGGTCAACAATGGGGGAAGAACACGAGCTCAAAGGATAAGGTTCATTGGGGAAGAAGACCCCCTTTATAGGAGGGGGAAAATCCAACCGTTATGTGCTCAGCCCGCACACGAGCGGTACTACCGCTCCACGAGCGGTACTACCGCTCAGGTGGAAGAAACAGGGAAAAGGAGCAACAAAACATGAACCTTAGGGCGGTAGTACTGCAGGAGACAGTGGTACTACCGCTGGGTTAAGTGGTACTACCGCTCCCTTCGGCGGTACTACCGCGCAGAACGAAGGGTAAAGGGAAAGAGGAAACCGGGCGGTACTACCGCGGAGGAAGGGCGGTACTGCTACTAAGGAGCGGTACTGCCGCACTACTGCCGCAGCGAGGTACTGCACAATGCGACACAGAAAAAGACCCCTCGAATCGACGCGGTAGGGACCTGGTAAGCCAGCGGTAGTACTGCTACGGAGTCACCGTCGCTACTACCGCTGCGGAGCGGTACTACCGCTTGTGACCCCTCAGCGGTACTACCGCTGGATACCACGGTACTACCGCTATCCAGTGGTAGCACCGCTGGGACCCTGACAAAACCACATTCAAGAAAACAAGAACTGCCATAACTTCTGCATATGAGCTCCGAATTGAGCAAACTCAAGCTTGTTGGAAACAAGACGACGAGTAGCATCAAAACAGCCATGAAGAAACTTAAGACATGGTCTTAATTTACCGCCTGTTGAAGAAACATATGATCTTAATCCTCTAATTATTGAAGAACCTCCAGACCTCGATAACCCGACACAGGTAGTAAAGGTAAATTCTCTCTTCAGCTTTAATACCTTTTTCTTTCATAGATTTCTTTGCCTCTTGCATATCTTTCGGACTAAGAAATAGAACACTCTCTTCTTTGGATTGGTATAGGAATAGGCTCAGTAATTGGAGCAGGAGCTGGCTCAAGAGGTGCCCAATTATTTTCATTTGTCAACATATTATTCAATATAATTTCAGCTTTGTTCGATGTTCTTTCCCTGAAAACAGAACCAGCACAACTATCCAGGTAATCTCTGGAAGCATCGGTTAGTCCATTATAAAAGATATCAAGTATTTCATTTTTCTTAAGAGGATGATCAGGCAAAGCATTAAGTAGCTTGAGAAGCCTCCCCCAAGCTTGTGGGAGACTCTCTTCTTCAATTTGCACAAAGTTGTATATTTCCTTTAAAGCAACATGTTTCTTATGAGTAGGGAAATATTTAGCAGAGAAGTAATAAATCATATCCTGGGGACTACGCACACAACCAGGATCAAGAGAATTAAACCATACCTTAGCATCACCCTTTAATGAGAATGGAAATATTTTAAGGATATAAAAGTAGCAAGATCTCTCATCATTAGTGAACAGGGTGGCTATATCATTTAATTTAGTAAGATGTGCCACAACAGTTTCAGATTCATAGCCATGAAAAGGATCAGATTCAACCAAAGTAATTATATCAGGATCAACAGAGAATTCATAATCCTTATCGGGAACACAGATGGGTGAAGTAGCAAAAGCAGGATCATGCCACATTTTGTCTCTAAGTGATTCTTTGTTCCATTTAATTAATAGCCTTTTAAGTTCATGACGATCTCTGCAAGCTAAAATAGCGGCAGAAGATTCCATATCAAAAACATAACCCTCAGGAATAACAGGCCTATCTTCATCATCACTTTCATCATTATAATCAGATTCAATAATTTCTTTCTCTCTAGCCCTAGCATTTTGTTCATCAAGAAATTCACTAAGGGGCACAATAGTATCAGGCATCGAAGTAGTTTCATCATAAGTATCATGCATAGCAGAAGTGGCATCATCAATAACATGCGACATATCAGAACGAATAGCAGAAGCAGGTTTAGGTGTCGCAAGCTTACTCATAACAGAAGGTGAATCAAGTGAAGAGCTAGATGGTAGTTCCTTACCTCCCCTCGTAGTTGAGGGATAAATTGTTGTTTTCTCGTCTTTCAAGTTCTTCATTGTGTCCAGCAAATATAAATCCCATGTGACTCAAAGAATAGAGCTATGCTCCCGGGCAACGGCGTCAGAAAAAGGTCTTGATAACCCACAAGTATAGGGGATCGCAATAGTTTTCGAGGGTAGAGTATTCAACCCAAATTTATTGATTTGACACAAGGGGAGCCAAAGAATATTCCCAAGTATTAGCAGCTGAGTTGTCAATTCAGACACACCTGGAAACTTAGTATCTGCAGCAAAGTGTTTAGTAGCAAAGTAATATGATAGTCGTGGTAACGGTAACAAAAGATTAATGAAAGCAAATTAATATTTTTGGTATTTTGTAGTGATTGTAACAGTAGCAACGGGAAAGTAAATAAGCGAGAACCAGTATATGGAAAGCACGTAGGCACCAGATCAGTGATGGATAATTATGCGAGATGCGGTTCATCATGTAACAGTCATTACATAGGGTGACAGAGAACTAGCTCCTATTCATCAATGTAATGTAGGCATGTATTCCGAATAGAGTCATGCGTGCTTATGGAAAAAACTTGCATGACATCTTTTCTCCTACCCTCCCGTGGCAGAGGGGTCCTACTGGAAACTCAGGGATATTAAGCCCTCCTTTTAATAGAGAACCGGAACAAAGCATTAGCACATAGTGAATACATGAACTCCTCAAACTATGGTCATCATCGGGAGTGGTCCCGATTATTGTCACTTCGGGGTTGCCGGATCATAACACATAGTAGGTGACTATAGACTTGCAAGATAGGATCAAGAACTCACATATATTCATGAAAACATTATAGGTTCAGATCTGAAATCATGGCACTCGGGCCCTAGTGACAAGCATTAAGCATAGCAAAGTCATAGCAACATCAATCTCAGAACATAGTGGATACTAGGGATCAAACCCTAACAAAACTAACTCGATTAGATGATAAATCTCATCCAACCCATCACCATCCAGGAAGCCTACGATGGAATTACCCACGCACGACGATGAGCATCATGAAAATAGGTGATGGAGGATGGTTGATGATGACGACAGCGATGAATCCCCCTCTCCGGAGCCCCGAACGGACTCCAGATTAGCCCTCCCAAGAGGTTTTAGTGCTTGGCGGCGCCTCTGTATCGTAAAATGCGATGATTTCTTCTCCTCTATTTTTCTCTCCCCGAAACCCAATATATAGAGTTGGGGTTGGCGTCAGAAGGTCTCCAGGGGGCCCACGAGGTAGGGGGCGCCCTAGGGGGGGCTCCTCCCACTCTTGTGGACAGGGTGTGGGCCCCCTGGTCATCATCTTTGGCGAGGATTTTTTATTATTTATTGTAAGATATTCCGTGGAGTTTCAGGTCATTCCGAGAACTTTTGTTTTCTACACATAAAACAACATCATGGCAATTCTGCTGAAAACAGCGTCAGTCCGGGTTAGTTCCATTCAAATCATGCAAGTTAGAGTCTAAAACAAGGGCAAAAGAGTTTGGAAAAGTAGATACGACGGACGTATCATAAACCTACTGTATTCCAACTTCTCTATGATTTATAAACTATTTTACTAGCCATAGATTCATCAAAATAAGCAAACAACACACGGAAAACAGAATCTATCAAAAACAGAACAGTCTGTAGTAATCTATATCAAACGTATACTTATGGAACTCCAAAAATTCTAAAATAAATTGGTGGACCTGAGGAATTTGTCTAGTAATCATCTTCAAAAATAATCAACTAAATAGCTCTCTCTAGTAAAAAGTTTTAGCTAATCTCGTGAGCGCTAAAGTTTCTGTTTTTTACAGCATGATGATAAAGACTTCACCCAAGCCTTCCCAAAGGTTCTACTTGGCACAAACACTAATTAAAACACAAAACCGCATCTAATCAGAGGCTAGATGGATTATTTATTCCTAAACAGCCCAAAAAGCCAGAAACTAAAATAAAATTGGGGTGCCTCCCAACAAGCGCTATCGTTTAACGCCCCTAGCTAGGCATGATGATTTCAATGATGCTCACATAAGAGATAAGAATTGAAACATAAAGAGAGCATCATAAAGAATATGACTAGCACATTTAAGTCTAACCCACTTCCTATGCATAGGGATTTTGTGAGCAAACAACTTATGGGAACAATAATCAACTAGCATAGGAAGGCAAAACAAGCATAACTTCAAAACTTTAAGCACATAGAGAGGAAACTTGATATTATTGCAATTCCTACAAGCATATATTACTCCCTCATAATAATTTTCAGTACAATCATGAATGAATTCAACAATATAACCAGCACCTAAATCATTCTTTTCATGATCTACTAGCATAGAAATTTTATTACTCTCCACATAAGCAAAATTCTTCTCATTCGGAATAGTACGAGTATCCTAAGAGACTTGAATACTATAAATTGTTTCCACATTAAAAGAGTAATATTCAGAGAAAGGGTACTCATAATCATGTCAAGTTTTATAAATATAATCATCACTACTTTTTATAGCATAAGTTTCATCACAATAATCATCATAAGTAGCAACTTTGTTCTCATCATAATCAATTGAAACCTCTTCTGAAATAGTGGATACATCACTAAATAAAGTCATGACCTCTCCAAATCCACTTTCTTAAATATTATAAGAGTCAACATCCTCCAAAATACTAGGGTCATTACTTCCTAAAGTTGACACTCTTCAAAACCCACTTTCATCAATATAATCATCATAGGTAGAAGGAATGCTATCATCATAACAACTTTGCATATAAAAACTCGGGAGGCTAAAAATATCATCATTATTAAAGATAGCATACCCAAGCTTGGGACAAACATTAATTGCAGCAAATATATTCTCAAATATGTCATCCTCATCAAACATAGCATCCCCAAGCTTGGGCCTTTTCATATCATAGGAATAATCACTCTTATCATTAATAGTATGGATAGCACCAATAGTATAGCAATTATCATAATCTTCCAAGCAAGTTCCGAAAAGATTTTCAAGATCATAAGAATTATCATTATCTTGCCAATCATAATCATCACAACAAGCAATAGGCATAACGAGATCATCGTCAAGTGTATCATCTTCCACAATTATTTTTGATTCATTTTCATGAGGCACAACAATAATAGGAGCAACATTATTTGGGAGAGATACATTCCTACCTCTCTTTCTTTTTCTTTACTTCTTATTCACCTCATGTGTGGGTTCAATCCTCTTTTTGGAGCTCCTTATTAATGATATTGGTTGAATAGAAGGCTCCTCCTCGTTACCTGATTCATCATAAGAAATAATAGGAGGAAATTGGGAAGTCTCTTCCCTTTCATTAGTATTTTCTTCATCTTCTATTGGTTTTCTTTTCTTTATGTAAGTGGAAAATAAGGATTCTCAATACAATTCACCGCACAATACATATAAATCTTCTCTAGATCAAAATCAAGAAATCTATCAAGATTAAATTTTGGAATACCCTCAGTTATACGTTTCATCTCTTCATAACCCAAAAGAAGACTAAGCTCTTTATGATGCTCAAGGGTAATCAAATTGTCACAATATTTGGACACGACTTGATCATGAAACAAATAGCATTGGAGCTTTAAATGACCATGTTCATTGCAAAGTTCACAAGGGGTGCGATAAATATTGAATCTTTCAGCGCAATCATCAAGACTTTCTTGCAACAATTTAGTTTCTAAGTACTTATGCGTCTTGCAATATCTATCTTCCCTATTTGGTGTGTACTTGCAAACCCAATGCACTCCACAAAAATTGACATGTTTATAGGAGGCATTTTCATCATAACTAGTGCAATCATCATTAGTACTATGGATATTCAAGGAGTTCATGCTAACAACATTGCAATCATGCTCATCATTCAAAGATTTGGTGCCAAACATTTTAATGCATTCTTCTTCTAACACTTTGGCACAATTTTCCTTTCCATCATACTCACGAAAGATATTAAAAAGATGAAGCGTATGAGGAAAACTCAATTCCATTTTTTGTAGTTTTCTTTTATAGGCTAAACTAGCGATAAAACAAGAAACAAAAAGATTCGATTGCAAGATCTAAAGATATACCTTCAAGCAATCACCTCCTCGGCAACGGCGCCAGAAAAGAGCTTGATGTCTACTACACAACCTTCTTATTGTAGACGTTGTTGGGCCTCCAAGTGCAGAGGTTTGTAGGATAGTAGCAAATTTCCCTCAAGTGGATGACCTAAGGTTTATCAATCCGTGGGAGGCATAGGATGAAGATGGTCTCTCTCAAACCACCATGCAACCAAATAACAAAGAGTCTCTTGTGTCCCCAACACACCCAATACAATGGTAAATTGTATAGGTGCACTAGTTCGGCGAAGAGATGGTGATACAAGTGCAATATGGATGGTAGATATAGGTTTTTGTAATCTAAAAATATAAAAACAGCAAGGTAACAAGTGGTAAAAGTGAGCGTAAACGGTATTGCAATGCTAGGAAACAAGGCCTAGGGTTCATACTTTCACTAGTGCAAGTTCTCTCAACAATAATAACATAGTTGAAATCATATAACTATCCCTCAACGTGCAACAAAGAGTCACTCCAAAGTCACTAATAGCGGGAAACAAACGAAGAGTTTATGGTAGGGTACGAAACCACCTCAAAGTTATTCTTTCCAATCAATCTGTTGGGCTATTCCTATAAGTGTCACAAACATCCCTAGAGTTCGTACTAGAATAACACCTCAAGACACAAATCAACCAAAACCCTAATGTCACCTAGATACTCCAATGTCACCTCAAGTATCCGTGGGTATGATTATACAATATGCATCACACAATCTCAGATTCATCTATTCAACCAACACATAGAACCTCAAAGGGTGCCCCAAAGTTTCTACCAGACAATCAAGACGAAAACGTGTGCCAACCCCTATGCATAGGTTCATGGGCGGAACCCGCAAGTTGATCACCAAAACATACATCAAGTGGATCACGTGATATCCCATTGTCACCACAGATACGCACGACAAGACATACATCAAGTGTTCTCAAATCATTAAAGACTCAATCCGATAAGATAACTTCAAAGGGAAA
Source organism: Triticum monococcum (assembly GCA_034509565.1). NCBI lineage: Eukaryota > Viridiplantae > Streptophyta > Magnoliopsida > Poales > Poaceae > Triticum > Triticum monococcum. The sequence goes on along the minus strand of CM067843.1, from coordinate 776,422,292 downwards.
ACTCAATGCATTACAAGAGAGTAGAGGGGGAGAAGAAACATAAGATCCAACTATAATAGCAATGCTCGCGATACATCAAGATCATGCCAAATCAAGAACATGAGAGAGAGAGAGAGATCAAACACATAGCTACTGGTACATACCCTCAGCCCCGAGCGTGAACTACTCCCTCCTCGTCATGGAGACCGCTGGGATGATGAAGATGGCCACCGGTGAGGGTTCCCCCCTCCGGCAGGGTGCCGAAACAGGGTCCCGATTGACTTTTGGTGGCTACAGAGGCTTGCGGCGGCGGAACTCCCAATCTATTCTGTCCTTCGAAGTTTTTAGGGTACGTGGGTGAAAGATCGTGGATGTCGCCTAGAGGGGGGGTGAATAGGCGAATTAAAATAATTACAGTTTAGGCTTGAACAAATGCGGAATAAACCTAGCGGTTAATTTGTCAAGCACAAAACCTAAAACAACTAGGCTCACCTATGTGCACCAACAACTTATGCTAAGCAAGATAAGCAACTATGTGATAGCAAGATATATGACAAGAAACAATATGGTTATCACAAAGTAAAGTGCATAAGTAAAGGGCTCGGGTAAGAGATAACCGAGGCACGCGGAAACGATGATGTATCCCAAAGTTCACAGCCTTGCGGATGATAATCTCCGTTTGGAGTGGTGTGGAGGCACAATGCTCCCCAAGAGGCCACTAGGTCCACCGTAATCTCCTCATGCCCTCGCACAATGCAAGATGCCGTGATTCCACTAAGGGACCCTTGAGGGCGGTCACCGAACCCATACAAATGGCAACCCTTGGGGGCGGTCACCAAACTCGTACACTTTGGCAACCCTTGGGGGCGGTCACCGGAACCCGTCAAATTGCTCGGGGCAATCTCCATAACCTAACTGGAGACCCCGACGCTTGCCCGGAGCTTTAGACCACAATGATCGAACTCCGAACACCACTAACCGTCTAGGGCACCCAAGCACCCAAGAGGAACAAGCTCAAGGGTACCAAGCACCCAAGAGTAATAAGCTTCTCAACTTGTAACTTCCACGTATCACCGTGGAGAACTCAAACCGATGCACCAAATGCAATGGCAAGGGCACACGGAGTGCCCAAGTCCTTCTCTCTCAAATCCCACCGAAGCAACTAATGCTAGGGAGGAAAATGAGAGGAAGAACAAGAAAGAGAACACAAAGAACTCCAAGATCTAGATCCAAGGGGTTCCCCTCACATAGAGGAGAAAGTGATTGGTGGAAATGTGGATCTATATCTCCTCTCTCTTTTCCCTCAGAAACTAGCAAGAATCCATGGAGGGATCGAGAGTTAGCAAGCTCGAACAAGGTCAACAATGGGGGAAGAACACGAGCTCAAAGGATAAGGTTCATTGGGGAAGAAGACCTGATGAAGCTATGTACCTACGGTAGGGGCACGGACCCGTCCTAAAGAGCCCTACCCGAGGACATCCCTAGAAGAAGTCACCTTTCAATCAACTTGATGGTATCCCGCTCGACGGGTTCAAGACACTCGACCAAGAAGCTATCATTCGACCATGAAGCCAACCACTCGACTGACCAAAAGACCTAAAGTCACTCCGCAAGCAAACGGTCGGCTATTAAGTAGTCTTTATGGTCCTTATAGCACTTCATTAGGGGCGTTACCAGTAACGCCCAACCTTAAATGTACCTTAAACCCTGCATTACTGAGGGCAGGAGAGGGCCGGCGAACTCTATATAAGCCACCCCCCTCCTCAGTATGAAGGGTTCGCACCCTTGTCATCAACACACGCATAATCCAATCGACCGCCTCCGGGCACCGAGACGTAGGGCTGTTACTTCCTCCAAGAAGGGCCTGAACTCGCAAACCTTGCGTGCTTACAACTTCCCAATAGCTAAGGTCTAGCCTCTTCATACACACCCCCCTACCTCACTGTCAGACCTAGAACCACGACAGTTGGCGCCCACCGTGGGGCATTAGTCTTAGCGCCTATTTGGAGAAGTTGCGATTTTTCCGATCCATTTGATCATGTTTTCCTGCAGAGTTTTGGTAGAGGGCTGCGAGATCCGTCTCGGCGCGCTCACCTTCATCGCCGACGACTCCGCCTGGCTCCAGGAGGCGCCGCTCGACGTCGACGCGCTCCCCGTCCGCGGTGCGACGCACTTTTGCGCGTGCATGTCGACTCCCAATATCGGTCGGCCTCCATGTCGACTCCCCGCCCCGTCTCCCACCAGCGCAAGCGCTCAGGTCGGTCGAGACTCCTGCGGTGGGTGAGGCACGCCGTGGCCTGCCAGTCGGCGGCCCCACAAGTCGCGGCAATCGAGCCTGACGAATCCCTATGCGGCCTGTTCGATCTGTCGAATGGCTCCGCGAAGACCGCATCCGAGTGCGATAGCAGTGACCCTTTGGCTGAGGTTCTGGCGGTCGAGGGGACACACAGTCCTCCTGGATTCCGTCGCGCTGACGGTGGTGCGGATAGAGGCGATCCGTCGCACCCCCACGACGAGTACCTTCCCAAACCTCTTACGTCATTGCAGCGAGAGGAGCTTCGCCGCCGGAACATGGACGCGCTCCACACTCCTATTGTTGGAGAAACCCCCGAGGCCCGGGCCTTGGAGGACGCGCGCTTGGCTAATCTGGCCAAGCACACTCGACTAAAAAATCTACAGCGAGCACTCGACGAGCAAGCGCGTCAGCGGGCTCCCGAGTCCAGTCGACGACAGCAAGCTCCCGAATCCAGTCGACGCCAGCTCTTCCCGCCGCCGCAAGTATAGCGAACTCCAGTTCAGAATTTGGCTGCCGCGGCCCGCATGGCAGAGTCAATCCAGCCCTCCCAGTCGAAGGCTGGCAGGGGCTTGTTGCAGATCAGAGCATTGCTCCGAGCGGCGGGAAATCAGAATTCCGCCGTCTCTCAGTCGCGGGATAGGGTCCACAGTCGATCCGTTGCAACAGAATCAGTGCAGTCGGCTCACAGCCCGAGATCGCCCCCGAGGCGTGAGGGACGTGGGGACCGGCACGATCAGTACAGGAGGAATGAGCAGTATGATCACCGACCCGACCGTGATGATCGACGTCGAGTGCCGTCCCCTCCCTCGAGGAGTGGGTCATATGCACCTCGACATCGAGATGACAGGCGCCCCCATAATGTTGGGCAGAGGATCCAAGTCGACCCCAGAGACCCAGGCTTTGACGCGAGATCCATCCTCGTTCAAGGTTTCGTGGACAGGAAAAGGGCTCATCGAGAGGGCCACAACAGAGATACGCCCACCGGCAACAGAGCACATGCTTCGGGGCCTGAATGTTTCAGTCGAGCCATCAGGGCCGCGGTGATCCCTCCCAACTTCAGGCTGGCGACTGGAGTCAGCAAGTTCACTGGTGAATCCAAGCCCGACATATGGCTCGAAGATTACCGAGTGGCTATGTAGATTGGTGGTGGCAATGATGAGGTGGCCATGAAGCATTTGCCTCTTATGTTGGAAGGCTCAGCTAGAGCGTGGCTGAATCAGTTGGCACCCAGCAACATTTACACTTGGGAGGACCTCGCCCGAGTGTTTATCACAACCTTCGAAGGAACGTGCAAGCGCCCTGCAGGCCTTACAGAGTTGCGGTCTTGTGTGCAGAAGCCGAATGAAACACTGAGAGAATACATCCAGAGGTGGATCACACTGCACCACTCGGTCGAGAACGTGCCAGACCATCAAACAGTTTGCGCTTTCAAAGAAGGCGTCAAATACAGAGAGTTGAATCTGAAGTTCGGTCGAACTGGAGAGATGTCCCTGAATCGGATGATGGAGATTGCCAGCAAGTACGCTAACGGTGAAGACGAGGACGGACTCCGAAGTGGCAAACTCAAATCAGTCGCCCAAGAAACCGGAGGAAACTCCAGTGGGAAGCAGAAGCGGAAGGCCGAGCCAGCCGCCCCTGGGGAGGCCCTGGCTGTGGCCCAGGGAAACTTCAAGGGGAAACCCAAGGGCACTTGGAAGCCCAAGAAAGTTAAGGATCAGGATGGGAATGATGTTTTGGACCTGCCATGTCACATCCACACCAAGAAAGATGAAGAGGGTAATTTTATTTTCCCAAAGCATACCACTCGACAGTGCCGGCTCCTGATCCAGCAGTTTCAGGGCAAGCAGCCCAAAGATATGGAAAAGGAACCGGACAGAGTTGAGGACAAGGATGATAGTGACGATGGATACCCCCAAGTCAATTCCACCTTGATGATTTTTGCTGATGTCGAAAGCAAAAGTCGATTGAAAGTCATTAACCGTGAGGTGAACATGGTTGCTCTGGCAACACCTAGTTACCTCAAGTGGTCTCAGACCGCCATCACATTTGACCAGTCTGATCACCCGACGCACATTGCCACCCCAGGGAGGCAAGCTTTGGTGGTCGACCCAGTCGTCGAAGGCACTCGACTGACCAAAGTCCTGATGGATGGCGGCAGTGGCCTGAACATACTGTATGCTGAAACTTTGAAAGGAATGGGCATTCCGATGTCCAGACTCAGCACCAGTAACATGAGCTTCCACGGAGTCATTCCTGGGAAGAAAGCCAAGTCACTCGGCCAGATTGCTCTCGATGTGGTTTTTGGTGATTCAAAGAATTACCGCAAGGAAAAGTTGACATTTGAGGTTGTGGACTTCCAGAGTGCTTATCACGCCATTTTGGGCAGGCCAGCTTACGCATGCTTCATGGCTCGACCATGTTACGTGTATCTTAAATTAAAGATGCCTAGCCCCAAAGGTGTGATCACCGTTACGGGCAACCGGAAGAAAGCAGAAGAGCGTTTTCAGAAGGGATCAAAGATCGCTGGCGCTCAGATGGCAGTGGTCGAGCTGAAAGAGTACCAAAAGACTGCCGATCCGAGTGAATTGCTGCGAGCTAAGAAGCCTGCCTCCGAGTCAGCTTTTCAGGCGGCTGGTGAAACAAAGACAGTCCACATTCACCCGACCGAACCCGACGCTGCTCCGACTCACATCTCGGCAACGCTCGACTCCAAATAGGAAGAAGCGCTCATCCAGCTCCTCCGTGAGAACTGGGACATCTTCGCATGGAAACCCTCTGACATGCCTGGAGTTCCCAGGGGGCTGGCTGAGCACCATCTGCGAGTCGACCCAAAGTTCAAGCCCGTGAAGGAACATCTTCGACGATCCGCCGTCCAGAAGAAACAAGCCATTAGCGAGGAACTGGCTTGGCTCTTAGCAGCTGAGTTCATCCGAGAGATTTACCACTCTGAGTGGCTCGCCAATGTCGTCATGGTCCCCAAGAAGGACAAGTCACTCCGCATGTGCATCGATTTCAAACATATCAATCGGGCCTGCCCGAAAGATCATTTTCCTCTCCCTCGCATCGACCAAATAGTCGACTCAACTGCGGGATGCGAGAGATTGTCTTTTCTAGATGCCTATTCCGGATACCATCAGACCCGTCTGTATGGGCCCGACGAGATCAAAACAGCTTTCATCACTCCATTCAGATGCTTCTGTTATGTCACCATACCATTCGGCCTCAAGAATGCCGGAGCCACATTCATGAGAATGATCCAGAAGTGTTTACTCACTCAGATCAGTCGGAATGTGGAGGCATACATGGATGATATTGTGGTCAAGTCCCGGAAAGGTTCCGACCTGCGGGCTGACCTTGCCGAAACCTTTGCCAACACTAGTAGAAAAAGGGGCTATGGTCCAGGCCGCCTCAGCCCCTTAGTCCCGGTTCAGTCTAGAACCGGGACTAATGTGAGCAGTGGTCCCGGTCCGTGCGGTTAAGGCATTAGTCCCGGTTCATCTAGACCTTTTGGTCCCGGTTGGTGGGATGAACCGGGACCAATGGGCCTCGCTCCTGGCCCACAACTATTGGTCCCGGTTCATGCCACAAACCGGGACTAAAGATTAGACCTTTAGTCCCGGTTTGAGGCACGAACCGGGACTAATGGGGATGAGACCTTTAGTCCCGGTTCGTGCCACGAACCGGTACTAAAGGTCCCATTTTGAAACTATACCCCCCCCACCCCCGTGGATCGCCTTTTCAGTTTTTAAAAAAATAAAAGAAAATGATGGAAATGTCAAAAAAATAAAAGAAAATAAGTTTCTCATGTGATATGTGGTCTAGTTGTTGGGAAAATTTGCAAATGTGAATTTTGACTTTATTTGCAAAATCTCTCTAAAATTTGTAAAAATGGGCATAACTTTTGCATACGAACTCGGATGAAAAAGTTTTTTATATGAAAAATCATCTACTCGAAAAGTTACATCCGATGGAGACCGCCTATGGCCTGTTTGCAAATTTCTAGAATCCTCAAATTCCAAAAGGAAAAAAAGTTATGCTCAAATTTCAGTTTTTTTAAATTTCAGTTTTTTTAAATACTTATTCAAGAAGTATTAGTGTTACTAAATAATTATTCAAGAATATTAGTGTTATTAAATAATTATTTCACCTTTTTTGAATTTTGGTCAAATCTGGTCAAACTTGGTCAAACAATGGTCAAACTACTTATTCAAAAATATTAGTGTTACTAAAAAAATTATTGTTTTTTAGAACAATAGTTTTAAACTCAAATAGTGAAATATGTGACTTCATGCTCAAGCTAAATTCCTGAGGGTTAATAGGATTGACATCTTACTATTGTCAGGAAAACAACAAGTGCAGACTTGGAAACGAGGGAGAATAGAACCCGGAAGTTAAGCGTGCTCAGGCTGGAGTAGTGAGAGGATGGGTGACCGTTCGGGAAGTGAGATGATTTGGAATGATGAGGGGTGATTAGAGATTAAATTGAGCAGTGATGAGGGGTGATTAGAGATTAGAGGTTAAAATAATTCAGAAATTTGAAAATAAAAAATTTCAAAAAAAAAATCAGGAAATTTCCTTTAGTACCGGTTGGTATTACCAACCGGGACTAAAGGTGGACCGGCCACGTGGAGGGCCTTTAGTCCCAGTTCTGGATTGAACCGGGACTAAAGGGTCAGGGCATTAGTACCGACACTTTAGTCCCGGTTCCAGAACCGGGACTAAAGGCCCTTACGAACCGGGACTAAAGGCCCTTTTTCTACCAGTGCAACCTTAGGAGGTACGATATCAAGCTCAATCCATCAAAGTGCACTTTCGGGGTTCCAGGTGGAAAGTTACTCGGTTTTCTCGTTTCCGAACGGGGGATCGACGCCAATCCTGAAAAAAATGGCACCATACTCCAGATGAAGCGTCCTGTACGCGTGCATGATGTCCAAAAGCTTACAGGCTGCTTGGCCGCCTTAAGTCGATTCATTTCTCGACTCGGTGAAAAGGCGTTGCCTCTTTACCGACTGATGAAGAAGTCTGACAAGTTCGAGTTGACTCCAGAAGCTGATGCAGCGTTTGCAGAGCTCAAAGCTCTTCTCTCCACCCAGCCGGTGCTAGCTGCCCCAATCAGCAAAGAGCCTCTGCTGCTTTACATTCCAGCCACAGGACAAGTTGTCAGTATAGTACTTACGGTCAAGCGGGAAGAGGAAGGAAAGGCCTTCAAAGTTCAACGCCCAGTATATTATGTGTCTGAAGTTTTGACCCCTTCAAAACAAAGATACCCCCACTACCAGAAGCTTGTATATGGGATTTATATCAGCGACGCCCCACTATCAGAGATCCTGCATAACAGAGACGCAACTGGTCGAGTGGCCATGTGGGCGATTGAACTCCTTCCCTTAGATATCAAGTTTGAAGCAAAGAAGGCTATCAAGTCCCAAGCAATCGCGAATTTCATCGCCGAGTGGATTGAACAGCAACTTCTGACTAAAGTTCACTCAGAGCACTGGACCATGTTCTTCGATGGATCCAAGATGCTGAATGGTTCGGGCGCGGGACTAGTCCTAGTCTCCCCCCGAGGAGATAAGCTCAGATATGTCCTCCAGATTCACTTCGATTCCTCCAATAACGAAGCAGAGTATGAGGCACTTTTGTATGGGTTGCGCATGGCCATTTCACTCAGCGTCCGTCGCCTCATGGTCTATGGCGACTCAGATTTGGTGGTTAATCAAGTGATGAAGGAGTGGGACGTCAGGAGTCCGGCAATGACTGGGTATTGCAATGCAGTGCGAAAGCTAGAAAAGAAGTTCGAGGGGTTAGAGCTCCATCACATCCCCCGACTGAAAAATCAGGCGGCTGACGACTTGGCAAAGATAGGCTCCAAGAGAGAAGCCATTCCCAGCAACGTGTTCTTGGAACACATTCACTCACTGTCAGTCCAAGAGGATCCTTTCACAGAAGAAGCCCCGCAGCCGAAAAGTGCCACAGATCCGACTGAAGTTGAAGTGCCTGTAGTGGTCGACCTAATCATGGAAGTCTTGACAATCACCCCTGACTGGACAATACCGTACATCGCGTATATCCTAAGGAAAGAAATCCCAGAAGACGAGGAAGAGGCTCGACAGATCGTCCGCCAATCCAAGGCCTTCACAGTCATAAGGGGACAGCTGTACAGAGAGAGCGCGACTGGAGTCAGCCAGAAATGCATAACACCAGAAGAGGGTCAGATAATCCTTAATGATATCCACTCGGGGACCTGTGGTCACCATGCGTCCTCTCGGACTATTGTGGCTAAAGCATACCGAGCTGGATTTTACTGGCCAAGAGCAAATGAGATGGCAAAAGAGATAGTCGACAAGTGTGAAGGGTGCCAGTTCTACTCCAACATGCCGCACAAGCCTGCATCAGCCTTGAAGACCATTCCACTCGTCTGGCCCTTTGCCGTTTGGGGATTGTACATGGTTGGTCCACTAAGAACGGGCAGGAGTGGATTCACTCATGTGCTTGTGGCAGTCGACAAATTTACCAAATGGATCGAAGCTAAGCCCATCAAGAACCTCGATGCTGGCACTGCTATCAGTTTCGTTAGAGGGTTAACATTGAGATATGGAGTCCCGCATAGCATCATCACTGATAATGGGTCAAACCTTGATTCGGACGAGTTCAGAGCCTTTTGCGCCTCTCAAGGCACACGAGTCGACTACGCTTTGGTCGCTCATCCCTAGTCGAATGGACAGGCTGAGAGAGCAAATCGTCTGATTCTCAAAGGGCTAAAGCCTCGATTGATGCGCGATCTCAAGCACGCGGCAGGCGCTTGGGTCGATGAGCTTCCGTCAGTTCTGTGGGGATTAAGGGCCACCCCTAATCGGTCGACTGGAAGAACTCCATTCTTTTTGGTTTATGGAGCCGAAGCAGTCCTGCCGAGCGATCTTCTTCATAATGCACCCCGAGTTGAACTTTACACCGAAGATGAAGCAGAACAGGCCCGGCAAGACGCAGTCGACCTCTTAGAAGAAGAAAGGGAGATGGCCATCATCAGATCGACCATTTATCAACAAGACTTGTGCTGTTTTCACGCCCGAAATGTGAAAAGTCAAGCCTTCCAAGAAGGAGATCTGGTCCTCCGAGTGGATCAACAGAAGCCACACAAACTTGCTCCTACTTGGGAAGGCCCCTTCATAGTCACCAGAGTCCTCCACAATGGACCATACCACCTCTACAATGTCGATCGCCAGATCGACGAGCCACGAGCTTGGAACGCGGAACTGCTCCGCCCCTTTTACACCTGAGTTCTCCCTTAGATGAGATGTAATAAGAAAAAATAATTTCTACAGTTCATTTTTATCAAAGACAAGAGTGTTCCAATAATGGCTGTCACTTTGTTTGCATACAAAACCCCCCCAGTGGGCGACTTGGCTGTGAATCCGTTTCGCCTAAGTTTGAAAAAATCCTACCGAGTGGAGAGTAATCCTCCCACTCGGGGGCTTAGCTGCAGTCCAGTACTCGCCTAAGTTCTCCCACTCGGAAACTTAGCTGCAGTCAAGCACTCGCCTAATTTTGAAAAAATCCTACCGAGTGGAGAGCAATCCTCCCACTCGGGGGCTTAGCTGCAGTCCAGTACTCGCCTAAGTTCTCCCACTCGGAAACTTAGCTGCAGTCAAGCACTCGCCTAAGTTTGAAAAAATCCTACCGAGTGGAGAGCAATCCTCCCACTCGGGGGCTTAGCTGCAGTCCAGTACTCGCTTAAGTTCTCCCGCTCGGAAGCTTAGCTGCAGTCAAGCACTCGCCTAAGTTTGAAAAAAATCCTACAGAGTGGAGATCAATCCTCCCACTCAGGGGCTTAGCTGCAGTCCAGTACTCGCCTAAGTTCTCCCACTCGGAAACTTAGCTGCAGTCAAGCACTCGCCTAAGTTTGAAAAAAAATCCTACCGAGTGGAGAGCAATCCTCCCACTCGGGGGCTTAGCTGCAGTCCAGTGCTCGCCTAAGTTCTCCCACTCTGAAGCTTAGCTGCAGTCAAGCACTCGCTTAAGTTTGAAAAAAAATCCTACCGAGTGGAGAGCAATCCTCCCACTCGGGGGCTTAGCTGCAGTCCAGTACTCGCCTAAGTTCTCCCACTCGGAAACTTAGCTGCAGTCAGGCACTCGCCTAAGTTCAAAAAAATCCTACCGAGTGGAGAGCAATCCTCCCACTCCGGGGCTTAGCTGTAGTCTAGTACTCGCCTAAGTTCTCCCACTCGGAAACTTAGTTGCAATCAAGCACTCGCCTAAGTTTGAAAAAATCCTACCGAGTGGAGAGCAATCCTCCCACTTGGGGGCTTAGCTGCAGTCAAGCACTCGCCTAAGTTTGAAAAAATCCTACCGAGTGGAGAGCAATCCTCCCACTCGGGGACTTAGCTGTAGTCCAGCACTCGTCTAAATACAAGACCAAAGTCCCACACGACAGATCAAAACCACGAAGATATTCAGCAAGAAATTAAGTTTGGATAAAGCCTAAAAGGCCCCAGGCCCCAAATCAAAGTACTCGAGCCCTCGGCTCGGCAGAGTTTAAACGGTTACAAATCCACTCGGCATTCCGAGGCAAATTTAAGGAGAAGCATAAAAGTTTTTCATTCCTCAGGTGGAGGACTGGCAGGGGCGACGAACTCATCCAGGTCGATTCCGTCCGCAATACAAGTGGCAGTAGCAATGAAGGTCTCCATGAAGTCTTGAAAGTTGTGCCTCTTGGTATTGGCGACTTGGATGGCAGCCAACTTCTCTTCTCGCGCCTCCTTGCAATGGACGCGGACTAAAGATAGAGCCACATCAGCGCCGCACCGAGCAGAAGACTTCTTCCACTCCTACACTCGGTCAGGGATTCTGTCAAGTCGAGTCATCAGAGACTCGAGATCGTTCTGGAGCGTAGACTCTGGCCAAAGTGTCGGGTCGATCCGCGACATGGCAACCTTCAGCCGAGCCAAGTAATCCACGGCGCCATCGATACGAGATTCCAGTCGGAGCAGATTCATGGCAGCGTCATCATTTACCGGAGAATTGATTGGGTCCAAACCCGTTTCAATCCGCCCAGTCTCCTCTTCAAAGTTCTGGCAAAGCTCTGCATACATGACCCAAGGATAAGTCAATTCTCAGAAACTGAGTTGACACAAAAGAAAACAAGTCAGAATTGAATGCGCACCTTCGAGCTTGGTGTACAACTTCTTGGCGAGGCTCCTCAAGTAGCTCTCCACGTCGTCCCTCCTGCGAGCGACGCCTTCCATCTGCTCGCTCAGGGAGAGGTGCTCCTTCTTCCAACGCGAGCACTCCCTGTTGGCTTCATTCAGAGCGGTCTTCAGCCTAGTATTCTCATCTTCTATTTGGCTGACCGAAGCTAGCTTCTGTTCAGCCAAAGCAATCTTGTCGTCAGCCTCCTTGTGGGCAGCAGCCAAGTCCCGATCCTTCTTCGCCAGGGCCTCGCTCAGTTCTCCCGCAAAAGAAACGACGATTGGTTCAGAAACAGCAGAAGGGTACTCAAGCCTAAAAACAAAACCAGTCGACAAAGTCGTCTTACCAGCAACGCCATCTTTGACCTTCTGCAGCTCTGTTCTAGCCAGCTCCAGGTCGAGGGTTAGTTGAATCCGCTACTTCTCCAACTCAGTGTAGCGAGACGCAAGTTCACAAGATTTCTGCAAAAGGAAAAATCAGTTGACAGACATCCAAGATAAGTTGCTTCCGAGTAACTGAGGAAAAAAGGTGACGTTTCTAAGACTATAGCCGAATCAAAAACATTTGACAGTAGTCTCGGGGACGACACCCAGTGGGTGCACTCAGCGTGCCCCCACTGGTTTGAAAAAAAAAGTCGACTGTCCGCAGCCGACCGGATACAGATCCATTTGACATGGCTTGACCAGACCAAGAAAAGGAATACAGATACAGAAACACAATGTAAAGACTACAGTCGACTGCCGGCAGTCCACCGTAGTCTCGGGGACTACACCCAGTGGGTGCACTCAGCGTGCCCCCACTAGTCCAAGAAGGGGTAAACACACCAAGCGGGTGTACAGATACAAAGATCTTCAAAAAAAGAGGGGGAGAAAGACTCTTCAAACGATCAAGTGTCAAGTCGACTGACCTGGACGTTGCTCTGAAGCGCCGAACTTGCGTCATAGGCTGCCTGGCTTCCCGAGCCTTCTTCACTTGCTCCATCATGACCCCCGCCTGGCGTATAGCCTCCTTCGCAGCAGCCACTTCGTCCTCAGGGACGGGGTATGCGACAAAAAGCGAAGTTGGATCTACAATCAACGCCGAAGGCTGCGCACTCGACAAAGGATTGGCAAAGGTCACAGAAGCCCGAGCGGCATTGCCACCATCCCGAGCCATGGTCTCAGGCGCCGGGGTAGGCTGGGGACTCCTGTCAGCCGACGACCTCTTCGTCCTCCTCATCCTCAGCGGTTCGTTGTCGTCGTCATCCGGGAGGTCGACAACATGAGGAGGGGCTGCGAGGGAAACTTTCAATCGACCAAAATCGCAAGAAACAACCAGTCGACTCAAAAACAGGACATCAGTAATCGTACCAGGGTTGGAGGTAACAGCGTCCCCCATCTCTTGGTCGTCGTCCTTCCCAGAGACCTCAGAAGTAGCAGCACTGCAAATTTCGAAAAGTCAGTCAGTTGGCTCAATGAATCGACCAAGGACCCATCCACGGTCGACGAAAGAAAACAAGATTTATTACCCGGAAATGATAGGGACGGCTATCTTCATCTTAGGTAGAGCCTTGGGCGGCTTGGACAGCGTCGTGCGTGGTTGCTTGGAGACCTTCCCAGTCGGTGTTGGAGAAGAAGTCCGAGGGCGTTTTGACGATGCCCCAACATGGGCAGTCGCCTTGCCACGTTCCTGCGCCGGGTCGTGTGCGAGCTTGGATCGCCTCTCCGGGCGGGGGGGGGGGGGGGGGTTCGACCTCCTCCTCCTCCTCTTCGCTGGAGAAAACGTCATCGCCTCCCTCTCCTTCACCATCAGACTCCCACTCGTCTTGGTCATCCCCGCTCTCGCCTCCGCTCCCTTCCCCTTCCTCAGTCGACCCCTGCGCCCCGTTGGGCGTCGAGTACATCTCAGTGGTCGCCTGGAAAACAGCAGACAAAACGAAAGTCAATCGACCTACTCAAAAGAAGGCCAACGCAGAAAACGAAGATTTCAGTCGGGAGCATAAAGACACACCTGGTCGACTTCATACGAACTGTCGAGTGGAATGAGCCTCCTGGCTCCTCGGGGGTTGTCCTTGTTCCCCGTGATGCTTGACAGCCACCCCTCCAACATCTCGTCGGTGACCTCCTCCGGGTGGATCCGAGTGGTGTCCTCGAGGCCAGAGTACAGCCACATCGGGTGGTCACGAACCTGGAGCGGTTGGATTCGCCTCTTGAGGAAGACTTCCAGCAGATCCATTCCCGTCACACCCTCGCGGACAAGTTCAACCACTCGACCCGCCAGTACCTTGACCTGGGCTTTTTCTTCCGCGTCACCTTCAGAGAAGCAGGCTTTTCGGCTCGGTCGAGAGAGAAAGGTGGGAGCCGAGTCAACTGCCCTGGAGTCGCCTGGTCCTGGCAGTAGAACCAAGTCGCCTGCCAACCTCGGACCGACTCCAGGAAAGTAATGGATGGGAAACAGCTCTTCCCCCTCGTCTGGATCGCCAAGCCCCCACACAACTGGATCACTTGCGTCTTCTCATCACTCGACTTGGCCTTCTTGACCGACTGAGAGCGACAAGTGAAGATATGCTTGAAAAGCCCCCAGTGTGGGCGGCAACCCAGGAACGCCTCACACATAGAAATGAAAGCGGCGAGGTAGACGATGGAGTTCAGGGTAAAGTGATGGAGCTGCGCTCCAAAGAAGTTCAAGAAGTTGCGGAAGAAAGAATGGGGCGGCAGAGAAAACCCTCGGTCGATGTGAGTGGCCAGAAGCACGCACTCACCGTCGCGAGGTTGGGGTTCGATCTCTCCCCCCGGAAGACGCGCGGCTTTGTGGGGAATGGCTCCCCCCTCAACCAGGTCATCGAGATCCTCCTGCCGGAGCACCGATGGCATCCAGTCGCCCTGGATCCAACCTTTGGGCAGGGCCGTCCGGGAGGAAGATCCGCCGCGCGCAGACTTCTTCCCCTTCACCGCCGCCGCCGCCTTCTTCGCGCGCTCCAGAGCGGTCATCTTGCCCTTCACCATCGTTGCCGGCGAGATCTCGAGCTGGTTTGTGGTGGTTGGGCGAGAGCAAAGGCAGCGGAAGAGGTTACGAAGAAAGAGAGGAAGAAGGAGAAGAGAAGAGCACGCGCACTGTTGGGGGACTCCGAGCCGGCAACTTATAAGGGGCCGCTTCCGAGTGGCTGACCAGTAGGCCCAGGCTATCCAGTCAAATCCCGTAGCAGGCGCGCGCGTAGTACGTGGCAAAAAAGGCTGCGCGGAGATCGAGGAGCCTTCGCATTGTCACTTCCGATTACTGCGGCCGCTCCGTTCCGCGCGCTTCCCAAAAAATCCGAATCCCGTGATATCCGGTGGCTGCAGAACAACTTGTCAAAACAGAAATCCCGCGCGCACCGGCGCTCGGTACCTCACAGGTAAAGAAATCCACTCGACGAAAGGCCTGGAACGGATCAAGGCGACTGAAAGAGGTTAATGACGTCATCCGTGACAGTCGACCCAGAACGAAGCACTCATATAACCCGAAGAATCAGTCGAAAAGGTCCCTAACCCCTTTTCTCACTCTAGCCTCGATCCATTCGGGGGCTAATGATGAAGCTATGTACCTACGGTAGGGGCACGGACCCGTCCTAAAGAGCCCTACCCGAGGACATCCCTAGAAGAAGTCACCTTTCAATCATCTTGAAGGTATCCCGCTCGACGGGTTCAAGACACTCGACCAAGAAGCTATCACTCGACCATGAAGCCAACCAGTCGACTGAACAAAAGACCTAAAGTCACTCCGCAAGGAAACGGTCGGCTATTAAGTAGTCTTTATGGTCATTATAGCACTTCATTAGGGGCGTTACTAGTAACGCCCAACCTTAAATGTACCTTAAACCCTGCATTACTGAGGGCAGGAGAGGGCCGGCGAACTCTATATAAGCCACCCCCCTCCTCAGTATGAAGGGTTCGCACCCTTGTCATCTACACACGCATAATCCAATCGACCGCCTCCGGGCACCGAGACGTAGGGCTGTTACTTCCTCTGAGAAGGGCCTGAACTCGTAAACCTTGCGTGCTTAAAACTTCCCAATAGCTAAGGTCTAGCCTCTTCATACACGCCCCCCTACCTCACTGTCAGACTTAGAACCACGACAAGACCCCCTTTATAGGAGGGTGAAAATCCAACTGTTATGTGCTCAGCCCGCACACGAGCGGTACTACCGCTCCACGAGCGGTACTACCGCTCAGGTGGAAGAAACAGGGAAAAGGAGCAACAAAACATGAACCTTAGGGCGATAGTACCGCAGGAGACAGCGGTACAACCGCTAGGTTAAGCGGTACTACCGCTCCCTTCGGCGGTACTGCCGCGCAGAACGAAGGGTAAAGGGAAAGAGGGAACCGGGTGGTACTACCGCGGAGGAAGGGCGGTACTGCCGCTAAGGAGCGGTAGTGCCGCACTACTGCCGCAGAGAGGCACCGCACAATCGGACACATAAAAAGACCCCTCGAATCGACGCGGTAGGGACCTGGTAAGCCAGCGGTAGTAATGCTGCGGTGTCACCGCCGGTACTACCGCAGCGGAGCGGTACTGCCGCTTGTGACCCCTCAGTGGTACTACCGCTGGATACCACGGTACTACAGCTGGGACCCTGACAAAACCACACTCAAGAAAACAAGAACTGCCATAACTTCTGCATATGAGCTCCAAATTGAGCAAACACAAGCTTGTTGGAAACAAGATGACGAGTAGCATCAAAACAGCAACTGGTTATGGTACGAAGAGGCAGGGGAGGTATGCCTAACAAAAAAGGAGTGAAACCTCCAACCGAGAAGAATTGGCAAAACCTCCAGGATCGAAAACAACATAGAAGAGGCATGCGAACTCCGTTTTTGATGAACTCAAGCTTGTCATCAAGATGACCATAAGCTCTAAGATTCACAAAGAGAATCAAACAAGAACCAAGAAATATGATGCAAGGATGCAATGGTTTGAGCTCTCTACGAATGATACGATCAAGCTAATCATCGAGAGCCCCCCTTGATAGTACGGCAATCGATCGTATAACCCGGTCTCCCAACTACCATCATGAGACCGGTAAAATAGAAAACCTACCAAGGGCAAACCTTTGCCTTGCACATGGTCCATTTGAGCTAGATGATGACAATCTTGACTCCCTCAAGTTGGACCACCTTTCTTGATTGGGTTGACTCGATGAAGACTAGTTGATTGCTCCCCATACTCCACTATGGGTGAGCCATTCTTCCGCACATCTTCACAAGTCCATTGTCACCACAAAGGACGGCAAGCTTCAAGCATTTGATCTCTTCGTGATGCTCCACTTGAACTTGCACACCGCAACCTTTCTTGATTGTGTTGACTCGATGAAGACTGGTTGATTGCTCCCCCATACTCCACTATGAGTGAGCCACTCTTCCGCACATCTTCACAAGTCCATTGTCACCTCAATGGATGGCAAGCTTCAAGCATTTGATCTCTTCGTGATGCTCCACTTGAACTTGCACACCGCAACCAAACCCCACAAAGAACCTTCACGAAGACCATGGGTTAGTACACAAAGCGTAATTGGCAATGCTTACCATACCATGGGATCACTTGATCCCTCTCGGTACATCTTCTACGCTTTGTGGGTTGATCAACTTGATTCACTCTTTGACTTAGTCTTGATCAACCTCTCACAAGACCAATCTTTAGGTAATTCCTTGAATAGCACCTTGGTCGACACAAACTCTCCTTGAACCCAACACATGTACTCCAAGAAAAGCCTATGGACAAAACCTTCAAATATACCTCAAGGCAACCATTAGTCCATAGAGATTGTCATCAATTACCAAAACCAAACATGGGGGCACCGCATGTTCTTTCAGTGTGTATATATGGGTGAAAGAAGTACGTCGGTGGACCTCCGGGCTGTCCACGAGGGAGGGGGGTGCGCCCCCCACCCTCGTGGGCAGCCCGGGACTCCCCTGGTGAACTTCCGGTACTCCGTGGGCTTCTTCCGGTCCAAAAATAGGTTCCGTGGAGTTGCAGGTCAATTGGTCTCCGTTTGATATTCCTTTTCTCCAAAACACTGAAATAGGCAAAAAAATAGCAATTCTGGGCTCGGCCTCCGGTTAATAGGTTAGTCCCAAAAGTAATATAAAAGTGGAAAATAAAGCCCAATATTGCCCAAAACAGTAGATAATATAGCATCTAGTAATCAAAAATTATAGATACATTGGAGACGTATCACGCACGCTGTCCATCTCCTATGCCATGTCTTCCTTCTGACCGTAGAGAAAGTAAGAGCATCTCTAGCCGCCACCCCAAGAAGCCCCCAAGCCACTTTTTGGGCGCCAACGGGCAAAAAAGGCCCACTCGGGCACCCAAAGACCCGATTTTCGCTAGATTTGGCGATATATACGGCCGGTGCTCCCACCCCAGACCCAGACCCCTGGGGGCAGCTGGGGACGCTGGCAGTTGCTTTTTGCATGCACAGGCCCACTACCAGCCCCTCTCTCACCCCTCTCTCTCCTCTCTGCTTTCATTTATCTCGTTTCTCTCTCCCCTGCGTGCCTAGCGTGCATTGCTGCCTGCTGTGGCCGGCCGCCCATGCGCCTCTAGCCAGCTTCGCCGCCTCTGGCTCGCCGCTAGCCGGCCTGCCCCACGAGCCGACGGACTCCGCCGCCTCACCCACGAATCGCGCCGGCCCCACGCGCTGCTGCGCCCCCGGCCGGCTCCGCCTCGGCTGGCCGGCTCGCGGGCTCCCGCAGGCGGCGCCACGCCCGGTCTCCTGCGCCACCCCGCCGGCCTCTCGAGCTCCCTGCCGCGTTGCCGCTCCTCCAACCGCCTATCCGCGCCCTCCCGCTGGCCTCCCAAGCCCTTGCCGGGTCGCCGCGCCTTTGGCCGCCTCCCGACGCGCCTACTGGCGGCTTCGCACGTGCTTTGTTGCCGGGTCGCCGCCCGGCCTCCACTGCTCCATGCCGGCCCCGCTCACCGCCTCGCGCCAGCCGGTTTCCCACTCGCCGGCTGGTCGGCTGCCGCCTCAGCCGCCCGGACTACGTCGGGCCGGGCTCCGCAGCCACACGGGCGTGCACGGGCTTGCATGCTGGCCGCAGTCGCCGCTACTACCTCTCGAGCATGCGTTCGTTTTCCCTTCAAGAGGAAAGAGTGATGCAGCAAAGTAGCGTAAGTATTTCCCTCAGGTTTTGAGAACCAATGTATCAATCCAGTAGGAGGTTACACGCAAGTCGCCTAGTACCTGCACAAACAAATAAGAACCTTGCAACCAACGTGATAAAGGGGTTAATCCCTTCACAGCCACTTGCAAAAGTGAGATCTGATAGAGATGATAAGATAAATATTTTTGGTATTTTTGTTGTATAGATTAAAAAGTAAAGATTGCAAAATAGTAAACGAGATGCGATATAAATAAAAGATATATAATATGATTGAAAAGAGACCCGGGGGCCATAGGTTTCACAAGTGGCTTCTCTCAAGATAGAATATCTTACGGTGGGTGAACAAATTACTGTCAAGCAGTTGATAGAAAAGCGCATAGTTATGAGAATATCTAGGCATGATCATGTATATAGGCATCACTTCCGTGACAAGTAGATCGAAACGGTTCTGCATCTACTACTATTACTCCACACATCGACCGCTATCCAGCATGCATCTAGAGTATTAAGTTCATAAAAACAGAGTAACGCATTAAGCAAGATGACATGATGTAGAGGGATAAACTCGAGCAATATGATATAAAACCCATCTTTTTATCCTCGATGGCAACAATACAATATGTGTCGATTCCCTTTCTATCACTCGGATCGAACACCGCAAGATTGAACCCGAAGCTAAGCACTTCTCCTATGGCAAGAAAGATCAACCGAGTAGGCCAAATCAAACTGATAATTCGAAGAGACTTGCAAAGATATCAAATCATACATAAAAGAATTCAGTGAAGAATCAAATATTGTTCATAGATAATCTTGATCATAAACCCACAATTCATCGGATCTCGACAAACACACCGCAAAAGGTATTACATCGAATAGATCTCCAAGAGGATCAAGGAGAACTTGGTATTGAGAATCATAGAGAGAGAAGAAGCCATCTAGCTAATAACTATGGACCCGAAGGTCTGTGGTAAGCTACTCACACATCATCAGAGAGGCTATGGTGTTGATGTAGAAGCCCTCTGTGATCGATTCCCCCTCAGGCGGAGTGCTTGAAAAGGCCCCAAGATGGGATCTTACGGGTAGAGAAGGTTGCGGCAGTGTAAATAGGGTTTCATGGTGCTCCTGGATGTTTTCGGTGTATATGAGTATATATAGGCGAAAGAAGTAGGTCGGTGGAGCCACGAGGGCCCACGAGGGTGGGGGGCGTGCTTACCCCCCTAGGCGCGCCATCCTACCTCGTGGACGCCTCGTTTCTTCCTTGACGTCCACTCCAAGTCTCCTGGATTGTGTTTGTTCCAAAAACAATTCTCCCGAAGGTTTCATTCCGTTTGGACTCCGTTTCATATTACTTTTCTGCGAAACACTGAAATAGGCAAAAAAACAGCAATTTGCACTAGGCCTCCAGTTAGTAGGTTAGTCGCAAAAATAATATAAAATTGCATGATAAAGGCCATTAAACATCCAAAACAGATAATATAATAGCATGGAACAATCAAAAATTATAGATACGTTGGAGACGTATCAAGCATCCCCAAGCTTAATTCATGCTCATCCTCAAGTAGCTAAATGATAAAAACGAAATTTTTGATGTGGAGTGCCTCGTAGCATAATTCTTAATGTAATTTTCTTTATTGTGGCATGAATGTTCAGATCCAAAAGATTCAAAACAAAAGTTTAATATTGATATAAAAATAATAATACTTCAAGCATACTAACAAAGCAATCATGTCTTCTCAAAATAACGTGGCCAAAGAAAGTTATCCCTACAAAATCATATAGTCTGGTTATGCTCTTTCTTCATCACACAAAAAATTTAAATCATGCACATCCCCGGTTTCAGCCAATCAATTGTTTCATACTTTAGTACTCTCAAACCTTTTCAACTTTCATGCAATACATGAGCGTGAGCCATGGACATAGTACTATAGTTGGAATAGAATATGGTGGTTGCGGATAAGACAAAAAGGAGAAGATAGTCTCACATCAACTAGGCGTATCAACGGGCTATGGAGATGCGCATCAATAGATGTCAATGTGAGTGAGTAGGGATTGACATGCAACAGATGCACTAGAGCTATAAGTGTATGAAAGCTCAACAAAAGAAACTAAGTGGGTGTGCATCCAACTTGCTTGCTCACGAAGACCTAGGGCAATTTGAGTAAGCCCATCACTGGAATATACAAGCCAAGTTCTATGATGAAAAATCCCACTAGTATATGAAAGTGATAAAATAAGAGACTCTCTATCATGAAGATCATGGTGCTACTTTGAAGCACAAGTGTGGTAAAAGGATAGTAACATTGTCGCTTCTCTCTTTTTCTCTCATTTTTTGTTTGGGCCTTTTTTATGGTCTCTTTTCTTTCTCTTTTTTTATTTTATTTTTCGTCCGGAGTCTCATCCCGACTTGTGGGGGAATCATGGTCTCCATCATCCTTTCCTCACATGGGACAATGCTCTAAAAATGAAGATCATCACACTTTTATTTACTTACAACTCAAGAATTACAACTCGATACTTAAAACAAAATATGACTCTATGTGTATGCCTCCGGCGGTGTACCGGGATATGCAATGAATCAAGAGTGACATGTATGAAAGAATTATGAATGGTGCCTTTGCGACAAATACGATGTCAACTACATGATCATGCAAAGCAATATGACAATGATGGAGCGTGTCATAATAAACAGAACGGTGGAAAGTTGCATGGCAATATATCTCGAAATGGCTATGGAAAGACCATAATAGGTAGGTATGGTGGCTGTTTTGAGGAAGGTATATGGTGGGTGTATGATACCGGCGAAAGGTGTGCGGTATTAGAGAGGCTAGCAATGGTGGAAGGATGAGAGTGCATATAATCCATGGACTCAACAATAGTCATGAAGAACTCACATACTTATTACAAAAATCTACAAGTCATCAAAACAAAGTACTACACGCATGCTCCTAGGGAAAGGTTTGGTAGGAGTTAACCATCACGCGATCCCGACCTCCACACATAAGGAAGACAATCAATAAATAAATCATGCTGCAACTTCATCACATAGAGGTTCACCATATGTGCATGCTACGGGAATCACAAACTTCAACACAAGTATTTATCAAATTCAAAACTACTCAACTAGCATGACTCTAATACCACCATCTTCATATCTCAAAACAATCATAAAGAATCAAACTTCTCATAGTATTCAATGCACTTTATATGATAGTTTTTATTATACCTATCTTGGATGCTCATCACTCAAGGACTAAAATTTTAACCAAAGCAAATTACCATGCTGTTCTAAAAGACTCTCAAAATAATATAAGTGAAGCATTGAGAGATCAATAATTTGTATAAAATAAAACCACCACCGTGCTCTAAAAGATATAAGTGAAGCACTAGAGCAAAATTATCTAGCTCAAAAGATATATGTGAAGCACAAAGAGTATTCTAATAAATTCTGATTCATGTGTGTCTCTCCCAAAAGGTGTGTACAGCAAGGATGATTCTGGTAAACTAAAGACCAAAGACTTAAATCATACAAGACGCTCCAAGCAAAACACATATCATGTAGTGAATAAAAATATAGCCTCAAGTAAAGTTATCGATAGACGAAGATGAAAGAGGGGATGCCTTCTGGGGCATCCCCAAGCTTAGTCTTTTGGTTGTCCTTGAATTTTACCTTGGGGTGCCTTGGGCACCCCCAAGCTTAGGCTCTTGTTACTCCTTGTTCCAAAATCCATCAAATCTTTACCAAAAACTTGAAAACTTCACAACACAAAACTCAACAGAAAATCTCATGAGCTCCGTTAGTGTAAGAAAACAAACCACCACTTTAAGGTACTGTAATGAACTCATTCTTTATTTATATTGGTGTTAAATATACTGTATTCCAAATTCCCTGTGGTTCATACCCCCCGATACTAGCCATAGATTCCACAAAATAAGCAAACAACACACGAAAAACAGAACCTATCAAAAACAGAACAATCTGTAGCAATCTGTAACTTCCGAATACTTTTGGAACCCCAAAAATTCTACCAAATTAGGAAGTCCTGGTTCATTTGTTTATTAATATTCTACAAAAATAATCAATTAAAAAGCACGTTTCTATGATTTATGAAAACTAATCTCGTGCGCGCAAAAGTTTCTGTTTTTCAGCAAGATCAAATTAACTATCACCATAGGTTATCCTAAAGGTTTTACTTGGCACAAATACTAATTAAAACACAAAACCACATCTAACCAGAGGCTAGATGAATTATTTATTACTAAATAGGAACAAAAAGCAAGGAACAAAAATAAAATTGGTTGCCTCCTAAAAGCGCTGTCGTTTAACGCCCCTAGCTAGGCATAAAACAAGAATAGATCTAGGTATTATCATAATAATGGTAAGGAAAATTGCAAAAACTCATCTCATATTCCCTACGTTCATCAGCAAGTTTTCTTTGTGGCAAGCAAAAGTAATCAAAAGGGCTAAATTTAATGGGACAAAAGTCCCCAAGATCATGCTCGGGAGGTATGGGTTCCTCCTTTGGCCTCTTATATTGCACAACCAATTCATCATTATAAGCATTCTTTTGGCAAAAAATCATGAGCCTTTGTTCAAGAGAAAAGCCTAACCCATTGTTCTGAATAGCAAAATGATCATTAAGTTCGGAGATTCTATCAACTAGAACATCGGTAGGAACCTTTTTCCATAGGTTTTCGTTATAAGGAACATGATTTAAAGATTGTGAACGCATTATGTCCTCTTGATTAAAAAGGATAGCTTCTATTGGAGGACGACCAGCGTCCACCCTATAATGCGCAAAAATTTCTTTAGCCTCTTTCATTATAAATCTGAACTCATGTGCCAAAAAGATAATAGCTACGCGTTTAACAGAAGAATGCTCAATATGGCAAAATTCTAGAAAAATCCTTTGTATGCAAGGATGCAAATGAATAAATTGTCTTTCAAGTTCAACTATGAGCAAGGATATTGCATCCGCAAGACTACTAGTTCTATGAAGAATAGACCCACCCATAGTGGGCAAGGCACTGGCACAAGTAAAGAAATCTTGAATAACTCAGCTCCCAATAATATTACCACTACCGATCCGAAACTTTTTAGTGTGTAAAATAATAGGTTCTTCAAGAGGATCATCAAAAGCATCAAAGTTTCCCACGTTATTACTATTATCCTTATCAACGTTAACCTCCTCCATTTCAGACATGATGGCAGCAGATTGCACAAAGGACAAGCGCACAAGAGGTAAGCGAAAAGAGACGAAAGGAAAAAGGGCGAATAAAATGGAAAGGGTGAAGTGGGGGAGAGGGAAACGAGAGGCAAATGGGAAATAATGTAATGCAAGGGATAAGAGTTTGTGATGGGTACTTGGTATGTCTTGACTAGTGCGTAGATCTCCCCGGCAACGGCGCCAGAAATTGGCGAGTTGTTGAGAGATCAAATCTTGAATTGACTTGGCATAAGCCTCCCCGGCAACGGCGCCAGAAATCCTTCTTGCTACCTCTCGAGCATGCATTGGTTTTCCCTTGAAGAGGAAAGGGTGATGTAGCAAAGTAGCGTAAGTATTTCCCTCAGTTTTTGAGAACCAAGATATCAATCTAGTAGGTGGTTACACGCAAGTCGCCTAGTACCTGCACAAACAAATAAGAACCTTGCAACCAACGCGATAAAGGGGTTGTCAATCCCTTCACGGCCACTTGCATTTTTTGTATTTTTGTTGTATAGATTGAAACGTAAAGATTGCAAAATAGTAAACGAGATGCGATGTAAATAAAAGATATATAATATGATGGAAAAGAGACCCAGGGGCCATAGGTTTCACTAGTGACTTCTCTCAAGATAGCATATCTTACGGTGGGTGAACAAATTAAAGTCGAGCAAACGATAGAAAAGCGCATAGTTATGAGAATATCTAGGCATGATCATGTATATAGGCATCACGTCTGTGACAACTAGATCGAAATGATTCTGCATCTACTACTATTACTCCACACATCGACCGCTATCCAGCATGCATCTAGAGTATTAAGTTCATAAGAACAGAGTAACGCATTAAGCGAGATGACATGATGTAGAGGGATAAACTCAAGAAATATGATATAAACCCCATCTTTTTATCCTCGATGGAAACAATACAATACGTGTCAGTTTCCTTTCTGTCACTGGGATCAAACACCGCAAGATTGAACTCAAAGCTAAGCACTTCTTCTATTGCAAGAAAGATCAATCTAGTAGGCCAAACCAAACTGATAATTTGAAGAGACTTGTAAAGATATCAAACCATACATAAAATAATTCAGTGAAGAATCAAATATTGTTCATAGATAACTTGGTCATAAACCCACAATTCATCGGATCTTGACAAACACACCGCAAAAGGTATTATATCGAATAGATCTCCAAGAGGATTGAGGAGAACTTGGTATTGAGAATCAACGAAAGAGAAGAAGCCATCTATCTAATAACTATGGAACCAAAGGTCTGTGGTAAACTACTCACACATCATCGGAGAGGCTATGATGTTGATTTTGAAGCCCTCCGTGATAGATTCCCCTTCGGCGGAGCGCCGGAAAAGGCCCTAAGATGCGATCTCACGGGTATAGTAGGTTGCGGTGGTGGAAATAGGGTTTTATTGTGCTCCTGGATGTTTTCGGGGTATATGAGTATATATAGGCGAAAGAAGTAGGTCGGTGGAGCCACGAGGGGCCCACGAGGGTGGGGGCACGCCTACCCCCACTAGTAAAAAACAGGGCTTTGGTCTAGGCCGGGTCAGCCCATTAGTCCCGGTTCTGTCCAGAACCGGGACCAATGGGGGCATTGGTCCCGGTTCGTGGGCCCAGGGGGCCGGCCGGGCCACGTGGGCCACTGGTCCCAGTTCTTCTGGACCTTTTCGTCCCGGTTGGTGGGATGAACCGGGACCAATGGGCCTTGCTCCTGGCCCACAACCATTGGTCCCGGTTCGTGCCTCAAACCGGGACTAAAGATTAGACCTTTAGTCCCAGTTTGTGCCACGAACCGGTACTAAAGGTCCCATTTTCAAACTCTACCCACCCCCCTGTGGATCGCCTTTTCTGTTTAAAAAAATAAAAGAAAATGATGGAAATGTCAAAAAAATAAAAGAAAATAAGTTTCCCATGTGATATGTGGTCTAGTTGTTGGGAAAATTTACAAATGTGAATTTTGACTTTATTTGCAAAATCATCTACTCGAAAAGTTACATCCGAATTTTGAAGTGTAGCTTGCACTTAGTATTCTCCATGATATCATCCACGGGGTATCTATCCAGCATTGCGTCGCCCGGGGCGGAACCCACGCTGCTTCTCGGCATGGATGGGGCGGTGCTATCCACTAATGCTGGATCATCCGGTAGCTGCTGCAGCTGCTAAGACCCCCATTGCTGGCTAAGTGAGTCGATATGCTCCTGCTGTCGCTGGAATTTGACTGCCAAGTCCGCGTGCTCGTCCAGGTATTGGAGAACCTGCCGCCCTCTAAAGCAACCATGTAGCAATGGACGTGCTCTTCCTCCTCCCTAACACGGTGATGTACCACCTCTAGCGGGGCCGGCTCCCTCCGCACCGAAACTGGCCCACGCGAACGCCACCAAACAAGATCAGGGTGGACGACGGGACCCGGGGCCGGGTTCCTCATCAAGCGGTGCGCCCCTCCAGGCAGCACCTCCAAGTGCCAGCCCAGCAGAACCCAGTCCCGGACATGGGTCAGCCGGACGTCGTCGCGGACGGGTCGACGGCCAGGATGCGGGCCGGGCATCGTCAAGAACAAATACTAGCTATATGCCCGCAAAAAGTAACATTTTTTTAATGATTGAATTTTGATAACTAAAATTTCTAACATTTCTATATAACTAACATTTCTAACAATGCTATATAACTAACATTTCTAATATTTCTATAACTGAAAAACAGAAAGAAAAAAATTATAACATTTCTATATAACTAACATTTGTATAACATTTCTAATATTTCTATAACTAAAAAAAGAAAATTTATAAATTTTTTATAACTATTTCTATAACTAAAAAATAAAAAAAATTCTAACAATTCTAACTTTTTATAACTATTTCTATAACTAAAACAGAAAAATTTCTAACAATTCTAACTTTTTTATAACTATTTCTATAACTAAAAAACAGATAAATTTCTAACAATTCTAACATTTCTATAACTATTTCTATAACTAAAAAAGAGATAAATTTCTAACAATTCTAACATTTCGAACATTGCTATATAACTAACTATTTCTATAACAAAAAAAGAAAAAATTCTAACTTTTTTATAACTATTTCCATAACTAAAAAACTAAAAAAATGTATCTGTGTGTGTGCTCAACGGCGAGGCGAGAGGCAATGGGGGGCGGCATCGGGGACGGCGACGACGGGGATGGCGACGACGGGGACAGGGACGGGGCGGCGACGACGGGGACGAGGATGGGGCGGCGACGACGTATGGGGACGGGGATGACGCGGGACGGGTCGGGACGGGGTGGCGGTGACAACAGGGACGACGGGGACGAGGATGACGGGGCGGCGACGACGAGGATGGGGCGGTGACGGGGGCGGCGACGAGGGATATGGAGACGGGGGCGGCGGGCGACGGGGCAGAGGAGAAGAAGCAGATGAGAAACTAAATTTTTTGAAGTGTTTAGTTATATAGGATGGACCTTTAGTACCGGTTGGAGCCACCAACCGGTACTAAAGGCCTATTTTGGCCAGGCCAAGTGGCGGGAAGCGCAACCCCTTTAGTACCGGGTGGTGGCTCCAACCGGTACTAAAGGCCCCCCTTTAGTACCGGTTGGTGCCACGAACCGGTACTAAAGGGGGTGCACTGGCGCAGGTGCGGTGCGGCAAGTTCAGTCCCACCTCGCTAGCCAAGGGGTGTCCGCACTGGTTTATAAACCCCCGTGCGGTAGCTCTCTCGAGCTCCTCTCCAAAGCAGGCCTACTAGGCCTACATGTTTTGTGCTGCCCTATGGGCCTACTAGGCCTTTGCGGGCTTGCATCCTGGCTCAACAACATGTTGGGTTTCTAGTCGTATGCAGGCCGCTCTGGCCCAGTGGGCGGGCTTTTTTTATTTGTTTTTTGCTTTATTTATTTTTGAGTTGTTTTTTGTGTATTTAGAGTTTCTTTGTGAATATTTTTGCTTTAGGTACAAAAAATTACAAAGTTTCTATTAGTGCCCGTAGTTTTCAAATTTGAATAGTTTAAATTTTGAATTATTTGAAATTAGTGTGAATCACTAGATTCTGAATAACTTAACTTTGAAAATCAGCAAAGGCATGAAAGAATTTGTTTGCACATAAAATTTCTTCACGTTTCAAATGCCAAAACACATAACTACCCTAACTATTACAGAGATTCCCTCCTGGGTGTGAAACACAGAAGAAAGTGATGATAGTGAAGCCGATCACATCCCAGATCTTTGGGTGTGAAACTTTTTCTTCACGTGTGTCCCTTTCCGCCGTAACCATGGAAAATCTTCATCATTTAACAGGATGCTCGGGTCAATATTCACTGTGAATGGAGCAATTTCATCAGACTTTTCATAATCTTCTGACATGTCTGTCTTGTCATCCACTCCCACGATGTTTCTCTTCCCAGAAAGAACTATGTGCCGCTTTGGCTCATCGTACGATGCATTCGCTTCCTTATCTTTTCTTTTTCTCGGCTTGGTAGACATGTCCTTCACATAGAAAACCTGTGCCGCATCATTGGCTAGGACGAATGGTTCGTCTGCATACGCAAGATTGTTGAGATCCACTGTTGTAATTCCGTACAGCGGGTCTTCCGTTACCCCGCCTCGTGTCATATTGACCCATTTGCACCGAAACAAATGGACCTTCAAACCACGTCGATAGTCAAGTTCCCATATGTCCTGTATATAACCATAATATGTTTCCTTTCCCGTCTTGGTTTCTGCATCAAAGTGGACACCACTGTTTTGGTTGGTGCTCTTCTTATCTTGGGCGACCGTGTAAAATGTATTACCATTTATCTCGTACCCTTTGAAAGTCATTATATTCGAAGATGGTAACTGGGACAGAAAGTACAGTTCATCTTCAATAGAGGTGTCATGCATGGTACGTGTCTGCAACCAGCTAGCGAAACTCCTAGTTTGTTCACGTGTAATCCAGATATCAGACCGCTCCGGGTGTTTGGAGCGTAGCAAATTCTTGTGTTCATCCATATACGGAGCCACCAAGGCGGAATTCTGTAGAACTATGTAGTGTGGTTCAGTGAGAGAATGTCCGTCCATACATATTATTTGTTCCCCTCCTAGCGTGCCTTTTCCATTCAGTCTGCCCTTATGCCGCGATTTTGGAACACCAATCGGCTTAAGGTCAGGAATAAAGTCAATACAAAACTCAATGACCTCCTCATTTTCATGGCCCTTGGAGATGCTTCCTTCTGGCCTAGCATGGTTATGGACATATTTCTTTAAGACTCCCATGAACCTCTAAAAGTGGAACATATTGTGTAGAAATACAGGACCCAAAACGTTAATCTCTTCGCATAGGTGAACTAGGACGTGCGTCATGATGTTGAAGAAGGATGGTGGGAACACCAACTCGAAACTGACAAGACATTGCACCAAATCATTCTCTAACCTTGGTATGATTTCTGGATCGATTACCTTCTAAGAGATTGCATTGAGAAATGCACATAGCTTCACAATGGCTAATCGAACGTTTTCCAGTAGAAGCCCCCTCAATGCAACCGGAAGCAGTTGCGTCATAATCACGTGGCAGTCATGATACTTTAGGTTCTGGAACTTTTTCTGTGCCATGTTTATTATTCCCTTTATATTCGATGAGAAGCCAGACGGTACCTTAATACTAAGCAGGCATTAAAAGAAGATTTCCTTCTCTTCTTTGGTAAGAGCATAGCTTGCATGACCCTGATGTATGCCGTCTTTTCTGTGCATACGTTGCTGGTCCTCCCATGCCTCAGGTGTATCTTTTGTCTTCCCATACATGCCCAAGAAGCCAAGCAGGGTCACACAAAGATTCTTCGTCACGTGCATCACGTTGATTGCGGAGCGGACCTCTAGGTCTTTCCAATAGGGCAGGTCCCAAAATATAGATTTCTTATTCCACATGGGTGCGCGTCCGTCGGCGTCATTCGAAACAGGTTGTCCACCTGGACCCTTTCCAAAGACCACCTTCAAATCCTTGACCATATCATGTACATCAGCACCAGTACGGTGGCGAGGCTTCGTCTGGTGATCCGCCTCACCTTTGAAATGCCTGCCTTTCTTTCTTACGGGATGCCTACTCGGATGAAATCGACGATGTCCCAGGTACACATTCTTCTTACAATTAGCCAAATATATACTGTCGGTATCGTCCAAACAGTGTGTGCATGCGCGGTATCCCTTGTTTGTCTGTCCTGAAAGGTTACTGAGAGCCGGCCAATCATTGATGGTCACGAACAGCAACGCCTTTAGGTCAAATTCTTCCCCCATGTGCTCATCCCACGCACGTACACCTTTTACATTCCACATTTGTAAGAGTTCTTCAACTAATGGCCTTAGCTACACATCAATGTCGTTGCCGGGTTGCTTAGGGCCTTGGATCATGCACAACCAAGGAGGAAGGTTAGACAAACATAGAGTCACATGCCAGGTGCTATGGTTGCTGCTCTGCTCCCCAAAAGGATTACTGCCATCTGCGCTTAGACCAAACCATACGCTCCTTGCATCATCTGCAAACTCCTTCCCATACTTTCTTTCGATTTTTCTCCACTGCGACCCGTCAGCGGGTACTCTCAACTTTCTGTCTTTCTTACGGTCTTCTCTGTGCCATCGCATCGCCTTGGCATGCTCTTTGTTTTGGAACAAACGTTTCAACCGTGGTATTATAGGAGCATACCACATCACCTTGGCAGGAATCTTCTTCCTGGGGCGCTCGCCCTCGACATCACCAGGGTCATCGCGGCTGATCTTATAGCGCAATGCACCGCATACCGGGCAAGCGTTCAAATCCTCGTACTCACCGCGGTAGAGGATGCAATCATTAGGGCATGCATGTATCTTCTGCACCTCTAACCCTAGAGGGCAGATAGCGTTCTTTGCTTCGTACGTACTCTCGGGTAATTCGTTGTTCTTTGGAAGCATATCCATTATCATTACCAGCAATTTTCCAAATCCCTTGTCAGATACACCATTCTCTGCCTTCCATTGCAGCAATTCTAGTGTGGTGCCCAGCTTTTTCTTGTCACCTACGCAATTCAGGTACAACAATTTTTTGTGATCCTCTAACATGCGCTGCAACTTCTTTTCTCCAAATCACTTGCGCAGTTTCTCTTTGCATCGGCAATGTCCCGACCTAGATGATCAATGGGCTCATCTAATGCCTCTTCTTCAGCTTCTTCCCGCATTGCCGGATCGGCTTCTTCCCGCATTATCGGCTCAGCTTCTTCTCCCATTGTTGTATCATCGTATTCAGGGAACCCATGGCCAGGATAGCTATCGTCGTCCTCTTCTTCTTCATTGTCTTCCATCATAACCCCTCTTTCTCCGTGCTTGGTCCAAACATTATAGTGGGGCACGAAACCGGACTTAAACAGGTGGACGTGAATGGTTCTTGACTTAGAGTAATTTAGACCATTCTTACAGACAGCACATGGACAAGGCATAAAACCATCCACCTGCTTGTTTGCCTCAGCCGCAAGCAGAAAAGTTTGCACGCCATTAATGAACTCGGGAGAGCATCGGTCATCATACATCCATTGTCGGCTCATCTTCAATACACAGTACCAAAAACACCAAATTAATACAAGTTCATACATAAATTTCATACAACACTTAAATGCAACAAACAAATAACTCTCTAGCTAAAGCATTTAAATGCAACAACAAATGCGATCAAGATCGCAACCAAGGTTACAATTGATCCAACAGCATAATGATACCAAGCCTCACTACCGATGGCATATTTTCTATTCTTTCTAATCTTCAAGCGCATTTTCTCCATCTTGATCTTGTGATCATCGACGACATCGGCAACATGCAACTCCAATTCCATCTTCTCCCCCTCAATTCTTTTCAATTTTTCTTTCAAGTACTCATTTTCTCTTTCAACTAAATTTAACCTCTCGACAATAGGGTCGGTTGGAATTTCCAGTTCACATACCTCCTAGAAAAAATATCTATGTCAACTTGATGGGCATAATTTGTCATAAACACGAAATGCAACTAGTTTTAAAAGAGAATATATATACCACATCCGAATCATAACAAGGATGAGGGCCGACGGGGACGGATATCAAAACCATGGCACTATGTATAACAAACAACGTACGGGTAAGTTAATTATACGAGTAACTATATATCCAAATCACACAAACATCAATTTTCATATAAAATTTCATGAACAAGAGGCTCACCACAAGGTGGTGCCGGCGACGGGACGGTGCGGGCGATCGACGGTGGTTACGGCGGAGATTTAGAAGGCACTAAGTAAACCACACCTACATATGCAAACTAAGTGTTATTTTTGACCTCAAATTGCATATAAATCAAATACTAGCACATATAATTCCTCCCAAATTGCTAAACTCACAAATTAAACACTATATAAAGCATTGCAAGAGCTAATCTAGCAATGAGAGATGAAAGGACAAAGTTGCTAACCTTTGTGATCATTTGAATCGATGCGGACCTTCAAATCTTGACAAATTTTGGGCAAAATGTATGATGAGCTCGAGAGGAAGAGGGGAAGAACATAGAGGGCGGGGAAAGGGGAAGAACAAAGCGAGCTCGGCGGGTGCACGAAGGGTTTATGTAGGACGACCTTTAGTACCGGTTCGTGACACGAACCGGTACTAAAGGTGCTAGAGGGGCCCCAAACTGACAACATCCTGCCACCACTCTCATTAGTACCGGTTCGTGGCATGAACCGGAGCTAAAGGGTCACCACGAACCGGCACTAATGAGAGCGGCCCGGCTAGCCGCTGGAACCGGCTCTAATGTACACATTAGTGCCGGCTCTAATGTACACATTAGTGCCGGCTCTAATTCAAACCGGCACTAATGTGCTTCACATTTGACCCTTTTTCTACTAGTGATTGTGACATTTTGCTTCGCTACGGGAAACACTTTGCTTGATTTCAGCGCAACTGCACAAAATGAAATTGGATTTCCTATTCGTGTTGGCAGATTTGTAGGTGATCTTGTGTGCGTCATGACAGGTTGGTACTTGCCTTCATCCACATGATCGTGTAGTGTGTTTTGAGATGATGGGCTACTTGTATTGATACTGTTTTAAATAAATGATGAATTGAAGCTATTGTATTGCTGTCTTTTCCCATTAAGTAGTGAACAAAAATGGGACCAGCCCAGACATGATGCTTGTTGCTTTGTTACAACAAATTCAGCATCACCCCCTTTATAAGCCAGTACTTGATGCCACTCTCAGAATTAACTACTGAATCTTATTTCAAAACTGCAACACTTGTTAGGGATTGGCGGGATTACCATTTCTGTTAGGGATCGGCCGGAGTACATGTTTAAGAAATGTATTGTTCAGATAATGTCTTTGTTATTATATATCAGTTACAGACTTACAGTGTTTTACAAATGGTACTATCTTGCTTTGTAGTTCTTTCTACATGTTTAACCAAGGTATTGTTAAGATAATGTCTGTGTGAAAATGAATCAGTCGCATTGTTTTAGGAATGATACTTTTCTGCTATTTCATTCTTTATACATGTTGAAACAAGGCATTGTTAAGATAATGTCTCAGTTAATATGAATGAATCACACTGATTGAGAATTGCTACTCTCCTGCTTTGTTTCCCATTAAGATAAGGTAGATCAGTAGATGTTTTTCTTCTAGGAGTACAAGTCATCAACCGTTATTTCTCAGTAATTGTTTCCCTTATACCTTTTGTTGCTTACAGGGATATCAAAATTAAAGCCCGGTTTTATTCCGACTTCGATTTTAGTTCAACTGCACAAAAGGAGCCAATGTGTCCAAGGCAAACTGTTGCATTACTGGGTCCAGTTGGTCGTTCCACTTTGCAGAAAGAAGTAGTCACTGTTTGCGCTACATTACAGAAGGAATGACCGAGAAGCTTTACAGAGTATTATTAGACACCGGTGACATGACTAGTCTGCAGAGACCATTGGCAATTTAACAACACGTGGAGTGCCTCCACGATCATAGGCATTACATATTTTGAATGGGAAAAGCTAGTCAAAGTTTAATCATTGATGTTAGCAAGAAGCGACAGGACTCCACGATCATAGGCATTACATATTTTGAATGGGAAAAACTTGTCAAAGTTTAATCATTGATGTTAGCAAGAAGACGTTAGTTTAATATATTGGAATTGGAAAACCTTGTCAAAATTTGCTCATTCATGTTAGCCAGAAGACATGCATTTGATATTTTTGAGTGGGACGCCCTTGCTGTGAGTAGCGTCTAGTGTTTTTTCCTATTCCTGTGTTCAGTTTAGAAGTAAATAGTTACTCTGCTGAGATGTTCCTATGTTAAGAGTTTGTTCTGAATATTGTCTATGTAATGCCAGGCCTTGTGTTTGATTGCAAAGTTGAGCTTGGAATGTTGTGGCATGCGGCATCACGAGCTGTTCACCGTGCCTCATGAGAATAATGCTTCGTATTGTTTTGCATGTCGATCTAATGCAAGTGATTTGCTTGTTAAGAAGATCATCCTCTTTTGTTGTTTCCGTGCTTAAGAAGTTCATCGTCTAATGTTTCATTCATAGCCTATACAACAAGTCGGGTAGGTTAGACGTGAAACCATATGATCTTCCGACCAACTCATGATATTAGGCCGTGATTGGATCGTCGTTTTCCAACCAAAACCGCTTGTAAAACTGACGCTTGTAAATTAAAGCAGATGGTGTCGGGCGAAGGCGCTTGGTTGGTCGATTTCGACTAGTAAAATATCGGAAGTACTTGACACACGATAAAAATGATGAAAGACACTCGGACGATTGCTAATCCAACCGTTAGCTGTTGTTTCAGCCTTGCCCATGGATGGCATGATACGCACGTCATGCATGTATCGTCTAGTAATGTCGTCCATATAGCAGTGCTCATAAAATATACACTGGTCTGTCAAATTACACGCGTAACCCGCCGGTTTTACTTACAGACCTCGGGCCCTCGGTTTCATTACGCCTGTATTTTACGCGTTGTTTTTGATGACGAGTAAATTACACTTGTATGTTAATACAGGTTTGAAATAAACCAGAGCTCCCAAGCGCGGCCTTACCGTTTCATGTCGTCTCAGTTTCTCGAAGGTGCTCATAGGTGTCCGATGATCCTGGCTTCCTGAATGAGTAGCGGGCGCTGTATCAGACCATCCGTAGGCCCGGCGAGGCCCTCTCTATTGTCCTTCGAGTTGTTGTGCTCGCCGTGGCGCTGAGCATTGTTAACATCGTCAACGAACATGAGGATTCAGGAGATGACTTTATTTTGACTGGATGACACTAGGGACCCACTAGGGCCATAGCCGTACGTACGCAAGTGCCTCCTTATTATGTACAACTATATTTTTTTGCTTTCTCCTGGTTTCCTGATATCACGGTCCCACACCATTGTCAACCTATGTAGTCAATATAAACGAGAGAATTGCACAAGGTGCGGCCGACAGCTGGGACCAAGCAGCTCGAGCAGTATTTGTGTTTTTGAGGCATGAGCACTGCAGAGTTTTTCTTGGCGATGATTTCGTTGTTGTTCAGAGGAGAGCAGGGTATTAACTGGGCGGGCTGTGGCCCGTCTAGCCCAGGCCAGATATCCAGCCCAGATACTAATTTTTTCAAGATGAAAATGGCTAGCCCAGCTATACGCCTTTTTGAGGAATACACAGGCAAGGTCAACTTGTTATTCTCCGCCCCGCTGGGCTGCAAATCTTTCCTAGGAGGGATGCATTAGGCTTAATAGGAAAATGGTCTTTAAAAAATAATAAATGGGATGTAATTATAAAAACTGGGCAGTAACTATAAAAAAATGCACCAAACACGAAATTAGTTTATAAAATATTATTTATGGATTTTGAAAATCTTAAATTTTCATTGTTGCACGCGGAATGTTTCGTTAGATTTTTACCTAATACAAATTTATATTTAATCTGACTAGAAATTTCGGGATAAAAATATTTCGGAGCCCATCAAAATGTGGGAAATATTATTGAATTCTGTCTTCAACGGTTGGTTGAAATTATTAATCATTGTCCTAGCTAGAAAATGGGCTGTACTTTTAACAAACTGTAAATGGGCTGTCGTAAATTCCATTAGAATTCCAAAATGGGTTGTACATTCTTACAAAACGTAAATGGGCTATAAGTTCTCTGCCACACACTTTTTGGCCTACTAAGTGACGCGTCCCCTAAAAAAAATAAGTTGACGCGTATGCAAGGCTTTGCCAACTTATTATAGTCAACACACGGTTCTAGTAGTGGTGGCCGTTGGATGTCTATCCAACGGATGTCGTGCTTCTTCTTCAATCTCGGATATTCTTAGCTTTGGCCGCCCAAAAAATGATTCCTCCCCCTAACATCTAGGGCGCACCATTTCAGAGGCTGACCTGTGGGCCTACTAAGTTGGAGCGTACCAAGGGCTTTGTCAACTTAGTCAATAATAAACATTTCTAGCTTAAGTGACCGTACGATGTCCATCCAACGGCTGTAGTGCTTCTTCATCCTTTGGTCTTCTTGGTCCAGCCGCCCAAAGCAGCGCCAGTCGTGCCGCCTGCTCCTGCCTCCCGTGGCCGGCTATGTTGCCGCGGAGGCCTCACCGCTGGCCAGGCCATCCCTCC
Source organism: Triticum monococcum (assembly GCA_034509565.1). Taxonomy (NCBI): domain Eukaryota; kingdom Viridiplantae; phylum Streptophyta; class Magnoliopsida; order Poales; family Poaceae; genus Triticum; species Triticum monococcum. The sequence goes on along the minus strand of CM067843.1, from coordinate 776,385,921 downwards.
ACTCACCCACACCCCCTGTTATTCTGCGGCGACGATAGCCTCACACCGCAGCCATACCAGTGAACCCTCGTACTCCTCTCCGCGCGGGCTTCCGCTGTTGCATCTTCCTCGGCTCTGCGTCGTCCCCTTCCTAGGCCTCACCGTCGTCCAGACCACCATTCTGGCGCTCTTAGCGCGACGTGGTCAACATGGTCAACGACCGACTTCCATCGGAAGAGTACTGTACGTGGAGAGGCTGACAGCTGGGTCCAGGAGGCCGCAAGGAAGTGCCTCCTTATTACGCGCAAAATAATTATTCCTCCACTGAGGGAGTCCTGGATTAGGGGGTGTTCGGATAGCCAGACTATACCTTCAGCCGGACTCCAGGACTATGAAGATACAAGATTGAAGACTTCGTCCCGAGTCCGGATGGGACTTTCCTTGGCGTAGAAGGCAAGCTTGGTGATGTGATATTCAAGATCTCCTACATTTGTAACCGACTCTGTGTAACCCTAACCCTATCCGGTGTCTATATAAACCGGAGGGTTGTAGTCCGTAGGACAAGAATCAACTCCATATACAACAATCATACCATAGGCTAGCTTCTAGGGTTTAGCCTCCTTGATCTCGTGGTAGATCTACTCTTGTACTACCCATATCATCAATATTAATCAAGCAGCACGTAGGGTTTTACCTCCATCAAGAGGCCCCGAACCTGGGTAAAACGTCGTGTTCCCTGCCTCCTATTACCATCCGGCCTAGACGCACAGTTCGGGACCCACTACCTGAGATCCGCCGGTTTTGACACCGACATTGGTGCTTTCATTGAGAGTTCCTCTGTGCCGTCGCAACCAGGAAGGATGCCCTCTCCCGTCTTCAAGGACGGTGCCGTCGCTAAGGGAGCCTTGGATGTTAGCCAAACACTCCGGTTAGGTGGTTTCCTCATGACCGCCTGTTCGGCTGTTGCGCCGACGGTGACCTCTCGGGTCATCAAAAGCAACCTACACGTCAGCTCGGAGTTCGCCGAGCAACTAGATCCAATGGAGCTCTCTTCCGTAAACGGGCTCTTGGATCATATCGCCGCCCTGGGGGTCGCTACGGATTACGACCAGGTTGGGCTTAAACCCGATCTAAGAGAAATTAACTCTCCCCAAGTCACCCACCATGTTGCCGTGGTAGAGGCGCAGTGCGGCGGCCCTTTATCTATTTTAAGGACCATCTACGTCCGAATTCCCGACCCCTCCAAACCGGATACCCGCGGAGAAGAAGATGTAACTCAAGACCTCAGCTTAAGATCAGGCAATGGGCCGGACTCGCTGGACAACATCCAAGAATCCGAACTTCAAAATTCGGAAACTCTTCGGCCTCCGAATCTTGGATCGGGTGAGGTCTCGGATTTAACGCCACCCACCCACCCAAATAAAAGCGATCTCTCCCAAGTCAGGCAGAGGCCCGACGAAACAGTACATCATTACTGGGCCAGATTCCTCCTGGTTATGAACAGGACAAAGGATTGCCGCGAGGGAGACGCAATATCAATCTTCTGCAATAATTGCACGGACGAGGGAATACTTAACGCCATAAGCCATCGTGACATCACACGCTTCGCTGACTTGGCGTCCATAGTACAAAAGTACTGTGCTATGGAAAGTGTCTGGAAAACCGAAATAAAATTTGGGGATAATCCGGCCTTGAATAGTAATCCCGTCTGAACTAAGAGGATGCATCATCATAAGACACCCGGGATAAATAGCAAAAAACCAAAACCCTCTACAGGACGTGGAACCGTACTGGAAAGGTGGCTTGATGGATCCTGTAGAATTCACAGTACAGAGGACGCCACACCAACTCACAGCCTTAGAGCGTGTTGGATAATCCGGCAGGTAGCCAAAATTGGCGAGGACCTCTTAAATCGGGACACCGCAGAAAACCAGCCCAAGGACACCGGTACCGTTCTCACAGTCTTCGAGACATTCGCATCAAACAATATGCGACAGAGAAAACTCCGCAGCCTCGCCGAACTCTATCAAGTTGCAACAATAAATCCATGGAGCGACACTGCTATCACTTTCAACGCAAGTAATGAACCTAGATTCCGAACAGCCCGAGCACCAGCCGCATTGGTCCTCAGTCCCATTGTGGACGGCTTTCACCTCAGCAAGCTGCTCATGGATGGAGGCAGCGGACTGAACCTCATTTATGAGGAACCCCTTCAAAAATGGAAATAGACTGGAGCCGCGTCGAACGAAGCAGCACAACCTTAAGAGGAATAATCCCTAGTCAGGAAGCACGCTGCACATGAAAAATCACACTAGATGTGGTGTTCGGCACGCCAGATAATTACAGGTCCGGAGAAGCACGTTTCAAGTGGCCCCGTTCAAAAGCGGGCATCACGCCTTACTAGGGCGGGAAGCATTCACAATCTTCCAAGCGATACCCCATTACGGGTACATGAAGCTTAAGATGCCCGGGCCTAAAGGAATTATCACTCTAGCTAGTGATCCGGACATAGCACTCCGCGCCGAGAACAAGACGGCCGCATTAGCCCTTGAGGAAATATCCGAAGCCTTAGCGGCCGAGGAACTGACTGCGCTGCGCTCCACGGTCAACGGGGATGATGTGATACTCGACAAAAGATCCAAATCCACATCCTTCAAGCCAACTGACGAAATAGTCAAATTCCAGGTCCATCCAACAGACCCCAATAAAATAGCTTCCATCGGGGCACGATTGAACCCCGATGTAGACGCCGCACTGCGAGAGTTCCTATGAGAGAACTGGGACATTTTCGCCTGGCACCCTTCAGACATGCTAGGGATCCCACGCAGGCTGGCCGAACACAGCTTAAAATATCCTAAAAGGATTCAAACCTATCAAACAAGCTCTTCGGCGTTTTTCCGAACCTAGGAGACATGCCATGGGAGAAGAGCTAGCCATGCTATTGGAGGCCGGATTCATTAGAGACATAAAACATCCGGACTGGCTAGCAAACCTGGTGATGGTACCAAAGAAGGACAAATCTTGGCGCCTGTGTGTCGACTTCAAAGACCTTAACAAGGCTTGCCCAAAGGATCCTTTGCCCCTCCCCCGTATCGATCAAATTATCGATGCCACCGCAGGACACGACTCGTTGTGTTTCCTCGACGCATACTCCGGTTACCATCAATCAAGATGGCGGAATCAGACCAAGCTGCAACGGCATTCATCACACCATACGGCCCATTCTGCTTCAACACAATGCCCTTCGGGCTAAAAAACGCCGGCGCAACATATCAGCGCATGATCCAGACCTGTCTGGCAAATCAGATCGGCAAAACAGTAGAGGCATATGTGGATGATGTGGTCATCAAATCAAGACACGTCGAATCACTAGTAGACAACCTGAGGCTCACATTCGATAACCTCCGACAATACGACATCAAGCTCAATCCGGAAAAATGCGTCTTTGGCGTTCCAGCCGGAAAGCTCTTGGGCTTCATTGTATCCGGTAGACGAATTGAAGCAAATCCAGCCAAAATCCGAGCTTTGTCACAATTGGATATCCCAAAGGACCTCAAACAAATACAAAAATTAACCGGATGCGTGGCGGCTCTAAGCCGCTTCATCTCCCGTTTGGGAGAGAAGGCACTGCCCCTTTATCGCCTCCTTCGGTGCACCGAACACTCCGAGTGGACGGATGCCGCCACGGCCGAACACGAGGAAATAAAAGCCACATTGGCAACAAACCCAGTCCTGGCCGCGCCAAACACCAGCGAACCAATGCTACTGTACATTGCAGCAACACATCAAGTTGTCAGCGCAGTGCTAGTTGTCGAGCGGGAAACGGACGGACACAAATTCCCCCTTCAAAGGCCAGTCTACTACGTGTCCACTGTCCTCACTCCATGCAAATCACGGTACCCACATTATCAAAAAATAGCATACGCGGTATTCATGGCATCCTGAAAGCTACGACACTACTTTCAAGAGTGTTCCATAACAGTAGCCTCGGAAGTACCACTTAACGATATTATCTACAACCGCGATGCAACGGGACATATCGCAAAATGGGCCATCGAGCTCCTCCCGTTTGACATAACCTACAAGCCACGGCGAGCTAGGAAATCGCAAGTTTTGGCCGAATTCGTCGCAGAATGGACGGAGGCCGAACTCCCTAAAGAGTACGGCACATACTCAAACTGGATCACGCATTTCGACGGCTGCAAAATGTTGGCCAGACTGGGGGCTGGTGTTGTTTTGACGTCCACCATAGGGGACACGGTCCAGTACGTACTCCAAATTATGTACACGGACTCCAACAACGCAGCCGAATACGAGGCCCTTCTACATGGCCTCCGGATGGCAGTATCCATGGGCATTCAACGCCTAGAGGTACGCGGGGATTCGAACCTCGTGATATCCCAAATAAATGGCGACTTCGACGCCAAGGACCCAAAAATGGCAGCTTACCGCAATGCCGTCCCCAAAATGTCAGCTCGGTTCGAAGGGCTGGAGTTTCACCATATAGCCCGAGAAAACAATCAAGCAGCGGACGTCCTGGCACGAATCAGAGCAAAACACGATTCAGTCCCCCCAACATCTTCTTGGAAAGATTGTTCAAGCCATCTGTAGCATGGGAGGGAGAACCCGTAAATAACAGCCCGGACCCAGCCGGAACACTCGACGCCGAACATACTGACACAATTGGAGGTTCTGCCAATGAAATTACACCTTCAGCCCAAGACATAATGGCGGTCATCGCCCCGTGGACAGAACCATTCCTAGCCTACCTTACCAGGCAGGAACTCCCGGAGGACCAAAACGAGGCCCGCTGCATAGTGCGACGATCTAAAGCCTACAGAGTCCGTGAGGGAGAGCTTTACAAGAAAACCACTACCGGAGTCCTTCAAAGATGCATCTCCGAAGAGGAAGGGCGGAACCTCCTGGCTGAAATTCATGCCGGACTCGGTGGTCACCACACCGCTGCTCGGTCCCTTGTTAGCAAGGCTTTCCGTACAGGCTTTTATTGGCCGACGGCCCGAGCAGACGCTCAGGACTTAGTCCAACGATGTGCTGGTTGCCAACTTTTTGCCAACCAAAGCCATATGCCACCCACCGCACTTCAAACTATACCAATCACCTGGCCTTTTGCGGTCTGGGGGCTTGACATGGTCGGACGCCTTAAAGGTGGGACCGATAGGAAAAAATACTTACTGGTCATGGTGGATAAATTCACCAAATGGATAGAAGCCAAGCCTGTTAAAACGGCCGAATCCGGACCTGTCATAGACTTCATATCCGGGGTTGTACACCGTTACGGCATCCCCCACAGCATCATAACCGATAACGGTACAAACTTTACCGCCGACGAGGTAAAACTCTGGTGCAAAAACATGGGCATCAAGCTCAATTATGCTTTCGTCTATCACCCACAAACCAACGGCCAGGTCGAACGAGCAAATGGTCTTATCATGAGCGGCATTAAACCCAGACTAGTGCGGTCCCTTAAGGAGTCTAACACGCATTGGGTAGAGGAGCTCGACTCCGTGCTCTGGGGGCTGCGGACCACGCTGAATCGCACCACCGGATACACACCGTTCTTCATGGTGTACGGCGCAGAGGCAGTTCTGCCCTGTGACATAATTCATGACTCACCTCGAGTGCGCATGTACGAAGAAAGAGAAGCCGAGCTCGATCGGCAGGACAGTCTCGACGCTTTGGAATAGGAGCGCGACGTGGCAAAAGCCCGTTCCGCATTCTATCAATAGCAGGCTCGAGGATATCAAAGCATAGAAGTACGAGCCAAAAATTACAATGTCGGCGAACTAGTTCTACGCCCGCCGAACAAGAAAAAGGACAAACTCAAGCCCAAGTGGGAAGGTCCATTCATAATCGACCAAGTCCTGACTGGCGGGGCATACCGCCTGCGAGATGCGTCGGATAATCGACTCGAGCCGAACCCATGGAACGCCACCCGTCTCCGAAGATTCTACGCCTAGCGCTGGACTCTATGTTTGTCTTCTACCTCTGTCCATTTTTGCATTTTTTCTGTCTTACGTTTCTCTCCTTCCCCTCTTTTCTTTTTTAGCCCTTAAAGGCTCATCCAGTGACGTGCCTATCGCACTCATTATACCTGGGGGCTTCTTTAACAGAAGCTTGTTTATGCGGGCTTCACTCCCAACACATGCGTCAGACTTCCGCATGTACCTTTTTCTTCACCACTATATACATCGATATGACTTATGTTTTGGCCAAGCTGGGTTGCCTGGCTCCTGTGCTTACCCCTACATTCCCGATTGTTTGGCTAGGTGGTAAAGGGAGCACCTCTGCGATTGTTACTGCCGGGTCAGCCGGATGTGTACCTCAGACTGGGTGAAGCCGAAAGCTAGCATTCTTTAGGGAATATTCGGTCGGTGAGATAAAAGATGATCTTTTTTACTCATTTTATGCGCCTCCAGATGCTTTTTCTGTGTCTTTTCACGCAGTCCGGACATGCACTTCAGGGCATGCCTCCCAGCGAAAGGAACCCCTAACGGAACTATTCTCTCTGGAAGATGTTTCTTACTAACCATGTAATATAACATAACTAGTTGGGCACTTGTCTGATAACGCACTAATGACCCCTACGCCTGGTCTCCGCGCATACCACGGTTCTTCTATAACCGCTATGGTATTCGGACACACTTCGGACCGCCACGTCTCGAGGTTGAAGCGAAAAGGTCGGCAACGACAAACGATCTACAATCCGGCTAGAAGGAATTACACATGTCAATTCAAAATTACATAGTCATAATGACTGATTGTATTCCTCCTCTATACCATCTAACAGGCTGTCCAATTTATAGTCCTACTGGGAATACTTTGCGGCCAACTCTACTTGGCCGTATACTAAGCTCACAGGGATCTCCTTCCCGTCAGGCCCCACTGGTCCGACCTCGGCCATGTGGTTCGGGTCAGACTTCGTAAAACGGGTCTTCACCATGGCCCAGGCTTCGCGAGCGCCTTGTCGGCAGGCCGATATCTTCCACAACCGGAAGCGCCGCCGAGCTTCCTTCAGCTTCTCCGCAAGCTCTCCAAGGCTCTCGGGCACGGAGTGGGTAGGCCATAAGGCTTGGGCAACACGTCGCATCGCTTGCCGAATTCACTCGTGCAGTTGCATGAGTTTGGGAAGAAGGTCACCCGTAGAGCCGAGCATCTCCTCTGCAGGACGACCTGTGAGCATACCTACAGACAACACTCTGTTAATCAACTTCCTCGCCGAACTTTTTTTCAAAAGTTCGCTCAAGCACTTACTATAAAGGCCGCGTCGAACCCGTTGATTTCCTTCGTGGAGTCCGACAGCTGGCCACGAACATCTTTAAGTTCGACGTCCAGCTTGGTGTTGGCATCCTGAAGATCATTCTTCTCTCGCCTCACCCTTGTCAACATACTCTCACCGGCCTTTAGCTGGCGTAAGAGTTGTTGCTTGTCCGGATCGAATCCGGCGCCATCTACAATTTAGCTTGTCAGATTAGCATCTACACAGGACAATACTAATCTTTCAAAGTGTTTTTACCTGAGGGGGTCCCTCGGGGCTCCCCTGCTGTGGATAGTGCGGCCTCTAGTTGGGCCTTGCACTTCTCCAGCTCCTAGGACAGTACAGTATTCTTCTCTGTAAGAACCTGCATATTAAATGATCCTTAAATCAGTTGTTCTAACTGTTTCAAGTCTCGGGGGCTACTGGTATATGTATATATTTAACCAAAATTTTCTTACCCGTATGTTCTTCACATACTGCTCCGTCGCTCTGGCTAAACCATTTTGAGCGGCACGGAGGTACGCATCTCCCGCATTAAAGGCATCTAAAGCCTCTTGGGAGGAACAACCGTCGCGTAGAGTTGTCCGGCGACGCCTATGGTTCATGGCACTCTCCACTTCCAAATTTGTGGTGGACAGCCTGTCCGGATCCTCTGTCGGAGGAACGTCCTGTGCGCGCCTTGTATTTGCCTCCGCTTCCTGGCCAGACGTTGGAGCCTGGCTGGTGGAGGCGTGATTGGCAACCTCTTCGGATGTAGTCCGGCGAGGTCTCTTCGTCCTGAAGATAGCACGAACGTTGATATGACCCTAACAGAATAACTCCAGAGAAGCAGAGGAGGCACTATACCTTTGCGCCGGCATCTTAGTCCGGACTTCGTTCCTTTTTGCACTATACCTCTGCGGCCCCTCGTTGGTTAGCCGCCGCAGGTTCGGCCTCCGGCCGTGGAAATCTCCCATGCAAAACGCAGTTGTCGTCAGAAACACCGAGATACATGAGAGGGTAATCCCTCTCAAGCAAATGAAACTCCGGCCACTGTCACCTAGGAGGCCGGGATTAACCCGGGGTAATCAGCCGTGATAGCTACCAAGCTATTGTCCTTGCTCAGCTGGTAGAACACCCCGTTGATAAACTCCACCGCTATGTCCGGATCCTCTTCGGAGTTCGGATCGAGAGACCGTTCTGGGTCCTCGGGCCGTGGAGGGCGGCTGCTGATATTTTTTACCTCCTATCGCAGTTCCTGCATTGAAGTCGTTAGACTATCTATCTAACCACCGGAGTATAAAACAAACGGGCAAGCGAAATTGTTCGCTTACCCAACTTGGAGGGTCGTTCATACTGAATCCGGCCCGCGGATTGGCGTGGAGGAATTACTCCTTTTCTCCCTTGTACAAAAAGGATAAAATCTTTTCTAGAGCGGTGGCCGATTTCGGCCCTTTATGACCTTGACGGGTGGCGTCATCCTCCCTGTTGAATTCCCACATGGGGTGGCCCCGGTATTGAAGCGGTTGCACCCCCCGCATAATGCATGCGGCCATGACTCCAATCATGGTTAATCCGGAATGAGCCAGCAGCCTTATCCGGCCCATCAGATAAAGTACGTCTCTATCGCTTTCTCTCTGAGGGTTCCTCGCATGCCAGCTCATGTGTTTCTTCAATGGATCACTGTTGAACTCAGGGAGGCCGGCCTGAGTAGGGTCCGGTAGCGGGACATCTTCTATGTAAAACCATTCCGAAGGACAGCCCTCGGATGCTTCCTTTGGGGTTCCGGATAGGTATCTGGTCCCGGCGATGCGCCATACTTCGGCTCCGCCCACTTGGTATATGGACCCGTTCTGTGAACGGGGCACTAGGCAGAATAACCTCCTCCACAGTGCGAAATGGGCTTCAACGCCTAAAAATAGCTCACAGAGAGCGACGAAACCCGCAATATGCAATACGGAGCCGGGCGTGAGATTGTGCAGCTGGAGGCCGTAAAACTCCAGAAGCCCGCGGAGGAATGGTTGAATCGGAAATCCCAGTCCCCTTAACAGATAGGGGACAAGACACACCCGCTCTTCTTTAGAAGGATTGGGTGTGCGCTCCGCTTGTTTCCCGCCATTATAGGTGGCGAGACCGGCTCGGACGGGGACCATGCATGCCTGAGGAAGGAATCCTTTGGTCTGAAGCGACGCTAACTCACTATGTGCATGGTGCAACTCTCCCAGTCCCCGGGTTTGGGACCGGAGGGGCGAGGGGAGGAGCTGCTACGGCTGGTCATGATTGAAATAGACCTTTGCTGGAGGCGCTCTGATGATTGCTCGCGGAAGGGAGAAGGTGTGGCTTGGATCTAAATCCCCATCCCGTTAAATAGACGGCTTGTTTATGCAGCTAGGGGTGTGAATGTGAAAACACGCCGACTTTTCGCCTTTGTTCTACACGTGGAAGACGGTCATTATTGGGCAGGAAAGCCGAGGAGCACTACAAGAATCAAACGTTATTCCTACAGGAACACAAGATTTGGAGAAGAACCCGCCTTGCAATGCCGAACAATTTGCGTGCCGGACTCATCGTCATTGAAGCCTGGTTCGGGGGCTACTGAGGGAGTCCTGTATTAGGGGGTGTTCGGATAGCCAGACTATACCTTCAGCCGGACTCCAGGACTATGAAGATACAAGATTGAAGACTTCGTCCCGAGTGCGGATGGGACTTTCCTTGGCATGCAAGGCAAGCTTGGCGATGCGATATTCAAGATCTCCTACATTTGTAACCGACTCTGTGTAACCCTAACCCTATCCTGTGTCTATATAAACCGGAGGGTTATAGTCCGTAGGACAAGAATCAACTCCATATACAAAAATCATACCATAGGCTAGCTTCTAGGGTTTAGCCTCCCTGATCTCGTGGTAGATCTACTCTTGTACTACCCATATCATCAATATTAATCAAGCAGGACATAGGGTTTTACCTCCATCAAGAGGGCCGGAACCTGGGTAAAACATCGTGTTCCCTGCCTCCAGTTACCATCCGGCCTAGACACACAGTTTGGGACCCACTACCCGAGATCCGCCGGTTTTGACACCGACATCCACCTTACAGGAGGGACCCACCGGACGGGCCACCTTATTTCGCGAAAAAACATTTCCCCCCTGACAGCTCGGACCCACCGGTCGGGCCAGCGTATTTTGCGAAAAAAACGTTCCCCCCGATGTCAGCTCGGACCCACCGGAAGTGCCTCCTTATTACGTACAAAAAAATGAATACTCCCCCTGCTAGCTGGGACTCACCATGCTGGGAGGCTGACTTGTCGGCCTACTAAGTTGACTGGAACGGGGGCCTTTGTCAACTTTAGTCAATATGAACGATTCTAGCTAGAGTGACTGTATGATGTCCATCCAACGGCCGTAGTGCTTCTTCAACCTCTGGTCTTCTTGCTCCAGCCGCCCAAAGCAGCGCCGGTCGTGCCGCATGCTCCTGCCTCCCGTGGACGGCTGTGCTGCCGCAGAGGCCTCACCGCCCCCTACTATTCCCACCGCTGGCCAGGCCCTGTGGCGACGGCAGCCTCACACCACAGCCGAACCAGTGAACCCTCATACTCCTCTCCGCGCGGGCTTCCACTGCCGCGTCTTCCCCGGCTTCGCGTCGTCCCCTTCCTAGGCCTCGCCGTCGTCCACCGCCGTGGTGCTCTCCGTGCGGCGTGGTCAACATGGTCAAGGAACGACATCCATCGGAAGCGTACTGTACGTGGAGAGGCTGATAGCTGGGTCCATGGCCACAGCCCAGTTTTTTTGTGATTTGCCAAGCAAGTCGCTTTGACAGGCCTGTTGGGCTGCAAATCTTTCAAGACGAGGAGAGCTTTCATTCGGCTGGCCGAGAAAATGGCCCATCAGTAATGAGAAATGGGTTGTACATTTTTAAAACACATCAAACTGGCAATTAGTTTCAAATATCTTTTTTTCATTTCAAGATTTTAAATTACATTAATTTTTATGCATGGAGAATTTGTAGGATTTTATATTGATATACATTTATTTTTAAAATTAGTTTGAATGTGAGTCAAAATTTCAGGATTAAAAACAGTTCGGACCGCACCGAAATATGCAAAATTTTGTATAATTTTTTAACCGTGGCAATAATTTGGGTTGTAATGCTAACAAAAAGAATATGGGCCCCAAAAAAACCTTGAGAATTAGCAAATGGGCTGAAATTATTAGAAATAATGGCAGATGGGCTGTATGCTATTTTCCACAGATTTGAGGCTTCCTAAAGAAAAGGTTGATGCACAAGCAGTGACTGTTGGATGTCCATCCAACGGCCGTCGTGCTTCTTCAATCTCCACTCTTCCTGCTCCAGCCGCTCAAACAAGCGCCGGCGGGACTACCTGCTCCCTCCTCCCCGCGGCCGGCTGTGCTGCCGCATAGGCCTCACCACCCCACCGTACTCCCATCGTTGGCCTAGCCATCCCTCTACTCACCCACACCTGCTATTATTCTCTGACGACGGCAGACGAACCAGTAAACCCTCGTACAGTCGTACTCCCCTCTGCGTGGGAAACAACTGTCGAGTCTTCCCTGCCTCCGTGTCGTTCCCCTCCTAGGCCTCGCCGTCGTCCACCACCCTGGTGCTCTCGGCGTGGCGTGATCAACGTGGTCAAGGAACGACTTCCATTGGACGTGGACTGTACATGGAGAGGCTGACAACTGGGTCCACGGCCGCAGCAAGGAAGTGCTTCCTTATTACGTGCAAAATAATTATTCCTGCACCTGACAGCGGGGACCCACCAGACGGGCCACCGTATTTTGCGAAAAAAACCTTTCCCCCTTGACTGCTGGGACCCACCAGCTACACCTTCGCACAGAAGGAAGTGCATCCGGGCAAAAAAAAACAAAACGATTCGCCCCCCTGACTGCTGGGACCCACCAGCTACATCTTCGTACGCAAGGAAGTGCCTGATAGTCGGGACCCACCTGGTCGAAGCATACGTAGCATTGTCATTCTGGTCGCGAACGTGTACGTACATATATACTGGTCAATGTAGAGGCGCACACGTGTCGTAGTAGAGGCGCGCACGTAGCATGTACAAGTACGTACAGTGGCTAGGGTGCAAGAAAGAAAATACGGCCACGTATGTGTACATACGGGCGGGGTCTCGAATGCCTACTCGCGCATACATACGGCCAGGAATCGTGTACATGGCTGGGTCGGAACGGAGAAACAGCGTCGTTGTCGTGTTCATGGGGAGGCAACGGAATGCGTGGTCGTGTTCATCGGGAGGGCTTGGATGGAACAAGCGATGGAAACGAGGCCTGGCGTACCGCGGAACGGAGGAAACGGCCTTGTGTTCAACTGACCACATTCGAAACGGGATCCTGTTCATTGGGAGGGGTGTGGTGTACCGCAAAACGGAGGAAACGGACCTCCTACGGTCGAAATGGGGGTTCTGTTGATCGGAAGGGGTGTGGCGTACCACAAAACGGACGAAACGGATCTCCTACGGTCGAAATGGGGGTCATGTTGATCGGGAGGGGTGTGGCGTACCGCAAAACGGACGAAACGGACTTGTGTTGGAGCTCTATGGTCGAAACGGGGGTAATGTTCATCGCGAGGGGTGTGGCATACCGCAAAACGGGACTCCACGGGATACTGTTCATCTCCACCTTCGACCCCCTCCAGCCTCCACGAGCTACTGTTCATCCACCGTCGAACTCCTCCAGCCTCCACGGGCTCCTGTTCATCCAGCCTCCACCGCGCGCTACTCCACCGGCTACTGTTCAACCACCCCTCCACCGTCTACTGTTCATCCAGCCCTCCACATCACGGGGTCCTGTTCAACCACCCCTCCACTATGTACTGTTCATCCTGCCCTCCACGGGGTGGTCCTATTCATCCAGCCCTCCACGGGGTCCTGTTGATCCAGCCCCAACCGGCTCAATCGATCGGGGTCCTGTTCATCCAGAGGCAACACCACGGGGTCCTGTTCATCCACCCCACCGGGAACTGTTCATCCAATACCCCCCCCCCCCCCCCGCCAGCAATGCTCACTGTTCATCCAGAGGCGGCATCGATCGGCTTCAGTTAGCAGCAGTAGCGAAGGAATCGCTCGATCGGGTTCAGTTAACAGCCATCAATCGATCGCTCGGGTTTAGTAACGCGTAGCCTACAGTGCAATCGCTCGGGTTCAGTTAGAGCCCAACGCCTCACTCGGGTTCAGTTAGAGCCAGCGCCTCGCACACACGCACGTACGTGTATGAGAGAAACGCGCATCGCTCGGCCCCTAACCTCCCACCATAACCGGGAACTTCCCGAAATTTTCCTCCCCCTCGCCTCTACCACGGTTTTTTCCGTCATGGACGGCCCAAAGAATGTCATGCAGCTACGTCTCCGGCCCGCCCAGGACGAAAAGCCCATTTTCTCTCATGATTTTTTGTCATAGAAGTAGGAGCCCACCACATCTATGATGATACCGGGTTTTTTCACAATTATCATCATAGAAGTGTCATATGTATGACAGAATTTTTTTTCGTTCAGCCCAAAATGTCACGGATGTGTCTTTTTTTGTAGTGTATATCTATTATGGTGCAACCTACGAGCTACAATGGCTCCCATATGATAAGATTGGTCTCCTAACACAGCATTCCTGAGAATGCTAAGGTCAGGGGCACACATGTGACATGCTTCATCCTTAGCATTTATGCATCTACCGATGAAGAGAGCAAAATAATGTATAGTAGGAAAGTGAATGCTCCCTATGGTAGCTTGCGTTATATCTCTAGATTCCCCTACAGTTATACTAGCAAGAAAGTTTCTAAATTCAGATTTAGGGGGTCCCTAATACTACCCCATTGTGGAAGTTTGCAAGCAGAAGTGCAATCCTCTAAGTCCATGGTATAAGATTTGTCATAAAGATCAAACATGACTGAAGGAGCATTACGCGAATTTGAATACTCAAACCTCCTCACAAATGAGCTTGTGAGATCATGAAACTAGGGGCATTTGTTTGCCTCAAAGTCCTCAAGACCGGCATTACGCAAATATGCCTTAAATTCTTCTTTGATTCCTGCACGATCCATAAAATTTTCCGACGGCCATTCGCAAGGCCGCACTAGAGCGTCTCTTGGTGGTTCCTCGTCAGCATCACGCATAGCAAGCATGGGTCCTTGCTTCTTAGAAGAACCACCATGGAACATCTTCCTAAGCATATTGTTTTTCTCTGAAAAATTTCTGAAATTTTTAGTAACTTCAAACAAAAGTGAACCAACTTCAATAAAACTGATAGCAACTACTCCTACAAGTGCCTAGAACCTATATCAAGCATTAGAACTACTTGGAACCATATAAATTTGACATGCAAGCTCAAGAACATGGTCACCTATGCAGCACAAATTTGCAATGAATAAAGCACTAGAAAAAAAACTAATTGGACCAATGGAGGAGTCACATACCAAGGAACAATCTCCCCAAGCAGTTTTGCGAGAGGTGCTTTGAGAAAGGAGATCAAAAATCACAGCAAAGTGGCCCAGAACTCGTGCTTGAGTTGGTCTTTCGTGTTTGTGTGAGGAAGAAGAATAGGATGTGTGCAGGAATAAGTCGAGGAGGGCCACCATGGGCCCATGAGGCAGGGGGCGCGCCCAGGGGGGTAGGACGCACCCTCCACCCTCGTGACCAGGTGGTAGCTCCCCCCGCGGTAATTTTTGCACTATAAATCCTCAAATATTCCTGAAAAAATCATATTAAATTGGCATGTCATTCTGAGGACTTCTATTTTCGGGATATTTTTATATTGCATGGATAAATCAGGAAACAAACAGAAAAATACTATTTTTACTTTATTTGTACTAAATAACAGAAAGTATAAAGAGGGTACAGAAGGTTGTGCTTCTAGTTTCATCCGTCTCATGCTCATCAAAAAGAATCCACTAACAAGGTTGATCAAGTCTTGTTAACAAACTCATTCCGATTAACATGGAACCGGAGAAATTTCAAATAACACTAAGTTACCTCAATGGGGATATGCACATCCCCTATAATAAGTATGTCATATTTCTTTTTGACAGCAAGAAGAGGAAATTCAAAACCTCCAAATATAATCGATGGAATTTTTCCAATAGAGTTGATACTGTGGACTTGAGGTTGTTTCCTCGGGAAGTGTACCGTATGCTCATTACCATTAACATGAAAAGTGACATTGCATTTTTTGCAATCAATAACAGCCCCTTCAGTATTAAGAAAAGGTCTTCCAAGAATAATAGACATACTATCGTCCTCGGGAATATCAAGAATAACAAAGTCCGTTAAAATAGTAACATTTGCAACCACAACAGGCACATCCTCACAAATACCGACAGGTATAGCAGTTGATTTATCAGCCATTTGCAAAGATATTTCAGTAGGGGTCAACTTATTCAAGTCAGGTCTATGATATAAAGAGAGAGGCATGACACTAACACCGGCTCCAAGATCACATAAAACAGTTTTAACATAGTTTCTTTTAATGGAGCATGGTATAGTGGGTACTCCTGGATCTCCAAGTTTCTTTGGTATTCCACCCTTAAAAGTATAATTAGCAAGCGTGGTGGAAATTTCAGCTTCTGGTATCTTTCTTTTATTTGTAACAATATCTTTCATGTATTAGCATAAGGATTCATTTTGAGCATATCAGTCAATCGCATACGCAAAAAGATAGGTCTAATCATTTCAGCAAAGCGCTCAAAATCCTCATCATCCTTTTTCTTGGATGGTTTGGGAGGAAAAGGCATGGGTTTCTGAACCAAGGTTCTCTTTATTTACCATGTTTCCTAGCAACAAAGTCCCTCTTATCATAACATTGATTCTTTGATTGTGGGTTATCAAGATCAACAACAGGTTCAACCTCTACATTATTATCATTACTAGGTTGAGCATCATCATGAACATCATCGTTAACATTTTCATTAGGTTCATGTTCATTGCTAGATTGTGTTTCAGCATCAGACATAGATATATCATTTGGATTCTCAGGTGGTTCAGCGATAGGTTCACTAGAAGTTTGCAAAGTCCTATCATTTTTCTTTTTCTTCTTTTTAGAAGAACTAGGTGCATCAATATTATTTCTCTGAGAATCTTGCTCAATTCTCTTAGGGTGGCCTTCAGGATACAAAGGTTCCTAAGTCATTCTACCAGTTCTAGTAGCCACACTCTAACAGCATAATCATTTTTCTTACTATTCATTTCATCAAGTAATTCTTTTTGAGCTTTAAGTACTTGTTCCATTTGAGTGGTAACCATAGAAGCATGTTTGCTAACAAGTTTAAGTTCACCTCTAATATTCGCCATATTATCACCCAAGTGTTTAATCATATCGGAATCATATTTCAATTGTCTACCGAAATAAGCATTGATGTTTTCTTGTTTGACAATAAAATTATCGAACTCATCAAGGCATTGTCTAGCAGACTTATAATGAGCAATATCACCTTCATCAAATCTATAGAGAGAATTTACCTTTACTACCTGTGTCGGGTTATCGAGGTCTGGAGGTTCTTCAATAAATAGAGGATTAAGATCATATGTTTCTTCAACAGGCGGTAAATTAAGACAGTGTACTTTTTCAATAGGAGGTAAATTCTTAACATCTTCAGCTTTAATACCTTTTTCTTTCATAGATTTCTTTGCCTCTTGCATATCTTTGCGACTGAGAAATAGAACACCTCTCTTCTTCGGAGTTGGTATAGGAATAGGCTCAGTAATTGGAGCAGGAGCTGGCTCAAGAGGCGCCCAATTATTTTCATTTCTCAACATATTATTCAATATAATTTCAGCTACATCCGGTGTTCTTTCCCTGAAAAGAGAACCAACACAACTATCCAGGTAATCTCTGGAAGCATCGGTTAGTCCATTATAAAAGATATCAAGTATTTCATTTTTCTTAAGAGGATGATCAGGCAAAGCATTAAGTAGCTTGAGAAGCCTCCCCCAAGCTTGTGGGAGACTCTCTTATTCAATTTGCACAAAGTTGTATATTTCCTTTAAAGCAACTTGTTTCTTATGAGTAGGGAAATATTTAGCAGAGAAGGAATAAATCATATCCTGGGGACTACGCACACAACCAGGATCAAGAGAATTAAACCATATCTTAGCATTACCCTTTAATGAGAACGGAAATATTTTAAGGATATAAAAGTAGCAAGATCTCTCATCATTTGTGAACAGGGTGGCTATATCGTTTAATTTAGTAAGATGTGCCACAAAAGTTTCAGATTCATAGCCATGAAAAGGATTGGATTCAACCAAAGTAATTATATCAGGATCAACAGAGAATTCATAATCCTTATCGGGAACACAGATAGGTGAAAGTAGCAAAAGCAGGATCATGCCTCATTTTATCTCTAAGTGATTCTTTGTTCCATTTAATTAATAACCTTTTAAGTTCATGATGATCTCTGCAAGCTAAAATAGCGGTAGAAGATGCCATATCAAAAACATAACCCTCAAGAATAACAGGCCTATCTTCATCATCACTTTCATCATTATAATCAGATTCAATAATTTCTTTCTCTCTAGCCCTAGCAATTTGTTCATCAAGAAATTCACTAAGGGGCACAATAGTATCATGCATAGAAGCAGTTTCATCATAAGTATCATGCATAGCAGAAGTGGCATCATCAATAACATGCGACATATCAGGACGAATAGCAGAAGCAGGTTTAGGTGTCGCAAGCTTACTCATAACAGAAGGTGAATCAAGTGCAGAGCTAGATGGCAGTTCCTTACCTCCCCTCGTAGTTGAGGGATAAAATTTTGTTTTCTCGTCTTTCAAGTTCTTCATTGTGTCCAGCAGATATAAATCCCAAGTGACTCAAAGAATAGAGCTATGCTCCCCGGCAACGGCGTCAGAAAAAGGTCTTGATAACCCACAAGTATAGGGGATCGCAACAGTTTTCGAGGGTAGAGTGTTCAACCCAAATTTATTGATTCGACACAAGGGAAGCCAAAGAATATTCCACTAGTAGAAAACAGGGCTATGTTCCAGGCTGGCTCAGCCCATTAGTCCCGGTTCAGTCTAGAACCGGGACTAATGTGAGCATTGGTCCCGGTTCGTGCGGCTAAGGCATTAGTCCCGGTTCATCTAGACCTTTTGGTCCCGGTTGGTGGGATGAACCGGGACCAATGGGCCTCGCTCCTGGCCCACAACTATTGGTCCCGGTTCGTGCCACAAACCGGGACTAAAGATTAGACCTTTAGTCCCGGTTTGAGGCACGAACCGGGACTAATGGGGATGAGACCTTTAGTCCCGGTTCGTGCCACGAACCGGTACTAAAGGTCCCATTTTCAAACTATACCCCCCCCCCCCCCCCCCGTGGATCGCCTTTTCAGTTTTTAAAAAAATAAAAGAAAATGATGGAAGTGTCAAAAAAATAAAAGAAAATAAGTTTCACATGTGATATGTGGTCTAGTTGTTGGGAAAATTTACAAATATGAATTTCGACTTTATTTACAAAATCTCTCTGGAATTTGTAAAATGCGCATAACTTTTGCATACGAACTCGGATGAAAAAGTTTTTTATATGAAAAATCATCTACTCGAAAAGTTACATCCGATGGAGATCGCCTACGGCCTGTTTGCAAATTTCTAGAATCCTCAAATTCCAAAAGGAAAAAAAGTTATGCTCAAATTTCAGTTTTTTTAAATTTCATTTTTTTAAATACTTATTCAAGAAGTATTAGTGTTACTAAATAATTATTCCAGAATATTAGTGTTATTAAATAATTATTTCACCTTCTTTGAATTTTGGTCAAATCTGGTCAAACTATGGTCAAACTTGGTCAAACAATGGTCAAACTACTTATTCAAAAATATTAGTGTTACTAAAAAATTATTGTTTTTTAGAACAATAGTTTTAAACTCAAACAGTGAAATATGTGACTTCATGCTCAAGCTAAATTCCTGAGGGTTAATAGGATTGACATCTTACTATTGTCAGGAAAACAACAAGTGCAGACTTGGAAACGTGGGAGAATAGAACCCGGAAGTTAAGCGTGCTTAGGCTGGAGTAGTGAGAGGATGGGTGACCGTTCGGGAAGTGAGATGATTTGGAATGATGAGGGGTGATTAGAGATTACATTGAGCAGTGATGAGGGGTGATTAGAGATTAGAGGTTAAAATAATTCAGAAATTTGAAAATAAAAAAATTCAAAAAAAAATTCAAAAAAAATCAGGAAATTTCCTTTAGTACCGGTTGGTGTTACCAACCGGGACTAAAGGTGGACCGGCCACGTGGAGGGCCTTTAGTCCCGGTTATGGATTGAACCGGGACTAAAGGGTCAGGGCATTAGTACCGACACTTTAGTCCCGGTTCCAGAACCGGGACTAAAGGCCCTTATGAACCGGGACTAAAGGCCCTTTTTCTACCAGTGTTCTCAAGTATTAGCAGCTGAGTTGTCAATTCAACCACACCTGGAAACTTAGTATCTGCAGCAAAGTGTTTAGTAGCAAAGTAATATGATAGTGGTGGTAACGGTAACAAAAGATTAATGAAAGCAAATTAATATTTTTGGTATTTTGTAGTGATTGTAACAGTAGCAACGGGAAAGTAAATAAGCGAGAACCAGTATATGGAAAGCTCGTAGGCACCAGATCAGTGATGGATAATTATGCCGGATGCGGTTCATCATGTAACAGTCATTACATAGGGTGACAGAGAACTAGCTCCAATTCATCAATGTAATGTAGGCATGTATTCCGAATATAGTCATACGTGCTTATGGAAAAGAACTTGCATGACATCTTTTGTCCTACCCTCCCGTGGCAGAGGGGTCCTACTGAAAACTAAGGGGTATTAAGGCCTCATTTTAATAGAGAACCAGAACAAAGCATTAGCACATAGTGAATACATGAACTCCTCAAACTATGGTCATCACCGGGAGTGGTCCCGATTATTGTGACTTCGGGGTTGCCGGATCATAACACATAGTAGGTGACTATAGACTTACAAGATAGGATCAAGAACTCACATATATTCATGAAAACATAATAGGTTCAGATCTGAAATCATGGCACTCAGGCCCTAGTGACAAGCATTAAGCATAGCAAAGTCATAGCAACATCAATCTCATAACATAGTGGATACTAGGGATCAAACCCTAACAAAAGTAACTAGATTACATGATAAATCTCATCCAACCCATCACCGTCCAGCAAGCCTACGATGGAATTACTCACGCACAACGGTGAGCATCATGAAATTGGTGATGGAGGATGGTTGATGATGACGACAGGGACGAATCCCCCTCCCCGGAACCCCAAACGGACTCCAGATCAGCCCTCCTGAGAGGTTTTAGGGCTTGGCGGCCCCTCCGTATCATAAAACGTGATGATTTCTTCTCCTCTATTTTTATCTCCCCGAAATCCAATATCTAGAGTTGGAGCTGGCGTCGGAAGGTCTCCAGGGGGGCCACGAGGTAGGGGGTGCCCTAGGGGGGGCTCCCCCACTCTTGTGGACAGGGTGTGGGCCCCCTGTTCTTCATCTATGGCGAGGATTTTTTATTGTTTATTGTAAGATATTCCGTGGAGTTTCAGGTCATTCCGAGAACTTTTGTTTTCTACACATAAAACAAAATAATGGCAATTCTGCTGAAAACAACGTCAGTCCGGGTTAGTTCCATTCAAATCATGCAAGTTAGAGTCCAAAACAAGGGCAAAAGTGTTTGGAAAAGTAGATATGACAGACGTATCATAAACCTACTGTATTCCAACTTCTCTATGGTTTATAAACTATTATACTAGCCATAGATTCATCAAAATAAGCAAACAACACACGGAAAACAGAATCTGTCAAAAACAGAACAGTCTGTAGTAATTTGTATCAAACGTATACTTCTGGAACTCCAAAAATTCTAAAATAAATTGGTGGACCTGAGGAATTTGTCTAGTAATCACCTTCAAAAATAATCAACTAAATAGCACTCTCTAGTAAAAAGTTTTTGCTAATCTCGTGAGCGCTAAAGTTTCTGTTTTTTACAGCATGATCATAAAGACTTCACCCAACCCTTCCCAAAGGTTCTACTTGGCACAAACACTAATTAAATCACAAAACCACATCTAATCAGAGGCTAGATGGATTATTTATTCCTAAACAGACCAAAAAGCCAGAAGCTAAATTAAAATTGGGTTGCCTCCCAACAAGCGCTATCGTTTAACGCCCCTAGCTAGGCATGATGATTTCAATGATGCTCACATAATAGATAAGAATTAAAACATAAAGAGAGCATCATAAAGAATATGACTAGCACATTTAAGTCTAACCCACTTCCTATGCATAGGGATTTTGTGAGCAAACAACTCATGGGAACAATAATCAACTAGCATAGGAAGGCAAAACAAGCATAACTTCAAAACTTTAAGCACATATAGAGGAAACTTGATATTATTGCAATTCCTACAAGCATATATTACTCCCTCATAATAATTTTCAGTAGCATCATGAATGAATTCAACAATATAACCAGCATCTAAATCATTCTTTTCATGATCTACTAGCATAGAAATTTTATTACTCTCCACATAAGCAAAATTCTTCTCATTCGGAATAGTGGGAGTATCATAAGAGACTTGAATACTATAAATTGTTTCCACATTAAAAGAGTAATGTTCAGACAAAGGGTACTCATAATCATGACAAGTTTTATAAATATAATCATCACTACTTTTTATAGCATAAGTTTCATCACAATAATCATCATAAGTAGCAACTTTGTTCTCATCATAATCAATTGAAACCTCTTCTGAAATAGTGGATACATCACTAAATAAAGTCATGACCTCTCCAAATCCACTTTCTTAAATATTATAAGAGTCAACATCCTCCAAAATAGTGGGATCATTACTTCCTAAAGTTGACACCCTTCAAAACCCACTTTCATCAATATAATCATCATAGGTAGAAGGCATGCTATCATCATAACAACTTTGCATATAAAAACTCGGGAGGCTAAAAATATCATCATTATTAAACATAGCATGCCCAAGCTTGGGACAAACATTAATTACAGCAAATATATTATCAAATATGGCATACTCATCAAACATAGGTTCCCCAATCTTGGGCCTTTTCATATCATAAGAATAATCAATCTCATCATTAATAGTATGGATAGCACCAATAGTATAGCAATTATCATATTCTTCCAAGCAAGTTCCGAAAGATTTTCAAGATCATAAGAATTATCATTATCTTCCCAATCATAATCATCACAACAAGCAATAGGCATAACGAGATCATCATCAAGTGTATCATCTTCCACAATTATTTTTGATTCATTTTCATGACGCACAACAATAATAGGAGCAACATTATTTGGGAGAGATACCTTCCTACCTCTCTTTATTTTTCTTTTCTTCTTATTCACCTCATGTGTGGGTTCAATCCTCTTTTTGGAGCTCCTTATTAATGAGATTGGTTGAATAGAAGGCTCCTCCTTGTTACCTGATTCATCATAAGAAATAATAGGAGGAAATTGGGAAGTCTCTTCCCTTTCATTAGTATTTTCTTCATCTTCTATTTGTTTTCTTTTCTTTATGTAATTGGCAATATAAGGATTCTCAATACAATTCACCGCACAATACATATAAATCTTCTCTAGATCAAAATCAAGAAATCTATCAAGATTAAATTTTGGAATACCCTCAGTTATACGTTTCATTTCTTCAAAACCCAAAAGAAGACTAAGCCCTTTATGATGCTCAAGGGTAATCAAATTATCACAATATTTGGACACGACTTGATCATGAAACAAATAGCATTGGAGCTTTAAATGACCATGTTCATTGCAAAGTTCACAAGGGGTGCGATAAATATTGAATCTTTCAGCGCAATCATCAAGACTTTCTTGCAACAATTTAGTTTGTAAGTACTTATGCCTCTTGCAATATCTATCTTCCCTATTTCGTGTGTACTTGCAAACCCAATGCACACCACAAAAATTGACATGTTTATAGGAGGCATTTTCATCATAACTAGTGCAATCATCATTAGTACTATGGATAATCAAGGAGTTCATACTAACAACATTGCAATCATGCTCATCATTCAAAGATTCGGTGCCAAACATTTTAATGCATTCTTCTTCTAACACTTTGGCACAATTTTCCTTTCCATCATACTCACGAAAGATATTAAAAAGATGAAGCGTATGAGGCAAACTCAATTCCATTTTTTGTAGTTTCCTTTTATAGACTAAACTAGTGATAAAACAAGAAACAAAAAGATTCGATTACAAGATCTAAAGATATACCTTCAAGCACTCACCTCCCCAGCAACGGCGCCAGAAAAGAGCTTGATGTCTACTACGCAACCTTCTTCTTGTAGATGTTGTTGGGCCTCCAAGTGCAGAGGTTTGTAGGACAGTAGCAAATTTCCCTCAAGTGATTGACCTAAGGTTTATCAATCCGTGGGAGGCGTAGGATGAAGATGGTCTCTCTCAAACAACCCTGCAACCAAATAACAAAGAGTCTCTTGTGTCCCCAACACACCCAATACAATGGTAAATTGTATAGGTGCACTAGTTCGGCGAAGAGATGGCGATACAAGTGCAATATGGATAGTAGATATAGGTTTTTGTAATCTAAAAATATAAAAACAGCAAGGTAACAAGTGGTAAAAGTGAGCGTAAACGGTATTGCAATGCTAGGAAACAAGGTCTAGGGTTCATACTTTCACTAGTGCAAGTTGTCTCAACAATAATAACATAGTTGGATCATATAACTATCCCTCAACATGCAACAAAGAGTCACTCCAAAGTCACTAATAGCGGAAAACAAACGAAGAGTTTATGGTAGGGTACGAAACCACCTGAAAGTTATTTTTTCCAATCAATCCATTGGGCTATTCCTATAAGTGTCACAAACAGCCCTAGAGTTCGTACTAGAATAACACCTTAAGACACAAATCAACCAAAACCCTAATGTCACCTAGATACTCCAATGTCACCTCAAGTATCCGTGGGTATGATTATACAATATGCATCACACAATCTCAGATTCATCTATTCAACCAACACATAGAACCTCAAAGAGTGCCCCAAAGTTTCTACCAGAGAATCAAGACGTAAACGTGTGCCAACCCCTATGCATAGGTTCATGGGCGGAACCCGCAAGTTGATCACCAAAACATACATCAAGTGAATCACGTGATATCCCATTGTCACCACAGATACGCACGGCAAGACATACATCAAGTGTTCTCAAATCATTAAAGACTCAATCCGATAAGATAACTTCAAAGGGAAAACTCAATGCATTACAAGAGAGTAGAGGGTGAGAAGAAACATAAGATCCAACTATAATAGCAAAGCTCGCGATACAGCAAGATCATGCCAAATCAAGAACATGAGAGAGAGAGAGAGAGAGATCAAACACATAGCTACTGGTACATACCCTCAATCCCGAGGGTGAACTACTCCCTCCTCGTCATGGAGAGTGTCGGGATGATGAAGATGGCCACCGGCGAGGGTTCCCCCCTCCGGCAGGGTGCCGGAACAGGGTCCCAATTGACTTTTGGTGGCTACAGAGGCTTGCGGCAGCGGAACTCCCGATCTATTCTGTCCTTCGAAGTTTTTAGGGTACGTGGGTGAAAGATCGTGGATGTCTCCTAGAGGGGTGGTGAATAGGCGAATTAAAATAATTACAGTTTAGGCTTGAACAAATGCGGAATAAACCTAGTGTATAATTTGTCAAGCACAAAACCTAAAACAACTAGGCTCACCTATGTGCACCAACAACTTATGCTAACCAAGATAAGCAACTATGTGATAGCAAGATATATGACTACAAACAATATGGTTATCACAAAGTAAAGTGCATAAGTAAAGGGCTCGGGTAAGAGATAACCGAGGCATGCGGAGACGATGATGTATCCCGAAGTTCACACCCCTGCGGATGCTAATCTCCGTTCGGAGAGGTGTGGAGGCACAAGGCTCCCCAAGTAGCCATTGGGGCCACCGTAATCTCCTCACGCCCTCGCACAATGCAAGATGTCGTGATTCCACTAAGGGACCCTTGAGGGCAGTCACCGAACCCGTACAAATGGCAAACCTTGGGGGCGGTCACCGAACCCGTACACTTTGGCAACCCTTGGGGGCGGTCATCGGAACCCGTCAAATTGCTCGGGGCAATCTCCACAACCTAATTGGAGACCCCGACGCTTGCCCGGAGCTTTAGACCACAATGATCGAACTCCGAACACCACCAACCATCTAGGGCACCCAAGCACCCAAGAGGAACAAGCTCAAGGGTACCAAGCACCCAAGAGTAATAAGCTTCTCAACTTGTAACTTCCATGTATCACCGTGGAGAACTCAAACCGATGCACCAAATGCAATGGCAAGGGCACACGGAGTGCCCAAGTCCTTCTCTCTCAAATCCCACCGAAGCAACTAATGCTAGGGAGGAAAATGAGAGGAAGAACAAGAAAGAGAACACAAAGAACTCCAAGATCTAGATCCAAGGGGTTCCCCTCACATAGAGGAGAAAGTGATTGGTGGAAATGTGGATCTAGATCTCTCTCTTTTCCCTCAAAAACTAGCAAGAATCCATGGAGGGATTGAGAGTTAGCAAGCTCGAAGAAGGTCAACAATGGGGGAAGAACACGAGCTCAAAGGATAAGGTTCATTTGGGAAGAAGACCCCCTTTATAGGAGGGGGAAAATCCAACCGTTATGTGCTCAGCCCGCACACGAGCGGTACTACCGCTCAGGTGGAAGAAACAGGGAAAAGGAGCAACAAAACATGAACCTTAGGGTGGTAGTACCGCAGGAGACAGTGGTACTACCGCTGGGTTAAGCGGTACTACCGCTCCCTTTGCCGGTACTGCCGCGCAGAACGAAGGGTAAAGGGAAAGAGGAAACCGGGCGGTACTACCGCGGAGGAAGGGTGGTACTGCCGCTAAGGAGCGGTACTGCCGCACTACTGCCGCAGTGAGGCACCGCACAATCCGACACATAAAGGGACCCCTCGAATCGACGCGGTAGGGACCTGGTAAGCCGGCGGTAGTACTGCTGCAGAGTCACCGCCGGTACTGCCGCTTGTGACCCCTCAGCGGTACTACCGCTGGATACCACGGTACTACCGCTGGGACCGTGACAAAACCACACTCAAGAAAACAAGAACTGCCATAACTTCTGCATATGAGCTCCGAATTGAGCAAACTCAAGCTTGTTGGAAACAAGACGACGAGTAGCATCAAAACAACAACTGGTTATGGTAAGAAGAGGCAGGGGAGGTATGCCTAACAAAAAAAGGAGTGAAACCTCCAATCGAGAAGAATCGGCAAAACCTCCAACATCGAAAAAATCATAGAAGAGGCATGCGAACTTCGTTTTCGATGAACTCAAGCTTGTCATCAAGATGACCATGAGCTCTAAGATTCACAAAGAGAACCAAAGAAGAACCAAGAAATATGATGCAAGGATGCAACGGTTTGAGCTCTCTACGAACGATACGATCAAGCTACTCATCGAGAGCCCCCCTTGATAGTACGGCAATCGATCCTATAACCCGGTCTCCGAACTACCATAATGAGACCGGTAAAATAGAAAACCTACCAAGGGCAAACCTTTGCCTTGCACATGGTCCATTTGAGCTAGATGATGACGATCTTGACTCCCTCAAGTTGGACGACCTTTCTTGATTGGGTTGACTCGATGAAGACTAGTTGATTGCTCCCCCATACTCCACTATGGGTGAGCCACTCTTCCGCACATCTTCACAAGTCCATTGTCACCACAAAGGACGGCAAGCTTCAAGCACTTGATCTCTTCGTGGTGCTCCACTTGAACTTGCACACCGCAACCTTTCTTGATTGTGTTGACTCGATGAAGACTGGTTGATTGCTCCCCCATACTCCACTATGGGTGAGCCACTCTTCTGCACATCTTCACAAGTCCATTGTAACCACAAAGGACGGCAAGCTTCAAGCATTTGACCTTTTCGTGATGCTCCACTTGAACTTGCACACCGCAACCTTTCTTGATTGTGTTTACTCGATGAAGACTGGTTGATTGCTCCCCCATACTAAACTATGGGTGAGCCACTCTTCCGCACATCTTCACAAGTCCATTGTCACCACAAAGGACGGCAAGCTTCAAGCATTTGATCTCTTCGTGATGCTCCACTTGAACTTGCACACCGCAACCTAACCCCACAAAGAACCCTCATGAAGACCATGGGTTAGTACACAAAGCGTAATTGGCAATGCTTACCATACCATGGGATCACTTGATCCCTCTCGGTACATCTTCTACGCTTTGTGGGTTGATCAACTTGATTCACTCTTTGACTTAGTCTTGATCAACCTCTCACAAGACCAATCTTTAGGTAATTCCTTGAATAGCACCTTGGTCGACACAAACTCTCCTTGAACCCAACACATGTACTCCAAGAAAAGCCTATGGACAAAACCTTCAAATATACCTCAAGGCAACCATTAGTCCATAGAGATTGTCATCAATTACCAAAACCAAACATGGGGGCACCGCATGTTCTTTCAGTGGGTATATATGGGTGAAAGAAGTGCGTCCGTGGACCTCCGGGCTGTCCACGAGGCAGGGGGGCGCGCCCCCCACCCTCGTGGGCAGCCCGGGACTCCCCTGGTGAATTTCCGGTACTCCGTGGGCTTCTTCTGGTCCAAAAATAGGTTCCGTGGAGTTTCAAGTCAATTGGTCTCCGTTTGATATTCCTTTTCTTCGAAACACTAAAATAGGCAAGAAACAGCAATTCTGGGCTGGGCCTCTGGTTAATAGGTTAGTCCCAAAAGTAATATAAAAGTGGAAAATAAAGCCCAATATTGCCCAAAACAGTAGATAATATAGCATCGAGTAATCAAAAATTATAGATACGTTGGAGACGTATCACGCACGCTGTCCATCTCCTATGCCATGTCTCCCTTCTGACCGTAGAGAAAGTAAGAGCATCTCCAGCCGCCTCCCCAAGAAGCCCCCAAGCCACTTTTCAGGCGCCAACGGGCTGGGCTCCACAGCCACACGGGCATGCACGGGCTTGCATGCTGGCCGCAGTCGCCGCTGCTACCTCTCGAGCATGCGTTGGTTTTCCCTTGAAGAGGAAAGAGTGATGCAGCAAAGTAGCATAAGTATTTCCCTCAGGTTTTGAGAACCAATGTATCAATCCAGTAGGAGGTTACATGCAAGTCTCCTTGTACCTGCACAAACAAATATGAACCTGGCAACCAACTCGATAAAGGGGTTAATCCCTTCATGGCCACTTGCAAAAGTGAGATCTGATAGAGATGATAAGATAAATATTTTTGGTATTTTTGTTGTATAGATTAAAAAGTAAAGATTGCAAAATAGTAAACGAGATGCGATGTAAATAAAAGATATATAATATGATTGAAAAGAGACCTGGGGGCCATAGGTTTCACAAGTGGCTTCTCTCAAGATAGCATATCGTACGGCGGGTGAACAAATTACTGTCGAGCAGTCGATAGAAAAGCGCATAGTTATGAGAATATCTAGGCATGATCATGTATATAGGCATCACTTCCGTGACAAGTAGATCGAAACGATTCTGCATCTACTACTATTACTCCACACATCGACCGCTATCCAGCATGCATCTAGAGTATTAAGTTCATAAAAACAGAGTAACGCATTACGCAAGATGACATGATGTAGAGGGATAAACTCGAGCAATATGATATAAACCCCATCTTTTTATCCTCGATGGCAACAATACAATACGTGTCGCTTCCCTTTCTATCACTGGGATCGAACACCGCACGATTGAACCCGAAGCTAAGCACTTCTCCTATGGCAAGAAAG
The DNA here is from genome assembly GCA_034509565.1 of Triticum monococcum. NCBI lineage: Eukaryota > Viridiplantae > Streptophyta > Magnoliopsida > Poales > Poaceae > Triticum > Triticum monococcum. Next base: position 776,356,881 of record CM067843.1, on the reverse strand, counting down.
ATCAATCTAGTAGGCCAAACCAAACTGATAATTCGAAGAGACTTGCAAAGATATCAAATCATACATAAAAGAATTCAGTGAATAATCAAATATTGTTCATAGATAATCTTGATCATAAACCCACAATTCATCGGATCTCGACAAACACACCGCAAAAGGTATTACATCAAATAGATCTCCAAGAGGATCAAGGAGAACTTGGTATTGAGAATCATAGAGAGAGAAGAAGCCATCTAGCTAATAACTATGGACCCGAAGGTCTGTGGTAAACTACTCACACATCATCGGAGAGGCTATGGTGTCGATGTAGAAGCCCTCTATGATCGATTCCCCCTCAGGCGGAGCGCCTGAAAAGGCCCCAAGATGGGATCTCACGGGTAGAGAAGGTTGCGGCAGTGGAAATAGGGTTTCGTGGTGCTCCTGGATGTTTTCGGTGTATATGAGTATATATAGGCGAAAGAAGTAGGTCGGTGGAGCCACGAGGGGCCCACGAGGGTGGGGGCGCGCTTACCCCCTAGGCGCGCCATCCTACCTCGTGGACGCCTCGTTTCTTCCTTGACGTCCACTCCAAGTCTCCTCGATTGTGTTTGTTCCAAAAACTATTCTCCCGAAGGTTTCATTCCATTTGGACTCCGTTTCCCATTACTTTCCTGCGAAACACTAAAATAGGCAAAAAAATAGCAATTTGCACTAGGCCTCCAGTTAGTAGGTTAGTCCCAAAAATAATATAAAATTGCATGATAAAGGCTATTAAACATCCAAAACAGATAATATAATAGCATGGAACAATCAAAAATTATAGATACGTTGGAGACGTATCAAGCATCCCCAAGCTTAATTCATGCTCATCCTCGAGTAGCTAAATGATAAAAACGAAATTTTTGATGTGGAGTGCCTCGTAGCATAATTCTTAATGTAATTTTCTTTATTGTGGCATGAATGTTCAGATCCAAAAGATTCAAAACAAAACTTTAATATTGATATAAAAATAATAATACTTCAAGCATACTAACTAAGCAATCATGTCTTCTCAAAATAACGTGGCCAAAGAAAGTTATCCCTACAAAATCATATAGTCTGGTTATGCTCTATCTTCATCACACAAAATATTTAAATCATGCACATCCCTGGTTTCAGCCAAGCAATTGTTTCATACTTTAGTATTCTCAAACCTTTTCAACTTTCACGCAATACATGACCGTGAGCCATGGACATAGCACTATAGGTGGAATAGAATATGGTGGTTGTGGATAAGACAAAAAGGAGAAGATAGTCTCACATCAACTAGGCGTATCAACGGGCTATGGAGATGCGCATCAATAGATATCAATGTGAGTGAGTAGGGATTGACATGCAACAGATGCACTAGAGCTATAAGTGTATGAAAGCTCAACAAAAAAAACTAAGTGGGTGTGCATCCAACTTGCTTGCTCACGAAGACCTAGGGCAATTTGAGTAAGCCCATCATTGGAATATACAAGCCAAGTTCTATGATGAAAAATCCCACTAGTATATGAAAGTGACAAAATAAGAGACTCCCTATCATGAAGATCATGGTGCTACTTTGAAGCACAAGTGTGGTAAAAGGATAGTGACATTGTCGCTTCTCTCTTTTTCTCTCATTTTTTTGTTTGGGCCTTTTTTATGGTCTCTTTTCTTTCTCTTTTTTTATTTTATTTTTCGTCCGAAGTATCATCCCGACTTGTGGGGGAATCATGGTCTCCATCATCCTTTCCTCACATGGGACAATGCTCTAAAAATGAAGATCATCACACTTTTATTTACTTACAACTCAAGAATTACAACACGATAATTAAAACAAAATATGATTCTATGTGTATGCCTCCGGCGGTGTACCGGGATATGCAATGAATCAAGAGTGACATGTATGAAAGAATTATGAATGGTGGCTTTGCCACAAATACGATGTCAACTACATGATCATGCAAAGCAATATGACAATGATGGAGCGTGTCATAATAAACGGAACGGTGGAAAGTTGCATGGCAATATATCTCGGAATGGCTATGGAAAGGCCATAATAGGTAGGTATGGTGGCTGTTTTGAGGAAGGTATATGGTGGGTGTATGATACCGGCGAAAGGTGTGTGGTATTAGAGAGGCTAGCAATGGTGGAAGGATGAGAGTGCGTATAATCCACGGACTCAACAATAGTCATGAAGAACTCACATACTTATTACAAAAATCTACAAGTCATCAAAACAAAGTACTACATGCATGCTCCTAGGGAAAGGGTTGGTAGGAGTTAACCATCACGCGATCCCGACCTCCACACATAAGGAAGACAATCAATAAATAAATCATGCTCCGACTTCATCACATAACGGTTCACCATATGTGCATGCTACGGGAATCACAAACTTCAACACAAGTATTTCTCAAATTCAAAACTACTCAACTAGCATGACTGTAATATCACCATCTTCATATCTCAAAACAATCATAAAGAATCAAACTTCTCATAGTATTCAATGCACTTTATATGATAGTTTTTATTATACCTATCTTGGATGCTCATCACTCAAGGACTAAAATTTTAACCAAAGCAAATTACCATGCTGTTCTAAAAGACTCTCAAAATAATATAAGTGAAGCATTGAGAGATCAATAATTTCTATAAAATAAAACCATCACCGTGCTCTAAAAGATATAAGTGAAGCACTAGAGCAAAATTATCTAGCTCAAAAGATATAAGTGAAGCACAAGGAGTATTCTAATAAATTCGGATTCATGTGTGTCTCTCCCAAAAGGTGTGTACAGGAAGGATGATTGTGGTAAACTAAAGACCAAAGACTTAAATCATACAAGACGCTCCAAGCAAAACACATATCATGTGGTGAATAAAAATATAGCCTCAAGTAAAGTTACCGATAGACGAAGACGAAAGAGGGTATGCCTACATCCCCGAGCTTAGTCTTTTGGTTATCCTTGAATTTTACCTTGGGGTGCCTTGGGCATCCCCAAGCTTAGGCTCTTGTTACTCCTTGTTCCAAAATCCATCAAATCTTTACCAAAAACTTGAAAACTTCACAACACAAAACTCAACAGAAAATCTCATGAGCTCCGTTAGTGTAAGAAAACAAACCACCACTTTAAAGTACTGTAATGAACTCATTCTTTATTTATATTGGTGTAAAATATATTGTATTCCAACTTCTCTATGGTTCATACCCTCCGATACTAGCCATAGATTCATCAAAATAAGCAAACAACACACGAAAAACAAAATCTGTCAAAAACAGAACAATCTGTAGCAATCTGTAACTTCCGAATACTTCTGGAACCCCAAAACTTCTACCATATTAGGAAGTCCTGGTTCATTTGTCTATTAATCTTCTACAAAAAGAATCAACTAAAAAGCACGTTTCTGTGATTTATGAAAACTAATCTCGTGCGCGCAAAAGTTTCTGTTTTTCAGCAAGATCAAATTAACTATCACCATAGGTTGTCCTAAAGGTTTTACTTGGCACAAACACTAATTAAAACACAAAACCACATCTAACCAGAGGCTAGATGAATTATTTATTACTAAATAGGAACAAAAATAAAATTGGTTGCCTCCCAACAAGCGCTATCGTTTAATGCCCCTAGCTAGGCATAAAAACAAGAATAGATCTAGGTATTATCATAATAATGGTAAGGAAAATTGCGAAAACTCATCTCATATTCCCTACGTTCAGCAGCAAGTTTTCTTTGTGGCAAGCAAAAGTAATCAAAAGGGCTAAATTTAATGGGACAAAAGTCCCCAAGATCATGCTCGGGAGGTATGGGTTCCTCCTTTGGCCCCTTATATTGCACAACCAATTCATCATTATAAGCATTCTTTTGGCAAAAAATCATGAGCCTTTGTTCAAGAGAAAAGCCTAACCCATTGTTCTGAATAGCAAAATCATCATTAAGTTCGGAGATTCTATCAACTAGCTAGAACATCGGTAGGAACCTTTTTCCTAAGGTTTTCATTATAAGCAACATGATTTAAAGATTGTGAACGCATTATGTCCTCTTGATTCAAAAGGATAGCTTCTATTGGAGGACGACCAGCGTCCACCCTATAATGCGCAAAAATTTCTTTAGCCTCTTTCATTATAAATATGAACTCATGTGCCAAAAAGATAGTAGCTACGCGTTTAACAGAAGAATGCTCAATATTGCAAAATTCTAGAAAAATCCTTTGAATGCAAGGATGCAAATGAATAAATTGTCTTTCAAGTTCAACTACGAGCAAGGATATTGCATCCGCAAGACTACTAGTTCTATGAAGAATAGACCCACCCATAGTGGGCAAGGCACCGGCACATGTAAAGAAATCTTGAATAACTCATTTTCCAATAATATTACCACTACCAATCCGAAACTTTTTAGTGTGTAAAATAATAGGTTCTTTAAGAGGATCATCAAAAGCATCAAAGTTTCCCACGTTATTACTATTATCCTTATCAACGTTAACCTCCTCCGTTTCAGACATGATGGCAGAAGATTGCACAAAGAACAAGAGCACAAGAGGCAAGCGAAAAGAGACGAAAGGAAAAAGGCGAATAAAATGGAAAGGGTGAAGTGGGGGAGAGGGAAACGCGAGGCACATGGCAAATAATGTAATGCAAGGGATAAGAGTTTGTGATGGGTACTTGGTATGTCTTGACTTGTGCATAGATCTCCCCGGCAACGGTGCCAGAAATTGGCGAGTTGTCGAGAGATCAAATCTTGAATTGACTTGGCGTAAGCCTCCCCGGCAACGGCGCCAGAAATCCTTCTTGCTACCTCTCGAGCATGCATTGGTTTTCCCTTGAAGAGGAAAGGGTGATGTAGCAAAGTAGCGTAAGTATTTCCCTCAGTTTTTGAAAACCAAGATATCAATCTAGTAGGTGGTTACACGGAAGTCGCCTAGTACCTGCACAAACAAATAAGAACCTTGCAACCAACGCGATAAAGGGGTTGTCAATCCCGTCACGGCCACTTGCATTTTTGGTATTTTTGTTGTATAGATTGAAAAGTAAAGATTGCAAAATAGTAAACGAGATGTGATGTAAATAAAAGATATATAATATGATGGAAAAGAGACCCGGGGGCCATAGGTTTCACTAGTGACTTCTCTCAAGATAGCATATCTTACCGTGGGTGAACAAATTAATGTCGAGCAAACGATAGAAAAGCGCATAGTTATGCGAATATCTAGGCATGATCATGCATATAGGCATCACGTCTATGACAAGTAGATCGAAATGATTCCGCATCTACTACTATTACTCCACACATCGACCGCTATCCAGCATGCATCTAGAGTATTAAGTTCATAAGAACAGAGTAACGCATTAAGTAAGATGACATGATGTAGAGGGATAAACTCAAGCAATATGATATAAACCCCATCTTTTTATCCTCGATGGCAACAATACAATACGTGTCGGTTCCCTTTCTGTCACTGGGATCGAACACCGCAAGATTAAACTCAAAGCTACGCACTTCTTCTATTGCAAGAAAGATCAATCTAGTAGGCCAAACCAAACTGATAATTTGAAGAGACTTGTAAAGATATCAAACCATACATAAAAGAATTCAGTGAAGAATCAAATATTGTTCATAGATAATCTTGGTCATAAACCCACAATTCATCGGATCTTGACAAACACACCGCAAAAGGTATTATATCGAATAGATCTCCAAGAGGATTGAGGATAACTTGGTATTGAGAATCAACGAAAGAGAAGAAGCCATCTATCTAATAACTATGGAACCAAAGGTCTGTGGTAAACTACTCACACATCATCGGAGAGGCTATGATGTTGATGTAGAAGCCCTCCGTGATCGATTCCCCTCCGGTGCAGCGCCGGAAAAGGCCCCAAGATGGGATCTCAGGGGTACAGTAGGTTACGGCGGTGGAAATAGGGTTTCGTGGTGCTCCTTGATGTTTTCGGGGTATATGAGTATATATAGGCGAAAGAAGTTGGTCGGTGGAGCCACGAGGGGCCCACGAGGGTGGGGGCACGCCTACCCCCATTAGTAGAAAACAGGGCTATGGTCCAGGCCGGGTCAGCCCATTAGTCCCGGTTCAGTCCAGAACCAGGACCAATAGGGGCATTGGTCCCGATTCGTGAGCCCAGGGGGCCGGCCGGGCCACGTGGGCCATTGGTCCCGGTTCATCTGGACCTTTTGATCCCGATTGGTGGGATGAACCGGGACCAATGGGCCTCGTTCCTGGCCCACAACCATTGGTCCCGGTTCGTGCCTCAAACCGGGACTAAAGATTAGACCTTTAGTCCCGGTTTGAGGCACGAACCGGGACTAATGGGGTTGAGACCTTTAGTCCCGGTTCGTGCCATGAACCGGTACTAAAGGTCCCATTTTCAAACTCTACCCCCCCCCACCCCCCCCCCCCCCACCCCCGTGGATCGCCTTTTCAGTTTTAGAAAAAATAAAAGAAAATGATGGAAATGTCAAAAAAATAAAAGAAAATAAGTTTCCCATGTGATATGTGGTCTAGTTGTTGGGAAAATTTACAAATGTGAATTTTGACTTTATTTGCAAAATCTCTCTGAAATTTGTAAAAATGGGCACCGAAAAGTTACATCCGAATTTAACCGGGGAACCCCGTTAAACATTTTCAAAATCCTCAAAAACCTAATAGAAAAAAGTTACGGGGCTTTTAAGATCTAGAGTGAAAAAAACGAAAAAAATTCAAACATTGGGCAAACTATGGTCAAACAATGGTCAAACTAATTATTCTAGAATATTAGTGTTACTAAACAATTATTTCTGTTATTTCAATTTTGGTCAAATCTGGTCAAACTGTGGTCAAACAATGGTCAAACTAATTATTCAAAAAATATTAGTGTTACTAAATAATTATTGTTTTTTAAAACAATAGTTTCAAAATAAAACTATGAAATGTGTCACTTCATGCTCAAGCAAAATTCCTGAAGGTTAATAGGATTGACATCTTAGTATTGTCAGGAAAACAACAAGTGCAGACTTGGAGCGAGGGAGAATAGAACCCGAAAGTTAAGCGTGCTCAGGCTGAGGGAGTGGGAGGATGGGTGACCGTTCGGGAAGTTAGATGATTTGAAATGATGAGGGGTGGTGATTACACACTAGAGGTTAAAATAATTCAAAAATTTGAAAATCAAAAAAAAATTGAAATTTTTTTTCAAAAAAATCATAAAATACCAACCGGGACTAAAGGTGGAGCTCCACGTGGCCGCGCCCTTTAGTCCCGGTTCCAGAACCGGGACTGAAGGCCCTTTTTCTACTAGTGCCCTCTGGGCGTGCCCTCCTACATCGTGGTCGCCTCGTTTCTTCTTTAATGTCCACTCCAAGTCTTCTGGATTGTGTTTGTTCTAAAAACGATTCCCCCAAAGATTTCATTTCGTTTGGACTCCGTTTGGTATTCCTTTTCTGCGAAACACTGAAATAGACAAAAAAAACAATTTGCACTGGGCCTCCGGTTTGTACGTTAGTCCCAAAAATAATATTAAAGTGCATAATAAAGCCCATTAAACATCCAAAACAGATAATATAATAGCATGTAACAATAAAAAATTATAAATACGTTGGAGACATATCAGCCGCGTGCTGGGAGCGGGCTAGCCACCGCTGCCACATGCTTGCGTGCATTGGCCGCCGTGCAACGAGTAGATATTTTCTCAACCCCAGACAGAAGAAATCGGCGGCAGCCCCCCAAAGGGCAAAAAAAATGCCTCCTGAGAAACTCAACGGCTGGAGATGCTCTAAGGAGCTGCAGTAAAAAGTTCAACATGAGCAGCCTGTGCCGGCATGCACATCGTGTTGATGAGAGCAGAGCACATCATGGGGGTGCACTCTGCACTGCGGTTTTCCTTTAGCAAGAAGTTCAGAACAACGTTGTGACGAGAACAGTTGCCCGACACTGAATGGGGGTGCACTCTGCACTGCGGTCTCTCTTGCGGGCTTATCTGAAATTTTGACATCCAAAAAAGCTTCATTTTCCAAAGCACTCCAACTCTCCGACAGCCATGGCGCTAGTAGCAGATATGAGTAATACATACATGGTTTAAGTTGAGGCTACTCCTTAACAAGTAACATGCCTGTTCATCGAGATGTTGGCTGTTAAATCAGTTGTTGGTTTTCCCACATGTGATCTGGGTGATGGCCCACATCATACGTGAGGTGTTTTCAGCGGAAAAAGTCCATTATAAACCCTGAACTTGTAGACATTCAGCGAAACGAATCCTAAGTCGAAATCCTGGTTGATTGCACCCTCAACTATACAAGTTCGGTCTAAATCAAACCTTCGAGTCGTTTGGATGTTTTTCTTTTAAAAAGAGCGCACGGGAATTTTTTTTACGAAAACTGAAAAGTACGAGCGTGGGAATTGAACTACCGACCTGATCACGAATTGAAACGTCGATAGCCAGTCATCCACAAAACTACTTGTGACTAAAACGTAGAGCAAACATTAAAGTACAGTGATAGATCCCTCTTTTTTCAATTTACTAAACATTTGGTGGAAAAAGGCGTGAACATATTTTCTGAAAAATACGAATATTGTTTAATAATGAAACCAATTCCGAATTCAGAACAATCTTTATGAACAGTGAATATTTTTTAAATGAATGTAAAATACATACTGAACATTTTGTTAGTATATGGTGAACATTTTCAAATATACACTGAGCATTTTTTGATAAATACAGTGAACATTTTTTCAAATGCAATCTGAACAATTTTTTCTATACACGATGAACATTTTTTTGTACACAATGAACAATTTTTTCAATGTACGTTGCACAATGTTTCACTGCGGTGAACTTTTTTTGAAGCTGTGCAAAATCTCGAAAAGTGAAATTTTTTGAAATAATAAAAGAACTTTTTTGAATTTCAAACATTTTTTTTATTTTAGAAACATATACTTCTGAATAGTTTTGAAAGATTTTTTTAGCGCGCGATTTGTAGCTGCAAATCATGGGTTCGAAAATTGTCAAGCACGCGATTTTTTGCGTTACAGGTTCGCGCTACAGTACTGGATCACTGTCGGTCGCCAGTTTTCATGGGCCGGCCCAGTCAGACTTCCGCCCGTGCGTACGTCCACAATTCTTTTTTAGCTAACAAAAAAACAAATGGGTTGGCCCAGCATGGAGGACGGGTGTTTCTTGGCCCACCAGCTAGACAAATCCCAGTTGACATTTGCCAGGGTCCGGTTTAGACCGGGATTGCATAGTTTAGGGTGCAAACGACCGGGATTTGGCCTTGGGGTTTGTTTCGCCGAACGTCTATAAGTTCAGGGTTTAAAATGGATTTTTTCCGCTTTCAGCTGATCACCACACGGTTTGCCAATCAAAGTAACAGTATCGTGCATCATATACGCCACTACATCCCACTGACTGACCTTTAGCAAACCTGCATGCGTCTGGACAATGGACTAGGACACGATCTGTGTTTGTGTATCAACCAGGACAGATAGTCTACAAGTTAGTCCAGTCTCGGATTGGCAGGATACCACACAATCTCTATTGACAGGAAGAAATAAAAACTGCAGGTCCCCTTCATCACGTCCATCCTCATGACTAGTTACCGCCTTACCGGTACGTGCCCGTCAGTGCTATGAACCCTTCCTTGGTTCCTACCTCCTTGCCTGACTCGAGATGAGTTTCATGATGCCACCCATTCCCAGTGCCATTGTTAGCACATGTTTCCTATCTCTGGATTAACCCATACAAGCACTGTCTTCAAGAGGCCCATGTGTTTGAAGATGCCCCCATCACTCCCAGTGCACTGCATACTTATGGGTAACTTCTTTCTGATAGTCATGCATGTTAATTTGCAAGCTTCGGCTTTTTATTGGATTTAATTAACTGAGTAATTCTCTTCTACCTTTTGAATGGATCGAGTCCTAAGGTGCTGGCTTCAAAAAAATCTACTAGCTAGAAAAGACAAGAAGAGCCAAGGAGGCAATAGAAAAAACACCAGAAAGCTACAACTTTTATTTTTGAGTTGAGAAAGCAACAACTTGATATAATATTCAACATGGTAAAGCCTAAGGCATCCTTTCTATAGAAGTATTTGTACAATAGACATTTAAGTGTCAATTTCCTTGTGCTTCAATTCAGTGATGATTATCATGTGTCCGGCCAAAAGTAGAAAAGGGACACCTTTCTTGAAAGCTATAGGTGAGGACTGAGAGATACACGTGGATAAATTGCTTAACACTAGAGACTCTGAGACTGTTAGCCTATTTAGTTTAACCATGTCAACATAGCTTCATATGTTACAGAACGAAAGAATAGGAATTATTCACAGATGAGGTCAGCTCAGCAAGAGCACCAAAACCTGCAAAAAATTGTGTTAAGAAAGATAATATATGAAACTCATGGGAATATAGCATCATCAGCTTTCGATACACACTAGCCGCAATGGAAAGAGGGCTAGCAATTGGGCGTTCGATTTATCCACTATTTCACCAGCAAAAAAAATTTATGCACTATTTAGTAGATATTTAGCTTCAAAGTACTATATGTGTTCTTCAGAAAATTAAACAAAAAATATGCACGTGAGGTAACATACCAATGTACATTGCAAGCTAGTTAACAACTTGCAATAAAATAGATTACATGCTAATATACCTGTGCACAAATGTTGGTAAATCCAACGCAAAAAAAAATGTTAGTAAATCCATCACTTATTGGGTCCCACATACAGTCCTTGTTCAAGAATTCATCCGATTAACAAGCTAACTTGCCAATTAATCCCTACATGTAGGGTCATCAAGTAGCCGATTAACTGATAAATCATCAGATTAATTGATTAACCAGTCAATTAACTTGCCAATTAGCCTATTAATCCCCTACTCGCAAGATACCGAACAGCCACCAGTTAACGATTTCCTTAACAATGCATACACTACACAAGCATGGTATATCTGTTAGTGTCATATCACCCCTAAGCAATGCAGATACATACACCTTCTAACCAATGTCGACCGGTCGATGCGGATCACAGAAGAGATTACCATTGTTTTCTCAAACCCTAATTACAGTCATGGTCTGTTTGTTCTCCTCAAGCCCCAGCCTGCTTAACTTCTCGAACTAACGGCGTCCTTGTCCTCCAGTCGATGCCATCCTTAATTCTCCATCATCAACGCCCACAAACTTTCTGTCCCTTCCTATTTATATGATGTCTTTCTATCCTCTCCATGTTTGGTCAGAAAGAGATCTGATTTCTTCAGACCTAGAATTGTTTGACAAGGGAACAAAGCTAAGAATAAATACCACCTTGTTAAGTGGGGCTGATATCTTTAAACCGAATAGACAGGCTCTTGGAGTACTTAATCTCCACTTAATGAATGAACTCCTCTTGGCTAAATGGAAGTATGTAAAGAATAACTCCCTCTTTTGTGTAAAACATGAGTTGGATATTCTATTTTATTTTCAGAAATTTATCCGTGGAAAATGAGTTCTACACATTTGTTAAGGAAAAAATGTGTGACGGGAAAAAAATACAAGATTGTGGGAGGATTGTTGGCTACTCCCTCCATTTCTAAATATAAGCCCTTTTAGAGATTTTAACAGGGACTATATACATATTTATATATACGTATTTTAGAGTGTAAATTCACTCATTTTGCTCCGTATGTAGTCCGTATTGGAATCTCTAAAAGGTCTTATATTTAGAAAGGAGGGAGTAGATGGTAAACCGCTGAAAATTTGTGCATTACAATGGAATCACATAACAAAAATCTTGTGTGTTGTCCTTGATGAGGAGAGAGATACTCTTTGGACTCTGACTGCTGATGGAGAATTCACTATGAAATCTTTCTCTAATCAAGTAGTCTTGCATTAGTTCAATTGCTCCCTTATAAATTTCTTTGGAAGGTTAATATACCCCTAAAAATTAAAGTGTTTTTTTTTGGTTGGCACTTCGAAGTTGTGCGCTTACCAAAGATAACCTCACTAAAAGAGGATGGAATGGTGGAAAAGCTTGTGTTTTCTGTGGTATAAATGAACTCGTAGAATACTTTTTCTTGCATTGCTCAATAGCTTTCATTTGGAGTATCATGCAATGTACATTTAATCTTGGTTCCATTCCTCGTGATCTGAAAAATATGTTTACCACTTGCCTTTCCCAGTCTCGTAAAGATAAAAAGACAATGTGGACTATTGGTATTTCTTCTATTCTTTGGTCTATTTGTAACTGCATAAATGAAATTGGTTTGAGCCCAGAAAGGTGCTTTACCCTTTTGTGATATCCATAAAACTTGTCACCAGTGGCTGGCAGAAGAGGAGGGAGAATATTGGAGACTCCACTAGGTCCTGCTACTTGCTGCAAATTCCCTGGATGTTTCTTTTAATCTGGCCTGTAATGTTGGCATGTTGCACTATGTTGAAAGTTTGATTTATTTTCCGACTCTCTTATACATGTTCTCCTATAAGCAAGTATTGCTTTGGCACGCAGGACCGCCGACAACATTTTAATGCACAACATCATGTAGTAGGTCTGTACTAGTGATGCATGTGCACCGTAGCGTCAATGTACAGTACTGTCGCTGTACCATATTTGGCTTCTACATCACGATGGGTGTTATGAAATAACCCCTCAAAGATTTTATTTCGTCGCCCATGCTTGGTGACACAGGGGAAACCCTAGCCGCCCCGCAGCGTCTTCCCCTTCGTCTCCCTGCCGCGCCGCCGCCGGAGGGATCACCGGCAAAGACGTTCCGGACCCAAGGATGGTGGTGGCGGGGCGCTTCTGCTCCTCCTGGGCGCACTCGCGCACCTCCTGGCTGTGCATGGTGAGGATCTGCGGCTTCGGCGTGGTGTCTTCCCAGTGCAGTGACCTCATGCTTCGGGCTCGCCGGCTGCGTTCTGGCTGTGGCAGGCAGTGGCACCTCTTCCAACGATGGAGTGGTGGCCTCCTAGGACCAAATCCATGGCCAGAAAGGCCGTGCGATCCTACTCTGGCGTACGACCTTGCCAAGCTCGGAATGTGGTTGTCTACAACCAGCTAGGTGTCCATTGCTCAGCAAGGATCAGCAGCTCCGACAGGTAGCTGGAGATGCAGTCGGGCAGGATACAACATGAGACGAAGATCTCACTGCGGATTCCGGTGACCATCGAAGTCTTCAGATCTGGTGGCTGCTTTCGACAGTGAGATGCAATATAGACAGACGGTTTGACGCGGAGGGTAGTTGTGTGGTGGCGACGCTCGGTTTCTACTCCAACGCATGTGGCTACTAGAATCATGGAAAAGTGGTGGCGACTACATGTTACTGACTACGACGAGTTCTGGGGTGAAAACCTAGGTATGACCCGAGTTAGTTATACTTGACAATGGCGATGTTTTGCGTCGTTACCTTGTTGAAGGCATTGCTCGGTTATGCTTGTATGGTTATTCAGGATGAAAACCTAGTATCTGACCTTTCGTGGTTGGATCCGGTTACGAAGACGCTAGAGCGCCGCACCTTTCATGAAGGCATTGCTGTTGAAGAAACTCGTTGTCTTCGTGACGTCAGGATATGCTTGATGCGGATATTGTCACAATTGTAGTTTGTCTATGCTTCGGTGTTTTTACCTTTCTTTGCTTAGGCATAGCTTCCGTCTTATATGGCTTTGTTATTTGCCGACGTGTTTTTATGTGTGTGCATTGGTGTTGTCTGTATGCATCCAACCTACACAGAGGCGGGGTGTGTAGTCATTGTGTTTGTATTCACTTGATGCTTCATTTTGAGTTAATAAAATCCACCCTGTGTTGAAAAAAAAAGATTTTACCTAACCTCCAAAAAACTTATTTTGTGGCCTGATCCCTATAACCATATCAAATAATCTGGTGTTTAACCCAATATATGCTGCCGGTCAATCTAATGGCAATAAATCCGATGTGGTGCTCACCCCTAGAGTAAACACTGACCCTTAAGAACCAATTAGCCGTTTTTGACTTATCTTGCCACGTAGCTGCAACTGCGACCTCGGATTTATTGCCGCCGGTTTGACCGGCGGCAATAGAGGGTCAAGCCACAAAACAAGTTTTTGAAGGGTGAGTGGATGAAATAAGATCTTTTAGGGGTAATTTAGTGAAAATAACATCCACGATGTACCAGGCTTGACTACAGGATCAAAAGAGTGTGTGTACGTACGTACGCTGTATCAGAGCTGGCCAAACAGGCCTGCCAGGCCCGACCATGATATTCGTGCAAGGCACGACATGACTCATGGGGCATGATTACTAAGCGGGCCGTGCCATGCCGGCCTGCGTGGTGCGCCTTCAGGCCCAGGCACGGCCGCTTAGTTAATGGGATAGCACCTTGGCCCGTTTAGCAAACTTGTCTGTTTAGCAGTTTGGCCTTAGGGCTGTATTTTGACCATTTTAGCCCTATTAGGCTGGTTATATAGGCTATATACATTTATATAATTCAAAAAATATAAAAGAATAAATGGCCGTGCTGGCTCGTGTGTCCAGCCTCCAAACCTAGGCACGGCCCCTGACGTGGTGTGTGCAGGGCCTGGGCCGTGCCGTAACTGCGTGCTACCTGGCGGCCCAGCTAGCACGGCCCGTTTAGCCAGCTTTGCGCTGAATTGATTCCCCCATCAATTATTGGTGCACTTGGCTAAGGCTGTCCGTAATGGGAGTATCATAGATAGTATCATGCATGCCAACTAAGTAAATTTGATGAGGTGACATAGAATTAAATGAAGAAAGAGAGGCTTGAGTATCATATCATGATACCGTATCATATTAAATAATGTGCTACTTTGTGTCATGCATGGCAATAAATGTAATTCTCTATGATACCAACATATGATACTATGCATTAGGGATGTAGTATCATACATTAGTATCATATGCATGATACTATTATGTGATACTCCCCATTACAACCAGCTTAAGGAAAGTGACCCCGATGCACTAGAGTAGATAAGACCAATCAGTGCATCCGCTCCCCACTTCTTCACCCTCCCAGCTTCACTCAACGCCTCTAGCTGCACCAGTGCCAACAGCAAGGGAGCAACAGATTCGATCTACAGCCAGCCCGAGCAATGGCCGCCGAACATCAGTAGAGGTACGTTATGACTATGCCACAAATTTAGCTCTTGATTCCCCATGAGATTAGTTAGATTGGGTACATCTGACTGTTCAATTTAGAGTCTTCTTTCTCAGATCTGAACTACTCTGCTCTTGGTAGCAGCAGCTTGTAATTGTTCTGTAACTGGTCACGAATGCAGTATCAACACTACGAGATCCTGAGATTGCAAGGGGTCTAGCTGGCTCGAGCACGCCCAGATCCGATGGAAGGAATCATGGTGAGCGCTGCCACTGGGGTGATGAACTCCCTCCTCAAGAAGCTCACGGAACTGTTGAGCGACGAGTACAAGCTGCAGAAATCCGTGAAGACCAAAATCGGCTCACTACAACTCGAGCTGAGCAGCATCAATGCTTTTCTCAGGAATTTGGCTGACAAGGAGGATCTGGACCCGCAGACTAAAGAATGGAGAGACCAGGTGAGAGAGATGGCCTACGAAATCGAAGACTGCATCGACAAGTACATGCACAAGCTCGTCCACGAGCCAAATAAAGTAAGTGGCATCAAGGGCTTCATCCGCAAGAGCATTGCTAAGGTGAAAAACATAGGAGTTGTCCATGGAATTTCTTCTGAGCTTGAACAACTCAAGATCCAAGTCGTGGAGACAAGCGAGCGACAGAAGAGGTTGCTGGTACCGCCTACCATGCCTGCGCAAGTAGTAATTTCTGGGGTATCAACGACAACAATTGACCCTCGAATGCCTGCGCTGTATGCCGAGGCTACTGCTCTTGTTGGTATTGATGCTACAAGGGATAAGCTCATTAAGTTGGTGACCGACTGGGAAGAGAAAGAGTTGAAGGTGGTGTCAATTGTTGGATGCGGAGGTTTGGGAAAGACAACACTTGCGATCCAGGTATACACACACCTTCAAGGGCAGTTCGAATTTCAGGCTAAAGTGTTGATGTCCAGAAACTTTGATATGAAAAGGATACTACGGGCAATACTCTTTCAAACTAATGAGACAGAATACCGGTACCAGAAAACAGAATCATGGGGTGAATATTTACTCATACAGAAGCTTAGGGAATTTCTGCAGGATAAGAGGTACCTAATAATAGCTCTAAGACAAATTAATTTCATAACGATGGGAATTATTTTTTGGGACAAAAAGTTTAGAATTTTCTTAATTGTAATTTGTAAGTTTGATTGACGTTTATATTCTGCATTATCTTTTATTTATTGTTTTCTTTAAAGAGGAAAACGCCCTCCGTGTCTGGTGCATGACATGCAATTATGTGTCAACCATCAGGAGTTCTTTCTACCACTCAGAATAGTTTTGATCGACTTGATTCCTGCATGTAGTCATATCCTCACAATACAATTGCAGTTGGCAAGTCACCAAATTCCTCTAGGGATCTCTGTAGATCTATTTTTAGCAAGTTAATAAAATCAAATAAATGAGAAAAAAATGAAGAAGAGAAATTTTCGTCTAGGAAATATATTTTAAATAAACATAATTTCAAAAAACTGAAAATAATTAAGAATACCCAGTAATTGAGAAAATCAAGAAAAATTTACCCAGGAAAATGTGGTAATTTTCAATCTATTTATAGTTTCAAGGAATATTGGGTTTATCGATCCTTTTGATATTTCATTTAAAATACACGTCTCCTTTTGAGCATCTTTTGATAGCAAGGCAGTGAGAGACCAACGTTCAAATATAGTATTCCATTGTTCATTGTGAGTCTGCCTAATTATTATCTTAGGTATCCAGTTATAAAATATATTTTATAAAACATACATACTATTATCTAGCTGGCTGAAAACTTTTGCTTATAGTCAAAATTTTCCCTTACCCCCTCGCTACTCATGTGATGGAGATCACAACATGTGCCGTGGAGTTTTGGAAAACTACCCTTTGAAAGCGCCAGTGGCAAACCGTTGGTCTCGACAATATGTGCATGGAAACATGTAATCTATTGCATAGAACCGGCCCATACAACATGTGCCTTATTAGCTGCAGTCAAACATATTAGTGATTAGTAAACCAGAACCTCCAAAGCTCACATATATAACATCCGACTTTCTAGAAAAACAGGCTAGATTAATTGAACCCTCTCATTTATCTTCTTGTTGGAACTCAACCTTTTTTCTCTTGTAGGTACTTTGTTGTAATTGATGACATATGGGATGCTCGAAACTGGGATGCTATAAAATGTGCTTTTCCTGATGGCAAGCTTGGTAGTAGAATAATGACGACAACAAGAATCAATAGTGTTGCTAAGTCATGCTGCATCCGTCGCCATGACCATATACACGAATTAAGTGTGCTCAGTGAAGCTGATTCTCAACATTTATTTTATAGAAGAGCTTTCGACCGGCAAGGTGGATGCCCACCTGAACTGGAAGACGTTTCCAATGAAATTGTGAAAAGGTGTGGTGGTCTACCATTGGCAGTAATTACTCTGGCCAGTTTATTGTGTACCAAATCATATACAAGACGAGAGTGGATGATAGTGCGGGATTCTATTGGTTTGGGACTTATGAATAATGCTGGGATGGAAGACATGAATAAGATATTATCTCTTAGTTATATTGATCTTCCTTACCACCTAAAAACTTGTTTGTTGTATCTTAGTGTATTTCGAGAAGCCTGCCTGATTACTAGAGACCGATTAGTAAGAAGGTGGATAGCAGAAGGCTTCATTACAGCAGAATGTGGGAGAACTTTAGAAGAACAAGGAGAAAGCTATTTTAATGAGCTTATAAATAGAAGTATGATTCAACCGATAGATATCGCGTATGATGGTCGAGCAAGGGCATGCCGAGTGCACGATATGATTCTTGATTTCATTGTATCTAAGGCTGCTGAAGAAAATTTCACCTGTTTGATAAATCGACAGGACACAGTTGTCTCGCGTTTTAAGGTTCGGCGTCTCTCGCTTGACTATGGTGCCCAAAAGGAGTTCAGCACAGACTCACTTGTGGTTTCTCAAGCTCGATCCCTCAGTATCTTTGGGGATTCTCAACAGTTGCCTCCTCTTTCAAACTTCAGTGTACTCAGGGTAGTTGATATAGAAAGGAGTCAATTGCAAGAAACCACCACATTTGTGGCTAGGTTTGCAGGAAACTACCAAGTCGTTAATCTGTTGCAAAAAACACCGTAAATTCTCTTAACCCGTTGCAAAAAGCACTGAACAGCCGTTTAGCCTCGTTTGATCTCTTTTCGGACAGGTGGGCCCCGAAAACGCGGACGTGGCTCGACGGACAGGCAAACGGCGCCGTTAGGAAGAAAACGGTCAACCCGCCGCGCCGGTCGGTCCTTGTGAGACAGTCCCCCCTCCCCCCCCCCCCCCCCCCGTGCCCCTGTCCTCTCTCTCGCCCCGCTCCCCTTTCCTCTCTCGCCCTTGCTCGCCGCCGGTGATGTCCAGCTCGCGTGGCGGTGATGATGGCGGTGGCGGTGGTGCTGGCGATGCATCTGGTGGCAGTGGTGCTCCTGCAGATCCAACAGAGGTTTGCGGCAGTTCAAACCCATCTCAGGCTCCGCCTCTTCCACAACCGTCGTCGCCGTCTTACTATGTTGAGTACGCGGCGGCGAGGGCGTTCGCCAAGGCCGTGAAGGAAGATCCAGAGGGGAGCCATCACTACGCATCCTCCTTCGGCGGTGTCTCGTAAGTTTTCTCTTTCTGTACCCGGATTTGGTTTCTAGGGTTAGGGTTCTAAGTGTTTGTGATTCTAGTGTTATAGGATTATTGTTGTAGGTTGTTTATGTGGTCAGACATGTAAGTGAAGTGTTTATGTAGTTCTAGGGTTCTAAGTGTATGTAGTAGGCACCTAAACATTAACTGAAATTACTGAATGTTGAACTGAATTTGAACCTACTCAATTACATGAAATTACTGAATGTTAAACTCAATTTCAACCTACTCAATTACTGAATTTACAACTGAATATTTAAATCAAAATGTTACTGAATTTATAACCGAATCCTATACTTAAACTGTATTTTTAACTGAAACTTTAGTTAAATCTTTAAGTGAAACATTAACTGAATTGTTTGTACTAACTAAATATTTAACTTTTAACTGAATTTTAACTGAAACTGTAATTTTAACTTAAACTGTATTTTAACTGAAACTGTAATTTTAACTTAAACTGTATTTTTAACTGAAACTTTAGTTAAATCTTTAAGTGAAACATTAACTGAATTGTTTGTACTAACTGAATATTTAACTTTTAACTGAATTTTAACTGAAACTGTAATTTTAACTTAAACTGTATTTTAACCGAAACTGTAATTTTAACTTAAACTGTATTTTAACTGAAACTGTAATTTTAACTTAAACTGTATTTTAACTGAAACTTTAGTTTAATCTTTAAGTAAAACATTAACTGAATTGTTTGTACTAACTGAATCTTTAACTTTTAACTGAATTTTTAACTTATACTGTATTTTTAACTGAATTGTTTACTTGAACTGAATTGCTTTACTTGAACTGTAGATTGAATGATGAAGTGTGGGAAGTCAGATTCCATTTCCATGACAGAGATAATCTTGAAAGAAGCCTAAATGTGGATGATATCACATTTTACAATCTGATTGCACTTATAGAGCTTGAAGGTTATGGGATGACAGACTTTATGTATTATGTCAGAGATCCAGGTGTTGGGGTTTCAGGTATGGAAGAACTGACAGATGATGATAAGGTGGAGGAAATGTTGGATGACCTAGTTATCAAAGGTCAGAAGGTGGTGAACATAATAGTCATCAGAAGTGATGCTCCAAGACCTAGTGATTTGAACATTGAACCAGTTTGTGAGGAGCAGGTTCCATTATCTGAAATAGGTGTGCCAGTGGTGTATGAGATAGATACAGCAGGAGTACTGTTTCCTAGCCCAACAAAGCCACAAGTAGTGCCAGTGCAGGTCATTAACACACAGGAGAGTTCATTTTTGAAGCAGAAGTGTGCACCAGTACCAGAATTTGCAATGGAGATTGGTGAAGAGAGGCATGAGTATTTCATGGAGCAAGACCCAGATCAAGAGCAAATTGAGCAACTGATGGAGTAGAAGAGGAATGAAGAGATTGAGAAGTTCAGGAAAAAGGGGAAAGAAAAAGAGAAATACAAGGCAGCTAAAAGAAAACTTCCAGAGCTAATGGCTGAAGATTTCACTGATAGTGACAGTGACACAGATTTACTAGCAGATGAGGATATAATTGCTAGGCTTGAGGCAATGAAGAAGCCTAGAGATGATCCACTTCATCATATTGAAGGGGACACTGATGTGGATGAGCCATATGAAGCAGATGAGGAGGAGGAGGAGGAGGAGGAGGAGGAGGAGAAGGCACTAGAGGAGGAGGTGGAGGAGGAGGAGGAAGGGAGCAGCATAGAAGGAAGTAGCAAAGGAAGTAAAAGAAAGGGGCCAACTACAAGATCTCATTCTAGTTTGGATGAGATTATTGAGGAAGATTGGTTTCCTTCATCTGATGAGGAGAGCAACCCTGGTGACCTAAGTCATGAGGATAATGATGGGGCTCAAATACCATGTGTGAAGCTTCCAGCTGATAGGAAGAGCAGGGCTAAAAAGAAGAAGCCCAGAGTTTGGTATGATGAGCAAAGGGAGAACCCAGAAGAGCAATTTATGAAGAAGCTTTGTTTCCTAGATGTGACCCAGTTCAGGAGGGCACTTCTTAATTTTCACATCTCACAAAATAGGAACCATGCCTTCCACAGGAACTGTCCAGACAGGATTATAGCTGTCTGCAAATTTGAGAATTGTCCATTTTTCATTGCAGCTTCTCAGATAGCACATGAGAAGACATTCTGTATAAAGAAACTGAACTTGCACCACAGCTGCCCAGTAGTAGGAGAGAGCACAAAAGTTACTGCTAAGTGGTTGGCACATGAATGTGAGCAACAGTTGAGGACAGACCCCAACACACCTGTCCAGACTATAATTTCAAACTTGAAGCAAAAGCATGGAATAGAGGTATCTATACATATGGCCTATAGGGCAAGAAAGCTAGCCAAAAATGTAGTCCTAGGAGATCAGAAGGCACAATATCATAGGATAAGGGATTACCTAGAAGCTGTGCTAGAAACCAATCCAGGAAGTAGATGCATTGTCACAACAAAGCATCTGAAACTACATCCAAGCAAAAACCCAAGATTCCATGGCTTGTTCATCTGCCTCAATGCTTGCAAAGAGGGTTTCCTTAATGGTTGCAGACCATTCATAGGTATGTGCACACCTACTAATTAACTAGTGACTCTACATTTATATGTGCACACCCAATAATTTGTTGGTAATCTACTTGTGATCTTGTATGATAGGTGTGGATGGTTGCTTCATAAAGTTGACCACAGGGCAACAAATCTTGGCTGCCACTGGAAGAGATGGAAACAATAACATATTTCCCATTGCTTTTGCAATAGTGGACAAGGAAAACACAGCAAGCTGGTCTTGGTTTCTTACTCAATTAAAATATGCCATTGGTGGTGAGTCAGGCAAGTTTGGGTACTACACTATTATATCTGACAGGCAAAAGGTACTACTATCTCTACTCCAATCATTGCTTGCATTGCTTATTAATTGTCTTTGTTTATTAATTTCAACATGGCATTGTTGTAGTATTCTCAAACTATAGTTCATTCAAACAGGGCCTTCTTACAGCCATAAACAATGTATTCCCCAATTGCAAACAAAGATTCTGCCTTAGACATATTTATCAGAACTTTCAAACAGCTGGTTTTAGAGGGGAAGAGTTGAAGAAATACATGTATCAGGCAAGTTATTCCTATACTGAGCATGGTTATGTAACAGCAATGGAAGGCATGAAAAAGGAGTGTGAGCCAGCTTGGAAATGGCTATCTAGGATACCAAAACATACATGGGCTAGGCATGCCATGGAAAACAATTGCAAAACTGACTTGGTAGTTAACAATATAAGTGAAGTTTTTAACAAGATGATACTTGATGTCAGAGCCAAACCCATTAGAACCATGGTAGATGGGATCAGGACAAAGTTGTTAGTGAAGTTCAATGCAAATAGGACAAAGACTGAGACTGCTAAGTGGCAGATATGCCCAACATATGCTGAGAAGCTAGAGGAAGCAAAACATCATTCTAGGTTTTGTCAGTCTATCAAAGCTGGACCTGATCTCTTCCAGGTGACAAGTGGAGAAAGCACATATGCAGTTAACTTGTTGCATCATACATGTGGTTGCAGGAAGTGGGACATGTGTGGAGTACCTTGCAATCATGCTGTTTCTGCAATCAACAAGGCAAAACTTGTGCCAGAAGATTTTGTTCATGATTTCTTCAAGAAACCAATGTATAAGGCAGCTTATAGTCCAATAGTTTCCCCTGTGCCTAGGCCTGATTTGTGGCCAAAGACTAGAACCCCTGACATTGAACCACCAGTGTTCAAAGAAAAGCCAGGAAACAAAGAGACAAAGAGGAGAAAGAGCAAGTTTGAAAAGCCAGCTCCAAAGGATACATCTAGGATGGCAACTATCACTTGTAGCAATTGCAATAGGACTGGGCATAGATACACTAGTTGCAAGCAGGCTCTGAAACCAACCCTAGCTATGAGAATGAACCAGCACCAGGTAACTATTGTAGTAGGTTTTTGTACAATTTCACATACCAGTTTCTAACATTTGTATGCTGTAATTTCAGGAAACCAGGAGAGATGATACACCCAGAACTGTATCTGCTCCTTCTGCTCCTACTGCTGCTCAAACTGCAGCTCCAGCACCACCAGCTCCAAGGGCTCCAAGGGTAGCAAGGAGAGCTCCTTCTGCTCTTGCTTCATCTCCCAGTGCACCAAGGAGAGCTCCTTCTGCTCCTGCTGCAGCTGCTGCTCCTCCTGCTACAAGGGCAACAAAGAAAGCTAAAACTACAAGGACTGCAACTTCTACTGCTGGTGCTGGTCCAAGTTCTTCTACTACTGCTGTTGGTCCAAGTTCCTCTACTGCTGCTGGGCCAAGAGGAAGAAACAAGTTCATCCCCCCAAGAGTTGCAAGTAGTGGAAGAGTGAGGATGCCATCATTTAAGATGTCTGAGTGGTTCAACTGTTCTCAAGGGAGCAAGTCAAGTTGTGTTGAGCTGATGATGTTCAAAACATCTGCATTTTGGTTGTGATGTTCTAAACTTGTCATGAGTACTTTATTCTGGTTGTGATGAAAACTTGTGTTGCTTCTGGTTAGCTGTTGATGTTCAAGACATCTTTATTCTGGTTGTCATGAGTACTTTCATGTAAGGTACCTAGTAGAATTGTTGGGCTGTGATGAAAACTTGTGTTGCTTCTAGTTAGCTGTTGATGTTCCAAACTTGGTGTTGCTTCTGGTTAGTTGTGGCTCCTAATTTTCTTATTGTTTGCTAATAAGTGTGATGAATGTGGCTACTACTGTGATCCAAGATAACCTAATTTGATCATCTAGGGTGCCTCGACGTCGACGGCATCCAAGATAACCTAATTTGATCATCTAGGGTGCCTCGACGTCGACGGCATCCAAGATAACCTAATTTGATCATCTAGGGTGCCTCGACATCGACGGCATCCAAGATAACCTAATTTGATCATCTAGGGTGCCTCGACGTCGACGGCATCCAAGATAACCTAATTTGATCATCTAGGGTGCCTCGATGTCGACGGCATCCAAGATAACCTAATTTGATCATCTAGGGTGCCTCGACGTCAACGGCATCCAAGATAACCTAATTTGATCATCTAGGGTGCCTCAACGTCGACGGCATCCAAGATAACCTAATTTGATCATCTAGGGTGCCTTGACGTCGACGGCATCCAAGATAACCTAATTTGATCATCTAGGGTGCCTCGACGTCGATGGCATCCAAGATAACCTAATTTGATCATCTAGGGTGCCTCAATGTCGACGGCATCCAAGATAACCTAATTTGATCATCTAGGGTGCCTCGACGTCGACGGCATCCAAGATAACCTAATTTGATCATCTAGGGTGCCTCGACGTCGACGGCATCCAAGATAACCTAATTTGATCATCTAGGGTGCCTCGACATCGACGGCATCCAAGATAACCTAATTTGATCATCTACGGTGCCTCGACGTCGACGGCATCCAAGATAACCTAATTTGATCATCTACGGTGCCTCGACGTCGACGGCATCCAAGATAACCTAATTTGATCATCTAGGGTGCCTCGACGTCGACGGCA
The DNA here is from genome assembly GCA_034509565.1 of Triticum monococcum. Taxonomy (NCBI): domain Eukaryota; kingdom Viridiplantae; phylum Streptophyta; class Magnoliopsida; order Poales; family Poaceae; genus Triticum; species Triticum monococcum. Next base: position 776,332,675 of record CM067843.1, on the reverse strand, counting down.
TCCAAGATAACCTAATTTGATCATCTACGGTGCCTCGACGTCGACGGCATCCAAGATAACCTAATTTGATCATCTACGGTGCCTCGACGTCGACGGCATCCAAGATAACCTAATTTGATCATCTACGGTGCCTCGACGTCGATGGCATCCAAGATAACCTAATTTGATCATCTACGGTGCCTCGACGTCGACGGCATCCAAGATAACCTAATTTGATCATCTACGGTGCCTCGACGTCGACGGCATCCAAGATAACCTAATTTGATCATCTACGGTGCCTCGACGTCGACGGCATCCAAGATAACCTAATTTGATCATTTACGGTGCCTCGACGTCGATGATATCCAAGATATCCTCATTCCATCATCTAGCGTGCCATAGTTAACATCAATGACATATTTAACATCATACTTAACAACTCTAGTCACTAACATAGTTAAGATCATACTTAACAACTCTAGTCACTAACATAGTTAACATCATGACACCATAGTTAACATCATACTTAACAACTCTAGTCAACAACATAGTTAACATCATGACACCATAGTTCAAAGCTTACAAGACATAGTTCAAGGCTACACCATACTTCAAATACTGCAAACTGCCACTAGTTCACACATTACAAGCCATAGTTCAATGCTTGAAACTTAAGATAATGACCCACATGGTCAGATTACAAATCACTCTTCATCACAAATACCCTTGATGTCCTTCAGCTTTCTCTTGTTCTTGTCACTAGCTTTGACAAGATCAGCAATGTGAAACTCCAAATTCCTCCTCTCAGTGCTCAACTTTTCCTTCTCCTTCAAATGAGCAAACTTCAGATTCCTAATCACATTACCTTGGGCAACCTGAACGCTCCTCAACTGGTCAACCTTTTGCTTCAGTTCTTTGTTCTCAGCATCCATTGCACCCAGCTGTTCCTTCAAAGATGAAGTATTGTTGTCCAAAGGAGGAGTGATCTCCTCATGTTCACCTTGTAGGACTTCATTTTCATTGGGAATATTGTCTTGGGTATCCTGGGTATCAAGTAGGTTGTTCACATCCTCAACAAGCTTCTCATAAGTCTCCTGTAGCTTGTTCTTCTGTGATGTGAGATTGTGGACAAGTGATGCATGTTCCAGACATGCCATCCTATTAGCACGCTGGCAATCCTCATACAAAAGCCATAGTTTGTGAAGAGCATTCTGCAGATGCTCTGGCCACTCCTCATCTACCCACTGAACAACACCACAGCTGCTTGCTTCCTGCAAAACAACAAGTACAAATGCATTTACTTCCTTTTCACTTCACTTCTATTCAGTCCAATTCAAAACAAATACTGTATACTGCACATGCACAATTCTGCATTTATATCTGAATTTTTAACAGCATACTACACTGAATTTACTTCATTTATACCTTAATTCATTTAACAGCACAATACAATTCACTTCAATTCATTTATACCTTAATTCATTTACTTCATTTATATCTATGAACAATGCATTGTGATACTTTTTAACAACACAATTTACTTCACTCAGTCACTATGGATACCTTAATTTTATATCTATGTACTTATTTTTTAACAGCACAATTTAATTCATTTACTTCATTTATATCACTGTGGTGTTGTTCATTTATATGTATGAACAATTCATTTATTTCACTCACTCACTATGGTATGGTACATGACAGTACCTTTAACTAAACTACTAGGTGAACAGTGAACATGAACAATGAACAGTGAACATGAACAATGAACAGTGCTTCTGAACAATTTGTAGTTTCTTAACAAAATAAGCAAACTACAGATTTTTGCTAGCACTCACATCAAGTCCACAGGCAAGGAACCTCCTCCCAGTGCTAATGCATGAGAAGCAAACATGCCTCTTTGCTGGCTGGCCATGCTCACACATCATCATCACCTCATCGTCAACACCAAAGTAGTTCGGGTCCTCGATTGTAGCCGGGATCTACATCAACAAAAGAAACGCACAAAATCCATCTCACGGGTTCAAAATGAGCAGCAAAAACAAAATCCCCAAACCGAAACCCTAGCTCAGAGATCCCTAGCTACGAGTACAGATCACTGACCTTGATAGGGGAGCCGCCTGAAGAGTATTGGTAGCCCGATTCCTCGCTGCCGTCACTCCACGAAACCATGGCGGACGGCGGCGAGCTGGCTTCTCACCGACGGCGACCAGAGCCAGAGAAAGGAGACAGAGGAGAGGGGCGAGAGAGAGAGAGGGGGCGCGGGGGATCTGTCTGGCGAGCACCGACAGGACCGACCGGCGCGGCAGGTTGACCGTTTTCTTCCTAACGGCGCCGTTTGCCTGTCCGTCGAGCCACGTCCGCGTTTTCGGGGCCCACCTGTCGGAAAAGAGATCAAACGAGGCTAAACGGCTGTTCAGTGCTTTTTGCAACGGGTTAAGAGATTTTACGGTGTTTTTGCAACAGATTAACGACTTGGTAGTTTCCTGCAAACCTATCCACAAATGTGGTGGTTTCTTGCAATTGACTCATATAGAAAGCCCTATCCAAAACAGTTATCTGGTGAATATTGGAGCGCTGCCTCAGTTGAAATATATACGGCTTTCTGCTATCACTATTACAGAGCTTCCGGAAAACATTGGGCAACTACAATATTTGGAGACACTGGATCTGAAACGAACTGCTATAAGAGAATTGCCAGCAAGCATTGTTCAACTACAAAGATTGAAATATCTAGTTGTTCAGAATGTAATGTTGCCTGCCGAAATCGCCAAAATGCGGTCTCTCCAGGAACTGTCAGTACTAATTGTAGACGATAGTTGTGCACTTACTTCTTTAGAAGAGCTGAGCAGTTTAGCCAATCTGAGATATCTTGGTCTTGTTTGGCGCATCAGTGATTCGCACATGGAAAAAACAAAGTTTGCGGACAGTTTGTTATTGGCCCTGTGTGACCTTGGCAAATCCAAACTTCAGTTCTTGGAAGTTACTAGTGACCGATCCAATGATTCATATGAATTCATGTTTGATGCTTCGTCCTCAACTCCTCATCGTCTCCAAGAGTTGACCTTATACCCAAAATGTTATATTGGTGAGAATCCAAGTTGGATGGCCTCAATGGGTAACCTCACCAAATTGAACATTATGGTTAATCCAGTGACACAGGAAGCTCTTGACATTTTTGGCAACTTGCCTGTCCTGCTATTTCTTGAGCTGAGCTCAAAAGTAATAGTCCCAAAAGGGCTTATCATCAAGAATGGCACATTCAAATGCCTAAAGGTGTTTTTCTTGTATTGTCCGGATATTGAGAGAGGGCTGATGTTCAAAGCTGGAGCCATGCAGAGCATTGAAAAATTCACACTTCCATTCAGCGCACATGAACCGCAACCCGTATCGGGTGATAATGATTTTGGCATTCCCCATCTTCGTACGTTGCAGCACCTTGAAGTTAGGATTAGCTGCAAGGGAGCGGTGGCTTGGGAGGTGGAAATGTTGGCTGCTGTCATTAGGAAGGCTACCAGTGAACTCCCCAGCAATCCAGAGCCACAAATCTGGAGGTATTATGTGAAGGAGATGATACATGATGACAGGGAGAAGAGTACAGAGGAAGCTACTGGGAACTCCCTATATGGCAGAGAATGTTCTCACGGTATGGAGGATCATTCTTATGGTATTGTGTATCCTCCGTATTGGTATCCAGCTCCACCGCCTCCATGCTATTTCGTCCATTCTGCTGAGGCTGGAGTAGTGTTACTAAATAATTATTCCAGAATATTAGTGTTATTAAATAATTATTTCACCTTCTTTGAATTTTGGTCAAATCTGGTCAAACTATGGTCAAACTTGGTCAAACAATGGTCAAACTACTTATTCAAAAATATTAGTGTTACTAAAAAATTATTGTTTTTTAGAACAATAGTTTTAAACTCAAACAGTGAAATATGTGACTTCATGCTCAAGCTAAATTCCTGAGGGTTAATAGGATTGACATCTTACTATTGTCAGGAAAACAACAAGTGCAGACTTGGAAACGAGGGAGAATAGAACCCGGAAGTTAAGCGTGCTCAGGCTGGAGTAGTGAGAGGATGGGTGACCGTTCGGAAGTGAGATGATTTGGAATGATGAGGGGTGATTAGAGATTACATTGAGCAGTGATGAGGGGTGATTAGAGATTAGAGGTTAAAATAATTCAGAAATTTGAAAATAAAAAAATTCAAAAAAAATTCAAAAAAAAATTCAAAAAATATCAGGAAATTTCCTTTAGTACCGGTTGGTGTTACCAACTGGGACTAAAGGTGGACCGGCCACGTGGAGGGCCTTTAGTCCCGGTTCTGGATTGAACCGGGACTAAAGGGTCAGGGCATTAGTACCGACACTTTAGTCCCGGTTCCAGAACCGGGACTAAAGGCCCTTATGAACCGGGACTAAAGGCCCTTTTTCTACCAGTGTTCTCAAGTATTAGCAGCTGAGTTGTCAATTCAACCACACCTGGAAACTTAGTATCTGCAGCAAAGTGTTTAGTAGCAAAGTAATATGATAGTGGTGGTAACGGTAACAAAAGATTAATGAAAGCAAAGTAATATTTTTGGTATTTTGTAGTGATTGTAACAGTAGCAACGGGAAAGTAAATAAGCGAGAACCAGTATATGGAAAGCTCGTAGGCACCAGATCAGTGATGGATAATTATGCCGGATGCGGTTCATCATGTAACAGTCATTACATAGGGTGACAGAGAACTAGCTCCAATTCATCAATGTAATGTAGGCATGTATTCCGAATATAGTCATACGTGCTTATGGAAAAGAACTTGCATGACATCTTTTGTCCTACCCTCCCGTGGCAGAGAGGTCCTACTGAAAACTAAGGGATATTAAGGCCTCATTTTAATAGAGAACCGGAACAAAGCATTAGCACATAGTGAATACATGAACTCCTCAAACTATGGTCATCACCGGGAGTGGTCCCGATTATTGTGACTTCGGGGTTGCCGGATCATAACACATAGTAGGTGACTATAGACTTACAACATAGGATCAAGAACTCACATATATTCATGAAAACATAATAGGTTCAGATCTGAAATCATGGCACTCAGGCCCTAGTGACAAGCATTAAGCATAGCAAAGTCATAGCAACATCAATCTCATAATATAGTGGATACTAGGGATCAAACCCTAACAAAAGTAACTAGATTACATGATAAATCTCATCCAACCCATCACCGTCCAGCAAGCCTACAATGGAATTACTCACGCACAACGGTGAGCATCATGAAATTGGTGATGGAGGATGGTTGATGATGACGACAGGGACGAATCCCCCTCCCCGGAACCCCAAACGGACTCCAGATCAGCCCTCCTGAGAGGTTTTAGGGCTTGGCGGCCCCTCCGTATCGTAAAACGTGATGATTTCTTCTTCTCCATTTTTATCTCCCTGAAAGCCAATATCTAGAGTTGGAGCTGGCGTCGGAAGGTCTCCAGGGGGCCCACGAGGTAGGGGGTGCCCTAGGGGGGGCTCCCCCACTCTTGTGGACAGGGTGTGGGCCCCCTGGTCTTCATCTTTAGCAAGGATTTTTTATTGTTTATTGTAAGATATTCCGTGGAGTTTCAGGTCATTCCGAGAACTTTTGTTTTCTACACATAAAACAAAATAATGGCAATTCTACTGAAAAGAACGTCAGTCCGGGTTAGTTCCATTCAAATCATGCAAGTTAGAGTCCAAAACAAGGGCAAAAGTGTTTGGAAAAGTAGATATGACAGACGTATTCCAACTTCTCTATGGTTTATAAACTATTTTACTAGCCATAGATTCATCAAAATAAGCAAACAACACACGGAAAACAGAATCTGTCAAAAACAGAATAGTCTGTAGTAATCTGTATCAAACGTATACTTCTGGAACTCCAAAAATTCTAAAATAAATTGGTGGACCTGAGGAATTTGTCTAGTAATCACCTTCAAAAATAATCAACTAAATAGCACTCTCTAGTAAAAAGTTTTTGCTAATCTCGTGAGCGCTAAAGTTTCTGTTTTTTACAGCATGATCATAAAGACTTCACCCAAGCCTTCCCAAAGGTTCTACTTGGCACAAACACTAATTAAATCACAAAACCACATCTAATCAGAGGCTAGATGGATTATTTATTCCTAAACAGACCAAAAAGCCAGAAACTAAATTAAAATTGGGTTGCCTCCCAACAAGCGCTGTCGTTTAACGCCCCTAGCTAGGCATGATGATTTCAATGATGCTCACATAAGAGATAAGAATTAAAACATAAAGAGAGCATCATAAAGAATATGACTAGCACATTTAAGTCTAACCCACTTCCTATGCATAGGGATTTTGTGAGAAAACAACTTATGGGAACAATAATCAACTAGCATAGGAAGGCAAAACAAGCATAACTTCAAAACTTTAAGCACATATAGAGGAAACTTGATATTATTGCAATTCCTACAAGCATATATTACTCCCTCATAATAATTTTCAGTAGCATCATGAATGAATTCAACAATATAACCAGCATCTAAATCATTCTTTTCATGATCTACTAGCATAGAAATTTTATTACTCTCCACATAAGCAAAATTCTTCTCATTCGGAATAGTGGGAGTATCATAAGAGACTTGAATACTATAAATTGTTTCCACATTAAAAGAGTAATGTTCAGACAAAGGGTACTCATAATCATGACAAGTTTTATAAATATAATCATCACTACTTTTTATAGCATAAGTTTCATCACAATAATCATCATAAGTAGCAACTTTGTTCTCATCATAATCAATTGAAACCTCTTCTGAAATAGTGGATACATCACTAAATAAAGTCATGACCTCTCCAAATCCACTTTCTTAAATATTATAAGAGTCAACATCCTCCAAAATAGTGGGATCATTACTTCCTAAAGTTGACACCCTTCAAAACCCACTTTCATCAATATAATCATCATAGGTAGAAGGCATGCTATCATCATAACAACTTTGCATATAAAAACTCGGGAGGCTAAAAATATCATCATTATTAAACATAGCATGCCCAAGCTTGGGACAAACATTAATTACAGCAAATATATTATCAAATATGGCATACTCATCAAACATAGCTTCCCCAAGCTTGGGCCTTTTCATATCATAAGAATAATCAATATCATCATTAATAGTATGGATAGCACCAATAGTATAGCAATTATCATATTCTTCCAAGCAAGTTTCGAAAGATTTTCAAGATCATAAGAATTATCATTATCTTCCCAATCATAATCATCACAACAAGCAATAGGCATAACGAGATCATCATCAAGTGTATCATCTTCCACAATTATTTTTGATTCATTTTCATGACGCACAACAATAATAGGAGCAACATTATTTGGGAGAGATACCTTCCTACCTCTCTTTATTTTTCTTTTCTTCTTATTCACCTCATGTGTGGGTTCAATCCTCTTTTTGGAGCTCCTTATTAATGAGATTGGTTGAATAGAAGGCTCCTCCTTGTTACCTGATTCATCATAAGAAATAATAGGAGGAAATTGGGAAGTCTCTTCCCTTTCATTAGTATTTTCTTCATCTTCTATTTGTTTTCTTTTCTTTATGTAATTGGCAATATAAGGATTCTCAATACAATTCACCGCACAATACATATAAATCTTCTCTAGATCAAAATCAAGAAATCTATCAAGATTAAATTTTGGAATACCCTCAGTTATACGTTTCATTTCTTCAAAACCCAAAAGAAGACTAAGCCCTTTATGATGCTCAAGGGTAATCAAATTATCACAATATTTGGACACGACTTGATCATGAAACAAATAGCATTGGAGCTTTAAATGACCATGTTCATTGCAAAGTTCACAAGGGGTGCGATAAATATTGAATCTTTCAGCGCAATCATCAAGACTTTCTTGCAACAATTTAGTTTGTAAGTACTTATGCCTCTTGCAATATCTATCTTCCCTATTTCGTGTGTACTTGCAAACCCAATGCACACCACAAAAATTGACATGTTTATAGGAGGCATTTTCATCATAACTAGTGCAATCATCATTAGTACTATGGATAATCAAGGAGTTCATACTAACAACATTGCAATCATGCTCATCATTCAAAGATTCGGTGCCAAACATTTTAATGCATTCTTCTTCTAACACTTTGGCACAATTTTCCTTTCCATCATACTCACGAAAGATATTAAAAAGATGAAGCGTATGAGGCAAACTCAATTCCATTTTTTGTAGTTTCCTTTTATAGACTAAACTAGTGATAAAACAAGAAACAAAAAGATTCGATTACAAGATCTAAAGATATACCTTCAAGCACTCACCTCCCCAGCAACGGCGCCAGAAAAGAGCTTGATGTCTACTACGCAACCTTCTTCTTGTAGATGTTGTTGGGCCTCCAAGTGCAGAGGTTTGTAGGACAGTAGCAAATTTCCCTCAAGTGATTGACCTAAGGTTTATCAATGCGTGGGAGGCGTAGGATGAAGATGGTCTCTCTCAAACAACCCTGCAACCAAATAACAAAGAGTCTCTTGTGTCCCCAACACACCCAATACAATGGTAAATTGTATAGGTGCACTAGTTCGGCGAAGAGATGGCGATACAAGTGCAATATGGATGGTAGATATAGGTTTTTGTAATCTAAAAATATAAAAACAGCAAGGTAACAAGTGGTAAAAGTGAGCGTAAACGGTATTGCAATGCTAGGAAACAAGGTCTAGGGTTCATACTTTCACTAGTGCAAGTTGTCTCAACAATAATAACATAGTTGGATCATATAACTATCCCTCAACATGCAACAAAGAGTCACTCCAAAGTCACTAATAGCGGAAAACAAACGAAGAGTTTATGGTAGGGTACGAAACCACCTGAAAGTTATTTTTTCCAATCAATCCATTGGGCTATTCCTATAAGTGTCACAAACAGCCCTAGAGTTCGTACTAGAATAACACCTTAAGACACAAATCAACCAAAACCCTAATGTCACCTAGATACTCCAATGTCACCTCAAGTATCCGCGGGTATGATTATACAATATGCATCACACAATCTCAGATTCATCTATTCAACCAACACATAGAACCTCAAAGAGTGCCCCAAAGTTTCTACCAAAGAATCAAGACGAAAACGTGTGCCAACCCCTATGCATAGGTTCATGGGCGGAACCCGCAAGTTGATCACCAAAACATACATCAAGTGAATCACGTGATATCCCATTGTCACCACAGATACGCACGGCAAGACATACATCAAGTGTTCTCAAATCATTAAAGACTCAATCCGATAAGATAACTTCAAAGGGAAAACTCAATGCATTACAAGAGAGTAGAGGGTGAGAAGAAACATAAGATCCAACTATAATAGCAAAGCTCGCGATAAATCAAGATCATGCCAAATCAAGAACATGAGAGAGAGAGAGAGAGAGATCAAACACATAGCTACTGGTACATACCCTCAATCCCGAGGGTGAACTACTCCCTCCTCGTCATGGAGAGTGCCGGGATGATGAAGATGGCCACCGGCGAGGGTTCCCCCCTCCGGCAGGGTGCCGGAACAGGGTCCCAATTGACTTTTGGTGGCTACAGAGGCTTGCGGCGGCGGAACTCCCGATCTATTCTGTCCTTCGAAGTTTTTAGGGTACGTGGGTGAAAGATCGTGGATGTCTCCTAGAGGGGTGGTGAATAGGCGAATTAAAATAATTACAGTTTAGGCTTGAACAAATGCGGAATAAACCTAGCGGTTAATTTGTCAAGCACAAAACCTAAAACAACTAGGCTCACCTATGTGCACCAACAACTTATGCTAACCAAGATAAGCAACTATGTGATAGCAAGATATATGACTAGAAACAATATGGTTATCACAAAGTAAAGTGCATAAGTAAAGGGCTCGGGTAAGAGATAACCGAGGCACGCGGAGACGATGATGTATCCCGAAGTTCACACCCCTGCGGATGCTAATCTCTGTTTGGAGCGGTGTGGAGGCACAAGGCTCCCCAAGAAGCCACTAGGGCCACCGTAATCTCCTCACGCCCTCGCACAATGCAAGATGTCGTGATTCCACTAAGGGACCCTTGAGGGCAGTCACCGAACCCGTACAAATGGCAAACCTTGGGGGCGGTCACCGAACCCGTACACTTTGGCAACCCTTGGGGGCGGTCATCGGAACCCGTCAAATTGCTTGTGGCAATCTCCCCAACCTAATTGGAGACCCCGACGCTTGCCCGGAGCTTTAGACCACAATGATCGAACTCCGAACACCACCAACCATCTAGGGCACCCAAGCACCCAAGAGGAACAAGCTCAAGGGTACCAAGCACCCAAGAGTAATAAGCTTCTCAACTTGTAACTTCCATGTATCACCGTGGAGAACTCAAACCGATGCACCAAATGCAATGGCAAGGGCACACGGAGTGCCCAAGTCCTTCTCTCTCAAATCCCACCGAAGCAACTTATGCTAGGGAGGAAAATGAGAGGAAGAACAAGAAAGAGAACACAAAGAACTCCAAGATCTAGATCCAAGGGGTTCCCCTCACATAGAGGAGAAAGTGATTGGTGGAAATGTGGATCTAGATCTCCTCTCTCTTTTCCCTCAAAAACTAGCAAGAATCCATGGAGGGATTGAGAGTTAGCAAGCTCGAAGAAGGTCAACAATGGGGGAAGAACACGAGCTCAAAGGATAAGGTTCATTTGGGAAGAAGACCCCCTTTATAGGAGGGGGAAAATCCAACCGTTATGTGCTCAGCCCGCACACGAGCGGTACTACCGCTCAGGTGGAAGAAACAGGGAAAAGGAGCAACAAAACATGAACCTTAGGGTGGTAGTACCGCAGGAGACAGTGGTACTACCGCTGGGTTAAGCGGTACTACCGCTCCCTTTGGCGGTACTGCCGCGCAGAACGAAGGGTAAAGGGAAAGAGGAAACCGGGCGGTACTACCGCGGAGGAAGGGTGGTACTGTCGCTAAGGAGCGGTACTGCCGCACTACTGCCGCAGTGAGGCACCGCACAATCCGACACATAAAGGGACCCCTCGAATCGACGCGGTAGGGACCTGGTAAGCCGGCGGTAGTACTGCTGCGGAGTCACCACCGATACTGCCGCTTGTGACCCCTCAGTGGTACTACCGTTGGATACCATGGTACTACCGCTGGGACCGTGACAAAACCACACTCAAGAAAACAAGAACTGCCATAACTTCTGCATATGAGCTCCGAATTGAGCAAACTCAAGCTTGTTGGAAACAAGACGACGAGTAGCATCAAAACAACAACTGGTTATGGTAAGAAGAGGCAGGGGAGGTATGCCTAACAAAAAAAGGAGTGAAACCTCCAATCGAGAAGAATCGGCAAAACCTCCAACATCGAAAAAATCATAGAAGAGGCATGCGAACTTCGTTTTCGATGAACTCAAGCTTGTCATCAAGATGACCATGAGCTCTAAGATTCACAAAGAGAACCAAAGAAGAACCAAGAAATATGATGCAAGGATGCAATGGTTTGAGCTCTCTACGAACGATAGGATCAAGCTACTCATCGAGAGCCCCCCTTGATAGTACGGCAATCGATCCTATAACCCGGTCTCCGAACTACCATCATGAGACCGGTAAAATAGAAAACCTACCAAGGGCAAACCTTTGCCTTGCACATGGTCCATTTGAGCTAGATGATGACGATCTTGACTCCCTCAAGTTGGACGACCTTTCTTGATTGGGTTGACTCGATGAAGACTAGTTGATTGCTCCCCCATACTCCACTATGGGTGAGCCACTCTTCCGCACATCTTCACAAGTCCATTGTCACCACAAAGGACAGCAAGCTTCAAGCACTTGATCTCTTCGTGGTGCTCCACTTGAACTTGCACACCGCAACCTTTCTTGATTGTTGACTCGATGAAGACTGGTTGATTGCTCCCCCATACTCCACTATGGGTGAGCCACTCTTCCGCACATCTTCACAAGTCCATTGTAACCACAAAGGACAGCAAGCTTCAAGCATTTGACCTTTTCGTGATGCTCCACTTGAACTTGCACACCGCAACCTTTCTTGATTATGTTGACTCGATGAAGACTGGTTGATTGCTCCCCCATACTAAACTATGGGTGAGCCACTCTTCCGCACATCTTCACAAGTCCATTGTCACCACAAAGGACGGCAAGCTTCAAGCATTTGATCTCTTCGTGATGCTCCACTTGAACTTGCACACCGCAACCTAACCCCACAAAGAACCCTCATGAAGACCATGGGTTAGTACACAAAGCGTAATTGGCAATGCTTACCATACCATGGGATCACTTGATCCCTCTCGGTACATCTGCTACGCTTTGTGGGTTGATCAACTTGATTCACTCTTTGACTTAGTCTTGATCAACCTCTCACAAGACCAATCTTTAGGTAATTCCTTGAATAGCACCTTGGTCGACACAAACTCTCCTTGAACCCAACACATGTACTCCAAGAAAAGCCTATGGACAAAACCTTCAAATATACCTCAAGGCAACCATTAGTCCATAGAGATTGTCATCAATTACCAAAACCAAACATGGGGGCACCGCATGTTCTTTCAGTGGGTATATATGGGTGAAAGAAGTGCGTCCGTGGACCTCCGGGCTGTCCACGAGGCAGGGGGGCGCGCCCCCCACCCTCGTGGGCAGCCCGGGACTCCCCTGGTGAATTTCCGGTACTCCGTGGGCTTCTTCTGGTCCAAAAATAGGTTCCGTGGAGTTTCAAGTCAATTGGTCCCCGTTTGATATTCCTTTTCTTCGAAACACTAAAATAGGCAAGAAACAGCAATTCTGGGCTGGGCCTCCGGTTAATAGGTTAGTCCCAAAAGTAATATAAAAGTGGAAAATAAAGCCCAATATTGCCCAAAACAGTAGATAATATAGCATCGAGTAATCAAAAATTATAGATACGTTGGAGACGTATCACGCACGCTGTCCATCTCCTATGCCATGTCTCCCTTCTGACCGTAGAGAAAGTAAGAGCATCTCCAGCCGCCTCCCCAAGAAGCCCCCAAGCCACTTTTCAGGCGCCAACGGGCTGGGCTCCACAGCCACACGGGCATGCACGGGCTTGCATGCTGGCCGCAGTCGCCGCTGCTACCTCTCGAGCATGCGTTGGTTTTCCCTTGAAGAGGAAAGAGTGATGCAGCAAAGTAGCGTAAGTATTTCCCTCAGGTTTTGAGAACCAATGTATCAATCCAGTAGGAGGTTACATGCAAGTCTCCTTGTACCTGCACAAACAAATATGAACCTGGCAACCAACTCGATAAAGGGGTTAATCCCTTCATGGCCACTTGCAAAAGTGAGATCTGATAGAGATGATAAGATAAATATTTTTGGTATTTTTGTTGTATAGATTAAAAAGTAAAGATTGCAAAATAGTAAACGAGATGCGATGTAAATAAAAGATATATAATATGATTGAAAAGAGACCTGGGGGCCATAGGTTTCACAAGTGGCTTCTCTCAAGATGGCATATCTTACGGTGGGTGAACAAATTACTGTCGAGCAGTCGATAGAAAAGCGCATAGTTATGAGAATATCTAGGCATGATCATGTATATAGGCATCACTTCCGTGACAAGTAGATCGAAACGATTCTGCATCTACTACTATTACTCCACACATCGACCGCTATCCAGCATGCATCTAGAGTATTAAGTTCATAAAAACAGAGTAACACATTACGCAAGATGACATGATGTAGAGGGATAAACTCGAGCAATATGATATAAACCCCATCTTTTTATCCTCGGTGGCAACAATACAATACGTGCCGCTTCCCTTTCTATCACTGGGATCGAACACCGCACGATTGAACCCGAAGCTAAGCACTTCTCCTATGGCAAGAAAGATCAATCTAGTAGGCCAAACCAAACTGATAATTCGAAGAGACTTGCAAAGATATCAAATCATACATAAAAGAATTCAGTGAATAATCAAATATTGTTCATAGATAATCTTGATCATAAACCCACAATTCATCGGATCTCGACAAACACACCGCAAAAGGTATTACATCGAATAGATCTCCAAGAGGATCAAGGAGAACTTGGTATTGAGAATCATAGAGAGAGAAGAAGCCATCTAGCTAATAACTATGGACCCGAAGGTCTGTGGTGAACTACTCACACATCATCGGAGAGGCTATGGTGTTGATGTAGAAGCCCTCTATGATCGATTCCCCCTCAGGCGGAGCGCCTGAAAAGGCCCCAAGATGGGATCTCACGGGTAGAGAAGGTTGCGGCAGTGGAAATAGGGTTTCGTGGTGCTCCTGGATGTTTTTGGTGTATATGAGTATATATAGGCGAAAGAAGTAGGTCGGTGGAGCCACGAGGGGCCCACGAGGGTGGGGGCGCGCTTACCCCCTAGGCGCGCCATCCTACCTCGTGGACGCCTCGTTTCTTCCTTGACGTCCACTCCAAGTCTCCTCGATTGTGTTTGTTCCAAAAACTATTCTCCCGAAGGTTTCATTCCATTTGGACTCCGTTTCCTATTACTTTCCTGCGAAACACTGAAATAGGCAAAAAAAACAGCAATTTGCACTAGGCCTCCAGTTAGTAGGTTAGTCCCAAAAATAATATAAAATTGCATGATAAAGGCCATTAAACATCCAAAACAGATAATATAATAGCATGGAACAATCAAAAATTATAGATACGTTGGAGACGTATCAAGCATCCCCAAGCTTAATTCATGCTCATCCTCGAGTAGCTAAATGATAAAAACAAATTTTTTGATGTGGAGTGCCTCGTAGCATAATTCTTAATGTAATTTTCTTTATTGTGGCATGAATGTTCAGATCCAAAAGATTCAAAACAAAACTTTAATATTGATATAAAAATAATAATACTTCAAGCATACTAACAAAGCAATCATGTCTTCTCAAAATAACGTGGCCAAAGAAAGTTATCCCTACAAAATCATATAGTCTGGTTATGCTCTATCTTCATCACACAAAATATTTAAATCATGCACATCCCTGGTTTCAGCCAAGCAATTGTTTCATACTTTAGTATTCTCAAACCTTTTCAACTTTCACGCAATACATGACCGTGAGCCATGGACATAGCACTATAGGTGGAATAGAATATGGTGGTTGTGGATAAGACAAAAAGGAGAAGATAGTCTCACATCAACTAGGCGTATCAACGGGCTATGGAGATGCGCATCAATAGATATCAATGTGAGTGAGTAGGGATTGACATGCAACGGATGCACTAGAGCTATAAGTGTATGAAAGCTCAACAAAAAAAACTAAGTGGGTGTGCATCCAACTTGCTTGCTCATGAAGACCTAGGGCAATTTGAGTAAGCCCATCATTGGAATATACAAGCCAAGTTCTATGATGAAAAATCCCACTAGTATATGAAAGTGACAAAATAAGAGACTCCCTATCATGAAGATCATGGTGCTACTTTGAAGCACAAGTGTGGTAAAAGGATAGTAACATTGTCGCTTCTCTCTTTTTCTCTCATTTTTTTGTTTGGGCCTTTTTTATGGTCTCTTTTCTTTCTCTTTTTTTATTTTATTTTTCGTCCGAAGTCTCATCCCGACTTGTGGGGGAATCATGGTCTCCATCATCCTTTCCTCACATGGGACAATGCTCTAAAAATGAAGATCATCACACTTTTATTTACTTATAACTCAAGAATTACAACTCGATAATTAAAACAAAATATGACTCTATGTGTATGCCTCCGGCGGTGTACCGGGATATGAAATGAATCAAGAGTGACATGTATGAAAGAATTATGAATGGTGGCTTTGCCACAAATACGATGTCAACTACATGATCATGCAAAGCAATATGACAATGATGGAGCGTGTCATAATAAACGGAACGGTGGAAAGTTGCATGGCAATATATCTCGGAATGGCTATGGAAAGGCCATAATAGGTAGGTATGGTGGCTGTTTTGAGGAAGGTATATGGTGGGTGTATGATACCAGCGAAAGGTGTGTGGTATTAGAGAGGCTAGCAATGGTGGAAGGATGAGAGTGCGTATAATCCATGGACTCAACAATAGTCATGAAGAACTCACATACTTATTACAAAAATCTACAAGTCATCAAAACAAAGTACTACATGCATGCTCCTAGGGAAAGGGTTGGTAGGAGTTAACCATCACGCGATCCCGACCTCCACACATAAGGAAGACAATCAATAAATAAATCATGCTCCGACTTCATCACATAACGGTTCACCATATGTGCATGCTACGGGAATCACAAACTTCAACACAAGTATTTCTCAAATTCAAAACTACTCAACTAGCATGACTGTAATATCACCATCTTCATATCTCAAAACAATCATAAAGAATCAAACTTCTCATAGTATTCAATGCACTTTATATGATAGTTTTTATTATACCTATCTTGGATGCTCATCACTCAAGGACTAAAATTTTAACCAAAGCAAATTACCATGCTGTTCTAAAAGACTCTCAAAATAATATAAGTGAAGCATTGAGAGATCAATAATTTCTATAAAATAAAACCACCACCGTGCTCTAAAAGATATAAGTGAAGCACTAGAGCAAAATTATCTAGCTCAAAAGATATAAGTGAAGCACAAGGAGTATTCTAATAAATTTGGATTCATGTGTGTCTCTCCCAAAAGGTGTGTACAGGAAGGATGATTGTGGTAAACTAAAGACCAAAGACTTAAATCATACAAGACGCTCCAAGCAAAACACATATCATGTGGTGAATAAAAATATAGCCTCAAGTAAAGTTACCGATAGACGAAGACGAAAGAGGGTATGCCTGCATCCCCGAGCTTAGTCTTTTGGTTATCCTTGAATTTTACCTTGGGGTGCCTTGGGCATCCCCAAGCTTAGGCTCTTGTTACTCCTTGTTCCAAAATCCATCAAATCTTTACCAAAAACTTGAAAACTTCACAACACAAAACTCAACAGAAAATCTCATGAGCTCCGTTAGTGTAAGAAAACAAACCACCACTTTAAAGTACTGTAATGAACTCATTCTTTATTTATATTGGTGTAAAATATATTGTATTCCAACTTCTCTATGGTTCATACCCTCCGATACTAGCCATAGATTCATCAAAATAAGCAAACAACACACGAAAAACAAAATCTGTCAAAAACAGAACAATCTGTAGCAATCTGTAACTTCCGAATACTTGTGGAACCCCAAAACTTCTACCATATTAGGAAGTCCTGGTTCATTTGTCTATTAATCTTCTACAAAAAGAATCAACTAAAAAGCACGTTTCTGTGATTTATGAAAACTAATCTCGTGCGCGCAAAAGTTTCTGTTTTTCAGCAAGATCAAATTAACTATCACCATAGGTTGTCCTAAAGGTTTTACTTGGCACAAACACTAATTAAAACACAAAACCACATCTAACCAGAGGCTAGATGAATTATTTATTACTAAATAGGAACAAAAATAAAATTGGTTGCCTCCCAACAAGCGCTATCGTTTAATGCCCCTAGCTAGGCATAAAAACAAGAATAGATCTAGGTATTATCATAATAATGGTAAGGAAAATTGCGAAAACTCATCTCATATTCCCTACGTTCAGCAGCAAGTATTCTTTGTGGCAAGCAAAAGTAATCAAAAGGGCTAAATTTAATGGGACAAAAGTCCCCAAGATCATGCTCGGGAGGTATGGGTTCCTCCTTTGGCCCCTTATATTGCACAACCAATTCATCATTATAAGCATTCTTTTGGCAAAAAATCATGAGCCTTTGTTCAAGAGAAAAGCCTAACCCATTGTTCTGAATAGCAAAATCATCATTAAGTTCGGAGATTCTATCAACTAGCTAGAACATCGGTAGGAACCTTCTTCCTAAGGTTTTCATTATAAGCAACATGATTTAAAGACTGTGAACGCATTATGTCCTCTTGATTCAAAAGGATAGCTTCTATTGGAGGACGACCAGCGTCCACCCTATAATGCGCAAAAATTTCTTTAGCCTCTTTCATTATAAATCTGAACTCATGTGCCAAAAAGATAGTAGCTACGCGTTTAACAGAAGAATGCTCAATATTGCAAAATTCTAGAAAAATCCTTTGAATGCAAGGATGCAAATGAATAAATTGTCTTTCAAGTTCAACTACGAGCAAGGATATTGCATCCGCAAGACTACTAGTTCTATGAAGAATAGACCCACCCATAGTGGGCAAGGCACCGGCACATGTAAAGAAATCTTGAATAACTCATTTTCCAATAATATTACCACTACCGATCCGAAACTTTTTAGTGTGTAAAATAATAGGTTCTTCAAGAGGATCATCAAAAGCATCAAAGTTTCCCACGTTATTACTATTATCCTTATCAACGTTAACCTCCTCCGTTTTAGACATGATGGCAGAAGATTGCACAAAGAACAAGAGCACAAGAGGCAAGCAAAAAGAGACGAAAGGAAAAAAGGCGAATAAAATGGAAAGGGTGAAGTGGGGGAGAGGGAAACGCGAGGCACATGGCAAATAATGTAATGGAAGGGATAAGAGTTTGTGATGGGTACTTGGTATGTCCTGACTTGTGCGTAGATCTCCCCGGCAATGGTGCCAGAAATTGGCGAGTTGTCGAGAGATCAAATCTTGAATTGACTTGGCGTAAGCCTCCCCGGCAACGGCGCCAGAAATCCTTCTTGCTACCTCTCGAGCATGCATTGGTTTTCCCTTGAAGAGGAAAGGGTGATGTAGCAAAGTAGCGTAAGTATTTCCCTCAGTTTTTGAAAACCAAGATATCAATCTAGTAGGTGGTTACACGGAAGTCGCCTAGTACCTGCACAAACAAATAAGAACCTTGCAACCAACGCGATAAAGGGGTTGTCAATCCCTTCACGGACACTTGCATTTTTGGTATTTTTGTTGTATAGATTGAAAAGTAAAGATTGCAAAATAGTAAACGAGATGTGATGTAAATAAAAGATATATAATATGATGGAAAAGAGACCCGGGGGCCATAGGTTTCACTAGTGACTTCTCTCAAGATAGCATATCTTACCGTGGGTCAACAAATTAATGTCGAGCAAACGATAGAAAAGCGCATAGTTATGCGAATATCTAGGCATGATCATGCATATAGGCATCACGTCTGTGACAAGTAAGATGACATGATGTAGAGGGATAAACTCAAGCAATATGATATAAACCCCATCTTTTTATCCTCGATGGCAACAATACAATACGTGTCGGTTCCCTTTCTGTCACTGGGATCGAACACCGCAAGATTAAACTCAAAGCTACGCACTTCTTCTATTGCAAGAAAGATCAATCTAGTAGGCCAAACCAAACTGATAATTTGAAGAGACTTGTAAAGATATCAAACCATACATAAAAGAATTCAGTGAAGAATCAAATATTGTTCATAGATAATCTTGGTCATAAACCCACAATTCATCGGATCTTGACAAACACACCGCAAAAGGTATTATATCGAATAGATCTCCAAGAGGATTGAGGATAACTTGGTATTGAGAATCAACGAAAGAGAAGAAGCCATCTATCTAATAACTATGGAACCAAAGGTCTGTGGTAAACTACTCACACATCATCGGAGAGGCTATGATGTTGATGTAGAAGCCCTCCGTGATCGATTCCCCTCCGGTGCAGCGCCGGAAAAGGCCCCAAGATGGGATCTCAGGGGTACAGTAGGTTACGGCGGTGGAAATAGGGTTTCGTGGTGCTCCTTGATGTTTTCGGGGTATATGAGTATATATAGGCGAAAGAAGTTGGTCGGTGGAGCCACGAGGGGCCCACGAGGGTGGGGGCACGCCTACCCCCATTAGTAGAAAACAGGGCTATGGTCCAGGCCGGGTCAGCCCATTAGTCCCGGTTCAGTCCAGAACCAGGACCAATAGGGGCATTGGTCCCGATTCGTGAGCCCAGGGGGCCGGCCGGGCCACGTGGGCCATTGGTCCCGGTTCATCTGGACCTTTTGATCCCGGTTGGTGGGATGAACCGGGACCAATGGGCCTCGTTCCTGGCCCACAACCATTGGTCCCGGTTCGTGCCTCAAACCGGGACTAAAGATTAGACCTTTAGTCCCGGTTTGAGGCACGAACCGGGACTAATGGGGTTGAGACCTTTAGTCCCGGTTCGTGCCATGAACCGGTACTAAAGGTCCCATTTTCAAACTCTACCCCCACCCCCCACCCCCCCCCCCCCCCCCCCCCCCCGTGGATCGCCTTTTCAGTTTTAGAAAAAATAAAAGAAAATGATGGAAATGTCAAAAAAAATAAAAGAAAATAAGTTTCCCATGTGATATGTGGTCTAGTTGTTGGGAAAATTTACAAATGTGAATTTTGACTTTATTTGCAAAATCTCTCTGAAATTTGTAAAAATGGGCACCGAGAAGTTACATCCGAATTTAACCGGGGAACCCCGTTAAACATTTTCAAAATCCTCAAAAACCTAATAGTAAAAAGTTACGGGGCTTTTAAGATCTAGAGTGAAAAAAACGAAAAAAATTCAAACATTGGGCAAACTGTGGTCAAACAATGGTCAAACTAATTATTCTAGAATATTAGTGTTACTAAACAATTATTTCTGTTATTTCAATTTTGTCAAATCTGGTCAAACTATGGTCAAACAATGGTCAAACTAATTATTCAAAAAATATTAGTGTTACTAAATAATTATTGTTTTTTAAAACAATAGTTTCAAAATAAAACTATGAAATGTGTCACTTCATGCTCAAGCAAAATTCCTGAAGGTTAATAGGATCGACATCTTAGTATTGTCAGGAAAACAACAAGTTAAGCGTGCTCAGGCTGAGGGAGTGGGAGGATGGGTGACCGTTCGGGAAGTTAGATGATTTGGAATGATGAGGGGTGGTGATTACACACTAGAGGTTAAAATAATTCAAAAATTTGAAAATCAAAAAAAAATTGAAAAAAAATTTCAAAAAAAATCATAAAATTTTCTTTAGTCCCGGTTGGTGTTACCAACCGGGACTAAAGGTGGAGCTCCACGTGGCCGCGCCCTTTAGAACCGGGACTGAAGGCCCTTTTTCTACTAGTGCCCCCTGGGCGTGCCCTCCTACCTCGTGGTCGCCTCGTTTCTTCTTTAATGTCCACTCCAAGTCTTCTGGATTGTGTTTGTTCTAAAAACGATTCCCCCAAAGATTTCATTCCGTTTGGACTCCGTTTGGTATTCCTTTTCTACGAAACACTGAAATAGGCAAAAAAACAATTTGCACTGGGCCTCCGGTTTATACGTTAGTCCCAAAAATAATATTAAAGTGCATAATAAAGCCCATTAAACATCCAAAACAGATAATATAATAGCATGTAACAATAAAAAATTATAAATACGTTGGAGACATATCAGCCGCGTGCTGGGAGCGGGCTAGCCACCGCTGCCGCATGCTTGCGTGCATTGGCCGCCGTGCAACGAGTAGATATTTTCTCAACCCCAGACAGAAGAAATCGGCGGCAGCCCCCCAAAGGGCGAAAAAAATGCCTCCTGAGAAACTCAACGGCTGGAGATGCTCTAAGGAGCTGCAGTAAGAAGTTCAACATGAGCAGCCTGTGCCGGCATGCACATCGTGTTGATGAGAGCAGAGCACATCATGGGGGTGCACTCTGCACTGCGGTTTTCCTTTAGCAAGAAGTTCAGAACAACGTTGTGACGAGAACAGTTGCCCGACACTGAATGGGGGTGCACTCTGCACTGCGGTCTCTCTTGCGGGCTTATCTGAAATTTTGACATCCAAAAAAGCTTCATTTTCCAAAGCACTCCAACTCTCCGACAGCCATGGCGCTAGTAGCAGATATGAGTAATACATACATGATTTAAGTTGAGGCTACTCCTTAACAAGTAACATGCCTGTTCATCGAGATGTTGGCTGTTAAATCAGTTGTTGGTTTTCCCACATGTGATCTGGGTGATGGCCCACATCATACGTGAGGTGTTTTCAGCGGAAAAAGTCCATTATAAACCCTGAACTTGTAGACATTCAGCGAAACGAATCCCAAGTCGAAATCCCGGTTGATTGCACCCTGAACTATACAATTTCGGTCTAAATCAAACCTTCGAGTAGTTTGGATGTTTTTCTTTTAAAAAGAGCGCACGGGAATTTTTTTTACGAAAACTGAAAAGTACGAGCGTGGGAATTGAACTACCGACCTGATCACGAATTGAAACGTCGATAGCCAGTCATCCACAAAACTACTTGTGACTAAAACGTAGAGCAAACATTAAAGTACAGTGATAGATCCCTCTTTTTTCAATTTACTAAACATTTGGTGGAAAAAGGCGTGAACATATTTTCTGAAAAATACGAATATTGTTTAATAATGAAACCAATTCCGAATTCAGAACAATCTTTATGAACAGTGAATATTTTTTAAATGAATGTAAAATACATACTGAACATTTTGTTAGTATATGGTGAACATTTTCAAATATACACTGAGCATTTTTTGATAAATACAGTGAACATTTTTTCAAATGCAATCTGAACAATTTTTTCTATACACGATGAACATTTTTTTGTACACAATGAACAATTTTTTCAATGTACGTTGCACAATGTTTCACTGCGGTGAACTTTTTTTGAAGCTGTGCAAAATCTCGAAAAGTGAAATTTTTTGAAATAATAAAAGAACTTTTTTGAATTTCAAACATTTTTTTATTTTAGAAACATATACTTCTGAATAGTTTTGAAAGATTTTTTTAGCGCGCGATTTGTAGCTGCAAATCATGGGTTCGAAAATTGTCAAGCGCGCGATTTTTTGCGTTACAGGTTCGCGCTACAGTACTGGATCACTGTCGGTCGCCAGTTTTCATGGGCCGGCCCAGTCAGACTTCCGCCCGTGCGTACGTCCACAATTCTTTTTTAGCTAACAAAAAAACAAATGGGTTGGCCCAGCATGGAGGACGGGTGTTTCTTGGCCCACCAGCTAGACAAATCCCAGTTGACATTTGTCAGGGTCCGGTTTAGACCGGGATTGCATAGTTTAGGGTGCAAACGACCGGGATTTGGCCTTGGGGTTTGTGTCGCCGAACGTCTATAAGTTCAGGGTTTAAAATGGATTTTTTCCGCTTTCAGCTGATCACCACACGGTTTGCCAATCAAAGTAACAATATCGTGCATCATATACGCCACTACATCCCACTGACTGACCTTTAGCAAACCTGCATGCGTCTGGACAATGGACTAGGACACGATCTGTGTTTGTGTATCAACCAGGACAGATAGTCTACAAGTTAGTCCAGTCTCGGATTGGCAGGATACCACAAAATCTCTATTGACAGGAAGAAATAAAAACTGCAGGTCCCCTTCATCACGTCCATCCTCATGACTAGTTACCGCCTTACCGGTACGTGCCCGTCAGTGCTATGAACCCTTCCTTGGTTCCTACCTCCTTGCCTGACTCACGAGATGAGTTTCATGATGCCACCCATTCCCAGTTCCATTGTTAGCACATGTTTCCTATCTCTGGATTAACCCATACAAGCACTGTCTTCAAGAGGCCCATGTGTTTGAAGATGCCCCCATCACTCCCAGTGCACTGCATACTTATGGGTAACTTCTTTCTGATAGTCATGCATGTTAATTTGCAAGCTTCGGCTTTTTATTGGATTTAATTAACTGAGTAATTCTCTTCTACCTTTTGAATGGATCGAGTCCTAAGGTGCTGGCTTCAAAAAAATCTACTAGCTAGAAAAGACAAGAAGAGCCAAGGAGGCAATAGAAAAAACACCAGAAAGCTACAACTTTTATTTTTGAGTTGAGAAAGCAACAACTTGATATAATATTCAACATGGTAAAGCCTAAGGCATCCTTTCTATAGAAGTATTTGTACAATAGACATTTAAGTGTCAATTTCCTTGTGCTTCAATTCAGTGATGATTATCATGTGTCCGGCCAAAAGTAGAAAAGGGACACCTTTCTTGAAAGCTATAGGTGAGGACTGAGAGATACACGTGGATAAATTGCTTAACACTAGAGACTCTGAGACTGTTAGCCTATTTAGTTTAACCATGTCAACATAGCTTCATATGTTACAGAACGAAAGAATAGGAATTATTCACAGATGAGGTCAGCTCAGCAAGAGCACCAAAACCTGCAAAAAATTGTGTTAAGAAAGATAATATATGAAACTCATGGGAATATAGCATCATCAGCTTTCGATACACACTAGCCGCAATGGAAAGAGGGCTAGCAATTGGGCGTTCGATTTATCCACTATTTCACCAGCAAAAAAAATTTATGCACTATTTAGTAGATATTTAGCTTCAAAGTACTATATGTGTTCTTCAGAAAATTAAACAAAAAATATGCACGTGAGGTAACATACCAATGTACATTGCAAGCTAGTTAACAACTTGCAATAAAATAGATTACATGCTAATATACCTGTGCACAAATGTTGGTAAATCCAACGCAAAAAAAAATGTTAGTAAATCCATCACTTATTGGGTCCCACATACAGTCCTTGTTCAAGAATTCATCCGATTAACAAGCTAACTTGCCAATTAATCCCTACATGTAGGGTCATCAAGTAGCCGATTAACTGATAATTCATCAGATTAATTGATTAACCAGTTAATTAACTTGCCAATTAGCCTATTAATCCCCTACTCGCAAGATACCGAACATCCACCGGTTAACGATTTCCTTAACAATGCATACACTACACAAGCATGGTATATCTGTTAGTGTCATATCACCCCTAAGCAATGCAGATACATACACCTTCTAACCAATGTCGACCGGTCGATGCGGATCACAGAAGAGATTACCATTGTTTTCTCAAACCCTAATTACAGTCATGGTCTGTTTGTTCTCCTCAAGCCCCAGCCTGCTTAACTTCTCGAACTAATGGCGTCCTTGTCCTCCAGTCGATGCCATCCTTAATTCTCCATCATCAACGACCACAAACTTTCTGTCCCTTCCTATTTATATGATGTCTTTCTATCCTCTCCATGTTTGGTCAGAAAGAGATCTGATTTCTTCAGACCTAGAATTGTTTGACAAGGGAACAAAGCTAAGAATAAATACCACCTTGTTAAGTGGGGCTGATATCTTTAAACCGAATAGACAGGCTCTTGGAGTACTTAATCTCCACTTAATGAATGAACTCCTCTTGGCTAAATGGAAGTATGTAAAGAATAACTCCCTCTTTTGTGTAAAACATGAGTTGGATATTCTATTTTATTTTCAGAAATTTATCCGTGGAAAATGAGTTCTACACATTTGTTAAGGAAAAAATGTGTGACGGGAAAAAAATACAAGATTGTGGGAGGATTGTTGGCTACTCCCTCCATTTCTAAATATAAGCCCTTTTAGAGATTTTAACAGGGACTATATACATATTTATATATACGTATTTTAGAGTGTAAATTCACTCATTTTGCTCCGTATGTAGTCCGTATTGGAATCTCTAAAAGGTCTTATATTTAGAAAGGAGGGAGTAGATGGTAAACCGCTGAAAATTTGTGCATTACAATGGAATCACATAACAAAAATCTTGTGTGTTGTCCTTGATGAGGAGAGAGATACTCTTTGGACTCTGACTGCTGATGGAGAATTCACTATGAAATCTTTCTCTAATCAAGTAGTCTTGCATTAGTTCAATTGCTCCCTTATAAATTTCTTTGGAAGGTTAATATACCCCTAAAAATTAAAGTGTTTTTTTTGGTTGGCACTTCGAAGTAGTGCGCTTACCAAAGATAACCTCACTAAAAGAGGATGGAATGGTGGAAAAGCTTGTGTTTTCTGTGGTATAAATGAACTCGTAGAATACTTTTTCTTGCATTGCTCAATAGCTTTCATTTGGAGTATCATGCAATGTACATTTAATCTTGGTTCCATTCCTCGTGATCTGAAAAATATGTTTACCACTTGCCTTTCCCGGTCTCGTAAAGATAAAAAGACAATGTGGACTATTGGTATTTCTTCTATTCTTTGGTCTATTTGTAACTGCATAAATGAAATTGGTTTGAGCCCAGAAAGGTGCTTTACCCTTTTGTGATATCCATAAAACTTGTCACCAGTGGCTGGCAGAAGAGGAGGGAGAATATTGGAGACTCCACTAGGTCCTGCTACTTGCTGCAAATTCCCTGGATGTTTCTTTTAATCTGGCCTGTAATGTTGGCATGTTGCACTATGTTGAAAGTTTGGTTTATTTTCCGACTCTCTTATACATGTTCTCCTATAAGCAAGTATTGCTTTGGCACGCAGGACCGCCGACAACATTTTAATGCACAACATCATGTAGTAGGTCTGTACTAGTGATGCATGTGCACCGTAGCGTCAATGTACAGTACTGTCGCTGTACCATATTTGGCTTCTACATCACGATGGGTGTTATGAAATAACCCCTCAAAGATTTTATTTCGTCGCCCATGCTTGGTGACACAGGGGAAACCCTAGCCGCCCCGCAGCGTCTTCACCTTCGTCTCCCTGCCGCGCCGCCGCCGGAGGGATCACCGGCAAAGACGTGCCGGACCCAAGGATGGTGGTGGCGGGGCGCTTCTGCTCCTCTTGGGCGCACTCGCGCACCTCCTGGCTGTGCATGGTGAGGATCTGCGGCTTCGGCGTGGTGTCTTCCCAGTGCAGTGACCTCATGCTTCGGGCTCGCCGGCTGCGTTCTGGCTGTGGCAGGCAGTGGCACCTCTTCCAACGATGGAGTGGTGGCCTCCTAGGACCAAATCCATGGCCAGAAAGGCCGTGCGATCCTACTCTGGCGTACGACCTTGCCAAGCTCGGAATGTGGTTGTCTACAACCAGCTAGGTGTCCATTGCTCAGCAAGGATCAGCAGCTCCGACAGGTAGCTGGAGATGCAGTCGGGCAGGATACAACATGAGACGAAGATCTCACTGCGGATTCCGGTGACCATCGAAGTCTTCAGATCTGGTGGCTGCTTTCGACAGTGAGATGCAATATAGACAGACGGTTTGACGCGGAGGGTAGTTGTGTGGTGGCGGCGCTCGGTTTCTACTCTAACGCATGTGGCTACTAGAATCATGGAAAAGTGGTGGCGACTACATGTTACTGACTACGACGAGTTCCGGGGTGAAAACCTAGGTATGACCCGAGTTAGTTATACTTGACAATGGCGATGTTTTGCGTCGTTACCTTGTTGAAGGCATTGCTCGGTTATGCTTGTATGGTTATTCAGGATGAAAACCTAGTATCTGACCTTTCGTGGTTGGATCCGGTTACGAAGACGCTAGAGCGCCGCACCTTTCATGAAGGCATTGCTGTTGAAGAAACTCGTTGTCTTCGTGACGTCAGGATATGGTTGATGCGGATATTGTCACAATTGTAGTTTGTCTATGCTTCGGTGTTTTTACCTTTCTTTGCTTAGGCATAGCTTCCGTCTTATATGGCTTTGTTATTTGCCGACGTGTTTTTATGTGTGTGCATTGGTGTTGTCTGTATGCATCCAACCTACGCAGAGGCGGGGTGTGTAGTCATTGTGTTTGTATTCACTTGATGCTTCATTTTGAGTTAATAAAATCTACCCTTTGTTGAAAAAAAAAGATTTTACCTAACCTCCAAAAAACTTATTTGGTGGCCTGATCCCTATAACCATATCAAATAATCTGGTGTTTAACCCAATATATGCCGCCGGTCAATCTAATGGCAATAAATCCGATGTGGTGCTCACCCCTAGAGTAAACACTGACCCTTAAGAACCAATTAGCCGTTTTTGACTTATCTTGCCACGTAGCTGCAACTGCGACCTCGGATTTATTGCCGCCAGTTTGACCCGCGGCAATAGAGGGTCAAGCCACAAAACAAGTTTTTGAAGGGTGAGTGGATGAAATAAGATCTTTTAGGGGTAATTTAGTGAAAATAACATCCACGATGGACCAGGCTTGACTACAGGATCAAAGGAGTGTGTGTACGTACGTACGCTGTATCAGAGCTGGCCAAACAGGCCTGCCAGGCCCGACCATGATATTCGTGCAAGGCACGACATGACTCATGGGGCATGATTACTAAGCGGGCCGTGCCATGCCGGCCTGCGTGGTGCGCCTTCAGGCCCAGGCACGGCCGCTTAGTTAATGAGATAGCACCTTGGCCCGTTTAGCAAACTTGTCTGTTTAGCAGTTTGGCCTTAGGGTTGTATTTTGACCATTTTAGCCCTATTAGGCTGGTTATAGGCTATATACATTTATATAATTCAAAAAATATAAAAGAATAAATGGCCGTGCTGGCTCATGTGTCCAGCCTCCAAACCTAGGCACGGCCCCTGACGTGGTGTGTGCAGGGCCTGGGCCGTGCCGTAACTGCGTGCTACCTGGCGGCCCAGCTAGCACGGCCCGTTTAGCCAGCTTTGCGCTGAATTGATTCCCCCATCAATTATTGGTGCACTTGGCTAAGGCTGTCCGTAATGAGAGTATCATAGATAGTATCATGCATGCCAACTAAGTAAATTTGATGAGGTGACATATAATTAAATGAAGAAAGAGAGGCTTGAATATTATATCATGATACCGTATCATATTAAATAATGTGCTACTTTGTGTCATGCATGACAATAAATGTAATTCTCTATGATATCAACATATGATACTATGCATTAGGGATGTAGTATCATACATTAATATCATATGCATGATACTAATATGTGATACTTCCCATTACAACCAGCCTAAGGAAAGTGACCCCGATGCACTAGAGTAGATAAGACCAATCAGTGCATCCGCTCCCCACTTCTGCACCCTCCCAGCTTCACTCAACGCCTCTAGCTGCACCAGTGCCAACAGCAAGGGAGCAACAGATTCGATCTACAGCCAGCCCGAGCAATGGCCGCCGAACATCAGTAGAGGTACGTTATGACTATGCCACAAATTTAGCTCTTGATTCCCCATGAGATTAGTTAGATTGGGTACATCTGACTGTTCAATTTAGAGTCTTCTTTCTCAGATCTGAACTACTCTGCTCTTGGTAGCAGCAGCTTGTAATTGTTCTGTAACTGGTCACGAATGCAGTATCAACACTACGAGATCCTGAGATTGCGAGGGGTCTAGCTGGCTCGAGCACGCCCAGATCCGATGGAAGGAATCATGGTGAGCGCTGCCACTGGGGTGATGAACTCCCTCCTCAAGAAGCTCACGGAACTGTTGAGCGACGAGTACAAGCTGCAGAAATCCGTGAAGACCAAAATCGGCTCACTACAATTCGAGCTGAGCAGCATCAATGCTTTTCTCAGGAATTTGGCTGACAAGGAGGATCTGGACCCGCAGACTAAAGAATGGAGAGACCAGGTGAGAGAGATGGCCTACGAAATCGAAGACTGCATCGACAAGTACATGCACAAGCTCGTCCACGAGCCAAATAAAGTAAGTGGCATCAAGGGCTTCATCCGCAAGAGCATTGCTAAGGTGAAAAACATAGGAGTTGTCCATGGAATTTCTGGTGAGCTTGAACAACTCAAGATCCAAGTCGTGGAGACAAGCGAGCGACAGAAGAGGTTGCTGGTACCGCCTACCATGCCTGCGCAAGTAGTAATTTCTGGGGTATCAACGACAACAATTGACCCTCGAATGCCTGCGCTGTATGCCGAGGCTACTGCTCTTGTTGGTATTGATGCTACAAGGGATAAGCTCATTAAGTTGGTGACCGACTGGGAAGAGAAAGAGTTGAAGGTGGTGTCAATTGTTGGATGCGGAGGTTTGGGAAAGACAACACTTGCGATCCAGGTATACACACACCTTCAAGGGCAGTTCGAATTTCAGGCTAAAGTGTTGATGTCCAGAAACTTTGATATGAAAAGGATACTACGGGCAATACTCTTTCAAACTAATGAGACAGAATACCGGTACCAGAAAACAGAATCATGGGGTGAATATTTACTCATACAGAAGCTTAGGGAATTTCTGCAGGATAAGAGGTACCTAATAATAGCTCTAAGACAAATTAATTTCATAACGATGGGAATTATTTTTTGGGACAAAAAGTTTAGAATTTTCTTAATTGTAATTTGTAAGTTTGATTGACGTTTATATTCTGCATTATCTTTTATTTATTGTTTTCTTTAAAGAGGAAAACGCCCTCCGTGTCTGGTGCATGACATGCAATTATGTGTCAACCATCAGGAGTTCTTTCTACCACTCAGAATAGTTTTGATCGACTTGATTCCTGCATGTAGTCATATCCTCACAATACAATTGCAGTTGGCAAGTCACCAAATTCCTCTAGGGATCTCTGTAGATCTATTTTTAGCAAGTTAATAAAATCAAATAAATGAGAAAAAAATGAAGAAGAGAAATTTTCGTCTAGGAAATATATTTTAAATAAACATAATTTCAAAAAACTGAAAATAATTAAGAATACCCAGTAATTGAGAAAATCAAGAAAAAATTACCCAGGAAAATGTGGTAATTTTCAATCTATTTATAGTTTCAAGGAATATTGGGTTTATCGATCCTTTTGATATTTCATTTAAAATACACGTCTCCTTTTGAGCATCTTTTGATAGCAAGGCAGTGAGAGACCAACGTTCAAATATAGTATTCCATTGTTCATTGTGAGTCTGCCTAATTATTATCTTAGGTATCCAGTTATAAAATATATTTTATAAAACATACATACTATTATCTAGCTGGCTGAAAACTTTTGCTTATAGTCAAAATTTTCCCTTACCCCCTCGCTACTCATGTGATGGAGATCACAACATGTGCCGTGGAGTTTTGGAAAACTACCCTTTGAAAGCGCCAGTGGCAAACCGTTGGTCTCGACAATATGTGCATGGAAACATGTAATCTATTGCATAGAACCGGCCCATACAACATGTGCCTTATTAGCTGCAGTCAAACATATTAGTGATTAGTAAACCAGAACCTCCAAAGCTCACATATATAACATCCGACTTTCTAGAAAAACAGGCTAGATTAATTGAACCCTCTCATTTATCTTCTTGTTGGAACTCAACCTTTTTTCTCTTGTAGGTACTTTGTTGTAATTGATGACATATGGGATGCTCGAAACTGGGATGCTATAAAATGTGCTTTTCCTGATGGCAAGCTTGGTAGTAGAATAATGACGACAACAAGAATCAATAGTGTTGCTAAGTCATGCTGCATCCGTCGCCATGACCATATACACGAATTAAGTGTGCTCAGTGAAGCTGATTCTCAACATTTATTTTATAGAAGAGCTTTCGACCGGCAAGGTGGATGCCCACCTGAACTGGAAGACGTTTCCAATGAAATTGTGAAAAGGTGTGGTGGTCTACCATTGGCAGTAATTACTCTGGCCAGTTTATTGTGTACCAAATCATATACAAGACGAGAGTGGATGATAGTGCGGGATTCTATTGGTTTGGGACTTATGAATAATGCTGGGATGGAAGACATGAATAAGATATTATCTCTTAGTTATATTGATCTTCCTTACCACCTAAAAACTTGTTTGTTGTATCTTAGTGTATTTCGAGAAGCCTGCCTGATTACTAGAGACCGATTAGTAAGAAGGTGGATAGCAGAAGGCTTCATTACAGCAGAATGTGGGAGAACTTTAGAAGAACAAGGAGAAAGCTATTTTAATGAGCTTATAAATAGAAGTATGATTCAACCGATAGATATCGCGTATGATGGTCGAGCAAGGGCATGCCGAGTGCACGATATGATTCTTGATTTCATTGTATCTAAGGCTGCTGAAGAAAATTTCACCTGTTTGATAAATCGACAGGACACAGTTGTCTCGCGTTTTAAGGTTCGGCGTCTCTCGCTTGACTATGGTGCCCAAAAGGAGTTCAGCACAGACTCACTTGTGGTTTCTCAAGCTCGATCCCTCAGTATCTTTGGGGATTCTCAACAGTTGCCTCCTCTTTCAAACTTCAGTGTACTCAGGGTAGTTGATATAGAAAGCCCTATCCAAAACAGTTATCTGGTGAATATTGGAGCGCTGCCTCAGTTGAAATATATACGGCTTTCTGCTATCACTATTACAGAGCTTCCGGAAAACATTGGGCAACTACAATATTTGGAGACACTGGATCTGAAACGAACTGCTATAAGAGAATTGCCAGCAAGCATTGTTCAACTACAAAGATTGAAATATCTAGTTGTTCAGAATGTAATGTTGCCTGCCGGAATCGCCAAAATGCGGTCTCTCCAGGAACTGTCAGTACTAATTGTAGACGATAGTTGTGCACTTACTTCTTTAGAAGAGCTGAGCAGTTTAGCCAATCTGAGATTTCTTGGTCTTGTTTGGCGCATCAGTGATTCGCACATGGAAAAAACAAAGTTTGCGGACAGTTTGTTATTGGCCCTGTGTGACCTTGGCAAATCCAAACTTCAGTTCTTGGAAGTTACTAGTGACCGATCCAATGATTCATATGAATTCATGTTTGATGCTTCGTCCTCAACTCCTCATCGTCTCCAAGAGTTGACCTTATACCCAAAATGTTATATTGGTGAGAATCCAAGTTGGATGGCCTCAATGGGTAACCTCACCAAATTGAACATTATGGTTAATCCAGTGACACAGGAAGCTCTTGACATTTTTGGCAACTTGCCTGTCCTGCTATTTCTTGAGCTGAGCTCAAAAGTAATAGTCCCAAAAGGGCTTATCATCAAGAATGGCACATTCAAATGCCTAAAGGTGTTTTGCTTGTATTGTCCAGATATTGAGAGAGGGCTGATGTTCAAAGCTGGAGCCATGCAGAGCATTGAAAAATTCACACTTCCATTCAGCGCACATGAACCGCAACCCGTATCGGGTGATAATGATTTTGGCATTCCCCATCTTCGTACGTTGCAGCACCTTGAAGTTAGGATTAGCTGCAAGGGAGCGGTGGCTTGGGAGGTGGAAATGTTGGCTGCTGTCATTAGGAAGGCTGCCAGTGAACTCCCCAGCAATCCAGAGCCACAAATCTGGAGGTATTATGTGAAGGAGATGATACATGATGACAGGGAGAAGAGTACAGAGGAAGCTACTGGGAACTCCCTATATGGCAGAGAATGTTCTCACGGTATGGAGGATCATTCTTATGGTATTGTGTATCCTCCGTATTGGTATCCGGCTCCACCGCCTCCATGCTATTTCGTCCATTCTGCTGAGGAGGATCCAAATTCTTGCTCAATCTGCTGAAGTGTGGAATGCTGCATCAAGGTATCATCACTCGTTTATGCACTTTGGTACATTTTTCAGATGCTTTTTGGGTACTTGACTAGTTGCTCTGTCTGAATAGGATAGTTGAAGTATGAAAGCAATAATAACCTGGGTCCTGCGACTGTTCATACAGAGTCTGGTGGACCAGCTCGAGGGTGTGCGGGCCTCATTGGATAGAAAAGGTTGACCAGTGTTGTTTTCGTTGGCTGCAGTTCTTTAGCTAGTTGTCATTTCGCTGGTTCTGTAATAAGTTTCATTGCCGCCTGGCTGTTGCAGGTTTTGTGATGCTGGATGTATAATGTTTCGCCTCCAAGTTTAGATGTAAACTATAGCTATTTATGTTAATCCTGTTTTTGCGGGGTTATTTATGTTAATCCTTGGAGGGGAGCTGAACCTGACTGAGGCCGATGGTTTGTATTATCAGTTTTCAGAAATGAACTTTTAGTAGCTATGCTCCTTATAAGTCGAAAAAAGAACAAATACACTATTTTGTCTCCTAATGTGGTGCGGCCTGTTTTCTAATCCTACCTTATTATTGATAAGCAAAACACAAGATGATTGTGATGCAGGCTAGATGGCCCACTCTTCAGTAGAAAGGAGACAAGTTGCACGAGGAACTCTTTTACTGCATCTTCCACTACTTTTTTTTTCAAAATTATCTCCCCCTAGTTTGAGAACTGACCTTGTTCCAGGACTGGTTGGTCCACAAATTTTCCTCTGGTTACCGCCAGCAGATGTGAGAGCGGTACTGTGCCAGGCGAGACCAAAAAGAAAACTCTTCTGTTTTCTGCTTCCAAACGCCTTACACAATCTGTCTTCCAAACGCCTGTGTAAGAGGATGCATGCATAAGGCTCATGCATAGGATTAGGAGGCATGGGAAGTGCAACTATTCCTACCATTCGCACCGTGAGTTTGCTTGTTTTGAGCCAATAAAATTCTCCAAGGAAATGGATGACCTTGTGGAAACTGCAAGAACGTCTTGCCCTACCGAGGGCGACGGTTTCGTGTTAAATAGCCAGGAGCTGATCCCTGGGATATGCGTACATGATGGTTGAGATTACAAACGTAAGATACAAGAAAAGGAGGTTCGGTTACAGAGATAAGATCAACTCAAACAACCTATCTATACCCTACGCAACTAACTCTGTGTAGCCTTGGGCTTCAATTATACGCATATACGCATATGTTTAACACCCTCCCTTAATCACAACATGGACATGTTGAGATTACGCTTGAAATCTTCAAAGGCTTTTGTGGGCAAGGCTTTTGTAAACCCATCTGCAACCTGATCTTTGGAATGAATGAACCGAATGTCCAGTTGCTTGTTAGCAACTCTTTCTCTGACAAAGTGAAAATCAATTTCAATATGCTTTGTTCTAGCATGAAAAACAGGGTTAGCTGACAAGTATGTGGCACCAAGATTGTCACACCACATACATGGAGCTTGAATGCGCTTTATACCAAGTTAAGGACTGAACCCAAATGATTTCTGCAGTTGCATTAGCAAGTGCTTTATACTCTGCCTCTGTACTTGACCTAGACACAGTAGCTTGTTTCTTTGCACACCATGAAATGAGATTTAGTCCATAGAACACTACAAAACCACCTGTTGAGCGTCTGTCATCTAAACACCCTGCCCAATCAGAATCAGTAAAGGCACTAACAAGTTTAGAGGATGACTTGCTGAAAGTGAGACCAGTGCTCAAAGTGTTTTTGACATATCTGACAATTCTTTTAGCAGCAGTCCAATGAGCTGTAGTGGGTGCATGAAGAAACTGGCATACCTTGTTAACAGCAAATGAAATGTCGGGTCTCGTGAGAGTCAAGTACTGAAGTGCACCTACGAAGCTTCTGTAGTTAGTGCTATCCTCTTGATTCAAGGGATCTCCTTCAGTGAGAGACAATTTGTCAGAACTGGACAGTGGAGTTGGTGATGGTTTGCATCCTTGCAATCCAGCTTGCTTCACAAGATCGGTTGCATATTTTTCCTGAGTAAGATGAAGATCATCACCAAATTTCTTTACCTCAATACCCAAGAAATAGTGTAGATCTCCTAGATCTTTGAGAGCAAACTCAGTACTTAGATCTTTCAGCAATCCTGCCACTGCCTCATTAGATGAACTGGCCACAATAATATCATCAACATAGATGAGCAAGAACATGGACGTATTCAACTTGTTGTAAATAAATAATGAGGTGTCAGCCTTGGAAGGAGTAAACCCAAGTGCTTGTAGTTTATAACTGACACGTGAGTACCAAGCTCTGGGGGCTTGTTTTAACCCATATATTGCTTTATCAAGTTTGCAAACATGAGAGGGTAACCTTTTGTCCTCGAACCCAGGAGGTTGCTTCATGTAAACATCCTCTTCCAGAACGCCATGGAGGAACGCATTCTTGACATCTAGCTGACGGAGAATCCATCCCCTGGACATAGCAATAGACAAAACAAGACGAATCGTGGCAGCTTTTACTACTGGACTAAAGGTATCCTCATAGTCTAGACCATAACATTGCTTGAATCCTTTTGCAACTAGTCTAGCCTTGTAACGATCTATAGTTCCATCAGAGTTCTGTTTTATCCTGAAGACCCATTTGCAATCAATTAAATTTTTACTTTGCTTTGGGGGAACTAGGTGCCATGTTTTGTTTTTCTGAAGAGCCATGAATTCTTCATCCATGGCCTTTTTCCACGTTGCATTTCCTAATGCTTCTTGGAGTGTAGCAGGTTCATCTGCAGAGCATGCCAAACCAAACTTTGTGATAGTTTTATAATTAATGGGTTTGTTTACCCCTTGTTGAAGTCGTGTCCGACATGGCATAGGAGACACAGCAGCAACATCTGGTGCAGAGGATCCAGATTCTCCCCCTGCAGCGCTAGATCCCGAAGGGGATCGAGCTACAGGAGATAGCGACACGCTGGGATCCTCTGTGGCTGTGCGTTGACGCACGGGTGACGAGGCAGGCGCAGAAGATCCAGGGTCAGATCGCCCCGACACGGCTTCATGCCGCAATGATGAGCCAGGGGCCCCGGACCCCGCAGCCAGGTCAGGGTCAGTCGGGCGGCGCGTCTGTCGGCGAGTGTAGCACTGGCTCGCGTCGGTTGGCCACCGAACCAGAGGAGGGCACATGTCGGATGGAGATTCGTCCGGCGCGCGTGGCCGCGTGAGGCGGATCAGAGGCGACCGCGCGTCCGCGCCTGGGGCCGTCGCTGTCACCAGCTGAAGGAAATATGCCCTAGAGGCAATAATAAAGTTATTATTTATTTCCTTATATCATGATAAAAGTTTATTATTCATGCTAGAATTGTATTAACCGGAAACATAATACATGTGTGAATACATAGACAAACAGAGTGTCACTAGTATGCCTCTACTTGACTAGCTCATTAATCAAAGATGGTTATGTTTCCTAACCATGGACAAAGAGTTGCCATTTGATTAACGGGATCACATCATTAGTTGAATGATCTGATTGACATGACCCATTTCATTAGCTTAGCACCCGATCGTTTATGGTTTGATGTTATTTGCACGAGTAGAACACAAGTGAGTTGTGGGCGATACAAGTCATACTGCCTACCAGCATGTCATACTTTGGTTCAGCGGTATTGTTGGACGAGACGACCCGAACCAACCTTACGCGTACGCTTACGCGAGACCGGTTCCCTCGACGTGCTTTGCACATAGATGGCTTGCGCGCGACTGTCTCTCCAACTTTAGTTGAACCGAGTGTGGCTACGCCCGGTCCTTGAGAAGGTTAAAACGGAGTCTATTTGACGAACTATCGTTGTGGTTTTGATGCGTAGGTGAGATGAGTTCTTACTTAAGCCCGTAGCAGCCACGTAAAACTTGCAATGGTCAAGGCATGATGCTGATTTTATTGTATGAGATGATCATGTTTTGTAACCAAGTTATCGGCAACTGGCAGGAGCCATATGGTTGTCGCTTTATTGTATGCAATGCAATCGCGATGTAATGCTTTACTTTATTACTAAGCGGTAGTGATAGTCGTGGAAGCATAAGATTGGCGAGACGACAACGATGCTACAATGGAGATCAAGGTGTCGCGCCGGTGACGATGGTGATCATGACGGTGCTTCGGAGATGGAGATCACAAGCACAAGATGATGATGGCCATATCATATCACTTATATTGATTGCATGTGATGTTTATCTTTTATGCATCTTATCTTGCTTTGATTGACGGTAGCTTTATAAGATGATCTCTCACTAAATTATCAAGAAGTGTTCTCCCTGAGTATGCACCGTTGCCAAAGTTCGTCGTGCCCAGACACCACGTGATGATCGGGTGTGATAAGCTCTACGTCCAAATACAACGAGTGCAAAACAGTTGCACACGCAGAATACTCAGGTTATACTTGACGAGCCAAGCATATACAGATATGGCCTCGGAACACGGAGACCGAAAGGTCGAGCGTGAATCATATAGTAGATATGATCAACATAACGATGTTCACCATTGAAAACTACTCCATCTCACGTGATGATCGGTTATGGTTTAGTTGATTTGGATCACGTGATCACTTAGAGGATTAGAGGGATGTCTATCTAAGTGGGAGTTCTTAAGTAATTTGATTAACTGAACTTAAACTTATCATGAACTTAGTCCTGGTAGTATTTTGCAAATTATGTTATAGATCAATAGCTCGCGTTGTTGCTTCCCTGTGTTTATTTTGATATGTTCCTAGAGAAAATTGTGTTGAAAGATGTTAGTAGCAATGATGCGGATTGGATCCGTGATCAGAGGTTTATCCTCATTGCTGCACAGAAGAATTATGTCCTTGATGCACCGCTAGGTGACAGACCTATTGCAGGAGCAGATGCAGACGTTATGAACGTTTGGCTAGCTCAATATGATGACTACTTAATAGTTTAGTGCACCATGCTTAATGGCTTAGAATCGGGACTTCAAAGACGTTTTTGAACGTCATGGACCATATGAGATGTTCCAGGAGTTGAAGATAATATTTCAAGCAAATACCCGAGTTGAGAGATATGAAGTCTCCAACAAGTTCTATAGCTAAAAGATGGAGGAGAATCGCTCAACTAGTGAGCATGTGCTCAGATTGTCTGGGTACTACAATTGCTTGAATCAAGTGGGAGTTAATCTTCCAGATAAGATAGTGATTGACAAAATTCTCTAGTCACCATGACCAAGTTTGTAGAACTTCGTGATGAACTATAGTATGCAAGGGATGACGAAAACGACTCCCGAGCTTTTCATGATGATGAAATCGATGAAGGTAGAAATCAACAAAAACATCAAGTGTTGATGGTAGACAAGACCACTAGTTTCAAGAAAAGGGCAGAGGGAAGAAGGGGAACTTCAAAAAGAACAGCAAGCAAGTTGCTGCTCAAGTGAAGAAGCCCAAGTCTGGACCTAAGCCTGAGACTAAGTGCTTCTACTGCAAAGGGACTGGTCACTGGAAGCGGAACTGCCCCAAGTATTTGGCGGATAAGAAGGATGGCAAAGTGAACAAAAGTATATTTGATATACATGTTATTGATGTGTGCTTTACTAGTCTTTATAGCAACCCCTCAGTATTTGATATTGGTTCAGTTGCTAAGAGTAGTAACTCGAAACAGGAGTTGCAGAATAAACAGAGACTAGTTAAGGGTGAAGTGACGATGTGTGTTGGAAGTAGTTCCAAGATTGATATGATCATCATCGCACACTCCCCTATACTTTTCGGATTAGTGTTGAACTTAAATAAGTGTTATTTGGTTTTCGCGTTGAGCATGAATATGATTTGATCATGTTTATTGCAATACAGTTGTTCATTAAAGTCAGAGAATAATTGTTGTTCTGTTTACACGAATAAAACCTTCGATGGTCATACACCCAATGAAACAAGTTCGTTGGATCTCGATCGTAGTGATACACATATTCATAATATTGAAACCAAAAGATGCAAAGTTAATAATGATAGTGCAACTTCTTTGTGGCACTACCGTTTAGGTCATATTGGTATAAAGCGCATGAAGAAACTCCATGCTGATGGGCTTTCGGAATCACTTGATTATGAATTACTTGATGCTTGCGAACCATGCCTTTTGGGCAAGATGACTAAAACGTCGTTCTCCGGAACAATGGAGCAAGCAACAGATTTGTTGGAAATCATACATATTGATGTATGTGGTCCGATGAATATTTAAGGCTTGCAGCGGGTATCATTATTTTCTGACCTTCACAGATGATTTGAGCAGATATGGGTATATCTACTTAATGAAATAGAAGTGTGATACATTTGAAAAGTTCATATAATTTCAGAGTGAAGTGGAAAATCATCGTAACAAGAAAATAAAGTTTCTACGATCTGATCGTGGAAAAGAGTATTTGAGTTACGAGTTTGGTCTTCAGTTAAAACAATGTGAAATAGTTTCACTACTCACGCCACCTGGAACACCACAGCATAATGGTGTGTCCTAACGTCATAACCGTACTTTATTGGATATAGTGCAAACTATGATGTTTCTTACCGATTTACCACTATCGTTTTTGGGGTCATGCATTAGAGACAGCTGCATTCACGTTAAAAAAGGGGCACCATCTATATCCGTCGAGACGACGCCTTATGAACTATGGTTTGGCAAGAAACCAAAGTTGTCGTTTCTTGAAGTTTGGGGTTGCGATGCTTATGAGAAAAAGTTTCATCCTGATAAGCTCAAACCCAAATCGGAGAAATATGTCTTCATAGGATACCCAAAGGAGACTGTTGGGTACACCTTCTATCACAGATCCTAAGGCAAGACATTCGTTGCTTATAATGGATCCTTTCTAGAGAAGAAGTTTCTCTCGAAAGAAGTGAGTGGGAGGAAACTAGAACTTGACGAGGTAACTATACCTGCTCCCTTATTGGAAAATAGTACATCATAGAAAACTGTTTCTGCGACACCTATACCAATTAGTGAGGAAGCTAATGATGATGATCATGAAACTTCA
The DNA here is from genome assembly GCA_034509565.1 of Triticum monococcum. Taxonomy (NCBI): domain Eukaryota; kingdom Viridiplantae; phylum Streptophyta; class Magnoliopsida; order Poales; family Poaceae; genus Triticum; species Triticum monococcum. The sequence goes on along the minus strand of CM067843.1, from coordinate 776,292,677 downwards.
GGACAAGATACTACTGAACCTCGTAGATCAACCAGAGTGAGATCCGCACCAGAGTGGTACGGTAATCCAATTCTGGAAGTCATGCTACTAGATCATGATGAACCTACGAACTATGAAGAAGCGATGGTGAGCCCAGATTCTGCAAAGTGGCTTGAAGCCATGAAATCTGAGATATGATCCATGTATGAGAACAAAGGTTGGACTTTGGTTGACTTGCCCGATGATCGGCAAGCAATTAAGAATAAATGGATCTTCAAGAGAAAGACGGACGCTGATAGTAGTGTTACTATCTACAAAGCTAGAATTGTCGCAAAAGGTTTTCGACAAGTTCAAGGTGTTGACTACGATGAGAGCTTCTCACTCGTATCTATGCTTGAGTCTGTCCGAATCATGTTAGTAATTGCCGCATTTTATGAAATCTGGCAAATGGATAAACAAAACTGCATTCCTTAATGGATTTATTAAAGAAGAGTTGTATATGATGCAACAAAAGGTTTTGTCAATCCGAAAGGTGCTAACAAAATGTGCAAGCTCCAGCGATCCATCTGTGGACTGGTGCAAGCATCTCGGAGTTGGAATATATGCTTTGATGAGTTGATCAAAGCATATAGTTTTATACAGACTTGCAGTGAAGCCTGTATTTACAAGAAAGTGAGTGGGAGCACTACAACATTTCTGATAAGTATATGTGAATGACATATTGTTGATCAGAAATAATGTAGAATTATTCTGTAAGCATAAAGGAGTGTTTGAAAGGAGTTTTTCAAAGAAAGACTTCGGTGAAGCTACTTACATATTGAGCTTCAAGATCTATAGAGATAGATCAAGACGCTTGATAAGTTTTTTCAATGAGTACATACCTTGACAAGATTTTGAAGTAGTTCAAAATAGAGCAGTCAAAGAAAGAGTTCTTGCCTGTATTATAAGGTGTGAAGTTGAGTAAGACTCAAAGCCCGACCACGGCAGAAGATAGAAAGAGAATGAAAGTCATTCCCTATGCCTTGGCCATAGGTTCTATAAAGTATGTCATGCTGTATACTAGATCTATTGTATACCCTGCACTGATTTGGCAAGGGAGTACAATAGTGATCTAGGAGTAGATCACTGGACAGCGGTCAGAATTATCCTTAGTGAAATAAGGATATGTTTCTCGATTATGGACTTGACAAAAGGTTCGTCGTAAAGGGTTACGCCGATGCAAGTTTTGACACTAATCTAGATGACTCTGAGTCTCGGTCTAGATACATATTGAAAGTGAGAGCAATTAGCTAGAGTAGCTCCATGCAGAGCATTGTTGACATAAAAATTTGCAAAATACATGTGGATCTGAATGTGGCAGACCCGTTGACTAAGATTCTCTCACAAGCAAAACATGATCACACCTTAGTACTCTTTGGGGTTAATCACATAGCGATGTGAACTAGATTACTAAATCCAGTAAACCCTTTGGGTGTTGGTCACATGGCGATGTGAACTATGGGTGTTAATCACATGGTGATGTGAACTATTGCTGTTAAATCACATGACGATGTGAACTAGATTATTGACTCTAGTGCAAGTGGGAGACTGAAGGAAATATGCCCTAGAGGCAATAATAAAGTTATTATTTATTTCCTTATATCATGATAAATGTTTATTATTCATGCTAGAATTGTATTAACCGGAAACATAATACATGTGTGAATACATAGACAAACAGAGTGTCACTAGTATGCCTCTACTAGACTAGCTCGTTACTCAAAGATGGTTATGTTTCCTAACCATGAACAAAGAGTTGTTATTTGATTAACGAGGTCACATCATTAGTTGAATGATCTGATTGACATGACCCATTCCATTAGCTTAGCACCCGATCGTTTAGTATGTTGCTATTGCTTTTCTTCATGACTTATACATGTTCCTATGACTATGAGATTATGCAACTCCCGTTTGCCGGAGGAACACTTTGGGTGCTACCAAACGTCACAACGTAACTGGGTGATTATAAAGGAGCATTACAGGTGTCTCCAAAGGTACATGTTGGGTTGGCATATTTCGAGATTAGGATTTGTCACTCCGATTGTCGGAGAGGTATCTCTGGGCCCTCTCGGTAATGCACATCACATAAGCCTTGCAAGCATTGCAACTAATGAGTTAGTTGTGAGATGATGTATTACAGAACGAGTAAAGAGACTTGCCGGTAACGTGATTGAACTAGGTATTGGATACCGACGATCGAATCTCGGGCAAGTAACATACCGATGACAAAGGGAACAACATATGTTGTTATGCGGTCTGACCGATAAAGATCTTCGTAGAATATGTAGGAGCCAATATGGGCATCCAGGTCCCGCTATTGGTTATTGACCGGAGACGTGTCTCGGTCATGTCTACATTGTTCTCGAACCGTAGGGTCCGCACGCTTAACGTTACGATGACAGTTATTATGAGTTTATGCATTTTGATGTACCGAAGGTTGTTCGGAGTCCCGGATATGATCACGGACATGACGAGGAGTCTCGAAATGGTCGAGACATAAAGATTGATATATTGGAAGCCTATGTTTGGACATCGGAAGTGTTCCGGGTGAAATCGGGATTTTACCGGATTACCGAGAGGGTTACCAGAACCCCCCGGGAGCCAAATGGGCCTACATGGGCCTTAGTAGAAAGGTGAAAGGGGCTGCCATGGAGGGCTGCGCGCCTCCCCCCTCCCCTAGTCCTATTAGGACTAGGAGAGGTGGCCGGCCACCTCTCTCTCTCTTTCCCCCTTGGAGTCCTAGTTGGAATAGGATTGGAGGGGGGAGTCCTACTCCCGGTAGGAGTAGGACTCCTCCTGCGCCTCCCTTGCTTGGCCGGCCAGCCCTCCCCCTCTCATCCTTTATATACGGGGGCAGGGGGCACCTCTAGACACACAAGTTGATCCTTGAGATCGTTCCTTAGCCGTGTGCGGTGCCCCCTGCCACCAAATTCCACCTCGATCATACCGTTGTAGTGCTTAGGCGAAGCCCTGGGTCGGTAGTACATCAAGATCGCCACCACGCCGTCGTGCTGACAGAACTCTTCCTCGACGCTTTGCTGGATCGGAGCCTGAGGATCGTCATCGAGCTGAACGTGTGCTAAGAACTCGGAGGTGCCGGAGTAACGGTGCTTGGATCGGTCGGATCGGGAAGACGTACGACTACTTCCTCTACGTTGTGTGATCGCTTCCGCAGTCGGTCTGCGTTGGTACGTAGACAACACTATCCCCTCTCGTTGCTATGCATCACCATGATCTTGCGTGTGCGTAGGATTTTTTTTTGAAATTACTACGTTCCCCAACAACATGTTGGGTTGGTGTATTTCGAGATTGGGATTTGTCACTCCGATCGTCGGAGAGGTATCTCTGGGCCCTCTCGGTAATGCACATCACTTAAGCCTTGCAAGCATTGCAACTAATGAGTTAGTTGCGGGATGATGTATTACGGAACGAGTAAAGAGACTTGCCGGTAACGAGATTGAACTAGGTATTGGATACCGACGATCGAATCTCGGGCAAGTAACATACCGATGACAAAGGGAACAACGTATGTTGTTATGCGGTCTGACCGATAAAAGATCTTCGTAAAATATGTAGGAACCAATATGGGCATCCAGGTCCCGCTATTGGTTATTGACCGGAGACGTGTCTCGGTCATGTCTACATTGTTCTCGAACCCGTAGGGTCCGCATGCTTAAGGTTTCGATGACAGTTATATTATGAGTTTATGCATTTTGATGTTTCGAAGGTTGTTTGGAGTCCCGGATGTGATCACGGACATGACGAGGAGTCTCAAAATGGTCAAGAAATAAAGATTGATATATTGGAAGCCTATGTTTGGATATCGGAAATGTTCCGGGTGAAATCGGGATTTTACCGGAATACCGGGAGGTTACCGGAACCCCCCGGGAGGTATATGGGCCTTAGTGGGCCTTAGTGGAAGAGAGGAGAGGTGGCCAGAGATGGGCCGTGCGCCCCTCCACCCTTGGTCCGAATAGGACAAGGAGAGGGGGCCGGGCCCCCTTCCTCCTCTCTCTCCTCCGCGAATCCTATTCCAACTAGGAAAAGGGGGAGTCCTACTCCCGGAGGGAGTAGGACTCCTCCTGGCGCGCCTCCTCTTGGCCGGCTGCCCGCCCCCCCGTTTGAGCCTTTATATACGGAGGCAGGGGCACCCCCTAGAGACACAAGTTGATCCACGTGATCATATTCTTAGCCGTGTGCGGTGCCCCCTTCCACCATAGTCCTCGATAATATTGTAGCAGTGCTTAGGAGAAGCCCTGCGACATTAGTACATCAAGATCGTCACCACGCCGTCGTGCTGATGGAACTCTTCCCTGACTCTTTGCTGGATCGGAGTCCGGGGATCGTCATCGAGCTGAACGTGTGCTAGAACTCGGAGGTGCCGTAGTTTCGGACCGTGAAGACGTACAACTACATCAACCTAACGCTTCCGTTGTCGATCTACAAGGGTACGTAGATCACACTCTCCCCTCTCGTTGCTATGCATCACCATGATCTTGCGTGTGCATAAGAATTTTTTTGAAATTACTACGTTCCCCAACAGTGGCATCCGAGCTAGGTTTTATGTGTGTATGTTATATGCACGAGTAGAACACAAGTGAGTTGTGGGCGATATAAGTCATACTGCTTACCAGCATGTCATACTTTGGTTCGGCGGTATTGTTGGACGAAGCGGCCCGGACCGACATTACGCGTACGCTTACACGAGACCGGTTCTCCCGACGTGCTTTGCACATAGGTGGCTTGCGGGTGACAGTTTCTCCAACTTTAGTTGAACTGAGTGTGGCTAGGCCCGGTCCTTGCGAAGGTTAAAACAGCACCAACTTGACAAACTGTCGTTGTTGTTTTGATGCGTAGGTAAGATTGGTTCTTGCTTAAGCCCGTAGCAGCCACGTAAAAATTGCAACAACAAAGTAGAGGATGTCTAACTTGTTTTTGCAAGGCATGTTGTGATGTGATATGGTCAAGACATGATGCTAAATTTTATTGTATGAGATGATCATGTTTTGTAACCGAGTTATCGGCAACTGGCAGGAGCCATATGGTTGTCGCTTTATTGCATGCAATGCAATCGCGCTGTAATGCTTTACTTTATCACTAAGCGGTAGCGATAGTCGTGGAAGCATAAGATTGGCGAGACGACAACGATGCTACGATGGAGATCAAGGTGTCACGCCGGTGACGACGGTGATCACGACGGTGCTTCGGAGATGGAGATCACAAGCACAAGATGATGATGGCCGTATCATATCACTTATATTGATTGCATGTGATGTTTATCTTTTATGCATCTTATCTTGCTTTGATTGACGGTAGCATTATAAGATGATCTCTCACTAAATTATCAAGAAGTGTTCTCCCTGAGTATGCACCGTTGCGAAACTTCTTCGTGCTAAGACACCACGTGATGATCGGGTGTGATAGGCTCTATGTTCAAATACAATGGGTGTAAAACAGTTGCACACGCGGAATACTCAGGTTATACTTGACGAGCCAAGCATATACAGATATGGCCTCGGAACACAGAGACCGAAAGGTCGAGCGTGAATCATATAGTAGATATGATCAACATAGTGATGTTCACCAATGAAACAACTCCATCTCACGTGATGATCGGACATGGTTTAGTTAATTTGGATCATGTAATCACTTAGAGGATTAGAGGGATATCTATCTAAGTGGGAGTTCTTAAGTAATATGATTAATTGAACCTAAATTTATCATGAACTTAGTACCTGATAGTATCTTGCTTATGTATGTTTGATTGTAGATAGATGGCCCGTGCTGTTGTTCCGTTGAATTTTAATGCGTTCCTTGAGAAAGCAAAGTTGAAAGATGATGGTAGCAATTACACGGACTGGGTCCGTAACTTGAGGATTATCCTCATTGATGCATAGAAGAATTACGTCCTGGAAGCACCGCTGGGTGCCAGGCCTGCTGCTGGAGCAACACCAGATGTTATGAACGTCTGGCAGAGCAAAGCTGATGACTACTCGATAGTTCAATGTGCCATGCTTTACGGCTTAGAACCGGGACTTCAACGACGTTTTGAACGTCATGGGGCATATGAGATGTTCCAGGAGTTGAAGTTAATATTTCAAGCAAATGCCCGGCTTGAGAGATATGAAGTCTCCAATAAGTTCTATAGTTGCAAGATGAAGGTGAACAGTTCTGTCAGTGAGCATATACTCAAGATATCTGGGTATTGTAATCACTTGATTCAACTGGGAGTTAATCTTCCGGATGATAGCGTCATTGACAGAATTCTCCAATCACTTCCACCAAGCTACAAGAGCTTCGTGATGAACTATAATATGCAAGGGATGAATAAGACTATTCCCGAGCTCTTCGCGATGCTGAAAGCTACGGAGGTAGAAATCAAGAAGGAGCATCAAGTGTTGATGGTCAACAAGACCACTAGTTTCAAGAAAAAGGGCAAAGGGAAGAAGAAGGGGAACTTCAAGAAGAACAGCAAGCAAGTTGCTGCTCAAGAGAAGAAACCCAAGTCTGGACCTAAGCCTGAAACTGAGTGCTTCTACTGCAAGCAGACTGGTCACTGGAAGCGGAACTGCCCCAAGTATTTGGCGGATAAGAAGGATGGCAAGGTGAACAAAGGTATATGTGATATACATGTTATTGATGTGTACCTTACTAATGCTCGCAGTAGCACCTGGGTATTTGATACTGGTTCTGTTGCTAATATTTGCAACTCGAAATAGGGACTACAGATTAAGCGAAGATTGGCTAAGGACGAGGTGACGATGCGCGTGGGAAATGGTTCCAAAGTTTATGTGATCACGGTCGGCACGCTACCTCTACATCTACCTTCGGGATTAATATTAGACCTAAATAATTGTTATTTGGTGCCAGCGTTAAGCATGAACATTATATCTGGATCTTGTTTGATGCGAGACGGTTATTCATTTAAATCAGAGAATAATGGTTGTTCTATTTATATGAGTAATATCTTTTATGGTCATGCACCCTTGAAGAATGGTCTATTCTTATTGAATCTCGATAGTAGTGACACACATATTCATAATGTTGAAGCCAAAAGATGTAGAGTTGATAATGATAGTGCAACTTATTTGTGGCACTGCCGTTTAGGTCATATCGGTGTAAAGCACATGATGAAACTCCATACTGATGGGCTTTTGGAACCACTTGATTATGAATCACTTGGTACTTGCGAACCGTGCCTCATGGGCAAGATGACTAAAATGCCGTTCTCCGGTACTATGGAGAGAACAACAGATTTATTGGAAATCATACATACAGATGTATGTGGTCCGATGAATATTGAGGCTCGTGGCGGATATCGTTATTTTCCCACCTTCATAGATGACTTAATAAGATATGGGTATATCTACTTAATGAAACATAAGTCTGAAACGTTTGAAAAGTTCAAAGAATTTCAGAGTGAAGTTGAAAATCATCGTAACAAGAAAATAAAATTCCTACGATCTGATCGTGGAGGAGAATATTGGAGTCATGAGTTTGGTGTACATTTGAAACAATGTGGAATAGTTTCGCAAATCACGCCACCCGGAACACCACAGCGTAATTGTGTGTCCGAACGTCGTAATCGTACTTTACTTGATATGGTGTGATCTATGATGTCTCTTACTGATTTACCGCTATCGTTTTGGGGTTATGCTTTAGAGACGGCCGCATTCACGTTAAATAGGGCACCATCAAAATCCGTTGAGACGACGCCTTATGAACTATGGTTTGCCAAGAAACCAAAGTTGTCGTTTTTAAAAGTTTGGGGCTGCGATGCTTATGTGAAAAAGTTTCAACCTGATAAGCTCGAACCCAAATCGGAGAAATGTGTCTTCATAGGATATCCAAAGTAGACTATTGGATACACCTTCTATCATAGATCCGAAGGCAAGACTTTTGTTGCTAAGTTCGGAAACTTTCTGGAGAAGGAGTTTCTCTCGAAAGAAGTGAGTGGGAGGAAAGTAGAACTTGACGAGGTAACTGTACTTGCTCCCTTGTTGGAGAGTAATACATCACAGAAACTTGTTTCTGTGACACCTACACCAATAAGTGAGGAAGCTAATGATAATGATCATGAAACTTCAGAACAAGATACTACTGAACCTCGTAGATCAACCAGAGTGAGATCCGCACCAGAGTGGTACGGTAATCCTGTTCTGGAAGTCATGCTACTAGATCATGATGAACCTACGAATTATGAAGAAGCGATGGTGAGCCCAGATTCCGCAAAATGGCTTGAAGCCATGAAATATGAGATGGGATCCATGTATGAGAACAAAGTGTGGACTTTGGTTGACTTGCCCGATGATCGGCAAGCGATTGAGAATAAATGGATCTTCAAGAAGAAGACCGACGCTGACGGTAATATTACTGTCTACAAAGCTCGACTTGTCGCAAAAGGGTTTCGGCAAGTTCAAGGGATTGACTACGATGAGGCCTTCTCACCCGTAACGATGCTTAAGTCTGTCCGAATCATGTTAGCAATTGCCGCATTTTATGATTATGAAATTTGGCAGATGGATGTCAAAACTGCATTCGTGAATGGGTTTCTAGAAGAAGAGTTGTATATGATGCAACCAGAAGGTTTTGTCGATCCAAAGGGAGCTAACAAAGTGTGCAAGCTCGAGCGATCCATCTATGGACTGGTGCAAGCCTCTCGGAGTTGGAATAAACGCTTTGATAGTGTGATCAAAACATTTGGTTTTATACAGACTTTCGGAGAAGCCTGTATTTCCAAGAAAGTGAGTGGGAGCTCTGTAGCATTTCTGATATTATATGTGGATGACATATTATTGATTGGAAATGATATAGAATTTCTGGACAGCATAAAGGGATACCTGGATAAGAGTTTTTCAATGAAAGACCTCGGTGAAGCTGCTTACATATTAGGCATTAAGATCTATGGAGATAGATCAGGACGCTTACATATTAGGCACATACCTTGACAAGATTTTGAAGAAGTTCAAAATGGATCAAGCAAAGAAAGGGTTCTGGCCTGTGTTACAAGGTGTGAAATTGAGTCAGACTCAATGCCCGACCACTGCAGAAGATAGAGAGAAAATGAAAGATGTTCCCTATGCTTCAGCCATAGGCTCTATCATGTATGCAATGCTGTGTACCAAACCTGATGTGTGCCTTGCTATAAGTTTAGCAGGGAGGTACCAAAGTAATCCAGGAGTGGATCACTGGACAGCGGTCAAGATCCTGAAGTACCTGAAAAGGACTAAGGATATGTTTCTCGTATATGGAGGTGACAAAGAGCTCATCGTAAACGGTTACGTTGATGCAAGCTTTGACACTGGTCCGGACGATTCTAAATCGCAAACCGGATACGTGTTTACATTAAACGGTGGAGCTGTCAGTTGGTGCAGTTCTAAACAAAGCATCGTGGCGGGATCTACATGTGAAGCGGAGTACATAGCTGCTTCGGAAGCAGCAAACGAAGGAGTCTGGATGAAGGAGTACATATCCGATCTAGGTAGGTAGGTATGGTGGCTGTTTTGAGGAAGGTATATGGTGGGTGTATGATACCGGCGAAAGGTGTGTGGTATTAGAGAGGCTAGCAATGGTGGAAGGATGAGAGTGCGTATAATCCATGGACTCAACAATAGTCATGAAGAACTCACATACTTATTACAAAAATCTACAAGTCATCAAAACAAAGTACTACATGCATGCTCCTAGGGAAAGGGTTGGTAGGAGTTAACCATCACGCGATCCCGACCTCCACACATAAGGAAGACAATCAATAAATAAATCATGCTCCGACTTCATCACATAACGGTTCACCATATGTGCATGCTACGGGAATCACAAACTTCAACACAAGTATTTCTCAAATTCAAAACTACTCAACTAGCATGACTGTAATATCACCATCTTCATATCTCAAAACAATCATAAAGAATCAAACTTCTCATAGTATTCAATGCACTTTATATGATAGTTTTTATTATACCTATCTTGGATGCTCATCACTCAAGGACTAAAATTTTAACCAAAGCAAATTACCATGCTGTTCTAAAAGACTCTCAAAATAATATAAGTGAAGCATTGAGAGATCAATAATTTCTATAAAATAAAACCATCACCGTGCTCTAAAAGATATAAGTGAAGCACTAGAGCAAAATTATCTAGCTCAAAAGATATAAGTGAAGCACAAGGAGTATTCTAATAAATTCGGATTCATGTGTGTCTCTCCCAAAAGGTGTGTACAGGAAGGATGATTGTGGTAAACTAAAGACCAAAGACTTAAATCATACAAGACGCTCCAAGCAAAACACATATCATGTGGTGAATAAAAATATAGCCTCAAGTAAAGTTACCGATAGACGAAGACGAAAGAGGGTATGCCTACATCCCCGAGCTTAGTCTTTTGGTTATCCTTGAATTTTACCTTGGGGTGCCTTGGGCATCCCCAAGCTTAGGCTCTTGTTACTCCTTGTTCCAAAATCCATCAAATCTTTACCAAAAACTTGAAAACTTCACAACACAAAACTCAACAGAAAATCTCATGAGCTCCGTTAGTGTAAGAAAACAAACCACCACTTTAAAGTACTGTAATGAACTCATTCTTTATTTATATTGGTGTAAAATATATTGTATTCCAACTTCTCTATGGTTCATACCCTCCGATACTAGCCATAGATTCATCAAAATAAGCAAACAACACACGAAAAACAAAATCTGTCAAAAACAGAACAATCTGTAGCAATCTGTAACTTCCGAATACTTCTGGAACCCCAAAACTTCTACCATATTAGGAAGTCCTGGTTCATTTGTCTATTAATCTTCTACAAAAAGAATCAACTAAAAAGCACGTTTCTGTGATTTATGAAAACTAATCTCGTGCGCGCAAAAGTTTCTGTTTTTCAGCAAGATCAAATTAACTATCACCATAGGTTGTCCTAAAGGTTTTACTTGGCACAAACACTAATTAAAACACAAAACCACATCTAACCAGAGGCTAGATGAATTATTTATTACTAAATAGGAACAAAAATAAAATTGGTTGCCTCCCAACAAGCGCTATCGTTTAATGCCCCTAGCTAGGCATAAAAACAAGAATAGATCTAGGTATTATCATAATAATGGTAAGGAAAATTGCGAAAACTCATCTCATATTCCCTACGTTCAGCAGCAAGTTTTCTTTGTGGCAAGCAAAAGTAATCAAAAGGGCTAAATTTAATGGGACAAAAGTCCCCAAGATCATGCTCGGGAGGTATGGGTTCCTCCTTTGGCCCCTTATATTGCACAACCAATTCATCATTATAAGCATTCTTTTGGCAAAAAATCATGAGCCTTTGTTCAAGAGAAAAGCCTAACCCATTGTTCTGAATAGCAAAATCATCATTAAGTTCGGAGATTCTATCAACTAGCTAGAACATCGGTAGGAACCTTTTTCCTAAGGTTTTCATTATAAGCAACATGATTTAAAGATTGTGAACGCATTATGTCCTCTTGATTCAAAAGGATAGCTTCTATTGGAGGACGACCAGCGTCCACCCTATAATGCGCAAAAATTTCTTTAGCCTCTTTCATTATAAATATGAACTCATGTGCCAAAAAGATAGTAGCTACGCGTTTAACAGAAGAATGCTCAATATTGCAAAATTCTAGAAAAATCCTTTGAATGCAAGGATGCAAATGAATAAATTGTCTTTCAAGTTCAACTACGAGCAAGGATATTGCATCCGCAAGACTACTAGTTCTATGAAGAATAGACCCACCCATAGTGGGCAAGGCACCGGCACATGTAAAGAAATCTTGAATAACTCATTTTCCAATAATATTACCACTACCAATCCGAAACTTTTTAGTGTGTAAAATAATAGGTTCTTTAAGAGGATCATCAAAAGCATCAAAGTTTCCCACGTTATTACTATTATCCTTATCAACGTTAACCTCCTCCGTTTCAGACATGATGGCAGAAGATTGCACAAAGAACAAGAGCACAAGAGGCAAGCGAAAAGAGACGAAAGGAAAAAGGCGAATAAAATGGAAAGGGTGAAGTGGGGGAGAGGGAAACGCGAGGCACATGGCAAATAATGTAATGCAAGGGATAAGAGTTTGTGATGGGTACTTGGTATGTCTTGACTTGTGCATAGATCTCCCCGGCAACGGTGCCAGAAATTGGCGAGTTGTCGAGAGATCAAATCTTGAATTGACTTGGCGTAAGCCTCCCCGGCAACGGCGCCAGAAATCCTTCTTGCTACCTCTCGAGCATGCATTGGTTTTCCCTTGAAGAGGAAAGGGTGATGTAGCAAAGTAGCGTAAGTATTTCCCTCAGTTTTTGAAAACCAAGATATCAATCTAGTAGGTGGTTACACGGAAGTCGCCTAGTACCTGCACAAACAAATAAGAACCTTGCAACCAACGCGATAAAGGGGTTGTCAATCCCGTCACGGCCACTTGCATTTTTGGTATTTTTGTTGTATAGATTGAAAAGTAAAGATTGCAAAATAGTAAACGAGATGTGATGTAAATAAAAGATATATAATATGATGGAAAAGAGACCCGGGGGCCATAGGTTTCACTAGTGACTTCTCTCAAGATAGCATATCTTACCGTGGGTGAACAAATTAATGTCGAGCAAACGATAGAAAAGCGCATAGTTATGCGAATATCTAGGCATGATCATGCATATAGGCATCACGTCTATGACAAGTAGATCGAAATGATTCCGCATCTACTACTATTACTCCACACATCGACCGCTATCCAGCATGCATCTAGAGTATTAAGTTCATAAGAACAGAGTAACGCATTAAGTAAGATGACATGATGTAGAGGGATAAACTCAAGCAATATGATATAAACCCCATCTTTTTATCCTCGATGGCAACAATACAATACGTGTCGGTTCCCTTTCTGTCACTGGGATCGAACACCGCAAGATTAAACTCAAAGCTACGCACTTCTTCTATTGCAAGAAAGATCAATCTAGTAGGCCAAACCAAACTGATAATTTGAAGAGACTTGTAAAGATATCAAACCATACATAAAAGAATTCAGTGAAGAATCAAATATTGTTCATAGATAATCTTGGTCATAAACCCACAATTCATCGGATCTTGACAAACACACCGCAAAAGGTATTATATCGAATAGATCTCCAAGAGGATTGAGGATAACTTGGTATTGAGAATCAACGAAAGAGAAGAAGCCATCTATCTAATAACTATGGAACCAAAGGTCTGTGGTAAACTACTCACACATCATCGGAGAGGCTATGATGTTGATGTAGAAGCCCTCCGTGATCGATTCCCCTCCGGTGCAGCGCCGGAAAAGGCCCCAAGATGGGATCTCAGGGGTACAGTAGGTTACGGCGGTGGAAATAGGGTTTCGTGGTGCTCCTTGATGTTTTCGGGGTATATGAGTATATATAGGCGAAAGAAGTTGGTCGGTGGAGCCACGAGGGGCCCACGAGGGTGGGGGCACGCCTACCCCCATTAGTAGAAAACAGGGCTATGGTCCAGGCCGGGTCAGCCCATTAGTCCCGGTTCAGTCCAGAACCAGGACCAATAGGGGCATTGGTCCCGATTCGTGAGCCCAGGGGGCCGGCCGGGCCACGTGGGCCATTGGTCCCGGTTCATCTGGACCTTTTGATCCCGATTGGTGGGATGAACCGGGACCAATGGGCCTCGTTCCTGGCCCACAACCATTGGTCCCGGTTCGTGCCTCAAACCGGGACTAAAGATTAGACCTTTAGTCCCGGTTTGAGGCACGAACCGGGACTAATGGGGTTGAGACCTTTAGTCCCGGTTCGTGCCATGAACCGGTACTAAAGGTCCCATTTTCAAACTCTACCCCCCCCCCCCCCCACCCCCCCCCCACCCCCGTGGATCGCCTTTTCAGTTTTAGAAAAAATAAAAGAAAATGATGGAAATGTCAAAAAAATAAAAGAAAATAAGTTTCCCATGTGATATGTGGTCTAGTTGTTGGGAAAATTTACAAATGTGAATTTTGACTTTATTTGCAAAATCTCTCTGAAATTTGTAAAAATGGGCACCGAAAAGTTACATCTGAATTTAACCGGGGAACCCCGTTAAACATTTTCAAAATCCTCAAAAACCTAATAGAAAAAAGTTACGGGGCTTTTAAGATCTAGAGTGAAAAAAACGAAAAAAATTCAAACATTGGGCAAACTATGGTCAAACAATGGTCAAACTAATTATTCTAGAATATTAGTGTTACTAAACAATTATTTCTGTTATTTCAATTTTGGTCAAATCTGGTCAAACTGTGGTCAAACAATGGTCAAACTAATTATTCAAAAAATATTAGTGTTACTAAATAATTATTGTTTTTTAAAACAATAGTTTCAAAATAAAACTATGAAATGTGTCACTTCATGCTCAAGCAAAATTCCTGAAGGTTAATAGGATTGACATCTTAGTATTGTCAGGAAAACAACAAGTGCAGACTTGGAGCGAGGGAGAATAGAACCCGAAAGTTAAGCGTGCTCAGGCTGAGGGAGTGGGAGGATGGGTGACCGTTCGGGAAGTTAGATGATTTGAAATGATGAGGGGTGGTGATTACACACTAGAGGTTAAAATAATTCAAAAATTTGAAAATCAAAAAAAAAATTGAAATTTTTTTTCAAAAAAATCATAAAATACCAACCGGGACTAAAGGTGGAGCTCCACGTGGCCGCGCCCTTTAGTCCCGGTTCCAGAACCGGGACTGAAGGCCCTTTTTCTACTAGTGCCCTCTGGGCGTGCCCTCCTACATCGTGGTCGCCTCGTTTCTTCTTTAATGTCCACTCCAAGTCTTCTGGATTGTGTTTGTTCTAAAAACGATTCCCCCAAAGATTTCATTCCGTTTGGACTCCGTTTGGTATTCCTTTTCTGCGAAACACTGAAATAGACAAAAAAACAATTTGCACTGGGCCTCCGGTTTGTACGTTAGTCCCAAAAATAATATTAAAGTGCATAATAAAGCCCATTAAACATCCAAAACAGATAATATAATAGCATGTAACAATAAAAAATTATAAATACGTTGGAGACATATCAGCCGCGTGCTGGGAGCGGGCTAGCCACCGCTGCCACATGCTTGCGTGCATTGGCCGCCGTGCAACGAGTAGATATTTTCTCAACCCCAGACAGAAGAAATCGGCGGCAGCCCCCCAAAGGGCAAAAAAAATGCCTCCTGAGAAACTCAACGGCTGGAGATGCTCTAAGGAGCTGCAGTAAAAAGTTCAACATGAGCAGCCTGTGCCGGCATGCACATCGTGTTGATGAGAGCAGAGCACATCATGGGGGTGCACTCTGCACTGCGGTTTTCCTTTAGCAAGAAGTTCAGAACAACGTTGTGACGAGAACAGTTGCCCGACACTGAATGGGGGTGCACTCTGCACTGCGGTCTCTCTTGCGGGCTTATCTGAAATTTTGACATCCAAAAAAGCTTCATTTTCCAAAGCACTCCAACTCTCCGACAGCCATGGCGCTAGTAGCAGATATGAGTAATACATACATGGTTTAAGTTGAGGCTACTCCTTAACAAGTAACATGCCTGTTCATCGAGATGTTGCCTGTTAAATCAGTTGTTGGTTTTCCCACATGTGATCTGGGTGATGGCCCACATCATACGTGAGGTGTTTTCAGCGGAAAAAGTCCATTATAAACCCTGAACTTGTAGACATTCAGCGAAACGAATCCTAAGTCGAAATCCCGGTTGATTGCACCCTCAACTATACAAGTTCGGTCTAAATCAAACCTTCGAGTCGTTTGGATGTTTTTCTTTTAAAAAGAGCGCACGGGAATTTTTTTTACGAAAACTGAAAAGTACGAGCGTGGGAATTGAACTACCGACCTGATCACGAATTGAAACGTCGATAGCCAGTCATCCACAAAACTACTTGTGACTAAAACGTAGAGCAAACATTAAAGTACAGTGATAGATCCCTCTTTTTTCAATTTACTAAACATTTGGTGGAAAAAGGCGTGAACATATTTTCTGAAAAATACGAATATTGTTTAATAATGAAACCAATTCCGAATTCAGAACAATCTTTATGAACAGTGAATATTTTTTAAATGAATGTAAAATACATACTGAACATTTTGTTAGTATATGGTGAACATTTTCAAATATACACTGAGCATTTTTTGATAAATACAGTGAACATTTTTTCAAATGCAATCTGAACAATTTTTTCTATACACGATGAACATTTTTTTGTACACAATGAACAATTTTTTCAATGTACGTTGCACAATGTTTCACTGCGGTGAACTTTTTTTGAAGCTGTGCAAAATCTCGAAAAGTGAAATTTTTTGAAATAATAAAAGAACTTTTTTGAATTTCAAACATTTTTTTTATTTTAGAAACATATACTTCTGAATAGTTTTGAAAGATTTTTTTAGCGCGCGATTTGTAGCTGCAAATCATGGGTTCGAAAATTGTCAAGCACGCGATTTTTTGCGTTACAGGTTCGCGCTACAGTACTGGATCACTGTCGGTCGCCAGTTTTCATGGGCCGGCCCAGTCAGACTTCCGCCCGTGCGTACGTCCACAATTCTTTTTTAGCTAACAAAAAAACAAATGGGTTGGCCCAGCATGGAGGACGGGTGTTTCTTGGCCCACCAGCTAGACAAATCCCAGTTGACATTTGCCAGGGTCCGGTTTAGACCGGGATTGCATAGTTTAGGGTGCAAACGACCGGGATTTGGCCTTGGGGTTTGTTTCGCCGAACGTCTATAAGTTCAGGGTTTAAAATGGATTTTTTCCGCTTTCAGCTGATCACCACACGGTTTGCCAATCAAAGTAACAGTATCGTGCATCATATACGCCACTACATCCCACTGACTGACCTTTAGCAAACCTGCATGCGTCTGGACAATGGACTAGGACACGATCTGTGTTTGTGTATCAACCAGGACAGATAGTCTACAAGTTAGTCCAGTCTCGGATTGGCAGGATACCACACAATCTCTATTGACAGGAAGAAATAAAAACTGCAGGTCCCCTTCATCACGTCCATCCTCATGACTAGTTACCGCCTTACCGGTACGTGCCCGTCAGTGCTATGAACCCTTCCTTGGTTCCTACCTCCTTGCCTGACTCACGAGATGAGTTTCATGATGCCACCCATTCCCAGTGCCATTGTTAGCACATGTTTCCTATCTCTGGATTAACCCATACAAGCACTGTCTTCAAGAGGCCCATGTGTTTGAAGATGCCCCCATCACTCCCAGTGCACTGCATACTTATGGGTAACTTCTTTCTGATAGTCATGCATGTTAATTTGCAAGCTTCGGCTTTTTATTGGATTTAATTAACTGAGTAATTCTCTTCTACCTTTTGAATGGATCGAGTCCTAAGGTGCTGGCTTCAAAAAAATCTACTAGCTAGAAAAGACAAGAAGAGCCAAGGAGGCAATAGAAAAAACACCAGAAAGCTACAACTTTTATTTTTGAGTTGAGAAAGCAACAACTTGATATAATATTCAACATGGTAAAGCCTAAGGCATCCTTTCTATAGAAGTATTTGTACAATAGACATTTAAGTGTCAATTTCCTTGTGCTTCAATTCAGTGATGATTATCATGTGTCCGGCCAAAAGTAGAAAAGGGACACCTTTCTTGAAAGCTATAGGTGAGGACTGAGAGATACACGTGGATAAATTGCTTAACACTAGAGACTCTGAGACTGTTAGCCTATTTAGTTTAACCATGTCAACATAGCTTCATATGTTACAGAACGAAAGAATAGGAATTATTCACAGATGAGGTCAGCTCAGCAAGAGCACCAAAACCTGCAAAAAATTGTGTTAAGAAAGATAATATATGAAACTCATGGGAATATAGCATCATCAGCTTTCGATACACACTAGCCGCAATGGAAAGAGGGCTAGCAATTGGGCGTTCGATTTATCCACTATTTCACCAGCAAAAAAAATTTATGCACTATTTAGTAGATATTTAGCTTCAAAGTACTATATGTGTTCTTCAGAAAATTAAACAAAAAATATGCACGTGAGGTAACATACCAATGTACATTGCAAGCTAGTTAACAACTTGCAATAAAATAGATTACATGCTAATATACCTGTGCACAAATGTTGGTAAATCCAACGCAAAAAAAAATGTTAGTAAATCCATCACTTATTGGGTCCCACATACAGTCCTTGTTCAAGAATTCATCCGATTAACAAGCTAACTTGCCAATTAATCCCTACATGTAGGGTCATCAAGTAGCCGATTAACTGATAAATCATCAGATTAATTGATTAACCAGTCAATTAACTTGCCAATTAGCCTATTAATCCCCTACTCGCAAGATACCGAACAGCCACCAGTTAACGATTTCCTTAACAATGCATACACTACACAAGCATGGTATATCTGTTAGTGTCATATCACCCCTAAGCAATGCAGATACATACACCTTCTAACCAATGTCGACCGGTCGATGCGGATCACAGAAGAGATTACCATTGTTTTCTCAAACCCTAATTACAGTCATGGTCTGTTTGTTCTCCTCAAGCCCCAGCCTGCTTAACTTCTCGAACTAACGGCGTCCTTGTCCTCCAGTCGATGCCATCCTTAATTCTCCATCATCAACGCCCACAAACTTTCTGTCCCTTCCTATTTATATGATGTCTTTCTATCCTCTCCATGTTTGGTCAGAAAGAGATCTGATTTCTTCAGACCTAGAATTGTTTGACAAGGGAACAAAGCTAAGAATAAATACCACCTTGTTAAGTGGGGCTGATATCTTTAAACCGAATAGACAGGCTCTTGGAGTACTTAATCTCCACTTAATGAATGAACTCCTCTTGGCTAAATGGAAGTATGTAAAGAATAACTCCCTCTTTTGTGTAAAACATGAGTTGGATATTCTATTTTATTTTCAGAAATTTATCCGTGGAAAATGAGTTCTACACATTTGTTAAGGAAAAAATGTGTGACGGGAAAAAAATACAAGATTGTGGGAGGATTGTTGGCTACTCCCTCCATTTCTAAATATAAGCCCTTTTAGAGATTTTAACAGGGACTATATACATATTTATATATACGTATTTTAGAGTGTAAATTCACTCATTTTGCTCCGTATGTAGTCCGTATTGGAATCTCTAAAAGGTCTTATATTTAGAAAGGAGGGAGTAGATGGTAAACCGCTGAAAATTTGTGCATTACAATGGAATCACATAACAAAAATCTTGTGTGTTGTCCTTGATGAGGAGAGAGATACTCTTTGGACTCTGACTGCTGATGGAGAATTCACTATGAAATCTTTCTCTAATCAAGTAGTCTTGCATTAGTTCAATTGCTCCCTTATAAATTTCTTTGGAAGGTTAATATACCCCTAAAAATTAAAGTGTTTTTTTTTGGTTGGCACTTCGAAGTTGTGCGCTTACCAAAGATAACCTCACTAAAAGAGGATGGAATGGTGGAAAAGCTTGTGTTTTCTGTGGTATAAATGAACTCGTAGAATACTTTTTCTTGCATTGCTCAATAGCTTTCATTTGGAGTATCATGCAATGTACATTTAATCTTGGTTCCATTCCTCGTGATCTGAAAAATATGTTTACCACTTGCCTTTCCCAGTCTCGTAAAGATAAAAAGACAATGTGGACTATTGGTATTTCTTCTATTCTTTGGTCTATTTGTAACTGCATAAATGAAATTGGTTTGAGCCCAGAAAGGTGCTTTACCCTTTTGTGATATCCATAAAACTTGTCACCAGTGGCTGGCAGAAGAGGAGGGAGAATATTGGAGACTCCACTAGGTCCTGCTACTTGCTGCAAATTCCCTGGATGTTTCTTTTAATCTGGCCTGTAATGTTGGCATGTTGCACTATGTTGAAAGTTTGATTTATTTTCCGACTCTCTTATACATGTTCTCCTATAAGCAAGTATTGCTTTGGCACGCAGGACCGCCGACAACATTTTAATGCACAACATCATGTAGTAGGTCTGTACTAGTGATGCATGTGCACCGTAGCGTCAATGTACAGTACTGTCGCTGTACCATATTTGGCTTCTACATCACGATGGGTGTTATGAAATAACCCCTCAAAGATTTTATTTCGTCGCCCATGCTTGGTGACACAGGGGAAACCCTAGCCGCCCCGCAGCGTCTTCCCCTTCGTCTCCCTGCCGCGCCGCCGCCGGAGGGATCACCGGCAAAGACGTTCCGGACCCAAGGATGGTGGTGGCGGGGCGCTTCTGCTCCTCCTGGGCGCACTCGCGCACCTCCTGGCTGTGCATGGTGAGGATCTGCGGCTTCGGCGTGGTGTCTTCCCAGTGCAGTGACCTCATGCTTCGGGCTCGCCGGCTGCGTTCTGGCTGTGGCAGGCAGTGGCACCTCTTCCAACGATGGAGTGGTGGCCTCCTAGGACCAAATCCATGGCCAGAAAGGCCGTGCGATCCTACTCTGGCGTACGACCTTGCCAAGCTCGGAATGTGGTTGTCTACAACCAGCTAGGTGTCCATTGCTCAGCAAGGATCAGCAGCTCCGACAGGTAGCTGGAGATGCAGTCGGGCAGGATACAACATGAGACGAAGATCTCACTGCGGATTCCGGTGACCATCGAAGTCTTCAGATCTGGTGGCTGCTTTCGACAGTGAGATGCAATATAGACAGACGGTTTGACGCGGAGGGTAGTTGTGTGGTGGCGACGCTCGGTTTCTACTCCAACGCATGTGGCTACTAGAATCATGGAAAAGTGGTGGCGACTACATGTTACTGACTACGACGAGTTCTGGGGTGAAAACCTAGGTATGACCCGAGTTAGTTATACTTGACAATGGCGATGTTTTGCGTCGTTACCTTGTTGAAGGCATTGCTCGGTTATGCTTGTATGGTTATTCAGGATGAAAACCTAGTATCTGACCTTTCGTGGTTGGATCCGGTTACGAAGACGCTAGAGCGCCGCACCTTTCATGAAGGCATTGCTGTTGAAGAAACTCGTTGTCTTCGTGACGTCAGGATATGCTTGATGCGGATATTGTCACAATTGTAGTTTGTCTATGCTTCGGTGTTTTTACCTTTCTTTGCTTAGGCATAGCTTCCGTCTTATATGGCTTTGTTATTTGCCGACGTGTTTTTATGTGTGTGCATTGGTGTTGTCTGTATGCATCCAACCTACACAGAGGCGGGGTGTGTAGTCATTGTGTTTGTATTCACTTGATGCTTCATTTTGAGTTAATAAAATCCACCCTGTGTTGAAAAAAAAAGATTTTACCTAACCTCCAAAAAACTTATTTTGTGGCCTGATCCCTATAACCATATCAAATAATCTGGTGTTTAACCCAATATATGCTGCCGGTCAATCTAATGGCAATAAATCCGATGTGGTGCTCACCCCTAGAGTAAACACTGACCCTTAAGAACCAATTAGCCGTTTTTGACTTATCTTGCCACGTAGCTGCAACTGCGACCTCGGATTTATTGCCGCCGGTTTGACCGGCGGCAATAGAGGGTCAAGCCACAAAACAAGTTTTTGAAGGGTGAGTGGATGAAATAAGATCTTTTAGGGGTAATTTAGTGAAAATAACATCCACGATGTACCAGGCTTGACTACAGGATCAAAAGAGTGTGTGTACGTACGTACGCTGTATCAGAGCTGGCCAAACAGGCCTGCCAGGCCCGACCATGATATTCGTGCAAGGCACGACATGACTCATGGGGCATGATTACTAAGCGGGCCGTGCCATGCCGGCCTGCGTGGTGCGCCTTCAGGCCCAGGCACGGCCGCTTAGTTAATGGGATAGCACCTTGGCCCGTTTAGCAAACTTGTCTGTTTAGCAGTTTGGCCTTAGGGCTGTATTTTGACCATTTTAGCCCTATTAGGCTGGTTATATAGGCTATATACATTTATATAATTCAAAAAATATAAAAGAATAAATGGCCGTGCTGGCTCGTGTGTCCAGCCTCCAAACCTAGGCACGGCCCCTGACGTGGTGTGTGCAGGGCCTGGGCCGTGCCGTAACTGCGTGCTACCTGGCGGCCCAGCTAGCACGGCCCGTTTAGCCAGCTTTGCGCTGAATTGATTCCCCCATCAATTATTGGTGCACTTGGCTAAGGCTGTCCGTAATGGGAGTATCATAGATAGTATCATGCATGCCAACTAAGTAAATTTGATGAGGTGACATAGAATTAAATGAAGAAAGAGAGGCTTGAGTATCATATCATGATACCGTATCATATTAAATAATGTGCTACTTTGTGTCATGCATGGCAATAAATGTAATTCTCTATGATACCAACATATGATACTATGCATTAGGGATGTAGTATCATACATTAGTATCATATGCATGATACTATTATGTGATACTCCCCATTACAACCAGCTTAAGGAAAGTGACCCCGATGCACTAGAGTAGATAAGACCAATCAGTGCATCCGCTCCCCACTTCTTCACCCTCCCAGCTTCACTCAACGCCTCTAGCTGCACCAGTGCCAACAGCAAGGGAGCAACAGATTCGATCTACAGCCAGCCCGAGCAATGGCCGCCGAACATCAGTAGAGGTACGTTATGACTATGCCACAAATTTAGCTCTTGATTCCCCATGAGATTAGTTAGATTGGGTACATCTGACTGTTCAATTTAGAGTCTTCTTTCTCAGATCTGAACTACTCTGCTCTTGGTAGCAGCAGCTTGTAATTGTTCTGTAACTGGTCACGAATGCAGTATCAACACTACGAGATCCTGAGATTGCAAGGGGTCTAGCTGGCTCGAGCACGCCCAGATCCGATGGAAGGAATCATGGTGAGCGCTGCCACTGGGGTGATGAACTCCCTCCTCAAGAAGCTCACGGAACTGTTGAGCGACGAGTACAAGCTGCAGAAATCCGTGAAGACCAAAATCGGCTCACTACAACTCGAGCTGAGCAGCATCAATGCTTTTCTCAGGAATTTGGCTGACAAGGAGGATCTGGACCCGCAGACTAAAGAATGGAGAGACCAGGTGAGAGAGATGGCCTACGAAATCGAAGACTGCATCGACAAGTACATGCACAAGCTCGTCCACGAGCCAAATAAAGTAAGTGGCATCAAGGGCTTCATCCGCAAGAGCATTGCTAAGGTGAAAAACATAGGAGTTGTCCATGGAATTTCTTCTGAGCTTGAACAACTCAAGATCCAAGTCGTGGAGACAAGCGAGCGACAGAAGAGGTTGCTGGTACCGCCTACCATGCCTGCGCAAGTAGTAATTTCTGGGGTATCAACGACAACAATTGACCCTCGAATGCCTGCGCTGTATGCCGAGGCTACTGCTCTTGTTGGTATTGATGCTACAAGGGATAAGCTCATTAAGTTGGTGACCGACTGGGAAGAGAAAGAGTTGAAGGTGGTGTCAATTGTTGGATGCGGAGGTTTGGGAAAGACAACACTTGCGATCCAGGTATACACACACCTTCAAGGGCAGTTCGAATTTCAGGCTAAAGTGTTGATGTCCAGAAACTTTGATATGAAAAGGATACTACGGGCAATACTCTTTCAAACTAATGAGACAGAATACCGGTACCAGAAAACAGAATCATGGGGTGAATATTTACTCATACAGAAGCTTAGGGAATTTCTGCAGGATAAGAGGTACCTAATAATAGCTCTAAGACAAATTAATTTCATAACGATGGGAATTATTTTTTGGGACAAAAAGTTTAGAATTTTCTTAATTGTAATTTGTAAGTTTGATTGACGTTTATATTCTGCATTATCTTTTATTTATTGTTTTCTTTAAAGAGGAAAACGCCCTCCGTGTCTGGTGCATGACATGCAATTATGTGTCAACCATCAGGAGTTCTTTCTACCACTCAGAATAGTTTTGATCGACTTGATTCCTGCATGTAGTCATATCCTCACAATACAATTGCAGTTGGCAAGTCACCAAATTCCTCTAGGGATCTCTGTAGATCTATTTTTAGCAAGTTAATAAAATCAAATAAATGAGAAAAAAATGAAGAAGAGAAATTTTCGTCTAGGAAATATATTTTAAATAAACATAATTTCAAAAAACTGAAAATAATTAAGAATACCCAGTAATTGAGAAAATCAAGAAAAATTTACCCAGGAAAATGTGGTAATTTTCAATCTATTTATAGTTTCAAGGAATATTGGGTTTATCGATCCTTTTGATATTTCATTTAAAATACACGTCTCCTTTTGAGCATCTTTTGATAGCAAGGCAGTGAGAGACCAACGTTCAAATATAGTATTCCATTGTTCATTGTGAGTCTGCCTAATTATTATCTTAGGTATCCAGTTATAAAATATATTTTATAAAACATACATACTATTATCTAGCTGGCTGAAAACTTTTGCTTATAGTCAAAATTTTCCCTTACCCCCTCGCTACTCATGTGATGGAGATCACAACATGTGCCGTGGAGTTTTGGAAAACTACCCTTTGAAAGCGCCAGTGGCAAACCGTTGGTCTCGACAATATGTGCATGGAAACATGTAATCTATTGCATAGAACCGGCCCATACAACATGTGCCTTATTAGCTGCAGTCAAACATATTAGTGATTAGTAAACCAGAACCTCCAAAGCTCACATATATAACATCCGACTTTCTAGAAAAACAGGCTAGATTAATTGAACCCTCTCATTTATCTTCTTGTTGGAACTCAACCTTTTTTCTCTTGTAGGTACTTTGTTGTAATTGATGACATATGGGATGCTCGAAACTGGGATGCTATAAAATGTGCTTTTCCTGATGGCAAGCTTGGTAGTAGAATAATGACGACAACAAGAATCAATAGTGTTGCTAAGTCATGCTGCATCCGTCGCCATGACCATATACACGAATTAAGTGTGCTCAGTGAAGCTGATTCTCAACATTTATTTTATAGAAGAGCTTTCGACCGGCAAGGTGGATGCCCACCTGAACTGGAAGACGTTTCCAATGAAATTGTGAAAAGGTGTGGTGGTCTACCATTGGCAGTAATTACTCTGGCCAGTTTATTGTGTACCAAATCATATACAAGACGAGAGTGGATGATAGTGCGGGATTCTATTGGTTTGGGACTTATGAATAATGCTGGGATGGAAGACATGAATAAGATATTATCTCTTAGTTATATTGATCTTCCTTACCACCTAAAAACTTGTTTGTTGTATCTTAGTGTATTTCGAGAAGCCTGCCTGATTACTAGAGACCGATTAGTAAGAAGGTGGATAGCAGAAGGCTTCATTACAGCAGAATGTGGGAGAACTTTAGAAGAACAAGGAGAAAGCTATTTTAATGAGCTTATAAATAGAAGTATGATTCAACCGATAGATATCGCGTATGATGGTCGAGCAAGGGCATGCCGAGTGCACGATATGATTCTTGATTTCATTGTATCTAAGGCTGCTGAAGAAAATTTCACCTGTTTGATAAATCGACAGGACACAGTTGTCTCGCGTTTTAAGGTTCGGCGTCTCTCGCTTGACTATGGTGCCCAAAAGGAGTTCAGCACAGACTCACTTGTGGTTTCTCAAGCTCGATCCCTCAGTATCTTTGGGGATTCTCAACAGTTGCCTCCTCTTTCAAACTTCAGTGTACTCAGGGTAGTTGATATAGAAAGGAGTCAATTGCAAGAAACCACCACATTTGTGGCTAGGTTTGCAGGAAACTACCAAGTCGTTAATCTGTTGCAAAAAACACCGTAAATTCTCTTAACCCGTTGCAAAAAGCACTGAACAGCCGTTTAGCCTCGTTTGATCTCTTTTCGGACAGGTGGGCCCCGAAAACGCGGACGTGGCTCGACGGACAGGCAAACGGCGCCGTTAGGAAGAAAACGGTCAACCCGCCGCGCCGGTCGGTCCTTGTGAGACAGTCCCCCCTCCCCCCCCCCCCCCCGTGCCCCTGTCCTCTCTCTCGCCCCGCTCCCCTTTCCTCTCTCGCCCTTGCTCGCCGCCGGTGATGTCCAGCTCGCGTGGCGGTGATGATGGCGGTGGCGGTGGTGCTGGCGATGCATCTGGTGGCAGTGGTGCTCCTGCAGATCCAACAGAGGTTTGCGGCAGTTCAAACCCATCTCAGGCTCCGCCTCTTCCACAACCGTCGTCGCCGTCTTACTGTGTTGAGTACGCGGCGGCGAGGGCGTTCGCCAAGGCCGTGAAGGAAGATCCAGAGGGGAGCCATCACTACGCATCCTCCTTCGGCGGTGTCTCGTAAGTTTTCTCTTTCTGTACCCGGATTTGGTTTCTAGGGTTAGGGTTCTAAGTGTTTGTGATTCTAGTGTTATAGGATTATTGTTGTAGGTTGTTTATGTGGTCAGACATGTAAGTGAAGTGTTTATGTAGTTCTAGGGTTCTAAGTGTATGTAGTAGGCACCTAAACATTAACTGAAATTACTGAATGTTGAACTGAATTTGAACCTACTCAATTACATGAAATTACTGAATGTTAAACTCAATTTCAACCTACTCAATTACTGAATTTACAACTGAATATTTAAATCAAAATGTTACTGAATTTATAACCGAATCCTATACTTAAACTGTATTTTTAACTGAAACTTTAGTTAAATCTTTAAGTGAAACATTAACTGAATTGTTTGTACTAACTAAATATTTAACTTTTAACTGAATTTTAACTGAAACTGTAATTTTAACTTAAACTGTATTTTAACTGAAACTGTAATTTTAACTTAAACTGTATTTTTAACTGAAACTTTAGTTAAATCTTTAAGTGAAACATTAACTGAATTGTTTGTACTAACTGAATATTTAACTTTTAACTGAATTTTAACTGAAACTGTAATTTTAACTTAAACTGTATTTTAACCGAAACTGTAATTTTAACTTAAACTGTATTTTAACTGAAACTGTAATTTTAACTTAAACTGTATTTTAACTGAAACTTTAGTTTAATCTTTAAGTAAAACATTAACTGAATTGTTTGTACTAACTGAATCTTTAACTTTTAACTGAATTTTTAACTTATACTGTATTTTTAACTGAATTGTTTACTTGAACTGAATTGCTTTACTTGAACTGTAGATTGAATGATGAAGTGTGGGAAGTCAGATTCCATTTCCATGACAGAGATAATCTTGAAAGAAGCCTAAATGTGGATGATATCACATTTTACAATCTGATTGCACTTATAGAGCTTGAAGGTTATGGGATGACAGACTTTATGTATTATGTCAGAGATCCAGGTGTTGGGGTTTCAGGTATGGAAGAACTGACAGATGATGATAAGGTGGAGGAAATGTTGGATGACCTAGTTATCAAAGGTCAGAAGGTGGTGAACATAATAGTCATCAGAAGTGATGCTCCAAGACCTAGTGATTTGAACATTGAACCAGTTTGTGAGGAGCAGGTTCCATTATCTGAAATAGGTGTGCCAGTGGTGTATGAGATAGATACAGCAGGAGTACTGTTTCCTAGCCCAACAAAGCCACAAGTAGTGCCAGTGCAGGTCATTAACACACAGGAGAGTTCATTTTTGAAGCAGAAGTGTGCACCAGTACCAGAATTTGCAATGGAGATTGGTGAAGAGAGGCATGAGTATTTCATGGAGCAAGACCCAGATCAAGAGCAAATTGAGCAACTGATGGAGTAGAAGAGGAATGAAGAGATTGAGAAGTTCAGGAAAAAGGGGAAAGAAAAAGAGAAATACAAGGCAGCTAAAAGAAAACTTCCAGAGCTAATGGCTGAAGATTTCACTGATAGTGACAGTGACACAGATTTACTAGCAGATGAGGATATAATTGCTAGGCTTGAGGCAATGAAGAAGCCTAGAGATGATCCACTTCATCATATTGAAGGGGACACTGATGTGGATGAGCCATATGAAGCAGATGAGGAGGAGGAGGAGGAGGAGGAGGAGGAGGAGAAGGCACTAGAGGAGGAGGTGGAGGAGGAGGAGGAAGGGAGCAGCATAGAAGGAAGTAGCAAAGGAAGTAAAAGAAAGGGGCCAACTACAAGATCTCATTCTAGTTTGGATGAGATTATTGAGGAAGATTGGTTTCCTTCATCTGATGAGGAGAGCAACCCTGGTGACCTAAGTCATGAGGATAATGATGGGGCTCAAATACCATGTGTGAAGCTTCCAGCTGATAGGAAGAGCAGGGCTAAAAAGAAGAAGCCCAGAGTTTGGTATGATGAGCAAAGGGAGAACCCAGAAGAGCAATTTATGAAGAAGCTTTGTTTCCTAGATGTGACCCAGTTCAGGAGGGCACTTCTTAATTTTCACATCTCACAAAATAGGAACCATGCCTTCCACAGGAACTGTCCAGACAGGATTATAGCTGTCTGCAAATTTGAGAATTGTCCATTTTTCATTGCAGCTTCTCAGATAGCACATGAGAAGACATTCTGTATAAAGAAACTGAACTTGCACCACAGCTGCCCAGTAGTAGGAGAGAGCACAAAAGTTACTGCTAAGTGGTTGGCACATGAATGTGAGCAACAGTTGAGGACAGACCCCAACACACCTGTCCAGACTATAATTTCAAACTTGAAGCAAAAGCATGGAATAGAGGTATCTATACATATGGCCTATAGGGCAAGAAAGCTAGCCAAAAATGTAGTCCTAGGAGATCAGAAGGCACAATATCATAGGATAAGGGATTACCTAGAAGCTGTGCTAGAAACCAATCCAGGAAGTAGATGCATTGTCACAACAAAGCATCTGAAACTACATCCAAGCAAAAACCCAAGATTCCATGGCTTGTTCATCTGCCTCAATGCTTGCAAAGAGGGTTTCCTTAATGGTTGCAGACCATTCATAGGTATGTGCACACCTACTAATTAACTAGTGACTCTACATTTATATGTGCACACCCAATAATTTGTTGGTAATCTACTTGTGATCTTGTATGATAGGTGTGGATGGTTGCTTCATAAAGTTGACCACAGGGCAACAAATCTTGGCTGCCACTGGAAGAGATGGAAACAATAACATATTTCCCATTGCTTTTGCAATAGTGGACAAGGAAAACACAGCAAGCTGGTCTTGGTTTCTTACTCAATTAAAATATGCCATTGGTGGTGAGTCAGGCAAGTTTGGGTACTACACTATTATATCTGACAGGCAAAAGGTACTACTATCTCTACTCCAATCATTGCTTGCATTGCTTATTAATTGTCTTTGTTTATTAATTTCAACATGGCATTGTTGTAGTATTCTCAAACTATAGTTCATTCAAACAGGGCCTTCTTACAGCCATAAACAATGTATTCCCCAATTGCAAACAAAGATTCTGCCTTAGACATATTTATCAGAACTTTCAAACAGCTGGTTTTAGAGGGGAAGAGTTGAAGAAATACATGTATCAGGCAAGTTATTCCTATACTGAGCATGGTTATGTAACAGCAATGGAAGGCATGAAAAAGGAGTGTGAGCCAGCTTGGAAATGGCTATCTAGGATACCAAAACATACATGGGCTAGGCATGCCATGGAAAACAATTGCAAAACTGACTTGGTAGTTAACAATATAAGTGAAGTTTTTAACAAGATGATACTTGATGTCAGAGCCAAACCCATTAGAACCATGGTAGATGGGATCAGGACAAAGTTGTTAGTGAAGTTCAATGCAAATAGGACAAAGACTGAGACTGCTAAGTGGCAGATATGCCCAACATATGCTGAGAAGCTAGAGGAAGCAAAACATCATTCTAGGTTTTGTCAGTCTATCAAAGCTGGACCTGATCTCTTCCAGGTGACAAGTGGAGAAAGCACATATGCAGTTAACTTGTTGCATCATACATGTGGTTGCAGGAAGTGGGACATGTGTGGAGTACCTTGCAATCATGCTGTTTCTGCAATCAACAAGGCAAAACTTGTGCCAGAAGATTTTGTTCATGATTTCTTCAAGAAACCAATGTATAAGGCAGCTTATAGTCCAATAGTTTCCCCTGTGCCTAGGCCTGATTTGTGGCCAAAGACTAGAACCCCTGACATTGAACCACCAGTGTTCAAAGAAAAGCCAGGAAACAAAGAGACAAAGAGGAGAAAGAGCAAGTTTGAAAAGCCAGCTCCAAAGGATACATCTAGGATGGCAACTATCACTTGTAGCAATTGCAATAGGACTGGGCATAGATACACTAGTTGCAAGCAGGCTCTGAAACCAACCCTAGCTATGAGAATGAACCAGCACCAGGTAACTATTGTAGTAGGTTTTTGTACAATTTCACATACCAGTTTCTAACATTTGTATGCTGTAATTTCAGGAAACCAGGAGAGATGATACACCCAGAACTGTATCTGCTCCTTCTGCTCCTACTGCTGCTCAAACTGCAGCTCCAGCACCACCAGCTCCAAGGGCTCCAAGGGTAGCAAGGAGAGCTCCTTCTGCTCTTGCTTCATCTCCCAGTGCACCAAGGAGAGCTCCTTCTGCTCCTGCTGCAGCTGCTGCTCCTCCTGCTACAAGGGCAACAAAGAAAGCTAAAACTACAAGGACTGCAACTTCTACTGCTGGTGCTGGTCCAAGTTCTTCTACTACTGCTGTTGGTCCAAGTTCCTCTACTGCTGCTGGGCCAAGAGGAAGAAACAAGTTCATCCCCCCAAGAGTTGCAAGTAGTGGAAGAGTGAGGATGCCATCATTTAAGATGTCTGAGTGGTTCAACTGTTCTCAAGGGAGCAAGTCAAGTTGTGTTGAGCTGATGATGTTCAAAACATCTGCATTTTGGTTGTGATGTTCTAAACTTGTCATGAGTACTTTATTCTGGTTGTGATGAAAACTTGTGTTGCTTCTGGTTAGCTGTTGATGTTCAAGACATCTTTATTCTGGTTGTCATGAGTACTTTCATGTAAGGTACCTAGTAGAATTGTTGGGCTGTGATGAAAACTTGTGTTGCTTCTAGTTAGCTGTTGATGTTCCAAACTTGGTGTTGCTTCTGGTTAGTTGTGGCTCCTAATTTTCTTATTGTTTGCTAATAAGTGTGATGAATGTGGCTACTACTGTGATCCAAGATAACCTAATTTGATCATCTAGGGTGCCTCGACGTCGACGGCATCCAAGATAACCTAATTTGATCATCTAGGGTGCCTCAACGTCGACGGCATCCAAGATAACCTAATTTGATCATCTAGGGTGCCTCGACATCGACGGCATCCAAGATAACCTAATTTGATCATCTAGGGTGCCTCGACGTCGACGGCATCCAAGATAACCTAATTTGATCATCTAGGGTGCCTCGATGTCGACGGCATCCAAGATAACCTAATTTGATCATCTAGGGTGCCTCGACGTCAACGGCATCCAAGATAACCTAATTTGATCATCTAGGGTGCCTCAACGTCGACGGCATCCAAGATAACCTAATTTGATCATCTAGGGTGCCTTGACGTCGACGGCATCCAAGATAACCTAATTTGATCATCTAGGGTGCCTCGACGTCGATGGCATCCAAGATAACCTAATTTGATCATCTAGGGTGCCTCAATGTCGACGGCATCCAAGATAACCTAATTTGATCATCTAGGGTGCCTCGACGTCGACGGCATCCAAGATAACCTAATTTGATCATCTAGGGTGCCTCGACGTCGACGGCATCCAAGATAACCTAATTTGATCATCTAGGGTGCCTCGACATCGACGGCATCCAAGATAACCTAATTTGATCATCTACGGTGCCTCGACGTCGACGGCATCCAAGATAACCTAATTTGATCATCTACGGTGCCTCGACGTCGACGGCATCCAAGATAACCTAATTTGATCATCTAGGGTGCCTCGACGTCGACGGCATCCAAGATAACCTAATTTGATCATCTACGGTGCCTCGACGTCGACGGCATCCAAGATAACCTAATTTGATCATCTACGGTGCCTCGACGTCGACGGCATCCAAGATAACCTAATTTGATCATCTACGGTGCCTCGACGTCGATGGCATCCAAGATAACCTAATTTGATCATCTACGGTGCCTCGACGTCGACGGCATCCAAGATAACCTAATTTGATCATCTACGGTGCCTCGACGTCGACGGCATCCAAGATAACCTAATTTGATCATCTACGGTGCCTCGACGTCGACGGCATCCAAGATAACCTAATTTGATCATTTACGGTGCCTCGACGTCGATGATATCCAAGATATCCTCATTCCATCATCTAGCGTGCCATAGTTAACATCAATGACATATTTAACATCATACTTAACAACTCTAGTCACTAACATAGTTAAGATCATACTTAACAACTCTAGTCACTAACATAGTTAACATCATGACACCATAGTTAACATCATACTTAACAACTCTAGTCAACAACATAGTTAACATCATGACACCATAGTTCAAAGCTTACAAGACATAGTTCAAGGCTACACCATACTTCAAATACTGCAAACTGCCACTAGTTCACACATTACAAGCCATAGTTCAATGCTTGAAACTTAAGATAATGACCCACATGGTCAGATTACAAATCACTCTTCATCACAAATACCCTTGATGTCCTTCAGCTTTCTCTTGTTCTTGTCACTAGCTTTGACAAGATCAGCAATGTGAAACTCCAAATTCCTCCTCTCAGTGCTCAACTTTTCCTTCTCCTTCAAATGAGCAAACTTCAGATTCCTAATCACATTACCTTGGGCAACCTGAACGCTCCTCAACTGGTCAACCTTTTGCTTCAGTTCTTTGTTCTCAGCATCCATTGCACCCAGCTGTTCCTTCAAAGATGAAGTATTGTTGTCCAAAGGAGGAGTGATCTCCTCATGTTCACCTTGTAGGACTTCATTTTCATTGGGAATATTGTCTTGGGTATCCTGGGTATCAAGTAGGTTGTTCACATCCTCAACAAGCTTCTCATAAGTCTCCTGTAGCTTGTTCTTCTGTGATGTGAGATTGTGGACAAGTGATGCATGTTCCAGACATGCCATCCTATTAGCACGCTGGCAATCCTCATACAAAAGCCATAGTTTGTGAAGAGCATTCTGCAGATGCTCTGGCCACTCCTCATCTACCCACTGAACAACACCACAGCTGCTTGCTTCCTGCAAAACAACAAGTACAAATGCATTTACTTCCTTTTCACTTCACTTCTATTCAGTCCAATTCAAAACAAATACTGTATACTGCACATGCACAATTCTGCATTTATATCTGAATTTTTAACAGCATACTACACTGAATTTACTTCATTTATACCTTAATTCATTTAACAGCACAATACAATTCACTTCAATTCATTTATACCTTAATTCATTTACTTCATTTATATCTATGAACAATGCATTGTGATACTTTTTAACAACACAATTTACTTCACTCAGTCACTATGGATACCTTAATTTTATATCTATGTACTTATTTTTTAACAGCACAATTTAATTCATTTACTTCATTTATATCACTGTGGTGTTGTTCATTTATATGTATGAACAATTCATTTATTTCACTCACTCACTATGGTATGGTACATGACAGTACCTTTAACTAAACTACTAGGTGAACAGTGAACATGAACAATGAACAGTGAACATGAACAATGAACAGTGCTTCTGAACAATTTGTAGTTTCTTAACAAAATAAGCAAACTACAGATTTTTGCTAGCACTCACATCAAGTCCACAGGCAAGGAACCTCCTCCCAGTGCTAATGCATGAGAAGCAAACATGCCTCTTTGCTGGCTGGCCATGCTCACACATCATCATCACCTCATCGTCAACACCAAAGTAGTTCGGGTCCTCGATTGTAGCCGGGATCTACATCAACAAAAGAAACGCACAAAATCCATCTCACGGGTTCAAAATGAGCAGCAAAAACAAAATCCCCAAACCGAAACCCTAGCTCAAAGATCCCTAGCTACGAGTACAGATCACTGACCTTGATAGGGGAGCCGCCTGAAGAGTATTGGTAGCCCGATTCCTCGCTGCCGTCACTCCACGAAACCATGGCGGACGGCGGCGAGCTGGCTTCTCACCGACGGCGACCAGAGCCAGAGAAAGGAGACAGAGGAGAGGGGCGAGAGAGAGAGAGGGGGCGCGGGGGATCTGTCTGGCGAGCACCGACAGGACCGACCGGCGCGGCAGGTTGACCGTTTTCTTCCTAACGGCGCCGTTTGCCTGTCCGTCGAGCCACGTCCGCGTTTTCGGGGCCCACCTGTCGGAAAAGAGATCAAACGAGGCTAAACGGCTGTTCAGTGCTTTTTGCAACGGGTTAAGAGATTTTACGGTGTTTTTTGCAACAGATTAACGACTTGGTAGTTTCCTGCAAACCTATCCACAAATGTGGTGGTTTCTTGCAATTGACTCATATAGAAAGCCCTATCCAAAACAGTTATCTGGTGAATATTGGAGCGCTGCCTCAGTTGAAATATATACGGCTTTCTGCTATCACTATTACAGAGCTTCCGGAAAACATTGGGCAACTACAATATTTGGAGACACTGGATCTGAAACGAACTGCTATAAGAGAATTGCCAGCAAGCATTGTTCAACTACAAAGATTGAAATATCTAGTTGTTCAGAATGTAATGTTGCCTGCCGAAATCGCCAAAATGCGGTCTCTCCAGGAACTGTCAGTACTAATTGTAGACGATAGTTGTGCACTTACTTCTTTAGAAGAGCTGAGCAGTTTAGCCAATCTGAGATATCTTGGTCTTGTTTGGCGCATCAGTGATTCGCACATGGAAAAAACAAAGTTTGCGGACAGTTTGTTATTGGCCCTGTGTGACCTTGGCAAATCCAAACTTCAGTTCTTGGAAGTTACT
Source organism: Triticum monococcum (assembly GCA_034509565.1). Taxonomy (NCBI): domain Eukaryota; kingdom Viridiplantae; phylum Streptophyta; class Magnoliopsida; order Poales; family Poaceae; genus Triticum; species Triticum monococcum. The sequence continues at coordinate 776,258,044 of CM067843.1, read as the reverse complement.
AGTGACCGATCCAATGATTCATATGAATTCATGTTTGATGCTTCGTCCTCAACTCCTCATCGTCTCCAAGAGTTGACCTTATACCCAAAATGTTATATTGGTGAGAATCCAAGTTGGATGGCCTCAATGGGTAACCTCACCAAATTGAACATTATGGTTAATCCAGTGACACAGGAAGCTCTTGACATTTTTGGCAACTTGCCTGTCCTGCTATTTCTTGAGCTGAGCTCAAAAGTAATAGTCCCAAAAGGGCTTATCATCAAGAATGGCACATTCAAATGCCTAAAGGTGTTTTTCTTGTATTGTCCGGATATTGAGAGAGGGCTGATGTTCAAAGCTGGAGCCATGCAGAGCATTGAAAAATTCACACTTCCATTCAGCGCACATGAACCGCAACCCGTATCGGGTGATAATGATTTTGGCATTCCCCATCTTCGTACGTTGCAGCACCTTGAAGTTAGGATTAGCTGCAAGGGAGCGGTGGCTTGGGAGGTGGAAATGTTGGCTGCTGTCATTAGGAAGGCTACCAGTGAACTCCCCAGCAATCCAGAGCCACAAATCTGGAGGTATTATGTGAAGGAGATGATACATGATGACAGGGAGAAGAGTACAGAGGAAGCTACTGGGAACTCCCTATATGGCAGAGAATGTTCTCACGGTATGGAGGATCATTCTTATGGTATTGTGTATCCTCCGTATTGGTATCCAGCTCCACCGCCTCCATGCTATTTCGTCCATTCTGCTGAGGCTGGAGTAGTGTTACTAAATAATTATTCCAGAATATTAGTGTTATTAAATAATTATTTCACCTTCTTTGAATTTTGGTCAAATCTGGTCAAACTATGGTCAAACTTGGTCAAACAATGGTCAAACTACTTATTCAAAAATATTAGTGTTACTAAAAAATTATTGTTTTTTAGAACAATAGTTTTAAACTCAAACAGTGAAATATGTGACTTCATGCTCAAGCTAAATTCCTGAGGGTTAATAGGATTGACATCTTACTATTGTCAGGAAAACAACAAGTGCAGACTTGGAAACGAGGGAGAATAGAACCCGGAAGTTAAGCGTGCTCAGGCTGGAGTAGTGAGAGGATGGGTGACCGTTCGGAAGTGAGATGATTTGGAATGATGAGGGGTGATTAGAGATTACATTGAGCAGTGATGAGGGGTGATTAGAGATTAGAGGTTAAAATAATTCAGAAATTTGAAAATAAAAAAATTCAAAAAAAATTCAAAAAAAAATTCAAAAAATATCAGGAAATTTCCTTTAGTACCGGTTGGTGTTACCAACTGGGACTAAAGGTGGACCGGCCACGTGGAGGGCCTTTAGTCCCGGTTCTGGATTGAACCGGGACTAAAGGGTCAGGGCATTAGTACCGACACTTTAGTCCCGGTTCCAGAACCGGGACTAAAGGCCCTTATGAACCGGGACTAAAGGCCCTTTTTCTACCAGTGTTCTCAAGTATTAGCAGCTGAGTTGTCAATTCAACCACACCTGGAAACTTAGTATCTGCAGCAAAGTGTTTAGTAGCAAAGTAATATGATAGTGGTGGTAACGGTAACAAAAGATTAATGAAAGCAAAGTAATATTTTTGGTATTTTGTAGTGATTGTAACAGTAGCAACGGGAAAGTAAATAAGCGAGAACCAGTATATGGAAAGCTCGTAGGCACCAGATCAGTGATGGATAATTATGCCGGATGCGGTTCATCATGTAACAGTCATTACATAGGGTGACAGAGAACTAGCTCCAATTCATCAATGTAATGTAGGCATGTATTCCGAATATAGTCATACGTGCTTATGGAAAAGAACTTGCATGACATCTTTTGTCCTACCCTCCCGTGGCAGAGAGGTCCTACTGAAAACTAAGGGATATTAAGGCCTCATTTTAATAGAGAACCGGAACAAAGCATTAGCACATAGTGAATACATGAACTCCTCAAACTATGGTCATCACCGGGAGTGGTCCCGATTATTGTGACTTCGGGGTTGCCGGATCATAACACATAGTAGGTGACTATAGACTTACAACATAGGATCAAGAACTCACATATATTCATGAAAACATAATAGGTTCAGATCTGAAATCATGGCACTCAGGCCCTAGTGACAAGCATTAAGCATAGCAAAGTCATAGCAACATCAATCTCATAATATAGTGGATACTAGGGATCAAACCCTAACAAAAGTAACTAGATTACATGATAAATCTCATCCAACCCATCACCGTCCAGCAAGCCTACAATGGAATTACTCACGCACAACGGTGAGCATCATGAAATTGGTGATGGAGGATGGTTGATGATGACGACAGGGACGAATCCCCCTCCCCGGAACCCCAAACGGACTCCAGATCAGCCCTCCTGAGAGGTTTTAGGGCTTGGCGGCCCCTCCGTATCGTAAAACGTGATGATTTCTTCTTCTCCATTTTTATCTCCCTGAAAGCCAATATCTAGAGTTGGAGCTGGCGTCGGAAGGTCTCCAGGGGGCCCACGAGGTAGGGGGTGCCCTAGGGGGGGCTCCCCCACTCTTGTGGACAGGGTGTGGGCCCCCTGGTCTTCATCTTTAGCAAGGATTTTTTATTGTTTATTGTAAGATATTCCGTGGAGTTTCAGGTCATTCCGAGAACTTTTGTTTTCTACACATAAAACAAAATAATGGCAATTCTGCTGAAAAGAACGTCAGTCCGGGTTAGTTCCATTCAAATCATGCAAGTTAGAGTCCAAAACAAGGGCAAAAGTGTTTGGAAAAGTAGATATGACAGACGTATTCCAACTTCTCTATGGTTTATAAACTATTTTACTAGCCATAGATTCATCAAAATAAGCAAACAACACACGGAAAACAGAATCTGTCAAAAACAGAATAGTCTGTAGTAATCTGTATCAAACGTATACTTCTGGAACTCCAAAAATTCTAAAATAAATTGGTGGACCTGAGGAATTTGTCTAGTAATCACCTTCAAAAATAATCAACTAAATAGCACTCTCTAGTAAAAAGTTTTTGCTAATCTCGTGAGCGCTAAAGTTTCTGTTTTTTACAGCATGATCATAAAGACTTCACCCAAGCCTTCCCAAAGGTTCTACTTGGCACAAACACTAATTAAATCACAAAACCACATCTAATCAGAGGCTAGATGGATTATTTATTCCTAAACAGACCAAAAAGCCAGAAACTAAATTAAAATTGGGTTGCCTCCCAACAAGCGCTGTCGTTTAACGCCCCTAGCTAGGCATGATGATTTCAATGATGCTCACATAAGAGATAAGAATTAAAACATAAAGAGAGCATCATAAAGAATATGACTAGCACATTTAAGTCTAACCCACTTCCTATGCATAGGGATTTTGTGAGAAAACAACTTATGGGAACAATAATCAACTAGCATAGGAAGGCAAAACAAGCATAACTTCAAAACTTTAAGCACATATAGAGGAAACTTGATATTATTGCAATTCCTACAAGCATATATTACTCCCTCATAATAATTTTCAGTAGCATCATGAATGAATTCAACAATATAACCAGCATCTAAATCATTCTTTTCATGATCTACTAGCATAGAAATTTTATTACTCTCCACATAAGCAAAATTCTTCTCATTCGGAATAGTGGGAGTATCATAAGAGACTTGAATACTATAAATTGTTTCCACATTAAAAGAGTAATGTTCAGACAAAGGGTACTCATAATCATGACAAGTTTTATAAATATAATCATCACTACTTTTTATAGCATAAGTTTCATCACAATAATCATCATAAGTAGCAACTTTGTTCTCATCATAATCAATTGAAACCTCTTCTGAAATAGTGGATACATCACTAAATAAAGTCATGACCTCTCCAAATCCACTTTCTTAAATATTATAAGAGTCAACATCCTCCAAAATAGTGGGATCATTACTTCCTAAAGTTGACACCCTTCAAAACCCACTTTCATCAATATAATCATCATAGGTAGAAGGCATGCTATCATCATAACAACTTTGCATATAAAAACTCGGGAGGCTAAAAATATCATCATTATTAAACATAGCATGCCCAAGCTTGGGACAAACATTAATTACAGCAAATATATTATCAAATATGGCATACTCATCAAACATAGCTTCCCCAAGCTTGGGCCTTTTCATATCATAAGAATAATCAATATCATCATTAATAGTATGGATAGCACCAATAGTATAGCAATTATCATATTCTTCCAAGCAAGTTTCGAAAGATTTTCAAGATCATAAGAATTATCATTATCTTCCCAATCATAATCATCACAACAAGCAATAGGCATAACGAGATCATCATCAAGTGTATCATCTTCCACAATTATTTTTGATTCATTTTCATGACGCACAACAATAATAGGAGCAACATTATTTGGGAGAGATACCTTCCTACCTCTCTTTATTTTTCTTTTCTTCTTATTCACCTCATGTGTGGGTTCAATCCTCTTTTTGGAGCTCCTTATTAATGAGATTGGTTGAATAGAAGGCTCCTCCTTGTTACCTGATTCATCATAAGAAATAATAGGAGGAAATTGGGAAGTCTCTTCCCTTTCATTAGTATTTTCTTCATCTTCTATTTGTTTTCTTTTCTTTATGTAATTGGCAATATAAGGATTCTCAATACAATTCACCGCACAATACATATAAATCTTCTCTAGATCAAAATCAAGAAATCTATCAAGATTAAATTTTGGAATACCCTCAGTTATACGTTTCATTTCTTCAAAACCCAAAAGAAGACTAAGCCCTTTATGATGCTCAAGGGTAATCAAATTATCACAATATTTGGACACGACTTGATCATGAAACAAATAGCATTGGAGCTTTAAATGACCATGTTCATTGCAAAGTTCACAAGGGGTGCGATAAATATTGAATCTTTCAGCGCAATCATCAAGACTTTCTTGCAACAATTTAGTTTGTAAGTACTTATGCCTCTTGCAATATCTATCTTCCCTATTTCGTGTGTACTTGCAAACCCAATGCACACCACAAAAATTGACATGTTTATAGGAGGCATTTTCATCATAACTAGTGCAATCATCATTAGTACTATGGATAATCAAGGAGTTCATACTAACAACATTGCAATCATGCTCATCATTCAAAGATTCGGTGCCAAACATTTTAATGCATTCTTCTTCTAACACTTTGGCACAATTTTCCTTTCCATCATACTCACGAAAGATATTAAAAAGATGAAGCGTATGAGGCAAACTCAATTCCATTTTTTGTAGTTTCCTTTTATAGACTAAACTAGTGATAAAACAAGAAACAAAAAGATTCGATTACAAGATCTAAAGATATACCTTCAAGCACTCACCTCCCCAGCAACGGCGCCAGAAAAGAGCTTGATGTCTACTATGCAACCTTCTTCTTGTAGATGTTGTTGGGCCTCCAAGTGCAGAGGTTTGTAGGACAGTAGCAAATTTCCCTCAAGTGATTGACCTAAGGTTTATCAATCCGTGGGAGGCGTAGGATGAAGATGGTCTCTCTCAAACAACCCTGCAACCAAATAACAAAGAGTCTCTTGTGTCCCCAACACACCCAATACAATGGTAAATTGTATAGGTGCACTAGTTCGGCGAAGAGATGGCGATACAAGTGCAATATGGATGGTAGATATAGGTTTTTGTAATCTAAAAATATAAAAACAGCAAGGTAACAAGTGGTAAAAGTGAGCGTAAACGGTATTGCAATGCTAGGAAACAAGGTCTAGGGTTCATACTTTCACTAGTGCAAGTTGTCTCAACAATAATAACATAGTTGGATCATATAACTATCCCTCAACATGCAACAAAGAGTCACTCCAAAGTCACTAATAGCGGAAAACAAACGAAGAGTTTATGGTAGGGTACGAAACCACCTGAAAGTTATTTTTTCCAATCAATCCATTGGGCTATTCCTATAAGTGTCACAAACAGCCCTAGAGTTCGTACTAGAATAACACCTTAAGACACAAATCAACCAAAACCCTAATGTCACCTAGATACTCCAATGTCACCTCAAGTATCCGCGGGTATGATTATACAATATGCATCACACAATCTCAGATTCATCTATTCAACCAACACATAGAACCTCAAAGAGTGCCCCAAAGTTTCTACCAAAGAATCAAGACGAAAACGTGTGCCAACCCCTATGCATAGGTTCATGGGCGGAACCCGCAAGTTGATCACCAAAACATACATCAAGTGAATCACGTGATATCCCATTGTCACCACAGATACGCACGGCAAGACATACATCAAGTGTTCTCAAATCATTAAAGACTCAATCCGATAAGATAACTTCAAAGGGAAAACTCAATGCATTACAAGAGAGTAGAGGGTGAGAAGAAACATAAGATCCAACTATAATAGCAAAGCTCGCGATAAATCAAGATCATGCCAAATCAAGAACATGAGAGAGAGAGAGAGAGATCAAACACATAGCTACTGGTACATACCCTCAATCCCGAGGGTGAACTACTCCCTCCTCGTCATGGAGAGTGCCGGGATGATGAAGATGGCCACCGGCGAGGGTTCCCCCCTCCGGCAGGGTGCCGGAACAGGGTCCCAATTGACTTTTGGTGGCTACAGAGGCTTGCGGCGGCGGAACTCCCGATCTATTCTGTCCTTCGAAGTTTTTAGGGTACGTGGGTGAAAGATCGTGGATGTCTCCTAGAGGGGTGGTGAATAGGCGAATTAAAATAATTACAGTTTAGGCTTGAACAAATGCGGAATAAACCTAGCGGTTAATTTGTCAAGCACAAAACCTAAAACAACTAGGCTCACCTATGTGCACCAACAACTTATGCTAACCAAGATAAGCAACTATGTGATAGCAAGATATATGACTAGAAACAATATGGTTATCACAAAGTAAAGTGCATAAGTAAAGGGCTCGGGTAAGAGATAACCGAGGCACGCGGAGACGATGATGTATCCCGAAGTTCACACCCCTGCGGATGCTAATCTCTGTTTGGAGCGGTGTGGAGGCACAAGGCTCCCCAAGAAGCCACTAGGGCCACCGTAATCTCCTCACGCCCTCGCACAATGCAAGATGTCGTGATTCCACTAAGGGACCCTTGAGGGCAGTCACCGAACCCGTACAAATGGCAAACCTTGGGGGCGGTCACCGAACCCGTACACTTTGGCAACCCTTGGGGGCGGTCATCGGAACCCGTCAAATTGCTTGTGGCAATCTCCCCAACCTAATTGGAGACCCCGACGCTTGCCCGGAGCTTTAGACCACAATGATCGAACTCCGAACACCACCAACCATCTAGGGCACCCAAGCACCCAAGAGGAACAAGCTCAAGGGTACCAAGCACCCAAGAGTAATAAGCTTCTCAACTTGTAACTTCCATGTATCACCGTGGAGAACTCAAACCGATGCACCAAATGCAATGGCAAGGGCACACGGAGTGCCCAAGTCCTTCTCTCTCAAATCCCACCGAAGCAACTTATGCTAGGGAGGAAAATGAGAGGAAGAACAAGAAAGAGAACACAAAGAACTCCAAGATCTAGATCCAAGGGGTTCCCCTCACATAGAGGAGAAAGTGATTGGTGGAAATGTGGATCTAGATCTCCTCTCTCTTTTCCCTCAAAAACTAGCAAGAATCCATGGAGGGATTGAGAGTTAGCAAGCTCGAAGAAGGTCAACAATGGGGGAAGAACACGAGCTCAAAGGATAAGGTTCATTTGGGAAGAAGACCCCCTTTATAGGAGGGGGAAAATCCAACCGTTATGTGCTCAGCCCGCACACGAGCGGTACTACCGCTCAGGTGGAAGAAACAGGGAAAAGGAGCAACAAAACATGAACCTTAGGGTGGTAGTACCGCAGGAGACAGTGGTACTACCGCTGGGTTAAGCGGTACTACCGCTCCCTTTGGCGGTACTGCCGCGCAGAACGAAGGGTAAAGGGAAAGAGGAAACCGGGCGGTACTACCGCGGAGGAAGGGTGGTACTGTCGCTAAGGAGCGGTACTGCCGCACTACTGCCGCAGTGAGGCACCGCACAATCCGACACATAAAGGGACCCCTCGAATCGACGCGGTAGGGACCTGGTAAGCCGGCGGTAGTACTGCTGCGGAGTCACCACCGATACTGCCGCTTGTGACCCCTCAGTGGTACTACCGTTGGATACCATGGTACTACCGCTGGGACCGTGACAAAACCACACTCAAGAAAACAAGAACTGCCATAACTTCTGCATATGAGCTCCGAATTGAGCAAACTCAAGCTTGTTGGAAACAAGACGACGAGTAGCATCAAAACAACAACTGGTTATGGTAAGAAGAGGCAGGGGAGGTATGCCTAACAAAAAAAGGAGTGAAACCTCCAATCGAGAAGAATCGGCAAAACCTCCAACATCGAAAAAATCATAGAAGAGGCATGCGAACTTCGTTTTCGATGAACTCAAGCTTGTCATCAAGATGACCATGAGCTCTAAGATTCACAAAGAGAACCAAAGAAGAACCAAGAAATATGATGCAAGGATGCAATGGTTTGAGCTCTCTACGAACGATAGGATCAAGCTACTCATCGAGAGCCCCCCTTGATAGTACGGCAATCGATCCTATAACCCGGTCTCCGAACTACCATCATGAGACCGGTAAAATAGAAAACCTACCAAGGGCAAACCTTTGCCTTGCACATGGTCCATTTGAGCTAGATGATGACGATCTTGACTCCCTCAAGTTGGACGACCTTTCTTGATTGGGTTGACTCGATGAAGACTAGTTGATTGCTCCCCCATACTCCACTATGGGTGAGCCACTCTTCCGCACATCTTCACAAGTCCATTGTCACCACAAAGGACGGCAAGCTTCAAGCACTTGATCTCTTCGTGGTGCTCCACTTGAACTTGCACACCGCAACCTTTCTTGATTGTGTTGACTCGATGAAGACTGGTTGATTGCTCCCCCATACTCCACTATGGGTGAGCCACTCTTCCGCACATCTTCACAAGTCCATTGTAACCACAAAGGACAGCAAGCTTCAAGCATTTGACCTTTTCGTGATGCTCCACTTGAACTTGCACACCGCAACCTTTCTTGATTATGTTGACTCGATGAAGACTGGTTGATTGCTCCCCCATACTAAACTATGGGTGAGCCACTCTTCCGCACATCTTCACAAGTCCATTGTCACCACAAAGGACGGCAAGCTTCAAGCATTTGATCTCTTCGTGATGCTCCACTTGAACTTGCACACCGCAACCTAACCCCACAAAGAACCCTCATGAAGACCATGGGTTAGTACACAAAGCGTAATTGGCAATGCTTACCATACCATGGGATCACTTGATCCCTCTCGGTACATCTGCTACGCTTTGTGGGTTGATCAACTTGATTCACTCTTTGACTTAGTCTTGATCAACCTCTCACAAGACCAATCTTTAGGTAATTCCTTGAATAGCACCTTGGTCGACACAAACTCTCCTTGAACCCAACACATGTACTCCAAGAAAAGCCTATGGACAAAACCTTCAAATATACCTCAAGGCAACCATTAGTCCATAGAGATTGTCATCAATTACCAAAACCAAACATGGGGGCACCGCATGTTCTTTCAGTGGGTATATATGGGTGAAAGAAGTGCGTCCGTGGACCTCCGGGCTGTCCACGAGGCAGGGGGGCGCGCCCCCCACCCTCGTGGGCAGCCCGGGACTCCCCTGGTGAATTTCCGGTACTCCGTGGGCTTCTTCTGGTCCAAAAATAGGTTCCGTGGAGTTTCAAGTCAATTGGTCCCCGTTTGATATTCCTTTTCTTCGAAACACTAAAATAGGCAAGAAACAGCAATTCTGGGCTGGGCCTCCGGTTAATAGGTTAGTCCCAAAAGTAATATAAAAGTGGAAAATAAAGCCCAATATTGCCCAAAACAGTAGATAATATAGCATCGAGTAATCAAAAATTATAGATACGTTGGAGACGTATCACGCACGCTGTCCATCTCCTATGCCATGTCTCCCTTCTGACCGTAGAGAAAGTAAGAGCATCTCCAGCCGCCTCCCCAAGAAGCCCCCAAGCCACTTTTCAGGCGCCAACGGGCTGGGCTCCACAGCCACACGGGCATGCACGGGCTTGCATGCTGGCCGCAGTCGCCGCTGCTACCTCTCGAGCATGCGTTGGTTTTCCCTTGAAGAGGAAAGAGTGATGCAGCAAAGTAGCGTAAGTATTTCCCTCAGGTTTTGAGAACCAATGTATCAATCCAGTAGGAGGTTACATGCAAGTCTCCTTGTACCTGCACAAACAAATATGAACCTGGCAACCAACTCGATAAAGGGGTTAATCCCTTCATGGCCACTTGCAAAAGTGAGATCTGATAGAGATGATAAGATAAATATTTTTGGTATTTTTGTTGTATAGATTAAAAAGTAAAGATTGCAAAATAGTAAACGAGATGCGATGTAAATAAAAGATATATAATATGATTGAAAAGAGACCTGGGGGCCATAGGTTTCACAAGTGGCTTCTCTCAAGATGGCATATCTTACGGTGGGTGAACAAATTACTGTCGAGCAGTCGATAGAAAAGCGCATAGTTATGAGAATATCTAGGCATGATCATGTATATAGGCATCACTTCCGTGACAAGTAGATCGAAACGATTCTGCATCTACTACTATTACTCCACACATCGACCGCTATCCAGCATGCATCTAGAGTATTAAGTTCATAAAAACAGAGTAACACATTACGCAAGATGACATGATGTAGAGGGATAAACTCGAGCAATATGATATAAACCCCATCTTTTTATCCTCGGTGGCAACAATACAATACGTGCCGCTTCCCTTTCTATCACTGGGATCGAACACCGCACGATTGAACCCGAAGCTAAGCACTTCTCCTATGGCAAGAAAGATCAATCTAGTAGGCCAAACCAAACTGATAATTCGAAGAGACTTGCAAAGATATCAAATCATACATAAAAGAATTCAGTGAATAATCAAATATTGTTCATAGATAATCTTGATCATAAACCCACAATTCATCGGATCTCGACAAACACACCGCAAAAGGTATTACATCGAATAGATCTCCAAGAGGATCAAGGAGAACTTGGTATTGAGAATCATAGAGAGAGAAGAAGCCATCTAGCTAATAACTATGGACCCGAAGGTCTGTGGTGAACTACTCACACATCATCGGAGAGGCTATGGTGTTGATGTAGAAGCCCTCTATGATCGATTCCCCCTCAGGCGGAGCGCCTGAAAAGGCCCCAAGATGGGATCTCACGGGTAGAGAAGGTTGCGGCAGTGGAAATAGGGTTTCGTGGTGCTCCTGGATGTTTTTGGTGTATATGAGTATATATAGGCGAAAGAAGTAGGTCGGTGGAGCCACGAGGGGCCCACGAGGGTGGGGGCGCGCTTACCCCCTAGGCGCGCCATCCTACCTCGTGGACGCCTCGTTTCTTCCTTGACGTCCACTCCAAGTCTCCTCGATTGTGTTTGTTCCAAAAACTATTCTCCCGAAGGTTTCATTCCATTTGGACTCCGTTTCCTATTACTTTCCTGCGAAACACTGAAATAGGCAAAAAAAACAGCAATTTGCACTAGGCCTCCAGTTAGTAGGTTAGTCCCAAAAATAATATAAAATTGCATGATAAAGGCCATTAAACATCCAAAACAGATAATATAATAGCATGGAACAATCAAAAATTATAGATACGTTGGAGACGTATCAAGCATCCCCAAGCTTAATTCATGCTCATCCTCGAGTAGCTAAATGATAAAAACAATTTTTTTGATGTGGAGTGCCTCGTAGCATAATTCTTAATGTAATTTTCTTTATTGTGGCATGAATGTTCAGATCCAAAAGATTCAAAACAAAACTTTAATATTGATATAAAAATAATAATACTTCAAGCATACTAACAAAGCAATCATGTCTTCTCAAAATAACGTGGCCAAAGAAAGTTATCCCTACAAAATCATATAGTCTGGTTATGCTCTATCTTCATCACACAAAATATTTAAATCATGCACATCCCTGGTTTCAGCCAAGCAATTGTTTCATACTTTAGTATTCTCAAACCTTTTCAACTTTCACGCAATACATGACCGTGAGCCATGGACATAGCACTATAGGTGGAATAGAATATGGTGGTTGTGGATAAGACAAAAAGGAGAAGATAGTCTCACATCAACTAGGCGTATCAACGGGCTATGGAGATGCGCATCAATAGATATCAATGTGAGTGAGTAGGGATTGACATGCAACGGATGCACTAGAGCTATAAGTGTATGAAAGCTCAACAAAAAAAACTAAGTGGGTGTGCATCCAACTTGCTTGCTCATGAAGACCTAGGGCAATTTGAGTAAGCCCATCATTGGAATATACAAGCCAAGTTCTATGATGAAAAATCCCACTAGTATATGAAAGTGACAAAATAAGAGACTCCCTATCATGAAGATCATGGTGCTACTTTGAAGCACAAGCGTGGTAAAAGGATAGTAACATTGTCGCTTCTCTCTTTTTCTCTCATTTTTTTGTTTGGGCCTTTTTTATGGTCTCTTTTCTTTCTCTTTTTTTATTTTATTTTTCGTCCGAAGTCTCATCCCGACTTGTGGGGGAATCATGGTCTCCATCATCCTTTCCTCACATGGGACAATGCTCTAAAAATGAAGATCATCACACTTTTATTTACTTATAACTCAAGAATTACAACTCGATAATTAAAACAAAATATGACTCTATGTGTATGCCTCCGGCGGTGTACCGGGATATGAAATGAATCAAGAGTGACATGTATGAAAGAATTATGAATGGTGGCTTTGCCACAAATACGATGTCAACTACATGATCATGCAAAGCAATATGACAATGATGGAGCGTGTCATAATAAACGGAACGGTGGAAAGTTGCATGGCAATATATCTCGGAATGGCTATGGAAAGGCCATAATAGGTAGGTATGGTGGCTGTTTTGAGGAAGGTATATGGTGGGTGTATGATACCGGCGAAAGGTGTGTGGTATTAGAGAGGCTAGCAATGGTGGAAGGATGAGAGTGCGTATAATCCATGGACTCAACAATAGTCATGAAGAACTCACATACTTATTACAAAAATCTACAAGTCATCAAAACAAAGTACTACATGCATGCTCCTAGGGAAAGGGTTGGTAGGAGTTAACCATCACGCGATCCCGACCTCCACACATAAGGAAGACAATCAATAAATAAATCATGCTCCGACTTCATCACATAACGGTTCACCATATGTGCATGCTACGGGAATCACAAACTTCAACACAAGTATTTCTCAAATTCAAAACTACTCAACTAGCATGACTGTAATATCACCATCTTCATATCTCAAAACAATCATAAAGAATCAAACTTCTCATAGTATTCAATGCACTTTATATGATAGTTTTTATTATACCTATCTTGGATGCTCATCACTCAAGGACTAAAATTTTAACCAAAGCAAATTACCATGCTGTTCTAAAAGACTCTCAAAATAATATAAGTGAAGCATTGAGAGATCAATAATTTCTATAAAATAAAACCACCACCGTGCTCTAAAAGATATAAGTGAAGCACTAGAGCAAAATTATCTAGCTCAAAAGATATAAGTGAAGCACAAGGAGTATTCTAATAAATTTGGATTCATGTGTGTCTCTCCCAAAAGGTGTGTACAGGAAGGATGATTGTGGTAAACTAAAGACCAAAGACTTAAATCATACAAGACGCTCCAAGCAAAACACATATCATGTGGTGAATAAAAATATAGCCTCAAGTAAAGTTACCGATAGACGAAGACGAAAGAGGGTATGCCTGCATCCCCGAGCTTAGTCTTTTGGTTATCCTTGAATTTTACCTTGGGGTGCCTTGGGCATCCCCAAGCTTAGGCTCTTGTTACTCCTTGTTCCAAAATCCATCAAATCTTTACCAAAAACTTGAAAACTTCACAACACAAAACTCAACAGAAAATCTCATGAGCTCCGTTAGTGTAAGAAAACAAACCACCACTTTAAAGTACTGTAATGAACTCATTCTTTATTTATATTGGTGTAAAATATATTGTATTCCAACTTCTCTATGGTTCATACCCTCCGATACTAGCCATAGATTCATCAAAATAAGCAAACAACACACGAAAAACAAAATCTGTCAAAAACAGAACAATCTGTAGCAATCTGTAACTTCCGAATACTTGTGGAACCCCAAAACTTCTACCATATTAGGAAGTCCTGGTTCATTTGTCTATTAATCTTCTACAAAAAGAATCAACTAAAAAGCACGTTTCTGTGATTTATGAAAACTAATCTCGTGCGCGCAAAAGTTTCTGTTTTTCAGCAAGATCAAATTAACTATCACCATAGGTTGTCCTAAAGGTTTTACTTGGCACAAACACTAATTAAAACACAAAACCACATCTAACCAGAGGCTAGATGAATTATTTATTACTAAATAGGAACAAAAATAAAATTGGTTGCCTCCCAACAAGCGCTATCGTTTAATGCCCCTAGCTAGGCATAAAAACAAGAATAGATCTAGGTATTATCATAATAATGGTAAGGAAAATTGCGAAAACTCATCTCATATTCCCTACGTTCAGCAGCAAGTATTCTTTGTGGCAAGCAAAAGTAATCAAAAGGGCTAAATTTAATGGGACAAAAGTCCCCAAGATCATGCTCGGGAGGTATGGGTTCCTCCTTTGGCCCCTTATATTGCACAACCAATTCATCATTATAAGCATTCTTTTGGCAAAAAATCATGAGCCTTTGTTCAAGAGAAAAGCCTAACCCATTGTTCTGAATAGCAAAATCATCATTAAGTTCGGAGATTCTATCAACTAGCTAGAACATCGGTAGGAACCTTCTTCCTAAGGTTTTCATTATAAGCAACATGATTTAAAGACTGTGAACGCATTATGTCCTCTTGATTCAAAAGGATAGCTTCTATTGGAGGACGACCAGCGTCCACCCTATAATGCGCAAAAATTTCTTTAGCCTCTTTCATTATAAATCTGAACTCATGTGCCAAAAAGATAGTAGCTACGCGTTTAACAGAAGAATGCTCAATATTGCAAAATTCTAGAAAAATCCTTTGAATGCAAGGATGCAAATGAATAAATTGTCTTTCAAGTTCAACTACGAGCAAGGATATTGCATCCGCAAGACTACTAGTTCTATGAAGAATAGACCCACCCATAGTGGGCAAGGCACCGGCACATGTAAAGAAATCTTGAATAACTCATTTTCCAATAATATTACCACTACCGATCCGAAACTTTTTAGTGTGTAAAATAATAGGTTCTTCAAGAGGATCATCAAAAGCATCAAAGTTTCCCACGTTATTACTATTATCCTTATCAACGTTAACCTCCTCCGTTTTAGACATGATGGCAGAAGATTGCACAAAGAACAAGAGCACAAGAGGCAAGCAAAAAGAGACGAAAGGAAAAAAGGCGAATAAAATGGAAAGGGTGAAGTGGGGGAGAGGGAAACGCGAGGCACATGGCAAATAATGTAATGGAAGGGATAAGAGTTTGTGATGGGTACTTGGTATGTCCTGACTTGTGCGTAGATCTCCCCGGCAATGGTGCCAGAAATTGGCGAGTTGTCGAGAGATCAAATCTTGAATTGACTTGGCGTAAGCCTCCCCGGCAACGGCGCCAGAAATCCTTCTTGCTACCTCTCGAGCATGCATTGGTTTTCCCTTGAAGAGGAAAGGGTGATGTAGCAAAGTAGCGTAAGTATTTCCCTCAGTTTTTGAAAACCAAGATATCAATCTAGTAGGTGGTTACACGGAAGTCGCCTAGTACCTGCACAAACAAATAAGAACCTTGCAACCAACGCGATAAAGGGGTTGTCAATCTCTTCACGGACACTTGCATTTTTGGTATTTTTGTTGTATAGATTGAAAAGTAAAGATTGCAAAATAGTAAACGAGATGTGATGTAAATAAAAGATATATAATATGATGGAAAAGAGACCCGGGGGCCATAGGTTTCACTAGTGACTTCTCTCAAGATAGCATATCTTACCGTGGGTCAACAAATTAATGTCGAGCAAACGATAGAAAAGCGCATAGTTATGCGAATATCTAGGCATGATCATGCATATAGGCATCACGTCTGTGACAAGTAAGATGACATGATGTAGAGGGATAAACTCAAGCAATATGATATAAACCCCATCTTTTTATCCTCGATGGCAACAATACAATACGTGTCGGTTCCCTTTCTGTCACTGGGATCGAACACCGCAAGATTAAACTCAAAGCTACGCACTTCTTCTATTGCAAGAAAGATCAATCTAGTAGGCCAAACCAAACTGATAATTTGAAGAGACTTGTAAAGATATCAAACCATACATAAAAGAATTCAGTGAAGAATCAAATATTGTTCATAGATAATCTTGGTCATAAACCCACAATTCATCGGATCTTGACAAACACACCGCAAAAGGTATTATATCGAATAGATCTCCAAGAGGATTGAGGATAACTTGGTATTGAGAATCAACGAAAGAGAAGAAGCCATCTATCTAATAACTATGGAACCAAAGGTCTGTGGTAAACTACTCACACATCATCGGAGAGGCTATGATGTTGATGTAGAAGCCCTCCGTGATCGATTCCCCTCCGGTGCAGCGCCGGAAAAGGCCCCAAGATGGGATCTCAGGGGTACAGTAGGTTACGGCGGTGGAAATAGGGTTTCGTGGTGCTCCTTGATGTTTTCGGGGTATATGAGTATATATAGGCGAAAGAAGTTGGTCGGTGGAGCCACGAGGGGCCCACGAGGGTGGGGGCACGCCTACCCCCATTAGTAGAAAACAGGGCTATGGTCCAGGCCGGGTCAGCCCATTAGTCCCGGTTCAGTCCAGAACCAGGACCAATAGGGGCATTGGTCCCGATTCGTGAGCCCAGGGGGCCGGCCGGGCCACGTGGGCCATTGGTCCCGGTTCATCTGGACCTTTTGATCCCGGTTGGTGGGATGAACCGGGACCAATGGGCCTCGTTCCTGGCCCACAACCATTGGTCCCGGTTCGTGCCTCAAACCGGGACTAAAGATTAGACCTTTAGTCCCGGTTTGAGGCACGAACCGGGACTAATGGGGTTGAGACCTTTAGTCCCGGTTCGTGCCATGAACCGGTACTAAAGGTCCCATTTTCAAACTCTACCCCCACCCCCCACCCCCCCCCCCCCCCCCCGTGGATCGCCTTTTCAGTTTTAGAAAAAATAAAAGAAAATGATGGAAATGTCAAAAAAAATAAAAGAAAATAAGTTTCCCATGTGATATGTGGTCTAGTTGTTGGGAAAATTTACAAATGTGAATTTTGACTTTATTTGCAAAATCTCTCTGAAATTTGTAAAAATGGGCACCGAGAAGTTACATCCGAATTTAACCGGGGAACCCCGTTAAACATTTTCAAAATCCTCAAAAACCTAATAGAAAAAAGTTACGGGGCTTTTAAGATCTAGAGTGAAAAAAACGAAAAAAATTCAAACATTGGGCAAACTGTGGTCAAACAATGGTCAAACTAATTATTCTAGAATATTAGTGTTACTAAACAATTATTTCTGTTATTTCAATTTTGTCAAATCTGGTCAAACTATGGTCAAACAATGGTCAAACTAATTATTCAAAAAATATTAGTGTTACTAAATAATTATTGTTTTTTAAAACAATAGTTTCAAAATAAAACTATGAAATGTGTCACTTCATGCTCAAGCAAAATTCCTGAAGGTTAATAGGATCGACATCTTAGTATTGTCAGGAAAACAACAAGTTAAGCGTGCTCAGGCTGAGGGAGTGGGAGGATGGGTGACCGTTCGGGAAGTTAGATGATTTGGAATGATGAGGGGTGGTGATTACACACTAGAGGTTAAAATAATTCAAAAATTTGAAAATCAAAAAAAAATTGAAAAAAAATTTCAAAAAAAATCATAAAATTTTCTTTAGTCCCGGTTGGTGTTACCAACCGGGACTAAAGGTGGAGCTCCACGTGGCCGCGCCCTTTAGAACCGGGACTGAAGGCCCTTTTTCTACTAGTGCCCCCTGGGCGTGCCCTCCTACCTCGTGGTCGCCTCGTTTCTTCTTTAATGTCCACTCCAAGTCTTCTGGATTGTGTTTGTTCTAAAAACGATTCCCCCAAAGATTCCATTCCGTTTGGACTCCGTTTGGTATTCCTTTTCTGCGAAACACTGAAATAGGCAAAAAAACAATTTGCACTGGGCCTCCGGTTTATACGTTAGTCCCAAAAATAATATTAAAGTGCATAATAAAGCCCATTAAACATCCAAAACAGATAATATAATAGCATGTAACAATAAAAAATTATAAATACGTTGGAGACATATCAGCCGCGTGCTGGGAGCGGGCTAGCCACCGCTGCCGCATGCTTGCGTGCATTGGCCGCCGTGCAACGAGTAGATATTTTCTCAACCCCAGACAGAAGAAATCGGCGGCAGCCCCCCAAAGGGCGAAAAAAATGCCTCCTGAGAAACTCAACGGCTGGAGATGCTCTAAGGAGCTGCAGTAAGAAGTTCAACATGAGCAGCCTGTGCCGGCATGCACATCGTGTTGATGAGAGCAGAGCACATCATGGGGGTGCACTCTGCACTGCGGTTTTCCTTTAGCAAGAAGTTCAGAACAACGTTGTGACGAGAACAGTTGCCCGACACTGAATGGGGGTGCACTCTGCACTGCGGTCTCTCTTGCGGGCTTATCTGAAATTTTGACATCCAAAAAAGCTTCATTTTCCAAAGCACTCCAACTCTCCGACAGCCATGGCGCTAGTAGCAGATATGAGTAATACATACATGATTTAAGTTGAGGCTACTCCTTAACAAGTAACATGCCTGTTCATCGAGATGTTGGCTGTTAAATCAGTTGTTGGTTTTCCCACATGTGATCTGGGTGATGGCCCACATCATACGTGAGGTGTTTTCAGCGGAAAAAGTCCATTATAAACCCTGAACTTGTAGACATTCAGCGAAACGAATCCCAAGTCGAAATCCCGGTTGATTGCACCCTGAACTATACAATTTCGGTCTAAATCAAACCTTCGAGTAGTTTGGATGTTTTTCTTTTAAAAAGAGCGCACGGGAATTTTTTTTACGAAAACTGAAAAGTACGAGCGTGGGAATTGAACTACCGACCTGATCACGAATTGAAACGTCGATAGCCAGTCATCCACAAAACTACTTGTGACTAAAACGTAGAGCAAACATTAAAGTACAGTGATAGATCCCTCTTTTTTCAATTTACTAAACATTTGGTGGAAAAAGGCGTGAACATATTTTCTGAAAAATACGAATATTGTTTAATAATGAAACCAATTCCGAATTCAGAACAATCTTTATGAACAGTGAATATTTTTTAAATGAATGTAAAATACATACTGAACATTTTGTTAGTATATGGTGAACATTTTCAAATATACACTGAGCATTTTTTGATAAATACAGTGAACATTTTTTCAAATGCAATCTGAACAATTTTTTCTATACACGATGAACATTTTTTTGTACACAATGAACAATTTTTTCAATGTACGTTGCACAATGTTTCACTGCGGTGAACTTTTTTTGAAGCTGTGCAAAATCTCGAAAAGTGAAATTTTTTGAAATAATAAAAGAACTTTTTTGAATTTCAAACATTTTTTTTATTTTAGAAACATATACTTCTGAATAGTTTTGAAAGATTTTTTTAGCGCGCGATTTGTAGCTGCAAATCATGGGTTCGAAAATTGTCAAGCACGCGATTTTTTGCGTTACAGGTTCGCGCTACAGTACTGGATCACTGTCGGTCGCCAGTTTTCATGGGCCGGCCCAGTCAGACTTCCGCCCGTGCGTACGTCCACAATTCTTTTTTAGCTAACAAAAAAACAAATGGGTTGGCCCAGCATGGAGGACGGGTGTTTCTTGGCCCACCAGCTAGACAAATCCCAGTTGACATTTGCCAGGGTCCGGTTTAGACCGGGATTGCATAGTTTAGGGTGCAAACGACCGGGATTTGGCCTTGGGGTTTGTTTCGCCGAACGTCTATAAGTTCAGGGTTTAAAATGGATTTTTTCCGCTTTCAGCTGATCACCACACGGTTTGCCAATCAAAGTAACAGTATCGTGCATCATATACGCCACTACATCCCACTGACTGACCTTTAGCAAACCTGCATGCGTCTGGACAATGGACTAGGACACGATCTGTGTTTGTGTATCAACCAGGACAGATAGTCTACAAGTTAGTCCAGTCTCGGATTGGCAGGATACCACACAATCTCTATTGACAGGAAGAAATAAAAACTGCAGGTCCCCTTCATCACGTCCATCCTCATGACTAGTTACCGCCTTACCGGTACGTGCCCGTCAGTGCTATGAACCCTTCCTTGGTTCCTACCTCCTTGCCTGACTCACGAGATGAGTTTCATGATGCCACCCATTCCCAGTGCCATTGTTAGCACATGTTTCCTATCTCTGGATTAACCCATACAAGCACTGTCTTCAAGAGGCCCATGTGTTTGAAGATGCCCCCATCACTCCCAGTGCACTGCATACTTATGGGTAACTTCTTTCTGATAGTCATGCATGTTAATTTGCAAGCTTCGGCTTTTTATTGGATTTAATTAACTGAGTAATTCTCTTCTACCTTTTGAATGGATCGAGTCCTAAGGTGCTGGCTTCAAAAAAATCTACTAGCTAGAAAAGACAAGAAGAGCCAAGGAGGCAATAGAAAAAACACCAGAAAGCTACAACTTTTATTTTTGAGTTGAGAAAGCAACAACTTGATATAATATTCAACATGGTAAAGCCTAAGGCATCCTTTCTATAGAAGTATTTGTACAATAGACATTTAAGTGTCAATTTCCTTGTGCTTCAATTCAGTGATGATTATCATGTGTCCGGCCAAAAGTAGAAAAGGGACACCTTTCTTGAAAGCTATAGGTGAGGACTGAGAGATACACGTGGATAAATTGCTTAACACTAGAGACTCTGAGACTGTTAGCCTATTTAGTTTAACCATGTCAACATAGCTTCATATGTTACAGAACGAAAGAATAGGAATTATTCACAGATGAGGTCAGCTCAGCAAGAGCACCAAAACCTGCAAAAAATTGTGTTAAGAAAGATAATATATGAAACTCATGGGAATATAGCATCATCAGCTTTCGATACACACTAGCCGCAATGGAAAGAGGGCTAGCAATTGGGCGTTCGATTTATCCACTATTTCACCAGCAAAAAAAATTTATGCACTATTTAGTAGATATTTAGCTTCAAAGTACTATATGTGTTCTTCAGAAAATTAAACAAAAAATATGCACGTGAGGTAACATACCAATGTACATTGCAAGCTAGTTAACAACTTGCAATAAAATAGATTACATGCTAATATACCTGTGCACAAATGTTGGTAAATCCAACGCAAAAAAAAAATGTTAGTAAATCCATCACTTATTGGGTCCCACATACAGTCCTTGTTCAAGAATTCATCCGATTAACAAGCTAACTTGCCAATTAATCCCTACATGTAGGGTCATCAAGTAGCCGATTAACTGATAATTCATCAGATTAATTGATTAACCAGTTAATTAACTTGCCAATTAGCCTATTAATCCCCTACTCGCAAGATACCGAACATCCACCGGTTAACGATTTCCTTAACAATGCATACACTACACAAGCATGGTATATCTGTTAGTGTCATATCACCCCTAAGCAATGCAGATACATACACCTTCTAACCAATGTCGACCGGTCGATGCGGATCACAGAAGAGATTACCATTGTTTTCTCAAACCCTAATTACAGTCATGGTCTGTTTGTTCTCCTCAAGCCCCAGCCTGCTTAACTTCTCGAACTAACGGCGTCCTTGTCCTCCAGTCGATGCCATCCTTAATTCTCCATCATCAACGACCACAAACTTTCTGTCCCTTCCTATTTATATGATGTCTTTCTATCCTCTCCATGTTTGGTCAGAAAGAGATCTGATTTCTTCAGACCTAGAATTGTTTGACAAGGGAACAAAGCTAAGAATAAATACCACCTTGTTAAGTGGGGCTGATATCTTTAAACCGAATAGACAGGCTCTTGGAGTACTTAATCTCCACTTAATGAATGAACTCCTCTTGGCTAAATGGAAGTATGTAAAGAATAACTCCCTCTTTTGTGTAAAACATGAGTTGGATATTCTATTTTATTTTCAGAAATTTATCCGTGGAAAATGAGTTCTACACATTTGTTAAGGAAAAAATGTGTGACGGGAAAAAAATACAAGATTGTGGGAGGATTGTTGGCTACTCCCTCCATTTCTAAATATAAGCCCTTTTAGAGATTTTAACAGGGACTATATACATATTTATATATACGTATTTTAGAGTGTAAATTCACTCATTTTGCTCCGTATGTAGTCCGTATTGGAATCTCTAAAAGGTCTTATATTTAGAAAGGAGGGAGTAGATGGTAAACCGCTGAAAATTTGTGCATTACAATGGAATCACATAACAAAAATCTTGTGTGTTGTCCTTGATGAGGAGAGAGATACTCTTTGGACTCTGACTGCTGATGGAGAATTCACTATGAAATCTTTCTCTAATCAAGTAGTCTTGCATTAGTTCAATTGCTCCCTTATAAATTTCTTTGGAAGGTTAATATACCCCTAAAAATTAAAGTGTTTTTTTTGGTTGGCACTTCGAAGTAGTGCGCTTACCAAAGATAACCTCACTAAAAGAGGATGGAATGGTGGAAAAGCTTGTGTTTTCTGTGGTATAAATGAACTCGTAGAATACTTTTTCTTGCATTGCTCAATAGCTTTCATTTGGAGTATCATGCAATGTACATTTAATCTTGGTTCCATTCCTCGTGATCTGAAAAATATGTTTACCACTTGCCTTTCCCGGTCTCGTAAAGATAAAAAGACAATGTGGACTATTGGTATTTCTTCTATTCTTTGGTCTATTTGTAACTGCATAAATGAAATTGGTTTGAGCCCAGAAAGGTGCTTTACCCTTTTGTGATATCCATAAAACTTGTCACCAGTGGCTGGCAGAAGAGGAGGGAGAATATTGGAGACTCCACTAGGTCCTGCTACTTGCTGCAAATTCCCTGGATGTTTCTTTTAATCTGGCCTGTAATGTTGGCATGTTGCACTATGTTGAAAGTTTGGTTTATTTTCCGACTCTCTTATACATGTTCTCCTATAAGCAAGTATTGCTTTGGCACGCAGGACCGCCGACAACATTTTAATGCACAACATCATGTAGTAGGTCTGTACTAGTGATGCATGTGCACCGTAGCATCAATGTACAGTACTGTCGCTGTACCATATTTGGCTTCTACATCACGATGGGTGTTATGAAATAACCCCTCAAAGATTTTATTTCGTCGCCCATGCTTGGTGACACAGGGGAAACCCTAGCCGCCCCGCAGCGTCTTCACCTTCGTCTCCCTGCCGCGCCGCCGCCGGAGGGATCACCGGCAAAGACGTGCCGGACCCAAGGATGGTGGTGGCGGGGCGCTTCTGCTCCTCTTGGGCGCACTCGCGCACCTCCTGGCTGTGCATGGTGAGGATCTGCGGCTTCGGCGTGGTGTCTTCCCAGTGCAGTGACCTCATGCTTCGGGCTCGCCGGCTGCGTTCTGGCTGTGGCAGGCAGTGGCACCTCTTCCAACGATGGAGTGGTGGCCTCCTAGGACCAAATCCATGGCCAGAAAGGCCGTGCGATCCTACTCTGGCGTACGACCTTGCCAAGCTCGGAATGTGGTTGTCTACAACCAGCTAGGTGTCCATTGCTCAGCAAGGATCAGCAGCTCCGACAGGTAGCTGGAGATGCAGTCGGGCAGGATACAACATGAGACGAAGATCTCACTGCGGATTCCGGTGACCATCGAAGTCTTCAGATCTGGTGGCTGCTTTCGACAGTGAGATGCAATATAGACAGACGGTTTGACGCGGAGGGTAGTTGTGTGGTGGCGGCGCTCGGTTTCTACTCTAACGCATGTGGCTACTAGAATCATGGAAAAGTGGTGGCGACTACATGTTACTGACTACGACGAGTTCCGGGGTGAAAACCTAGGTATGACCCGAGTTAGTTATACTTGACAATGGCGATGTTTTGCGTCGTTACCTTGTTGAAGGCATTGCTCGGTTATGCTTGTATGGTTATTCAGGATGAAAACCTAGTATCTGACCTTTCGTGGTTGGATCCGGTTACGAAGACGCTAGAGCGCCGCACCTTTCATGAAGGCATTGCTGTTGAAGAAACTCGTTGTCTTCGTGACGTCAGGATATGGTTGATGCGGATATTGTCACAATTGTAGTTTGTCTATGCTTCGGTGTTTTTACCTTTCTTTGCTTAGGCATAGCTTCCGTCTTATATGGCTTTGTTATTTGCCGACGTGTTTTTATGTGTGTGCATTGGTGTTGTCTGTATGCATCCAACCTACGCAGAGGCGGGGTGTGTAGTCATTGTGTTTGTATTCACTTGATGCTTCATTTTGAGTTAATAAAATCTACCCTTTGTTGAAAAAAAAAGATTTTACCTAACCTCCAAAAAACTTATTTTGTGGCCTGATCCCTATAACCATATCAAATAATCTGGTGTTTAACCCAATATATGCCGCCGGTCAATCTAATGGCAATAAATCCGATGTGGTGCTCACCCCTAGAGTAAACACTGACCCTTAAGAACCAATTAGCCGTTTTTGACTTATCTTGCCACGTAGCTGCAACTGCGACCTCGGATTTATTGCCGCCAGTTTGACCCGCGGCAATAGAGGGTCAAGCCACAAAACAAGTTTTTGAAGGGTGAGTGGATGAAATAAGATCTTTTAGGGGTAATTTAGTGAAAATAACATCCACGATGGACCAGGCTTGACTACAGGATCAAAGGAGTGTGTGTACGTACGTACGCTGTATCAGAGCTGGCCAAACAGGCCTGCCAGGCCCGACCATGATATTCGTGCAAGGCACGACATGACTCATGGGGCATGATTACTAAGCGGGCCGTGCCATGCCGGCCTGCGTGGTGCGCCTTCAGGCCCAGGCACGGCCGCTTAGTTAATGAGATAGCACCTTGGCCCGTTTAGCAAACTTGTCTGTTTAGCAGTTTGGCCTTAGGGTTGTATTTTGACCATTTTAGCCCTATTAGGCTGGTTATAGGCTATATACATTTATATAATTCAAAAAATATAAAAGAATAAATGGCCGTGCTGGCTCATGTGTCCAGCCTCCAAACCTAGGCACGGCCCCTGACGTGGTGTGTGCAGGGCCTGGGCCGTGCCGTAACTGCGTGCTACCTGGCGGCCCAGCTAGCACGGCCCGTTTAGCCAGCTTTGCGCTGAATTGATTCCCCCATCAATTATTGGTGCACTTGGCTAAGGCTGTCCGTAATGAGAGTATCATAGATAGTATCATGCATGCCAACTAAGTAAATTTGATGAGGTGACATATAATTAAATGAAGAAAGAGAGGCTTGAATATTATATCATGATACCGTATCATATTAAATAATGTGCTACTTTGTGTCATGCATGACAATAAATGTAATTCTCTATGATATCAACATATGATACTATGCATTAGGGATGTAGTATCATACATTAATATCATATGCATGATACTAATATGTGATACTTCCCATTACAACCAGCCTAAGGAAAGTGACCCCGATGCACTAGAGTAGATAAGACCAATCAGTGCATCCGCTCCCCACTTCTGCACCCTCCCAGCTTCACTCAACGCCTCTAGCTGCACCAGTGCCAACAGCAAGGGAGCAACAGATTCGATCTACAGCCAGCCCGAGCAATGGCCGCCGAACATCAGTAGAGGTACGTTATGACTATGCCACAAATTTAGCTCTTGATTCCCCATGAGATTAGTTAGATTGGGTACATCTGACTGTTCAATTTAGAGTCTTCTTTCTCAGATCTGAACTACTCTGCTCTTGGTAGCAGCAGCTTGTAATTGTTCTGTAACTGGTCACGAATGCAGTATCAACACTACGAGATCCTGAGATTGCGAGGGGTCTAGCTGGCTCGAGCACGCCCAGATCCGATGGAAGGAATCATGGTGAGCGCTGCCACTGGGGTGATGAACTCCCTCCTCAAGAAGCTCACGGAACTGTTGAGCGACGAGTACAAGCTGCAGAAATCCGTGAAGACCAAAATCGGCTCACTACAATTCGAGCTGAGCAGCATCAATGCTTTTCTCAGGAATTTGGCTGACAAGGAGGATCTGGACCCGCAGACTAAAGAATGGAGAGACCAGGTGAGAGAGATGGCCTACGAAATCGAAGACTGCATCGACAAGTACATGCACAAGCTCGTCCACGAGCCAAATAAAGTAAGTGGCATCAAGGGCTTCATCCGCAAGAGCATTGCTAAGGTGAAAAACATAGGAGTTGTCCATGGAATTTCTGGTGAGCTTGAACAACTCAAGATCCAAGTCGTGGAGACAAGCGAGCGACAGAAGAGGTTGCTGGTACCGCCTACCATGCCTGCGCAAGTAGTAATTTCTGGGGTATCAACGACAACAATTGACCCTCGAATGCCTGCGCTGTATGCCGAGGCTACTGCTCTTGTTGGTATTGATGCTACAAGGGATAAGCTCATTAAGTTGGTGACCGACTGGGAAGAGAAAGAGTTGAAGGTGGTGTCAATTGTTGGATGCGGAGGTTTGGGAAAGACAACACTTGCGATCCAGGTATACACACACCTTCAAGGGCAGTTCGAATTTCAGGCTAAAGTGTTGATGTCCAGAAACTTTGATATGAAAAGGATACTACGGGCAATACTCTTTCAAACTAATGAGACAGAATACCGGTACCAGAAAACAGAATCATGGGGTGAATATTTACTCATACAGAAGCTTAGGGAATTTCTGCAGGATAAGAGGTACCTAATAATAGCTCTAAGACAAATTAATTTCATAACGATGGGAATTATTTTTTGGGACAAAAAGTTTAGAATTTTCTTAATTGTAATTTGTAAGTTTGATTGACGTTTATATTCTGCATTATCTTTTATTTATTGTTTTCTTTAAAGAGGAAAACGCCCTCCGTGTCTGGTGCATGACATGCAATTATGTGTCAACCATCAGGAGTTCTTTCTACCACTCAGAATAGTTTTGATCGACTTGATTCCTGCATGTAGTCATATCCTCACAATACAATTGCAGTTGGCAAGTCACCAAATTCCTCTAGGGATCTCTGTAGATCTATTTTTAGCAAGTTAATAAAATCAAATAAATGAGAAAAAAATGAAGAAGAGAAATTTTCGTCTAGGAAATATATTTTAAATAAACATAATTTCAAAAAACTGAAAATAATTAAGAATACCCAGTAATTGAGAAAATCAAGAAAAATTTACCCAGGAAAATGTGGTAATTTTCAATCTATTTATAGTTTCAAGGAATATTGGGTTTATCGATCCTTTTGATATTTCATTTAAAATACACGTCTCCTTTTGAGCATCTTTTGATAGCAAGGCAGTGAGAGACCAACGTTCAAATATAGTATTCCATTGTTCATTGTGAGTCTGCCTAATTATTATCTTAGGTATCCAGTTATAAAATATATTTTATAAAACATACATACTATTATCTAGCTGGGTGAAAACTTTTGCTTATAGTCAAAATTTTCCCTTACCCCCTCGCTACTCATGTGATGGAGATCACAACATGTGCCGTGGAGTTTTGGAAAACTACCCTTTGAAAGCGCCAGTGGCAAACCGTTGGTCTCGACAATATGTGCATGGAAACATGTAATCTATTGCATAGAACCGGCCCATACAACATGTGCCTTATTAGCTGCAGTCAAACATATTAGTGATTAGTAAACCAGAACCTCCAAAGCTCACATATATAACATCCGACTTTCTAGAAAAACAGGCTAGATTAATTGAACCCTCTCATTTATCTTCTTGTTGGAACTCAACCTTTTTTCTCTTGTAGGTACTTTGTTGTAATTGATGACATATGGGATGCTCGAAACTGGGATGCTATAAAATGTGCTTTTCCTGATGGCAAGCTTGGTAGTAGAATAATGACGACAACAAGAATCAATAGTGTTGCTAAGTCATGCTGCATCCGTCGCCATGACCATATACACGAATTAAGTGTGCTCAGTGAAGCTGATTCTCAACATTTATTTTATAGAAGAGCTTTCGACCGGCAAGGTGGATGCCCACCTGAACTGGAAGACGTTTCCAATGAAATTGTGAAAAGGTGTGGTGGTCTACCATTGGCAGTAATTACTCTGGCCAGTTTATTGTGTACCAAATCATATACAAGACGAGAGTGGATGATAGTGCGGGATTCTATTGGTTTGGGACTTATGAATAATGCTGGGATGGAAGACATGAATAAGATATTATCTCTTAGTTATATTGATCTTCCTTACCACCTAAAAACTTGTTTGTTGTATCTTAGTGTATTTCGAGAAGCCTGCCTGATTACTAGAGACCGATTAGTAAGAAGGTGGATAGCAGAAGGCTTCATTACAGCAGAATGTGGGAGAACTTTAGAAGAACAAGGAGAAAGCTATTTTAATGAGCTTATAAATAGAAGTATGATTCAACCGATAGATATCGCGTATGATGGTCGAGCAAGGGCATGCCGAGTGCACGATATGATTCTTGATTTCATTGTATCTAAGGCTGCTGAAGAAAATTTCACCTGTTTGATAAATCGACAGGACACAGTTGTCTCGCGTTTTAAGGTTCGGCGTCTCTCGCTTGACTATGGTGCCCAAAAGGAGTTCAGCACAGACTCACTTGTGGTTTCTCAAGCTCGATCCCTCAGTATCTTTGGGGATTCTCAACAGTTGCCTCCTCTTTCAAACTTCAGTGTACTCAGGGTAGTTGATATAGAAAGCCCTATCCAAAACAGTTATCTGGTGAATATTGGAGCGCTGCCTCAGTTGAAATATATACGGCTTTCTGCTATCACTATTACAGAGCTTCCGGAAAACATTGGGCAACTACAATATTTGGAGACACTGGATCTGAAACGAACTGCTATAAGAGAATTGCCAGCAAGCATTGTTCAACTACAAAGATTGAAATATCTAGTTGTTCAGAATGTAATGTTGCCTGCCGGAATCGCCAAAATGCGGTCTCTCCAGGAACTGTCAGTACTAATTGTAGACGATAGTTGTGCACTTACTTCTTTAGAAGAGCTGAGCAGTTTAGCCAATCTGAGATTTCTTGGTCTTGTTTGGCGCATCAGTGATTCGCACATGGAAAAAACAAAGTTTGCGGACAGTTTGTTATTGGCCCTGTGTGACCTTGGCAAATCCAAACTTCAGTTCTTGGAAGTTACTAGTGACCGATCCAATGATTCATATGAATTCATGTTTGATGCTTCGTCCTCAACTCCTCATCGTCTCCAAGAGTTGACCTTATACCCAAAATGTTATATTGGTGAGAATCCAAGTTGGATGGCCTCAATGGGTAACCTCACCAAATTGAACATTATGGTTAATCCAGTGACACAGGAAGCTCTTGACATTTTTGGCAACTTGCCTGTCCTGCTATTTCTTGAGCTGAGCTCAAAAGTAATAGTCCCAAAAGGGCTTATCATCAAGAATGGCACATTCAAATGCCTAAAGGTGTTTTGCTTGTATTGTCCAGATATTGAGAGAGGGCTGATGTTCAAAGCTGGAGCCATGCAGAGCATTGAAAAATTCACACTTCCATTCAGCGCACATGAACCGCAACCCGTATCGGGTGATAATGATTTTGGCATTCCCCATCTTCGTACGTTGCAGCACCTTGAAGTTAGAATTAGCTGCAAGGGAGCGGTGGCTTGGGAGGTGGAAATGTTGGCTGCTGTCATTAGGAAGGCTGCCAGTGAACTCCCCAGCAATCCAGAGCCACAAATCTGGAGGTATTATGTGAAGGAGATGATACATGATGACAGGGAGAAGAGTACAGAGGAAGCTACTGGGAACTCCCTATATGGCAGAGAATGTTCTCACGGTATGGAGGATCATTCTTATGGTATTGTGTATCCTCCGTATTGGTATCCGGCTCCACCGCCTCCATGCTATTTCGTCCATTCTGCTGAGGAGGATCCAAATTCTTGCTCAATCTGCTGAAGTGTGGAATGCTGCATCAAGGTATCATCACTCGTTTATGCACTTTGGTACATTTTTCAGATGCTTTTTGGGTACTTGACTAGTTGCTCTGTCTGAATAGGATAGTTGAAGTATGAAAGCAATAATAACCTGGGTCCTGCGACTGTTCATACAGAGTCTGGTGGACCAGCTCGAGGGTGTGCGAGCCTCATTGGATAGAAAAGGTTGACCAGTGTTGTTTTCGTTGGCTGCAGTTCTTTAGCTAGTTGTCATTTCGCTGGTTCTGTAATAAGTTTCATTGCCGCCTGGCTGTTGCAGGTTTTGTGATGCTGGATGTATAATGTTTCGCCTCCAAGTTTAGATGTAAACTATAGCTATTTATGTTAATCCTGTTTTTGCGGGGTTATTTATGTTAATCCTTGGAGGGGAGCTGAACCTGACTGAGGCCGATGGTTTGTATTATCAGTTTTCAGAAATGAACTTTTAGTAGCTATGCTCCTTATAAGTCGAAAAAAGAACAAATACACTATTTTGTCTCCTAATGTGGTGCGGCCTGTTTTCTAATCCTACCTTATTATTGATAAGCAAAACACAAGATGATTGTGATGCAGGCTAGATGGCCCACTCTTCAGTAGAAAGGAGACAAGTTGCACGAGGAACTCTTTTACTGCATCTTCCACTACTTTTTTTTTCAAAATTATCTCCCCCTAGTTTGAGAACTGACCTTGTTCCAGGACTGGTTGGTCCACAAATTTTCCTCTGGTTACCGCCAGCAGATGTGAGAGCGGTACTGTGCCAGGCGAGACCAAAAAGAAAACTCTTCTGTTTTCTGCTTCCAAACGCCTTACACAATCTGTCTTCCAAACGCCTGTGTAAGAGGATGCATGCATAAGGCTCATGCATAGGATTAGGAGGCATGGGAAGTGCAACTATTCCTACCATTCGCACCGTGAGTTTGCTTGTTTTGAGCCAATAAAATTCTCCAAGGAAATGGATGACCTTGTGGAAACTGCAAGAACGTCTTGCCCTACCGAGGGCGACGGTTTCGTGTTAAATAGCCAGGAGCTGATCCCTGGGATATGCGTACATGATGGTTGAGATTACAAACGTAAGATACAAGAAAAGGAGGTTCGGTTACAGAGATAAGATCAACTCAAACAACCTATCTATACCCTACGCAACTAACTCTGTGTAGCCTTGGGCTTCAATTATACGCATATACGCATATGTTTAACACCCTCCCTTAATCACAACATGGACATGTTGAGATTACACTTGAAATCTTCAAAGGCTTTTGTGGGCAAGGCTTTTGTAAACCCATCTGCAACCTGATCTTTGGAATGAATGAACCGAATGTCCAGTTGCTTGTTAGCAACTCTTTCTCTGACAAAGTGAAAATCAATTTCAATATGCTTTGTTCTAGCATGAAAAACAGGGTTAGCTGACAAGTATGTGGCACCAAGATTGTCACACCACATACATGGAGCTTGAATGCGCTTTATACCAAGTTAAGGACTGAACCCAAATGATTTCTGCAGTTGCATTAGCAAGTGCTTTATACTCTGCCTCTGTACTTGACCTAGACACAGTAGCTTGTTTCTTTGCACACCATGAAATGAGATTTAGTCCATAGAACACTACAAAACCACCTGTTGAGCGTCTGTCATCTAAACACCCTGCCCAATCAGAATCAGTAAAGGCACTAACAAGTTTAGAGGATGACTTGCTGAAAGTGAGACCAGTGCTCAAAGTGTTTTTGACATATCTGACAATTCTTTTAGCAGCAGTCCAATGAGCTATAGTGGGTGCATGAAGAAACTGGCATACCTTGTTAACAGCAAATGAAATGTCGGGTCTCGTGAGAGTCAAGTACTGAAGTGCACCTACGAAGCTTCTGTAGTTAGTGCTATCCTCTTGATTCAAGGGATCTCCTTCAGTGAGAGACAATTTGTCAGAACTGGACAGTGGAGTTGGTGATGGTTTGCATCCTTGCAATCCAGCTTGCTTCACAAGATCGGTTGCATATTTTTCCTGAGTAAGATGAAGATCATCACCAAATTTCTTTACCTCAATACCCAAGAAATAGTGTAGATCTCCTAGATCTTTGAGAGCAAACTCAGTACTTAGATCTTTCAGCAATCCTGCCACTGCCTCATTAGATGAACTGGCCACAATAATATCATCAACATAGATGAGCAAGAACATGGACGTATTCAACTTGTTGTAAATAAATAATGAGGTGTCAGCCTTGGAAGGAGTAAACCCAAGTGCTTGTAGTTTATAACTGACACGTGAGTACCAAGCTCTGGGGGCTTGTTTTAACCCATATATTGCTTTATCAAGTTTGCAAACATGAGAGGGTAACCTTTTGTCCTCGAACCCAGGAGGTTGCTTCATGTAAACATCCTCTTCCAGAACGCCATGGAGGAACGCATTCTTGACATCTAGCTGACGGAGAATCCATCCCCTGGACATAGCAATAGACAAAACAAGACGAATCGTGGCAGCTTTTACTACTGGACTAAAGGTATCCTCATAGTCTAGACCATAACATTGCTTGAATCCTTTTGCAACTAGTCTAGCCTTGTAACGATCTATAGTTCCATCAGAGTTCTGTTTTATCCTGAAGACCCATTTGCAATCAATTAAATTTTTACTTTGCTTTGGGGGAACTAGGTGCCATGTTTTGTTTTTCTGAAGAGCCATGAATTCTTCATCCATGGCCTTTTTCCACGTTGCATTTCCTAATGCTTCTTGGAGTGTAGCAGGTTCATCTGCAGAGCATGCCAAACCAAACTTTGTGATAGTTTTATAATTAATGGGTTTGTTTACCCCTTGTTGAAGTCGTGTCCGACATGGCATAGGAGACACAGCAGCAACATCTGGTGCAGAGGATCCAGATTCTCCCCCTGCAGCGCTAGATCCCGAAGGGGATCGAGCTACAGGAGATAGCGACACGCTGGGATCCTCTGTGGCTGTGCGTTGACGCACGGGTGACGAGGCAGGCGCAGAAGATCCAGGGTCAGATCGCCCCGACACGGCTTCATGCCGCAATGATGAGCCAGGGGCCCCGGACCCCGCAGCCAGGTCAGGGTCAGTCGGGCGGCGCGTCTGTCGGTGAGTGTAGCACCGGCTCGCGTCGGTTGGCCACCGAACCAGAGGAGGGCACATGTCGGATGGAGATTCGTCCGGCGCGCGTGGCCGCGTGAGGCGGATCAGAGGCGACCGCGCGTCCGCGCCTGGGGCCGTCGCTGTCACCAGCTGAAGGAAATATGCCCTAGAGGCAATAATAAAGTTATTATTTATTTCCTTATATCATGATAAAAGTTTATTATTCATGCTAGAATTGTATTAACCGGAAACATAATACATGTGTGAATACATAGACAAACAGAGTGTCACTAGTATGCCTCTACTTGACTAGCTCATTAATCAAAGATGGTTATGTTTCCTAACCATGGACAAAGAGTTGCCATTTGATTAACGGGATCACATCATTAGTTGAATGATCTGATTGACATGACCCATTTCATTAGCTTAGCACCCGATCGTTTATGGTTTGATGTTATTTGCACGAGTAGAACACAAGTGAGTTGTGGGCGATACAAGTCATACTGCCTACCAGCATGTCATACTTTGGTTCGGCGGTATTGTTGGACGAGACGACCCGAACCAACCTTACGCGTACGCTTACGCGAGACCGGTTCCCTCGACGTGCTTTGCACATAGATGGCTTGCGCGCGACTGTCTCTCCAACTTTAGTTGAACCGAGTGTGGCTACGCCCGGTCCTTGAGAAGGTTAAAACGGAGTCTATTTGACGAACTATCGTTGTGGTTTTGATGCGTAGGTGAGATGAGTTCTTACTTAAGCCCGTAGCAGCCACGTAAAACTTGCAATGGTCAAGGCATGATGCTGATTTTATTGTATGAGATGATCATGTTTTGTAACCAAGTTATCGGCAACTGGCAGGAGCCATATGGTTGTCGCTTTATTGTATGCAATGCAATCGCGATGTAATGCTTTACTTTATTACTAAGCGGTAGTGATAGTCGTGGAAGCATAAGATTGGCGAGACGACAACGATGCTACAATGGAGATCAAGGTGTCGCGCCGGTGACGATGGTGATCATGACGGTGCTTCGGAGATGGAGATCACAAGCACAAGATGATGATGGCCATATCATATCACTTATATTGATTGCATGTGATGTTTATCTTTTATGCATCTTATCTTGCTTTGATTGACGGTAGCTTTATAAGATGATCTCTCACTAAATTATCAAGAAGTGTTCTCCCTGAGTATGCACCGTTGCCAAAGTTCGTCGTGCCCAGACACCACGTGATGATCGGGTGTGATAAGCTCTACGTCCAAATACAACGAGTGCAAAACAGTTGCACACGCAGAATACTCAGGTTATACTTGACGAGCCAAGCATATACAGATATGGCCTCGGAACACGGAGACCGAAAGGTCGAGCGTGAATCATATAGTAGATATGATCAACATAACGATGTTCACCATTGAAAACTACTCCATCTCACGTGATGATCGGTTATGGTTTAGTTGATTTGGATCACGTGATCACTTAGAGGATTAGAGGGATGTCTATCTAAGTGGGAGTTCTTAAGTAATTTGATTAACTGAACTTAAACTTATCATGAACTTAGTCCTGGTAGTATTTTGCAAATTATGTTATAGATCAATAGCTCGCGTTGTTGCTTCCCTGTGTTTATTTTGATATGTTCCTAGAGAAAATTGTGTTGAAAGATGTTAGTAGCAATGATGCGGATTGGATCCGTGATCAGAGGTTTATCCTCATTGCTGCACAGAAGAATTATGTCCTTGATGCACCGCTAGGTGACAGACCTATTGCAGGAGCAGATGCAGACGTTATGAACGTTTGGCTAGCTCAATATGATGACTACTTAATAGTTTAGTGCACCATGCTTAATGGCTTAGAATCGGGACTTCAAAGACGTTTTTGAACGTCATGGACCATATGAGATGTTCCAGGAGTTGAAGATAATATTTCAAGCAAATACCCGAGTTGAGAGATATGAAGTCTCCAACAAGTTCTATAGCTAAAAGATGGAGGAGAATCGCTCAACTAGTGAGCATGTGCTCAGATTGTCTGGGTACTACAATTGCTTGAATCAAGTGGGAGTTAATCTTCCAGATAAGATAGTGATTGACAAAATTCTCTAGTCACCATGACCAAGTTTGTAGAACTTCGTGATGAACTATAGTATGCAAGGGATGACGAAAACGACTCCCGAGCTTTTCATGATGATGAAATCGATGAAGGTAGAAATCAACAAAAACATCAAGTGTTGATGGTAGACAAGACCACTAGTTTCAAGAAAAGGGCAGAGGGAAGAAGGGGAACTTCAAAAAGAACAGCAAGCAAGTTGCTGCTCAAGTGAAGAAGCCCAAGTCTGGACCTAAGCCTGAGACTAAGTGCTTCTACTGCAAAGGGACTGGTCACTGGAAGCGGAACTGCCCCAAGTATTTGGCGGATAAGAAGGATGGCAAAGTGAACAAAAGTATATTTGATATACATGTTATTGATGTGTGCTTTACTAGTCTTTATAGCAACCCCTCAGTATTTGATATTGGTTCAGTTGCTAAGAGTAGTAACTCGAAACAGGAGTTGCAGAATAAACAGAGACTAGTTAAGGGTGAAGTGACGATGTGTGTTGGAAGTAGTTCCAAGATTGATATGATCATCATCGCACACTCCCCTATACTTTTCGGATTAGTGTTGAACTTAAATAAGTGTTATTTGGTTTTCGCGTTGAGCATGAATATGATTTGATCATGTTTATTGCAATACAGTTGTTCATTAAAGTCAGAGAATAATTGTTGTTCTGTTTACACGAATAAAACCTTCGATGGTCATACACCCAATGAAACAAGTTCGTTGGATCTCGATCGTAGTGATACACATATTCATAATATTGAAACCAAAAGATGCAAAGTTAATAATGATAGTGCAACTTCTTTGTGGCACTACCGTTTAGGTCATATTGGTATAAAGCGCATGAAGAAACTCCATGCTGATGGGCTTTCGGAATCACTTGATTATGAATTACTTGATGCTTGCGAACCATGCCTTTTGGGCAAGATGACTAAAACGTCGTTCTCCGGAACAATGGAGCAAGCAACAGATTTGTTGGAAATCATACATATTGATGTATGTGGTCCGATGAATATTTAAGGCTTGCAGCGGGTATCATTATTTTCTGACCTTCACAGATGATTTGAGCAGATATGGGTATATCTACTTAATGAAATAGAAGTGTGATACATTTGAAAAGTTCATATAATTTCAGAGTGAAGTGGAAAATCATCGTAACAAGAAAATAAAGTTTCTACGATCTGATCGTGGAAAAGAGTATTTGAGTTACGAGTTTGGTCTTCAGTTAAAACAATGTGAAATAGTTTCACTACTCACGCCACCTGGAACACCACAGCATAATGGTGTGTCCTAACGTCATAACCGTACTTTATTGGATATAGTGCAAACTATGATGTTTCTTACCGATTTACCACTATCGTTTTTGGGGTCATGCATTAGAGACAGCTGCATTCACGTTAAAAAAGGGGCACCATCTATATCCGTCGAGACGACGCCTTATGAACTATGGTTTGGCAAGAAACCAAAGTTGTCGTTTCTTGAAGTTTGGGGTTGCGATGCTTATGAGAAAAAGTTTCATCCTGATAAGCTCAAACCCAAATCGGAGAAATATGTCTTCATAGGATACCCAAAGGAGACTGTTGGGTACACCTTCTATCACAGATCCTAAGGCAAGACATTCGTTGCTTATAATGGATCCTTTCTAGAGAAGAAGTTTCTCTCGAAAGAAGTGAGTGGGAGGAAACTAGAACTTGACGAGGTAACTATACCTGCTCCCTTATTGGAAAATAGTACATCATAGAAAACTGTTTCTGCGACACCTATACCAATTAGTGAGGAAGCTAATGATGATGATCATGAAACTTCAGGACAAGATACTACTGAACCTCGTAGATCAACCAGAGTGAGATCCGCACCAGAGTGGTACGGTAATCCAATTCTGGAAGTCATGCTACTAGATCATGATGAACCTACGAACTATGAAGAAGCGATGGTGAGCCCAGATTCTGCAAAGTGGCTTGAAGCCATGAAATCTGAGATATGATCCATGTATGAGAACAAAGGTTGGACTTTGGTTGACTTGCCCGATGATCGGCAAGCAATTAAGAATAAATGGATCTTCAAGAGAAAGACGGACGCTGATAGTAGTGTTACTATCTACAAAGCTAGAATTGTCGCAAAAGGTTTTCGACAAGTTCAAGGTGTTGACTACGATGAGAGCTTCTCACTCGTATCTATGCTTGAGTCTGTCCGAATCATGTTAGTAATTGCCGCATTTTATGAAATCTGGCAAATGGATAAACAAAACTGCATTCCTTAATGGATTTATTAAAGAAGAGTTGTATATGATGCAACAAAAGGTTTTGTCAATCCGAAAGGTGCTAACAAAATGTGCAAGCTCCAGCGATCCATCTGTGGACTGGTGCAAGCATCTCGGAGTTGGAATATATGCTTTGATGAGTTGATCAAAGCATATAGTTTTATACAGACTTGCAGTGAAGCCTGTATTTACAAGAAAGTGAGTGGGAGCACTACAACATTTCTGATAAGTATATGTGAATGACATATTGTTGATCAGAAATAATGTAGAATTATTCTGTAAGCATAAAGGAGTGTTTGAAAGGAGTTTTTCAAAGAAAGACTTCGGTGAAGCTACTTACATATTGAGCTTCAAGATCTATAGAGATAGATCAAGACGCTTGATAAGTTTTTTCAATGAGTACATACCTTGACAAGATTTTGAAGTAGTTCAAAATAGAGCAGTCAAAGAAAGAGTTCTTGCCTGTATTATAAGGTGTGAAGTTGAGTAAGACTCAAAGCCCGACCACGGCAGAAGATAGAAAGAGAATGAAAGTCATTCCCTATGCCTTGGCCATAGGTTCTATAAAGTATGTCATGCTGTATACTAGATCTATTGTATACCCTGCACTGATTTGGCAAGGGAGTACAATAGTGATCTAGGAGTAGATCACTGGACAGCGGTCAGAATTATCCTTAGTGAAATAAGGATATGTTTCTCGATTATGGACTTGACAAAAGGTTCGTCGTAAAGGGTTACGCCGATGCAAGTTTTGACACTAATCTAGATGACTCTGAGTCTCGGTCTAGATACATATTGAAAGTGAGAGCAATTAGCTAGAGTAGCTCCATGCAGAGCATTGTTGACATAAAAATTTGCAAAATACATGTGGATCTGAATGTGGCAGACCCGTTGACTAAGATTCTCTCACAAGCAAAACATGATCACACCTTAGTACTCTTTGGGGTTAATCACATAGCGATGTGAACTAGATTACTAAATCCAGTAAACCCTTTGGGTGTTGGTCACATGGCGATGTGAACTATGGGTGTTAATCACATGGTGATGTGAACTATTGCTGTTAAATCACATGACGATGTGAACTAGATTATTGACTCTAGTGCAAGTGGGAGACTGAAGGAAATATGCCCTAGAGGCAATAATAAAGTTATTATTTATTTCCTTATATCATGATAAATGTTTATTATTCATGCTAGAATTGTATTAACCGGAAACATAATACATGTGTGAATACATAGACAAACAGAGTGTCACTAGTATGCCTCTACTAGACTAGCTCGTTAATCAAAGATGGTTATGTTTCCTAACCATGAACAAAGAGTTGTTATTTGATTAACGAGGTCACATCATTAGTTGAATGATCTGATTGACATGACCCATTCCATTAGCTTAGCACCCGATCGTTTAGTATGTTGCTATTGCTTTTCTTCATGACTTATACATGTTCCTATGACTATGAGATTATGCAACTCCCGTTTGCCGGAGGAACACTTTGGGTGCTACCAAACGTCACAACGTAACTGGGTGATTGTAAAGGAGCATTACAGGTGTCTCCAAAGGTACATGTTGGGTTGGCATATTTCGAGATTAGGATTTGTCACTCCGATTGTCGGAGAGGTATCTCTGGGCCCTCTCGGTAATGCACATCACATAAGCCTTGCAAGCATTGCAACTAATGAGTTAGTTGTGAGATGATGTATTACAGAACGAGTAAAGAGACTTGCCGGTAACGTGATTGAACTAGGTATTGGATACCGACGATCGAATCTCGGGCAAGTAACATACCGATGACAAAGGGAACAACATATGTTGTTATGCGGTCTGACCGATAAAGATCTTCGTAGAATATGTAGGAGCCAATATGGGCATCCAGGTCCCGCTATTGGTTATTGACCGGAGACGTGTCTCGGTCATGTCTACATTGTTCTCGAACCGTAGGGTCCGCACGCTTAACGTTACGATGACAGTTATTATGAGTTTATGCATTTTGATGTACCGAAGGTTGTTCGGAGTCCCGGATATGATCACGGACATGACGAGGAGTCTCGAAATGGTCGAGACATAAAGATTGATATATTGGAAGCCTATGTTTGGACATCGGAAGTGTTCCGGGTGAAATCGGGATTTTACCGGATTACCGAGAGGGTTACCAGAACCCCCCGGGAGCCAAATGGGCCTACATGGGCCTTAGTAGAAAGGTGAAAGGGGCTGCCATGGAGGGCTGCGCGCCTCCCCCCTCCCCTAGTCCTATTAGGACTAGGAGAGGTGGCCGGCCACCTCTCTCTCTCTTTCCCCCTTGGAGTCCTAGTTGGAATAGGATTGGAGGGGGGAGTCCTACTCCCGGTAGGAGTAGGACTCCTCCTGCGCCTCCCTTGCTTGGCCGGCCAGCCCTCCCCCTCTCATCCTTTATATACGGGGGCAGGGGGCACCTCTAGACACACAAGTTGATCCTTGAGATCGTTCCTTAGCCGTGTGCGGTGCCCCCTGCCACCAAATTCCACCTCGATCATAACGTTGTAGTGCTTAGGCGAAGCCCTGGGTCGGTAGTACATCAAGATCGCCACCACGCCGTCGTGCTGACAGAACTCTTCCTCGACGCTTTGCTGGATCGGAGCCTGAGGATCGTCATCGAGCTGAACGTGTGCTAAGAACTCGGAGGTGCCGGAGTAACGGTGCTTGGATCGGTCGGATCGGGAAGACGTACGACTACTTCCTCTACGTTGTGTGATCGCTTCCGCAGTCGGTCTGCGTTGGTACGTAGACAACACTATCCCCTCTCGTTGCTATGCATCACCATGATCTTGCGTGTGCGTAGGATTTTTTTTTGAAATTACTACGTTCCCCAACAACATGTTGGGTTGGCGTATTTCGAGATTGGGATTTGTCACTCCGATCGTCGGAGAGGTATCTCTGGGCCCTCTCGGTAATGCACATCACTTAAGCCTTGCAAGCATTGCAACTAATGAGTTAGTTGCGGGATGATGTATTACGGAACGAGTAAAGAGACTTGCCGGTAACGAGATTGAACTAGGTATTGGATACCGACGATCGAATCTCGGGCAAGTAACATACCGATGACAAAGGGAACAACGTATGTTGTTATGCGGTCTGACCGATAAAAGATCTTCGTAAAATATGTAGGAACCAATATGGGCATCCAGGTCCCGCTATTGGTTATTGACCGGAGACGTGTCTCGGTCATGTCTACATTGTTCTCGAACCCGTAGGGTCCGCATGCTTAAGGTTTCGATGACAGTTATATTATGAGTTTATGCATTTTGATGTTTCGAAGGTTGTTTGGAGTCCCGGATGTGATCACGGACATGACGAGGAGTCTCAAAATGGTCAAGAAATAAAGATTGATATATTGGAAGCCTATGTTTGGATATCGGAAATGTTCCGGGTGAAATCGGGATTTTACCGGAATACCGGGAGGTTACCGGAACCCCCCGGGAGGTATATGGGCCTTAGTGGGCCTTAGTGGAAGAGAGGAGAGGTGGCCAGAGATGGGCCGTGCGCCCCTCCACCCTTGGTCCGAATAGGACAAGGAGAGGGGGCCGGGCCCCCTTCCTCCTCTCTCTCCTCCGCGAATCCTATTCCAACTAGGAAAAGGGGGAGTCCTACTCCCGGAGGGAGTAGGACTCCTCCTGGCGCGCCTCCTCTTGGCCGGCTGCCCGCCCCCCCGTTTGAGCCTTTATATACGGAGGCAGGGGCACCCCCTAGAGACACAAGTTGATCCACGTGATCATATTCTTAGCCGTGTGCGGTGCCCCCTTCCACCATAGTCCTCGATAATATTGTAGCAGTGCTTAGGAGAAGCCCTGCGACATTAGTACATCAAGATCGTCACCACGCCGTCGTGCTGATGGAACTCTTCCCTGACTCTTTGCTGGATCGGAGTCCGGGGATCGTCATCGAGCTGAACGTGTGCTAGAACTCGGAGGTGCCGTAGTTTCGGACCGTGAAGACGTACAACTACATCAACCTAACGCTTCCGTTGTCGATCTACAAGGGTACGTAGATCACACTCTCCCCTCTCGTTGCTATGCATCACCATGATCTTGCGTGTGCATAAGAATTTTTTTGAAATTACTACGTTCCCCAACAGTGGCATCCGAGCTAGGTTTTATGTGTGTATGTTATATGCACGAGTAGAACACAAGTGAGTTGTGGGCGATATAAGTCATACTGCTTACCAGCATGTCATACTTTGGTTCGGCGGTATTGTTGGACGAAGCGGCCCGGACCGACATTACGCGTACGCTTACACGAGACCGGTTCTCCCGACGTGCTTTGCACATAGGTGGCTTGCGGGTGACAGTTTCTCCAACTTTAGTTGAACTGAGTGTGGCTAGGCCCGGTCCTTGCGAAGGTTAAAACAGCACCAACTTGACAAACTGTCGTTGTTGTTTTGATGCGTAGGTAAGATTGGTTCTTGCTTAAGCCCGTAGC
The DNA here is from genome assembly GCA_034509565.1 of Triticum monococcum. Taxonomy (NCBI): domain Eukaryota; kingdom Viridiplantae; phylum Streptophyta; class Magnoliopsida; order Poales; family Poaceae; genus Triticum; species Triticum monococcum. Next base: position 776,216,112 of record CM067843.1, on the reverse strand, counting down.
AGCCACGTAAAAATTGCAACAACAAAGTAGAGGATGTCTAACTTGTTTTTGCAAGGCATGTTGTGATGTGATATGGTCAAGACATGATGCTAAATTTTATTGTATGAGATGATCATGTTTTGTAACCGAGTTATCGGCAACTGGCAGGAGCCATATGGTTGTCGCTTTATTGCATGCAATGCAATCGCGCTGTAATGCTTTACTTTATCACTAAGCGGTAGCGATAGTCGTGGAAGCATAAGATTGGCGAGACGACAACGATGCTACGATGGAGATCAAGGTGTCACGCCGGTGACGACGGTGATCACGACGGTGCTTCGGAGATGGAGATCACAAGCACAAGATGATGATGGCCGTATCATATCACTTATATTGATTGCATGTGATGTTTATCTTTTATGCATCTTATCTTGCTTTGATTGACGGTAGCATTATAAGATGATCTCTCACTAAATTATCAAGAAGTGTTCTCCCTGAGTATGCACCGTTGCGAAACTTCTTCGTGCTAAGACACCACGTGATGATCGGGTGTGATAGGCTCTATGTTCAAATACAATGGGTGTAAAACAGTTGCACACGCGGAATACTCAGGTTATACTTGACGAGCCAAGCATATACAGATATGGCCTCGGAACACAGAGACCGAAAGGTCGAGCGTGAATCATATAGTAGATATGATCAACATAGTGATGTTCACCAATGAAACAACTCCATCTCACGTGATGATCGGACATGGTTTAGTTAATTTGGATCATGTAATCACTTAGAGGATTAGAGGGATATCTATCTAAGTGGGAGTTCTTAAGTAATATGATTAATTGAACCTAAATTTATCATGAACTTAGTACCTGATAGTATCTTGCTTATGTATGTTTGATTGTAGATAGATGGCCCGTGCTGTTGTTCCGTTGAATTTTAATGCGTTCCTTGAGAAAGCAAAGTTGAAAGATGATGGTAGCAATTACACGGACTGGGTCCGTAACTTGAGGATTATCCTCATTGATGCATAGAAGAATTACGTCCTGGAAGCACCGCTGGGTGCCAGGCCTGCTGCTGGAGCAACACCAGATGTTATGAACGTCTGGCAGAGCAAAGCTGATGACTACTCGATAGTTCAATGTGCCATGCTTTACGGCTTAGAACCGGGACTTCAACGACGTTTTGAACGTCATGGGGCATATGAGATGTTCCAGGAGTTGAAGTTAATATTTCAAGCAAATGCCCGGCTTGAGAGATATGAAGTCTCCAATAAGTTCTATAGTTGCAAGATGAAGGTGAACAGTTCTGTCAGTGAGCATATACTCAAGATATCTGGGTATTGTAATCACTTGATTCAACTGGGAGTTAATCTTCCGGATGATAGCGTCATTGACAGAATTCTCCAATCACTTCCACCAAGCTACAAGAGCTTCGTGATGAACTATAATATGCAAGGGATGAATAAGACTATTCCCGAGCTCTTCGCGATGCTGAAAGCTACGGAGGTAGAAATCAAGAAGGAGCATCAAGTGTTGATGGTCAACAAGACCACTAGTTTCAAGAAAAAGGGCAAAGGGAAGAAGAAGGGGAACTTCAAGAAGAACAGCAAGCAAGTTGCTGCTCAAGAGAAGAAACCCAAGTCTGGACCTAAGCCTGAAACTGAGTGCTTCTACTGCAAGCAGACTGGTCACTGGAAGCGGAACTGCCCCAAGTATTTGGCGGATAAGAAGGATGGCAAGGTGAACAAAGGTATATGTGATATACATGTTATTGATGTGTACCTTACTAATGCTCGCAGTAGCACCTGGGTATTTGATACTGGTTCTGTTGCTAATATTTGCAACTCGAAATAGGGACTACAGATTAAGCGAAGATTGGCTAAGGACGAGGTGACGATGCGCGTGGGAAATGGTTCCAAAGTTTATGTGATCACGGTCGGCACGCTACCTCTACATCTACCTTCGGGATTAATATTAGACCTAAATAATTGTTATTTGGTGCCAGCGTTAAGCATGAACATTATATCTGGATCTTGTTTGATGCGAGACGGTTATTCATTTAAATCAGAGAATAATGGTTGTTCTATTTATATGAGTAATATCTTTTATGGTCATGCACCCTTGAAGAATGGTCTATTCTTATTGAATCTCGATAGTAGTGACACACATATTCATAATGTTGAAGCCAAAAGATGTAGAGTTGATAATGATAGTGCAACTTATTTGTGGCACTGCCGTTTAGGTCATATCGGTGTAAAGCACATGATGAAACTCCATACTGATGGGCTTTTGGAACCACTTGATTATGAATCACTTGGTACTTGCGAACCGTGCCTCATGGGCAAGATGACTAAAATGCCGTTCTCCGGTACTATGGAGAGAACAACAGATTTATTGGAAATCATACATACAGATGTATGTGGTCCGATGAATATTGAGGCTCGTGGCGGATATCGTTATTTTCTCACCTTCATAGATGACTTAATAAGATATGGGTATATCTACTTAATGAAACATAAGTCTGAAACGTTTGAAAAGTTCAAAGAATTTCAGAGTGAAGTTGAAAATCATCGTAACAAGAAAATAAAATTCCTACGATCTGATCGTGGAGGAGAATATTGGAGTCATGAGTTTGGTGTACATTTGAAACAATGTGGAATAGTTTCGCAAATCACGCCACCCGGAACACCACAGCGTAATTGTGTGTCCGAACGTCGTAATCGTACTTTACTTGATATGGTGTGATCTATGATGTCTCTTACTGATTTACCGCTATCGTTTTGGGGTTATGCTTTAGAGACGGCCGCATTCACGTTAAATAGGGCACCATCAAAATCCGTTGAGACGACGCCTTATGAACTATGGTTTGCCAAGAAACCAAAGTTGTCGTTTTTAAAAGTTTGGGGCTGCGATGCTTATGTGAAAAAGTTTCAACCTGATAAGCTCGAACCCAAATCGGAGAAATGTGTCTTCATAGGATATCCAAAGTAGACTATTGGATACACCTTCTATCATAGATCCGAAGGCAAGACTTTTGTTGCTAAGTTCGGAAACTTTCTGGAGAAGGAGTTTCTCTCGAAAGAAGTGAGTGGGAGGAAAGTAGAACTTGACGAGGTAACTGTACTTGCTCCCTTGTTGGAGAGTAATACATCACAGAAACTTGTTTCTGTGACACCTACACCAATAAGTGAGGAAGCTAATGATAATGATCATGAAACTTCAGAACAAGATACTACTGAACCTCGTAGATCAACCAGAGTGAGATCCGCACCAGAGTGGTACGGTAATCCTGTTCTGGAAGTCATGCTACTAGATCATGATGAACCTACGAATTATGAAGAAGCGATGGTGAGCCCAGATTCCGCAAAATGGCTTGAAGCCATGAAATATGAGATGGGATCCATGTATGAGAACAAAGTGTGGACTTTGGTTGACTTGCCCGATGATCGGCAAGCGATTGAGAATAAATGGATCTTCAAGAAGAAGACCGACGCTGACGGTAATATTACTGTCTACAAAGCTCGACTTGTCGCAAAAGGGTTTCGGCAAGTTCAAGGGATTGACTACGATGAGGCCTTCTCACCCGTAACGATGCTTAAGTCTGTCCGAATCATGTTAGCAATTGCCGCATTTTATGATTATGAAATTTGGCAGATGGATGTCAAAACTGCATTCGTGAATGGGTTTCTAGAAGAAGAGTTGTATATGATGCAACCAGAAGGTTTTGTCGATCCAAAGGGAGCTAACAAAGTGTGCAAGCTCGAGCGATCCATCTATGGACTGGTGCAAGCCTCTCGGAGTTGGAATAAACGCTTTGATAGTGTGATCAAAACATTTGGTTTTATACAGACTTTCGGAGAAGCCTGTATTTCCAAGAAAGTGAGTGGGAGCTCTGTAGCATTTCTGATATTATATGTGGATGACATATTATTGATTGGAAATGATATAGAATTTCTGGACAGCATAAAGGGATACCTGAATAAGAGTTTTTCAATGAAAGACCTCGGTGAAGCTGCTTACATATTAGGCATTAAGATCTATGGAGATAGATCAGGACGCTTACATATTAGGCACATACCTTGACAAGATTTTGAAGAAGTTCAAAATGGATCAAGCAAAGAAAGGGTTCTGGCCTGTGTTACAAGGTGTGAAATTGAGTCAGACTCAATGCCCGACCACTGCAGAAGATAGAGAGAAAATGAAAGATGTTCCCTATGCTTCAGCCATAGGCTCTATCATGTATGCAATGCTGTGTACCAAACCTGATGTGTGCCTTGCTATAAGTTTAGCAGGGAGGTACCAAAGTAATCCAGGAGTGGATCACTGGACAGCGGTCAAGATCCTGAAGTACCTGAAAAGGACTAAGGATATGTTTCTCGTATATGGAGGTGACAAAGAGCTCATCGTAAACGGTTACGTTGATGCAAGCTTTGACACTGGTCCGGACGATTCTAAATCGCAAACCGGATACGTGTTTACATTAAACGGTGGAGCTGTCAGTTGGTGCAGTTCTAAACAAAGCATCGTGGCGGGATCTACATGTGAAGCGGAGTACATAGCTGCTTCGGAAGCAGCAAACGAAGGAGTCTGGATGAAGGAGTACATATCCGATCTAGGTGTCATACCTAGTGCATCGGGTCCAATGAAAATCTTTTGTGACAATACTGGTGCAATTGCCTTGGCGAAGGAATCCATATTTCACAAGAGAACCAAGCACATCAAAAGCCGCTTCAATTCCATCCGGGATCTAGTCCAGGTGGGAGACATAGAGATTTGCAAGATACATACGGATCTGAATGTAGCAAACCCGTTGACTAAGCCTCTTCCTACAGCAAAACATGATCAGCACCAAGGCTCCATGGGTGTTAGAATCATTACTGTGTAATCTAGATTATTGACTCTAGTGCAAGTGGGAGACTGAAGGAAATATGCCTTAGAGGCAATAATAAAGTTATTATTTATTTCCTTATATCATGATAAAAGTTTATTATTCATGCTAGAATTGTATTAACCGGAAACATAATACATGTGTGAATACATAGACAAACAGAGTGTCACTAGTATGCCTCTACTTGACTAGCTCATTAATCAAAGATGGTTATGTTTCCTAACCATGGACAAAGAGTTGCCATTTGATTAACGGGATCACATCATTAGTTGAATGATCTGATTGACATGACCCATTTCATTAGCTTAGCACCCGATCGTTTAGTATGTTGCTATTGCTTTCTTCATGACTTATACATGTTCCTATAACTATGAGATTCTGCAACTCCCGTGTGCCGGAGGAACACTTTGTGTGCAACCAAACGTCACAACGTAACCGGGTGATTATAAAGGTGCTCTACAAGTGTCTCCAAAGGTACATGTTGGGTTGGCGTATTTCGAGATTGGGATTTGTCACTCCGATCGTCGGAGAGGTATCTCTGGGCCCTCTCGGTAATGCACATCACTTAAGCCTTGCAAGCATTGCAACTAATGAGTTAGTTGCGGGATGATGTATTACGGAAGGAGTAAAGAGACTTGCCGGTAACGAGATTGAACTAGGTATTGGATACCGACGATCGAATCTCGGGCAAGTAACATACCGATGACAAAGGGAACAACGTATGTTGTTATGCGGTCTGACCGATAAAAGATCTTCGTAGAATATGTAGGAATCAATATGGGCATCCAGGTCCCGCTATTGGTTATTGATCGGAGACCTGTCTCGGTCATGTCTACATTGTTCTCGAACCCGTAGGGTCCGCACGCTTAAGGTTTCGATGATAGTTATATTATGAGTTTATGCATTTTGATGTACCGAATGTTGTTCGAAGTCCCGGATGTAATCACGGACATGACGAGGAGTCTCGAAATGGTTGAGACATAAAGATTGATATATTGGAAGCCTATGTTTGGATATCGGAAGTGTTCCGGGTGAAATCGGGATTTTACCGGAATATCGGGAGGTTACCGGAACCCCCCGGGAGGTATATGGCCCTTAGTGGGCCTTAGTAGAAGAGAGGAGAGGTGGCCAGAGATGGGCCGCTTGCCCGTCCCCCCCTTGGTCCGAATAGGACAAGGAGACGGGGCCGGCCCCCCTTCCTCCTCTCTCTCCTCCTGGCGCGCCTCCTCTTGGCCGCCCCCCCTTTGATCCTTTATATACGGAGGCAGGGGCACCCCCTAGAGACACAAGTTGATCCACGTGATCATATTCTTAGCCGTGTGCGGTGCCCCCTTCCACCATAGTCCTCAATAATATTGTAGCAGTGCTTAGGCGAAGCCCTGCGACATTATTACATCAAGATCGTCACCACACCGTCGTGCTGACGAAACTCTTTGCCGACACTTTGCTGGATCAGAGTCCGGGGATCGTCATCGAGCTGAACGTGTGCTAGAACTCGGAGGTGCCGTAGTTTCGGTGCTTGATCGGTCGGACCGTGAAGACGTACGACTACATCAACCTAACGCTTCCGTTGTCGATCTACAAGGGTACGTAGATCACACTCTCCCCTCTCGTTGCTATGAATCACCATGATCTTGCGTGTGCGTAGGAAATTTTTTGAAATTACTACGTTCCCCAACACAAGCTACAGGTGCCGACGCGCTGCGGTGCGCCAGCGGCTCGAATCCCGCAGCAGATTCGCTGCCAGGGTACTGCATCACCGATCCCGAGGGGGATTTGCTCCCCGGGAACGGACACATACACTGGTAGAAAAAGGGCCTATAGTCCCGGTTCGTAAGGGCCTTTAGTCCCGTTTCCTGAACCGGGACTAAAGTGTCGGTACTAATGCCCCGACACTTTAGTCCCGGTTCAATCCAGAACCGGGACTGATGGGCCTCCACGTGGGCAGTGCGCAGAGCCTAGGCAGGAGACCCTTTGGTCCCGGTTGGTGGCACCAACCGGGACCAATAGGCATCCACGCGTCAGCATTTCTGTGGCCGGGGTTTTTGTTTTTTTTTGAAGGGGGGGGGGGGTTTGGGGGTTTTGGGGGGTTAATTTAGGTGTTTCATATATTGTGTTAGCTAGCTATAATTAATAGAGAGAAGTGTCCTCTCTTACGTCCGTGCTTGGTCGACGCTACGTACTATACATACGTATAGAGAGGACTAGACACGCTAGTTAGCTAGTAAGCAAACGAAGGAAACAGAAGATCGTCATGAACATATATGCATACAGAGAGAAGTGATATCGACCACCTCTCCTTCTCTGAGAGATTGGTCAAACAACAAGTTCTCGTATATCTATCCAACACTACCGTCTACATATATACAATAATTATCTCTTACAAATATAATCACACGGACTCATGGTCCACATAGTATTCTCCGTCTTCAGCGATCACTTGGTCAAGAAAGAATGCCGCCAATTCCTCTTGAATTGCTCGCATGCGAGCTGGTGCTAGGAGTTCATCACGCTTCCGAAACATCTAATTTGAAGAACGGGGTCAATACATATATATATGGATGAATGAAACTCAATACAAATGATGTTAATAAAATAAAATTGTGAATGTTGTTATTTACGTACTTCATATTGTTCGTCAGAGTACCCGCCCCGCTCACAGGTCGTGTGGCGGATGGACTCGTAGACGTAGTATCCACAGAAATCATTCCCTTGTTCCTGCCACAACCACTTTACAAGAAATAGAGGTCAATCAAACTGATAAGCAAGAACGCTAAATGGTATTGATGAAACTAGCGCTTGAATCACTAGGAGATGCGCGGAACATGCTACTATAGTACTTACTTTCGGGTGTCTAAATTCCAGCTCCTTCGGCAGTCCTGGAACTTTTCTGGTGAATTTTCTCCAAACCCTGCCGGACAAAGAAAACAATTACTTGATATCAGGAAATGAACAAAGTTGCTGATATGGTGGATAATGATCGATTTAACTTACTTCTTGAGGATTTCAGTCATGTCCGCATACTCCTGGGGATCTTTTCGTTTAGAGTCCAAGACGGTTACTACTCCCTGCTCAAGCCTAATCTCTAGAAGAATATAGTGGAAACTGCAGACGCATGCATAACTCATCAATTACATTACTATAACCTGGACTAATATATAAGGGAAACCGAATATGCACAAGACAGTAACACTCACTTGAAGTTGTAAGGAAAGAGTATTATATCTTTGTTTTCATTTTTTTGAATGATCATAGCAAGTTGGCCTCGGTATCTCCGGGACGATGTTCAACCTCAGTTGCATCTATGAGATATGTGTTAACGAACCCAATATCACCGATTTGTCTTTTCTTCAATTCGGCGATCTTCATTCTGCATAATATAGTGAGGATAATTATAAATACATGCAATGAAAGAGATGAGCTATATAGAGAGACTTAATGACAGAAGTAGTAGTACTTACAGACAGTAGTAGGTGATCGTTGTTTTATCGAGGGCCAATTGATTGAAAAACTGATAGAACTCCTCAAATGGAATAGGCAACAGTTCAATTCCAACAAGGTCATGCTCCGGTTTAACTCTCGCATACAAAGTACTCCCCCCCCCCCCCCCAAACTCTCTGCAGATTTTCAAGTACCAATCATGTAATCTTCACATCATCGTTGTTAAAGATTTTTCATCTTTGACGAGAGGCTTCCCGTACTCGTATCTGTGTATTTGCACCTCCATGGGATCATAATGTACATCGTCGGGCAGGTAATCGTCAACATTGCCATAACCGGGCCCCTTCCTCGGATCGACGATGTCGCTAGGCACCTTGAGGGGGGGGCACGATTGCTTCACTTGTTCGCCGAGCTGGGCAATTTGTTTCCCAGCTGCTCGTCATTCTTTCAGCCTTTGATCACTGACTGTACTTCCCGACCGCTCCGCTTTGGCCCATGTCTTTGCTATAATGCGCTCATAGTTGCCTTTCGGCGGAGACTTGGGTGGTTTTGCCAGGGCAGCCAGAGTGCGCTTCACTTTCACCGGATCTACCTTCTCCTCCGGAGGTGGATGTCTCTTTGCTTTCAACCCTTGAAACCAGTCATCCACTTCGGTTCACGCAATCTTCGTGTTCTCCTCCGGGGTCCTCTCGTATGGTAACTTCTCTGGAGTCTTCAGAGAAGGACCGAATCTGTATGTCCTCCCGCCTCTGGTTGTACTGCTAGACGCCGATCGAGCAGACGGAGCGGTTGTCTTCTTTACTTGCTTACGAGGTGGAGGAGAAGGACTACGACGCGCCGGAGCAGCTAGAGCGGTGGCAGGTCTCTTCCGCCCTTGCTGACGAGGCAGAGAAGGAGGAGGCTGGCTGCTCGGGCGCGTCGGCGCAGGTGGAGAAGGAGGCGGAGTGCCGCCACGCGCCGGAGAAGGAGCCGGCCGAGGGCCCTGATCGTCACTCGCCGGAGGAGGAGGCGGTGGAGGAGGCGGAGTTCCCTGACTCGCCGGAGGAGGAGGAGGAGGCAGAATCGTCCAGTTCGGAAGGTTGATGAGCTCCTTCCGCCATAGGAATGGAGTCTTCAGAGCAGACCCTAGCCGAGTCTCCCCTTCACCGGTAGGGTGGTCAAGCTGGAGGTCCTCAAATCCCTCCGTTATTTCATCCACCATCACCCTAGCATATCCTTCTGGAATCAGCCGGCAGTGAAAAGTTGCACCGGGTTCAGTAGGATAAACAGAGCCAACAGCCACCTTGACCTTGACCTTGAAATTCATCCATTGCGTCATAAGGTGGCAATTTTGAGACTCCGTGATAGCATCCACGGGATAGCTGGCAGGAGCCGTCAAGGCATGCTCTGGCTGAAGCAGCTTGGTGGAAGCCGCGCTGCTTCTGTGCTGAGATGGCGGGGTAGCTTCGGGGGAGGCTTCGGCAGTACGTTTGCTGCGATTTGCTTCTCGTTCCTCTATCGCGTCTACCCTTGCTTGCAGCGCCTTCATTTGGGTCTGCTGCACTTTTTTCCTCCTCTCATGGGATTTGTAACCGCCTCCGTCCGGAAACCCAAACTTCCACGGAATGGAGCCTGGCGTGCCTCGTGTCCGTCCAGGGTGCTCAGGATTCCCGAGGGCCATCGTGAGCTCGTCGTTCTCTCTGTCTGGAAAGAACGTCCCTTCCTGCGCTGCTTCGATATACTGCTTAAGCTTCCTGACTGGTATGTCCATTTGATCGTTCGTCCAAATGCACTTCCCTGTTACAGGGTCCAAGGTTCCGCCAGCCCCGAAGAACCAAGTCCGGCAATGGTCTAGCCAGTTAATTGTCTCTGGTTCAATCCCTTTATCAACCAGATCATTCTCAATGTTGGACCACTTAGGCCGGGCCACCTGACCCCGTGCGATGGTGAAGCTTCTTCTTCGCAGCATTTTGCTTGGTTGTCGCCGACATCATCTTACTCTTTTCCGATGTCTTGTGGGCCACAAATGCGGGCCAGTGATCTCTGATCTTCTCATATCTGCCCTTGAATTCTGGTGTCTCATTATTTTCGACAAACTTATTCAACTCTTTCTTCCACCTCCTGAATAGTTCCGCCATCCTCTTAAGAGCAAAAGACTTGATTAATTTCTCTTTAACTGGGTTCTCTGGATTATCCTCTGGCGGTGGGGTGAAACTTGACATAAGACACCTCAGGGTCTTCTGTAGCCGGCTTAAACCATTGCTGGATGCTTATCGGGATCTTGTCCCTAACCAGAACCCCGCAGAGCAACAAATGTGCTCTTTGTCTGGAGGGAATCAATCGGTTGGCCGTCGGGCGCGATTGCTATGATCTCAAACTTTTCATCCGAGCTCAACTTTTTCTTCGGGCCTCGTCTCTTTACTGAAGTTGTGCTCGATCCGGAGGGCTAGAAAAAAGAACAAAGACTTAATTAATATGTGTACATACCAAAACAATGAATGCATCAATCAGCTAGTCAGCACAGGCTTAACTAATATATATACCTGTCCGGACTCGGTTCGGTCACCGGAGCCGTCATCACGGTCTCCTTCTTGCACCGGCATTGGGTCACCGGAGCCGTCCTCATATTCTTCTTCTTGCACCGGCATTAGGTCACCGTAGCCAGCTTGTTCACCCTCTCCTTCCAGACCATCAGTTTCGTTGAGAAACAACGAGACGGCATCACTTCCTTCTGCGATTATTTCCCTCAACAACGCTTCTTTTGCTTCATCTAGGGTGGTGTCCATAGTTTCTACAAATATTTACAACATGGCAATTATTATTCAAACATGACAGATGGATATATTAGTGCCAAACATAGAACTAGCTACCTAATCATAGTAAGCTATTGGGAGGGGGTATGTATCGACAACGATGACACTACATCTATGTCCCTCGACGACCCTCGTTCCCGATAAAAAAAAAGAGGAAGAAGAAGAAAAAAAGAGGAGAAGAAAGAATAGAGGAGAAGAACTCCTCTATTCTTTCTTCTCCTCTTTTTTTCTTCTTCCTCTTCTTTTTTATCCTCTTCTTCCTCTCATGTTCGAGAGGATCGCCGAGGGGTCTGGAGGTTGCCTAGTGTCAAAGGATTCAACCAAACCATGTCTTCATCATTAGGCGAAAGTAACATGTGCATGATGGTACGAAGCTCTTCAAAGTTGTTCTGGAACATAGTCCCGGATAGGATAATTCGCTTTTTGGTACAAAGTTCAGCAAGAGCCTTCCGAATATCGCTATTTGGAAGGCCTTTGCTGAATTCGTACCAAAAGGCGGATTATCCTATCCGGGACTCCATTCTGGAACAACTTTGCAGAACTTCGTACCAACATGCCCTGGTTACTTCCGGCTAATGATGAAGGCATGGATTTCTTCAATACTTTGACACTAGGAAACCTCTCTCGACCCCTCGGCGATCCTCGACCCCTCGAACCCTCGACGACCCTGGAACCCTCGACCCCTCGGCGATCCTCTTCTTCCTCTCATGTTCGAGAGGATCGCCGAGGGGTCGGGAGGTTGCGTAGTGTCAAAGGACTCAACAAAATCATGTCTTCATCATTAGGCGAAAGTAACATGTGCATGATGGTACGAAGCTCTTCAAAGTTGTTCTGGAACGGAGTCCCAGATAGGATAATTCGCTTTTTGGTACAAAGTTCAGCAAGAGCCTTCCGAATATCGCTATTTGGAAGGCCTTTGCTGAACTTGTACCAAAAGGCGGATTATCCTATCCGGGACTCCATTCCAGAACAACTTTGCAGAACTTCGTACCAACATGCCCTGGTTACTTCCGGCTAACGATGAAGGCATGGATTTGTTCAATGCTTTGACACTAGGAAACCTCTCTCGACCCCTCGGCGATCCTCGACCCCTCGAACCCTCGACGACCCTGGAACCCTCGACCCCTAGACGACCCTGGAACCCTCGACCCCTAGACGACCCTGGAACCCTCGACCCTCGACCCTATAGAACCCTCGAACCCTCGACCCTGAAACCCTCGACCATTGACCCCTTAACGACCCTCGACCCTCTACCCTAGTTCCCAACCCTCGACCCCTCTGCGATCCTCGACACCCTCGTTCTCGATAAAAATTAAGAAGAAGAAGAAGAAGAAGAAGAAGAAGAAGAAGAAGAAGAAGAAGAAGAAGAAGAAGAAGAAGAAGAAGAAGAAGAAGAAGAAGAAGAAGAAGAAGAAGAAGAAGAAGAAGAAAGAGGAGAAGAAGAAAGGAATAGCTAGAGGAGAAGATCGAAGAAAAAGAGAAGAAAAAAAGAGGAGAAGAAGAAAGGAATAGTGGAGAAGAATAGAAAATAGAATATATTCTATTTTCTCTTCTTCTCCACTATTCCTTTCTTCTTCTCCTCTTCTTTTTCTTTTTTTTTCTTCTTCTTATTTATTTCTCCTCTTCTTCCTCTCCTCTTCTTCTTCTTATTTAGTTCTCTCGACCCCTCGTCCCTCTCTCATGTTGTCGGGGAGGGGGTATATCGACCTCCGCTCATGTTGAAATTATCGGGGAGGGGGTATATCGACCCCCACCCCCTCATCGTGCATATATAGCTACCACATACATATATACATTGAAAAAAATTACATATATGCAACAAAAACATTAATACACATATGAACAAAAAAATACCACTACTAGGAAAAGGCCTACTAATGGCGCACCAGTTTTGCCTACTAATGGCGCATCACTGGTGCGCCATTACTAGCATGCCATTAGTAATTTTTACTAATGGCGCACCACTGGTGCGCCATTAGTATAGGCCACTGGTGCGCCATTAGTATAGGCCACGGTGCGCCGTTACTATTTTTTAATGTTGAATTTGGATCTGGATCGTGATTTTTTTGCCCATTTTTTGCTAGTTTTTTTTCTCATTTTTTGGCACGATATTATTTCAAATTTTGTTCCTGTTTTTGGATCTTGTACGTTCTTTTGCCGTGTTCTTTTGCCGGAGGGGAGTTCGCTGGAGAGGAGGAGGAGGTCACCGGAGAGGCGCTCGCCTACATCGCCGGAGAGGAGGAGGAGGTTGCCGGAGAGGAGTTCACCGAAGCATCGGAGAGGAGGAAGGAGAAACGATGAGGGAATGGGAGGAGAGGAGGGAGGAGGAGCTCACCGGAGAGGAGGGAGGAGAAACCGTGAGGGGAGGGGAGGAGAGGAGGGAGGAGGAGGTTCCCGGAGAGGAGGAGGTCGCCGGAGAGGAGGAGGTCGCCGGAGAGGAGGAGGAGGAGGTCACCGGAGAGGAGGAGGAGGAGGTCGCCGGAGAGGAGAAGGAGGTCGCCGGAGAGGAAAAGGAGGTCGCCAGAGAGGAGGAGATGGAGTGGAGGAGAGGAGGAGATGGAGTGGAGGAGAGGAGACGAGGAGATGGAATGGAGGAGAGGTGGAGTGGAGGAGGTGCGCCCAGCCATGTATACGACATAGTAATGGCGCACCGTGGGCAGGTGCGCCATTACTAACTTTTTTTTATTTTTTGATTTATTTTGAATTTTGAAGGCGGGAAGATACTAATGGCGCACCATGGGCAGGTGCGCCATTAGTAATTTTTTTTTATTTTTTGACTAATTTTGAATTTTGAAGGCGGGAAGATACTAATGGCGCACCATGGGCAGGTGCGCCATTAGTAACTTTTTTTTATTTTGCTGACTTATTTTGAATTTTGAAGGCGGGAAGATACTAATGGCGCACCATGGGCAGGTGCGCCATTAGTAAGTTTGAATTATTTTTATTTTTTTTGCCTCTCCAGATCTTAAAAGTCCCGTATCTTTTTTTCTGTTAGGTTTTTGAGGATTTTCAAAATGTTTAACGGGGTTCCTCCCCGTTAAATTTGGATGTAACTTTTCGAGTAGATGATTTTTCATATAAAAAACTTTTTCATCCCAGTGAGTATGCAAAAGTTATGCCAATTTTTACAAATTCTCGAGAGATTTTGCAAATGAAGTCGAAATTCATATTTGCAAATTTTCCCAACAACTAGACCATATATCACATGGGAAACTTATTTTCTTTTATTTTTTTAACATTTTCATCATTTTCTTTTTTTTTAAACTGAAAAGGCGATCCACCGGGGGGGGTGCATTCGGTGGAAGTGGTGGCCAAGGTACTAATGGCGCACCGTGGCATGGTGCGCCATTACAAGTTCAACTAGTAATGGCGCACCATGCCACGGTGTGCCATTAGTAGTTTTGAAAAAATATTAAAAAAAATTAAAAAAAAACAATTTTACTAATGGCGCACCGTGGATGTGGTGCGCCATTACTAGTTCAACTAGTAATGGCGCACCACTCCCACGGTGCGCCATTAGTAGTTTTGAAAAAAATTAAAAAAAATTTTTACTAATGGCGCACCGTGGATATGGTGCGCCATTAGTATTTGGACACTAATGACGTACCAACACATGGTGCGCCATTAGTATATAGTAATGGCGCACCACATGTCTGGTGCGCCATTAGTGTCAATTCCATCTATAGCCCTTTTCCTAGTAGTGTACATATATGAACAAAAACATGCTGTGAACAAAAACATTAATGTAATAAATCTAATAAGAAATTAATCTAATAAAAAACATGCTCTGAACTTACATATAGCCACATACATACAAATATACATTATATATATATGAACAAAAAACTAATCTAATACAAAATCAAAACAGAGCCGGACAGGCGCGTCGGCTCACAGTGGGGGCGTCTGGCGATGGCGACGGCGGGGGAGGCAAGGGCGCCGGCGGGCGGGGGCGGGCCGCGGGAAGGGGCTAGGGCGCGGGGCAGGGGCCGGCGCGGCGACGATGTCGGAGGCAGGGGCGATGATGGCGACGGCGACGAGGAGCAGCGCTGGGGCGTCGGGCACGAACTGACGGTGAAGTTGTGAAATTTTCAAAAGTCCAGCTTATATACCGACAGCATTGGTCCTGCTATGACCCGGGACTAATGCCCCCCTTTTGTCCCGGTTGGTGCCACCAACCGGGACCAAAGGCCTCTTTTCAGCAGCCCAAAGGGCGGGAAGCGGCGGCCTTTGGTTCCGGTTGGTGGCACCAACCGGGACTAAAGGGGGGCATTAGTCCCGGGTCGTAGCACCAACCGGGACTAATGCCCCCCTTTATTCCCGGTTGGTGCCACCAACCGGGGCCAAAGGCCTGTGCTGCCCCGAACCCAAATATTTAGTCCCACCTCGCTAGTTGAGAGGGAGGCTCACCTGTTTATAAGGTGCGGTGCGCCTTCCCTCTCGAGCTCCTCTCTAAAGCAGGCTTTCGGGCCTAACACTGCAATCTGTGCCTGTGGGCCTACTGGGCCTCCCGCGGGCCTGAATCCTAGCCCATGGTAGGGTTTCTAGTCGTATTCAGGCCGTGGGGCCTAGTAGGTGGCACTTTTTTTTTTGTTTCTATTTAGAACTAAATACTTATAGTTTTGTAGTGATTTCTTTTTTATGTTAGGTCACAAAAATTATAAACTTTCTGTTAGTGCCATTAGTTTTAAAATTTGAATAGTTTAAATTTGATTTTTTTTTAAATTTGTGTGAATCACTAGTTTATGAATAACTTTACTATAAAAATTGGTTTTTGAGTCAATCTTTTTCCTGCTATTTAATATTACTGTGTTTTATCATTATACTCAATTTGGTAATTTTTGTTAGTCATAACAAATATTATAGGGGTGAGCCCTATTTTTTTCCAGTTTTTTTGTTTTGTTTTCTGCATTATTTATTTCCTTTTGTTTTTTGCTTTATTTTTTAATTCTTTTTGCTTTTAGTTTTAGAAAAATTATAAACTTTCTGTTAGTGCCATTAGTTTTCAAATTTGAAAACACTTTTTTTAGTTTTTTTTGTTTTCTTTGTAGCTTTATTTATTTTATTTTGTTTCTACTTACACCAAAATACTTATTGTTTTTATTTTTATTTTTTTCCAGTTTTTTTGTTTTGTTTTCTGTATCATTTATTTTCTTTTTTTTGCTTTATTTTTTAATTCTTTTTGCTTTTAGGTCAGCAAAATTATAAACTTTCTGTTAGTGCCATTAGTTTTAGAAAAAATATAAACTTTCTGTTAGTGCCATTAGTTTTCAAATTTGAACAGTTAAAATTTGAACATAGATGCACCTATAGAGAAAATTCGACCTAAATTCATAGTTTTCAAATGAACTCTGAAAAAGTTGGCATAGCATACTCGTCTATTACAAATTTGGCATGGTATCATCATAATAGTTGCGGGAGAAAGTCTTCACTTTTTCTTCGCTTGTGTTATTTGCTTATTGCGCCGTAACCATGGATAATCTTCATTGTTTATCAGGATGCTTGGGTCAGCCTTGACATTGATGGGAGGAATTTCATGAAACTTTTCATAATCTTCAGACATGTCTATCTTGCCGTCCACTCCCAGGATGTCCCTTTTTCCTGAAAGAACTATGTGGCGCTTTGGGTCATCGTATGATGTATTCGCTTCCTTATCTTTTCTTTTTCTCGGTTTGGTAGACATGTCCTTCATATAGATAACCTGTGCCACATCATTGGCTAGGACGAACGGTTCGTCGGTGTACCCAAGATTTTTCAGATCCACTGTTGTCATTCCGTACTGTGGATCTACCTGTACCCCGCCGCCTAACAGATTGACCCATTTGCACTTAAACAAAGGGACCTTAAAATCAGGTTCGTAGTCAAGTTCCCATATGTCCACTATGTAACCATAATATGTATCCTTTCGCTCTCGGTTGCTGCATCAAAGCGGACACCGCTGTTTTGGTTGGTGCTCTTTTGATCTTGGGCGATCGTGTAAAATGTATTCCCATTTATCTCGCATCCTTTGTAAGTCAATACAGTCAAAGATGGTCCCCTGGACAACAAGTACAACTCATCACAAACAGTGTTGTCACCTCTGAGACGTGTTTCCAACCAACTGCTAAAAGTCCTGATGTGTTCACATGTAATCCAGTCGTCGCACTGCTCTGGGTGTTTGGAGCGCAGACTATTCTTGTGTTCATCGACATACGGGGTCACCAAGGTAGAGTTCTGTAGAACTATGTAGTGTGCTTGAGACCAAGAATATCCGTCCCTGCATATTATTGAGTCTCTTCCAAGAGTGCCTTTTCTAGTCAGTCTCCCCTCATACCGCGATTTAGGGAGACCTATCTTGTTAAGGCCAGGAATGAAGTCAACACAAAACCCGATAACATCCTCTGTTTGATGGCCCATGGAGATGCTTCCTTCTGGCCTAGCGCGATTACGTTCATATTTCTTTAGGACTCCCATGAACCTCTCAAAGGGGAACATATTGTGTAGAAATACGGGCCCCAGGATGACAATCTCGTCGACTAGATGAACTAGGACGTGCGTCATGATATTGAAGAAGGATGGTGGGAACACCAGCTCGAAACTGACAAGACATTGCGCCACATCACTCCTTAGCCTTGGTACGATTTCTGGATCGATCACCTTTTGAGAGATTGCATTGAGGAATGCACATAGCTTCACAATGGCTAATCGGACGTTTTCCGGTAGAAGCCCCCTCAATGCAACCGGAAGCAGTTGCGTCATAATCACGTGGCAGTCATGAGAGTTTAGGTTCTGAAACTTTTTCTCTGGCATATTTATTATTCCCTTTATATTCGACGAGAAGCCAGCCGTGACCTTCATACTGAGCAGGCATTGAAAGAAGATTTCTTTCTCTTCTTTCGTAAGAGCGTAGCTGGCAGGACCTTTATACTGCTTCGGAGGCATGCCGTCTTTTTCGTGCAAACGTTGCAGCTCCTCCCGTGCCTCAGGTGTATCTTTTGTCTTCCCATACACGCCCAAGAAGCCTAGCAGGTTCACGCAAAGGTTCTTCGTCACGTGCATCACGTCGATTGAGGAGCGGACCTCTAGGTCTTTCCAGTAGGGTAGGTCCCAAAATATAGATTTCTTCTTCCACATGGGTGCGTGTCCCTCAGCGTCATTCGGAACAGCTAGTCCACCGGGACCCTTTCCAAAGATTACGTAGTGTAAATCATTGACCATAGCAAGCACGTGATCACCGGTGCGCATGGCGGGCTTCTCCCGGTGATCTGCCTCGCCTTTGAAATGCTTGCCTTTCTTTCGACATTGATGGTTGGTCGGAAGAAATCGACGATGGCCCAGGTACACATTCTTCCTGCATTTGTCCAGGTATATACTTTCAGTGTCATCTAAACAGTGCATGCATGCGTGGTATCCTTTGTTTGTCTGTCCTGAAAGGTTACTGAGAGCGGGCCAATCGTTGATGGTCACGAACAGCAACGCCTTAAGGTTAAATACCTCATGTCTGTGCTCATCCCACGTACATACACCATTTTCATTCCACAGCTATAAAAGTTCTTCAACTAATGGCATCATTCCACAGCTGTACACATCAATGTCGTTGCCGGGTTGCTTAGGGCCTTGGATGAGCACTGGCATCATAATGAACTTCCGCTTCATGCACATCCAAGGAGGAAGGTTATACATACATAGAGTCACGGGCCAGGTGCTGTGATTGCTGATTTGCTCCCCGAAACGATTAATGCCATCCGCGCTTAAAGCAAACCATACATTCCTTGGGTCCTTTGCAAACTCATCCCAGTACTTTCTCTCGATTTTTCTCCACTGCGACCCGTCAGCGGGTGCTCTCAACTTCCCATCTTTCTTTCGGTTCTCACTATGTCATCGCATCAACTTGGCATGCTCTTCGTTTTTGAACGGACATTTCAACCGTGGTATTATAGGAGCATACCACATCACCTTCGCAGGAACTCTCTTCCTGGGCGGCTCGCCGTCAACATCACCAGGGTCATCTCGTCTGATCTTATACCGCAATGCACCGCATACCGGGCATGCGTTCAGATCCTTGTATGCACCGCGGTAGAGGATGCAGTCATTAGGGCATACATGTATCTTCTCCACCTCCAATCCTAGAGGGCATACGACCTTCTTTGCTACGTATGTACTGTCGAGCAATTCGTTATCCTTTGGAAGCTTCTTCTTCAATATTTTCAGTAGCTTCTCAAATCCTTTGTCAGCCACAGCATTCTCTGCCTTCCACTGCAGCAATTCCAGTATGGTACCGAGCTTTGTGTTGCCATCTTCGCAATTGGGGTATAACCCTTTATTGTGATCCTCTAACATGCGATCGAACTTCAGCTTCTCCTTTTGACTAATGCATTGCGTCCTTGCATCGACAATGACCTGGCAGAGATCATCATCATCGGGCACATCGTCTGGTTCCTCTTGATCTTCAGCAGCTTCACCCATGGCAGTATCATTGGGCACATCGTCTGTTTCCTCTTGATCTTCACCAGCTCCTCCCGTTGCAGCATCACCGTATTCAGGGGGCACATAGTTGTCATCGTACTCTTCTTCTTCGCCGTCTTCCATCATAACCCCTATTTCTCCGTGCCTCGCCCAAACATTATAGTGTGGCATGAAACCCTTGTAAAGCAGGTGGGAGTGAAGGATTTTCCGGTTAGAGTAAGACCTCGTATTCCCACATTCAGTGCATGGACAACACATAAAACCATTCTGCTTGTTTTCCTTGGCCGCATCGAGAAACTCATGCACGCCCTTAATGTACTTGCGGGTGTGTCTGTCACCGTACTTCCATTGTCGGTTCATCTGCGTGCATTATATATAATTAAGTGTCCAAATTAATAGAAGTTCATCATCACATTAAAACCAAAGTGCATACATAGTTCTCATCTAACAAGATATAGCTCTCCAGAGCATATAATTAATTAAACCATGCATTGAAACTATGTAAAACATTTCAATGCGAAAACAAATGCGATCATAATCGCAATCAAGGTAACAATTGATCCAACGGCATAATGATACCAAGCCTCGGTATGAATGGCATATTTTCTAATCTTTCTAATCTTCAAGCGCATTGCATCCATCTTGATCTTGTGATCATCGACGACATCCGCAACATGCAACTCCAATATCATCTTCTCCTCCTCAATTTTTTTATTTTTTCCTTCAACAAATTGTTTTCTTCTTCAACTAAATTTAACCTCTCGACAATAGGGTCGGTTGGCATTTCCGATTCACATACATCCTAGATAAATAAAATCTATGTCACGTTGGTCGGCATAATTTTCATAAACAATAAATGAACCAATAGTTATAAAGATAATATACATACCACATTCGAATCATAGACAGGACGAGGGCCGACGGGGGCGGATACCAAAACCATCGCACTATATAAGATGCAATAATAAATGTAAGAAAATGATACAAGTATCTATCTAAACATACAAGTAAGAATATTTTTCCTTTCAGAAAGAAGATAAGAACAGCAGGCTCACCACGGTGGTGTCGGTGATGAGATCGGCGCGGGTGATCGACGGCGGTGAAGATGGGGACGGGGCATGATGGACCGCTAAATCTAGACAAATCTCGAGGAAAATGGAGCTTGGAGGTCGAGCTTCGAGAGGAGAAAGCTTAAGTAGTGTGGCTCGGGCATTCCATCGAACACCTCATGTGCATAGGAGGTGAGCTAGAGCACCACAAAGCCCTCTCCCCCTCGGCCAGAAAAAACAGAGCACTGTGCTTTGCTCTTGCGCGAGGGGGTATATATAGGCACCTCATTGGTCCCGGTTGGTGACATGAGCCGGGACTAAAGGGGAGCCTTTGGTCCCGGTTGAAGCCACCAACCGGGACCAATAGTGGTGGGCCAGGAGCGAGGCCCATTGGTCTCGGTTCATCCCACCAATCGGGACCAAAAGGTCCAGATGAACCGGGACCAATGGCCCACGTGGCCCGGCCGGCCCCCTGGGCTCATGAACCGGGACCAATGCCCACATTGGTCCCGGTTCTAGACTGAACTGGGACTAGTGGGCTGACCCGGCCTGGACCAAAGCCCTGTTTTCTACTAGTGATAAAATGTGCCTCATGTGCTGCACCGTTTTGCACAGTTTCTTCATCATTTTCTTCAGAATTTTCACCTGCATCACCAGAGGACTCATGCACACGAGGATGAGGGTTAGCCAACAGTGGTGCATTGCAATTATTTTCCCCATGATCACCATTGATAAGATGTGAGGGCAGAAGTAGGATTTCTTGACGAAGAAGTGCTCCGGCGTTTGGGTGAAGATCACGAAAGGGAAAACGAGTTTCATCGAAGACGGCGTCACGAGATATGTAGACGCGACCAGTGGACACATCAAGGCATTTTACACCTTTGTGTTGGGGACTATACCCAATAAACACGCACTGTTTGGACCTGAACATGAGCTTACGGGTATTGTAAGGCCGTAGATTTGGCCAACACGCACATCCAAAGACACGAAGGGAGTTGTACTCCGGTTTAGTGTGAAAGAGTTTTTCAAGGGGAGTTTCAAAGTTAAGAACTCGACTAGGCAACATGTTTATGAGATGCACAGCAGTAAGAAAGGCCTCATCCCAGAATTTAAGAGGCATAGATGCACATGCAAGAAGGGTTAGCCCTACTTCAACAATGTGGCGGTGCTTGCGTTCAGTCGACCCATTTTGTTGGTGGGCATGTGGGCAAGAGACTTGGTGAGATACGCCAAGTGTTTGGAAGAAGGAGTTGAGTTTTTCGTACTCCCCTCCCCAATCTGATTGAACTGCAATTATTTTACTATCAAACTTGCGTTCAACTAGGGCTTGGAAGTTTTGAAAAACTTGGAAAACGTCGGATCTTTTCTTAAGAAGATAGATTCACGAATATTTGCTATAGTCATCGATGAAACTGACGTAATAAGTATGTCTACCAATAGAGGAAGGGGCCGGACCCCACACATCAGAAAAGACAAGTTGCAATGGTTTGGTAGAGATACTTGTAGAAATTGGATAAGGTAATTGATGGCTTTTAGCCTTTTGACATGAATCACAAATTGTTTCATTGTCACGCTCTTCATATGAGAGCTTATTTTTCCTAAGTAATTTCTCAACTAAGAAAAAAGATGCATGCCCTAAACGATCATGCCACCGAGATGATGAAAGCTTGATAGCACCAAAAGCTTGTTTATTCTGCCTCCTAAGCTCCGGAATCAACGGACAGAGCCCTCGAACACATCTACCTCAATATAGGATTTTCCTCGTGGCCTGATCCTTGATAAAAAAGAAGAACGGGTGAACTTCAATAAAGACATGATTATCAAGGGCTATACGATGAACAAAAAGTAGGTTCATGGAGGCTTTAGGTACATGCAAGATATTTCGAAGATGAATTTTTCGGTGAGGGGTTTTAACAATTGAATGACCAACGTGACAGATCCTCATACCTTCTCCGTTTGCAGCGTGAATCTGGTCGGATCCGCGATACTTCTCCCTCATGGTGACTTTCTCAAGCTCACTCGTGATGTGGTTTGTAGCACCACTATCCATGTACCAGTTTGTGTCAATGCCGTACGAGCCCTCAGCGCCGCCGGCTACCTTTTCATCTTGGGAGGAGTCTTCATCTTCCTCAAACCGGTACCAGCAGTCCTTTGCTGAGTGACCCAGTTTGCCCCAGATCTGACACTTGACAGCATCCGGGCGTGATTTGGTGTTGTTGCCGGTGCGGCGACCCTTGGTGTTGTTGTAGGAGGGCCGCCCGCCGTTGTTGCTGCCGCTGGTGTTGTGGCCGCCGCGCGAGTTGGTGTTGGCGGCGTTCTTTCCTCTGCGTGGCGGCCCGCGGTAGCGAGAGGATCCACCACCCCCGCGACCACGTGATGCGCCGTTTGCAGAGGACTTGAAGCCGGTGCCCGTGTCCTGGTAGAGCGCCACCTCTGGTCAAAATTGCTCATCTGAGCAAAGAGCTCATCAAGCGTGACAGGGATGGTGTGCGAGCATCGAGCGCCGAGACCAGCGGTTGATACTCCATGTCGAGGCCGGCGAGGATGTGCGAGATCAGCTGATCATCGTCCAGCGGCTTCCCTGCCGCCGCGAGCTCGTCTGCCAGCGATCGCATCTATGCGAAGTACGTCGCAATAGACTGCTGCCCCTTCTGTGCATTAGCAAGAGCTATGCGTATGTTGTTGATGCGGGACAGAGAGGTCGAGGAGAACATGCTGGCCAGCGCTGTCCAGAGATCATGCGCGTGGACAATGGAGGTGACCTGCACAAGTACTTCCTTCGACAAATTATTCAACAGATAGCCCAATACCTGTTGATCCTCCCTGACCCAGATAGGATGCAGGGTTTTGGTGACGTCTCTTCCTTCCCGTCTGCTGCCTTGGTGGTGACAGTCTGCGCGGGCTCCTTCATGGTTCCATCGACATAGCCGAAGAACCCCACACCTCGGAGCTGTGGCGTGATCTGCGTCCGCCAGAGCACATAGTTTGTGCGGGTAAGCTTCTCGGTGATCTGACCGCTAAGGCTGGTCTGGGAGAGGCTTGAGGAGGAGGAGGACATGGCGGCGTGGTGGTTGATGTGGTCTAGATGAGATGGAAAAGGATTGCTCTGTATACCATGTGGAAACTGCGAGAACGTCTTGCCCTACCGAGGGCGACGGTTTCGTGTTAAATAGCCAGGAGCTGATCCCTGGGATATGCGTACATGATGGTTGAGATTACAAACGTAAGATACAAGAAAAGGAGGTTCGGTTATAGAGATAAGATCAACATAAGATCAACTCAAACAACCTATCTATACCCTACGCAACTAACTCTGTCTAGCCTTGGGCTTCAAGTATACGCATATATGCATATGTTTAACAGACCTGATATGCAAATTATGAAATTAGTTTGCCAATATGATGCTCATAACACTTGATTAGGCTCAGGATACCTGCTGCATATGAGGAAGTCTCTAGGAAGAAAACCTGCATCTGATTACTTATTAGGCTCAGGATGCTCATAATACTTGATTAGCGTTTAGATCACTAAAACAATCTTATATTTGTTTACAGAGGGAGTATGTGAATTAAACTGTATCTATAATAGCAATTTTGTGATGATCGAGGCCAGGCCAGGTGTATTACCTCGAATGACTTCCCTGATGTCTTCCCCACTGTAGTGACTTCCCTGATCTCTTTCCCACTGTAATCACTTTCCAAATACACGACTTCTTAAAAATAATCTAAATTTTAGATTTGCATCTATTGTAGTACAATGTCATCCAATTTGAAAGCATATTTTTAAATCTACGAATTTGTTGTTCTTTAGACAAGGTACCAAATGATAAACACTCCAGCCTTCTAGACACGGATATACACCAATGGAAAAGCATTGTCATATATAGAAGAAATTATTTTGCCCATTGCTTTTGAAGGTTCTAACCTTCAATATTGCACAACATGAACACAATATATGCTTCAATTTTGAAAGTTTCAGCAAACCAAATGCACTCTTTAAGTCGTAAGCATTTATACTTGTGGATCCTCTTGGTAGCCTATGGGAGACAAGCATACAGAAGACCTTCTATAACAGTCTGAGTCTGTACCAAGAGGCCGATGATAACTACAGATAATATCATCGACACAAAGTGAACCACAATTTGAGGTCGACCTTAAGAGTAAGCTACCATAAGTTAGAAGATTCGAAAAATAAGTCACTACAAGAATTACATTTCTTCAGAAACGTATTCAGTTGGAAGAGACACTATGTGGCATTGCATCAAACAGTTGGTGGGCACGATCACTGACACGAAAGTATCCCCAAATCTGTATGTAAACGTGCCCTCGGCATGGTCAGAGATGGAGAAGGGGGAGTCAGCGTCCACCGTGTTCAGGGGAGGGATATGTGGAGGGGGCGAGGTGCATATATAGGCTGCGCCGTAAGGGACCCTTCAGGAAAGGATCCTGCACGACGGGGCGCTGGGGGTCTAGCCAAACGAGGTACGCACTGGGAAAGGTACCGGCGGAAAGTTGGAATGGTGGTCAGGGGAGCGGTGTCGCCGTGCCGGAGACAGGCCAAGGGAAGTGACCGGAGGGCCAACGATGTGTGTCGTTGTCACGTAGAGTGAAACGGCCATACTCCTGCACCAGATTCACCCACGAGGTCACGACACATGAGCTGTTGGATGGAAATGAGAGGGACAGGATGCATGTACAAGGTGGGGCTGCTGGTATATTTGCAAGAAGGATATCTAAAAAAGGAAGAAAAAAAGGAAGAAAAAAAACTAGACCAATAGGGAGAGAGGCCCCTATGGCCTTTTAATTAAGAAGATGGAGAATGTGAGACAATAAAGTTCCAGACGAGGCTCGAACCCGCGTCGGCTGTGAGACACCACTGCGCTCTGGCCCCTGGGAAAGACGCAGCGGGCATGAAGATCATATCACCCCCACGCAAGGCATAACAGTTTTTTTTTGAGCATCAGTACAGACACAAGCGCTCATATACACGCGCATACACTCACCCCTATGAACACACACGCACACCCTATTCCTATGAGCACCTCCGAAAGACTGAGCCGGCATATCATCTTGAGATTTAGCTGATTGTACTAGTTCGCGAGCCAATTCATGATCACTAATTGCTGTCATAATCCCTGAATTTAAGGGATGTATTCCTGTAGCCGTTTGAGAGAGTTAAGAGCTGGTCTCGTCCGATCTAATTTTGAGTCGAGAACTGGGCTAACTGTCTGTTGTAGTCACCCCCACCCTCTCGCCGTGAATAACATTTCAAAATTCGCATAGATATGCCGGAGAGATACTCAATCTCCTCCCGCAGTTTGTAATAATGATGTATTCTGTGAGTTTCATTTTTGATGGAAATGGAACTGGGGTGGGATGCCCTTTTCTTCTAAAAAAAATCACGTAGATGCATGGAAACAACTTTGCATACAGAGTTTTAAAGTGTTAAACATGAATTTGGAAACTGTTTAATATGTATAGAGAAAATGTTTATCATGTATATAAAAAATGTATACAAACAAATGTGTATGAACCAAGTTGATCATGTATAAAAAATATTAATCAAGTTTTTGAAAAATCTTAAATGTGTATAACATATATTGACAATGTATTAAAAAATCATGAAAAATTTGATCATGTATATAAAAATGTTAATGGAGCATTTGAAAAAATATTGAACAAGTATTTGAAAAATCTTAATCAATCATTTGAAAAACTGTTAAACAAGTATTTGAAAATTGTTAATCAAGCATTTGGAAAATGTTAAATATGTATAAAAAAATTGTTGACCATGTATTAAAAAATGATGAATTTTTATCACATATATAAAAATGTTAATAAAGCATTGGAAAAAATGTTTAACTATTAGTTGAAAAATACTAATCAAGTTTTTGAAAGATGTTAACCGTGTATAAAAAATATTCACCATGTATTAAAAAAAGATGAATTTTTTTTATCATATATATAAAAATGTTATTGAAGCATTTGAAAAAATCTTGAACAAGTATTTGAAAAATGTTAATCAATCAGTTTTGAAAAATGTTGAACAAATATTAATAAAACCAAATTAATCATTTGAAAAAACTGTTGCACAAGTGTTTGAAAAATGTTAATCAAGCTAGTTGGTGTAGTGCTGAATTGGCAGGACACCACAGAACCTACAGAGGGAACAGATAAATAGTGCAGATCGCCGTCATCATTGTGGCACCGCACACGAAGCCGACTATTTGATCAAGCATACGTGTGCTAATTTATGTGTGAGTTGGCGAAACTTCTATCGCAGACAAAGATAGCGTGTTCACAAAATGAAAGAGGTGCACGGACAGTGCCAAAATCACCGGGGTGACTTCTCCATAGCAAGACACGAACTACTGTAATAATTAACGTGTTTAATGCATTATGCATGCGAATAGGCATCCAGAGAAGGACCTCTAGACCTGATGCCTTTGGTTACCCATTGGTTCTTGGCTCCTTCTTCTCATTCAGTAATTCTTGATGTTCTTGCCTCTGACATGATATGATGCCAAAGTAGACTTGCTTGTGTCTCCTACTGAATTGATACCTTAGTTCTTAACTGAGGAAAATACTTATATCTACTTTTTATCTCTTTATTTATTTATACAAAGCCACTATGGAATGTACATTTTGCATTAATACAGGCCATCAACAGTAATCGAGGAAAGAATTAATGAAATTTTCTCGTACTATCAACCTGTTTAATACTTATATGCATGCAGTCATAATAACACTAGCTCTCCACTCAGTTTCCTTGCATGCATGTTGCATATTAATCTCTACTCCTAATGGACGAGTTGGTTGAATAGTCCCACCATTTTCGTCTGTTTTTTTTCTTCTGGTTTTTTTTTGCCTGGTTTTTTTCCGTCTCCCCTTCCACCCCTTTTCTATGGGTTTACTTTCCTCTACACAGTTTCCTTATAAACCAACACTTTCCTAACGTATAAAAGATCACAGGTCTAACTTTCCTAATTTACCTAAATCAATCAATTCCTCCCATCAATGCAATTTGCTTTAGTAGGAAATAAAATAACGAATTGGAAAGAAACAAATAACAGAATTTAAGGGAAAAAATCCCCCCTCCCGGAATCTCTCCCTCCTCCATGAGCAACTGCCCTGGCCATAGTGCGTCGGTTGCCTCCCTCCCCCCAGGCATCGACCACCTCCCTTCCCGCATAGCCGGTCGCCTCCCTCCACCAGTTGCCGGCCTCCTGCTTGCCCTGCGCTGGCCACCAACATCCCTGCCGTTGTCCAAGGCCTTCCACCATGCGACGGCCGCATCTGTGCTGCCGCCGCCTCCATCTCTCTCTCTCTCCGCCGCACGCCACCGCCTCCATCCTCTCACTCCACCGCACGTCGCCTGCTGGATCTCATTGTCGAGCACATCGGCCACCTAGGCCACCAACCTCGCAATTGGCCATCTCGACCACCATGATCTGCACCGACCACGCCCGGACCCCTACTCTGTGCCATCTACGGCCTCAGACGACGAGGCGCCCCTCCGTTGCATCTATGTATGTTCACCATTGGGTCTACTTTCTTTGTTCCCATCTAATCACACAGCGTGACCACGAAAACATGACGACATGGCATCGGCGAGGGTGGAGAGGAGGCAGAACATGGAGGCCCTTCCTCTCAATGGCAGCGAGGAACGTAGAAGGAGTGGAGGCGCGCCATGTGGACAAGAAGCCGTCGTGACATCCGGTATGTTTGCTTAAGTGCGCCTTTTCTTTTAACATCTATCCCATGGTGTGTGGTTTCAATTGCTTAAACTCCACCGTGACATAGGCTGTGAAGGTGCCCTAGAGAGGGATAATGGATATGAAGGACGTTCATATGAATATTGAAGCAATTCTGACTGAGAGGGTTGGTGAGCCTGCTAAGAAGATATATACTACTAGGAGCTGCAATGGCCTAATTGTCACGGGTCATAGACTGGTGTCAAGATGCTATTGACAAGATTTTGATTTGCATCAAACAGTTTCAGGTTTTTTCTTTAATTTCAATCATGATGTTCATGATGTGCGCTTATAATCGGGTTTAAATATCTGGTGTACATACTATTGTTTCTCCTGTGTCATTTGTTCACATTTGTTCACACGGACATTACAGATTCATCTACACATGAATTTGTGTTAGATCAATTGACATTTTTAAATTATTTTGGCCTGGTATACCACTTCAACATTTGTGAATTTATTTGAAAAGCCTAAAATATTCATTGTTATTTCTCCAGTAAGATATCCGCCTTTGTAAATTCTGCCCTATTCCTTTTCCTTCTTTCAGGAAAATGGAAGGAATGATGAAGAACTGAAACATAGTGACACTGGGATTTTTTATGGGAACAAGACCGAATAATTTGACATTAACATAATTTTAGTACTAATTCAGGTGTCCCTGATTTTATGTGTTCCGGAATGCATTGGCGGCAGTTTGCATATTCTTGCAGGTACATTTTCTATTAGCTTTAGTGAGGATCAATTATTTCTGTGTACCACTATAAAGATGGTGGAGAAGAGGCCATTACAGAGGGGAACAAAGCCAGATGCATTATCTACTGGGGGCAATGAAGCTGCTCAGACCTACATTAGTGTTGAATAACGCGGGGAGCTGGAGAAACATGACAATGGTGCTGCTTAATCTTCTTGTTATGCAGGTGAGTTACAAAAATCAAACATGTCAACGCTGTTGTGTTTGGACTAACCTTTTTAGTCTAGAATCTTGATCTAAATCACCATGGTTATTTCTGATCCAAGGACATAAAACTGCTCTAATATCTGTTTTGCTAATTGTGCTTTTATATTGTAAAACAACAGATGGGAAACAAAAGGAGAATACGTATATTTGGGCTTCCCCATAGTTGCCGTTTGTTCTTTGATTGTTTAGATCCTCCATAGAATTTCAGGAACCCCTATTAATGTGTTCACAATAATTATATATCTTTTTTTGCGGGGTAATTCTATATCTATTTATTAGAAGTCACAAGTAAAATATGAAGAAGAGCATGTAAAAAGACAGTATGTTTTTAACAGCTTTTCTTTTACCTCATATGTGCTTTTGGAAGTTCAGGATGAGCTTCTCTCAGTACTTCGCTGATGATGAAGCAGATATCAGGGCACTTCATTTTGCCGTTGTCTGATTTGGCTTGCAGTTTCTACCAATGATGTGGGGCTTAGGCTTTGGATAGTGCACTCTTTTATGTTGACCATCTCGTCTTTACGGAAAGTAAGCAGTTTGATATACTCCTGGCCTTTACTTATTTTACAATGAAAATTCTCATGTATGCATGTTTACATATATTTTGTCTAAGAGATTATTTTAGCCGGTCCTCGTAGCAAATTTTTTCCAGTGAGTGGCCTTATATACCAAAGGGGAAAATAAAATTTAGTACTCCCTCCGGTCCTTTTTGGTTCGTATATAAGATTTGACTGAAGTCAAGCCTCGTAAAGTTTGACTAACTTTGTAGAAAAAAGTGCCAACATTCATAATCTGAAATCAATACCACTAGATGTGTCATGACTTAAAGTTTCATATTATATAACTTTAGCATGGCAGATGTTGATATTTTTTCATATAAATACGGTCAAACTTTGTGAAGTTTGATTTCAGAGAATTCTAATATGCAGAGTAAAAAGGACCGGAGGGAGTAGCAAACTAATCAAACTCAAGTCTTACATCAAGGTATTAATCCCATGTGCTGCATCTCGTGTTAGTATAGTTGAAGCACCACATGTCACATATTGATGATTTACAGGTCTCATTTGTCGCCTCTAAGAAAATTCTGAGATACTATCGAATTTCTTGTGGTTTGTGGTAATTCGGAAAAAGCAAGTTATCCTTTTTCTGTATTTACTGTATATCTACTATGGGATCTTGTTGCTTGCACGTTTGCTTTTAGGATTTGCGAAGATGTGCATGTTGTATCGAAAACATTAGTTGACGAGTGTTTCTAAAGGGCACTTCGGCGCAGGAGTTCAGAATTTGCCAGCGACCGTACTCGGGCGCGACGCTGCCCATGATGCCACATTACGAGCTTTACAAGTAGGTGCCTGCTCCACGGCACTATGACTGCTAAGCCGATGGCCTCATCGCGATAGTGCACCATTGCGGGTGGTGGCGACAGGACCACGAGGATCAGGAGGGTGCCTTCTACCGGGAGTTGCAGTTGCCCGACTGCCTCAGCCATGGGTACATCGCCAGGCTCCGATGATTCTTGAGGAGGACGCGACAGGTTCACCCACCACTCTTGTCTAACTTCCCTGATTTTGTTTCTCCTGATGAATTTTTATTATCTTTATGTGTTCGGGGTTCCTGATGTTTAATCTGATGGATAACATGAGCCTGAAGGAATGCCTTCATGGTAGTAATGAACACCTCAGATGATATATTCTTCTGTTTTTCAGCTAAGCTATCACACTGATCATGCATCCAAAGCTTGATGATCATGCATACAGGAAGAGCAGAGAAGAACAAAAAAGCTGAAATGATTATCCGCGAAATGCTAGGCCCGAAGCTTGATGATCTTGACGTTAAGTGCTCATAATTGATTGAGTTGTTCGTTTAGTGAGTTGTCTTGCTACATAAACTTCATGAGATGATCTCGCCGTTGTGATGGATGTCATATATTTTATGTTTACCTGTGAAATGTTATTAATGGTTTGGCAGATTGGGTGAGTAATACATAAGTGCTACGTTGAATTAACATATGTTTGGAATGAAATTTCATATAATTCTGATTATTTAAGCATGAAAGCTCTGATGTGTCATATTTTGTTATATTCTTTTTTTCTTAAATGTTTCCTCCCATGATTATATATGAAATGCTAACTGTTGTTGCTTTCATGCCTACATTGTTTGGCTAGGATTTTTCCCACTTGGAAGATCTGAATATTAGGAACTCAAGGGTAGATCTTACAATTGACTAGATTCAGGATTGTTGATCATGTCCTTATCCCTTAATGCCCTCATATGGTTGATCATCATCATGTGCTTCCTAACAG
This sequence comes from Triticum monococcum, assembly GCA_034509565.1. Taxonomy (NCBI): domain Eukaryota; kingdom Viridiplantae; phylum Streptophyta; class Magnoliopsida; order Poales; family Poaceae; genus Triticum; species Triticum monococcum. Next base: position 776,184,505 of record CM067843.1, on the reverse strand, counting down.
TGAGCTAGAAATGAAGCTGAACGTCACTGCATTGCAAGTTGGGTGTTTCCATTTGTCAAATGTCGTCGGGTTTGTATTTGTTGAGGGGTAGTTGATGGAAGGGAGAGTAGGAAGAGAAACATGTGACCGACAATCTGTGAAATGCTATTAGGAATGCCCAGTATCCTTAGTTCCTTGCAATTTGCAAAAGCTTCCCAAGGCCTTCGAGCATCTACAACCACAATACCCATAAGGCGGCCCCTAAATGCCCGCGAATGCACCCCCAATACCCACAAGTCGGCCCCAAATGCCCGCGGACGCAGCCACAATACCCAAGAGCTGCCCCCAATGCCCGGGCGCGTCCGTGGGCAGTGACTAGACACCGCACCAAAACCGTCCTCCACACAACCATGAAACTCAAACTTCATACCTAAAATTCATCATACACATGCAAATAAAAACCTACGTGCTACTACGTACATAGGTAAAGCATAACCACCTCTGCCTCTGCCTCCACAACCAGTTCGGCGAAGTCGCCGCTTGATCATGCTAGATGAATTGCTGGTAGGCCTCGTCATGAATGGATGCGAGGATGGCGGTCTGCTCCGCTCTTCTCATCGCTTGGGCGGCCTCATACTCTACGTATGCCATGGCAAAGCCCACTTCTCCGACTCCGCCGCCTCCTCCTCCATGGGCTCCAGATCGTCCTCCACCCGCTCCTCATACTCCGACGGCACCGGCAAATTCGGAGGATGGTCGGCAACAAAACAAGCAACCTGTCTCGCCTGGATCTTCTCCAGAAGCTGTACCCGGTGCTCCGACGTTAGCATGGCATTGGTGGTGATCCATCGCCTCGGCATCGCTAGAGGTAGACGGAAGAGGAAGTGTCGATGATGGAGAGGAGAAAGGGGAAGAAATGGGTGGGATAGGGTTCTGATGTCGCCGTCCGGCTGAAATAGTTGGCTTCCTCCCTTGGGCAGCAGGCCGGAGCAGCGCCACGCGGCGAGGAGCAGAGGAGGCGTCCGTTGGACCAGCAGTCTCTTCGCTTCCCAGCGTGGGCCCTATCTGTTAGTCCGATGTGCTGGGTGTGCCCGGGTGCGTCCAGGCCTCCCCATATCCGCCCCAGATTTGGGCCGGATATGGGGAGTGTCGATTAGTCAGGGCGTTTGGGCCGGCTATGGGGAAGCCGGTTGGGTTGCGTTTTTGCGTCCGGTCACTGGCCAGGCAACCCGTCTCGGTGTTTTGGGCGGGTATTGGGGTATCGGGTTATAGATGCTCTTAGGCAGAACAAAACACATGTTGAAATATGGGGTGGGCTTTAAGCCCATCTAACAATTTCAAAAAAATCACCAAGGGCCCATGTAAGATACCATGACAAGGGGAGTGGTCAGGTTTAGTACCACACCAGATTTGGAGAAAGAGTTGAATCTCTTTATAAGGGTTCTTCTCCCACATGCTATTGAAGCTTGAGAAGAGAAATGGTTTCACACCATGCCACGTCTTGTGTCACTCGCGCGCTTTCCAGCCCACGTCTCTTCACCCGACCACGCGTATATATTGGACGTGTCGGCTAACCCTAGCCGCCACGAAGAACAAATCACGTTTGCTCTGCCTCCACACACATGCCCACTGTCGTTCCACTCAGTGTTGCTGCGGCTGGTGATCTCATCCTGTCCACCGGGTGCACAATTGTACGGGAGAGGAGGCCTCCGGAACCCCATCCCTTGAGATCCTGTGCGGATAGGGGCAATTAAGTTTTTGGGGAGCATCTCCTACGCGACTGTTGGCCGCCGTTCGTCCACGTCAACTTCGTCATCTCCATGTCCACCATCCTCGAAGCCGACCGACTCACTGCCGAGAAGGCCGCTGCTGACAAGAAGGCCGCTGAGGAGACCGCGGCTTCTACCTAGCCTACTAGAGGGTATAACATGTTTACTTCGCTCATGTTTATTTCCATGTGTGCAGTACTAGCTACTAGCTATTAGTTGAGATAACATTGGTCTCAAATATTTTAGCTCCATGAATGGCATCATAACGTTTTTAAGAAGCCCGTGGCAACGCACGGGCATTCTACTAGTTATGCCAGTAAACGAAAAGAAAAGCTGGTGTGTAAAGTACGCATTAAATTTTACTTTGGTATCTGTAATTTGAGTTTGTGGCCATGTATATAAAAATGGAGGGAGTATGTAATCGCACATGATGTTAAAATAGTCCTCTTACTCTCTGTCTCATGATGTAGCACTAACAATGACAATCGACAATTAGACATACTGCAGCAGTATATTGCGGCTGTAAACTGCACATGATTTTTTTCCTTTGAGCCCATCGAGCCCTTGCTAGTTACCTGAAATTTGGACATCCGAAAAAGTTTCAATTCATAAAGCACTGCAGCTCTCCGACAGACATTGCGCTAGTAGCAGATATTAGTAATTCACACTTGGTTTAAGTTAAGGCTTCTCCTTAACAAGTAACATGCCTGTTCATCGAGATGTTGGCTGTTGCGTCAGTCGTTGGTTTCCCCACATGTGATCTGGGTGATGGGCCAAATCATACGTGAGGTGCTTTGAGCTGATCACCACACGGCTTGCCAATCAAAGTAACAGTATCATGCTTCATATACGCCACTACATCCCACTGACTGAACTTTAGCAAGCCTACATGCGTGTGGACAATGGACTAGGACACGATCTGTCTTTGTGTATCAACCGGGACAGATAGTTGACAAGTTAGTCCAGTCTCGGATTGGCAGGATACCACACAACCTCTAGAGACAGGAACAGACAAAAAGTGCCCGTCAGTGCTATGAACCCTTCCTTGGTTCCTACCTCCCTCGCCTGACTCACGAGATGAGTTTCATGATGCCACCCATTCCTAGTGCCATTGCTAGCACATGTTTTCTATCTCTGGATTCATCCATACAAGCACTGTCTTCAAGAGGCCGTGTGTTTGAAGATGCCCCCATCACTCCCAGTGCACTGCATACTTATGCGTAACTTCTTTCTGATAGCCATGCATGTTAATTTGCAAGCTTCAGTTTTTGTTTGGCTTTCCACTAATTAACTGAGCAACCCTCTTCTACCTTTTTAATGAATCGATTCCTAAGGTGCTGACCTAAAAGGAGCTCTTTTACGGTACCCCGAAATGATTAGCCACCGTTCATTTTTCTTAATCCAACGGACTGTGCGATCAGGTACTCCAGCAGCAGTCCCACGGAGTACTAACCGGGAAAGAGGTGGAGTGCCTCGGTGACAGGGGTAAAAGGGTAATCACCAGTTGTTATAATTATCTCCTGATCCATTTGCCTCTCGTACAGTCCGTTCGTAGCCTGTCCTCTCGCCCCTCGTCTCCACCCGCGCCTTCTCCAAATCCGGCGAGAGCCACGGCGGACGTATTTGGCGAGGCGCCTCCGCCTTATCCATCTCCGGTGTAGGGCGGCGGACGCCTCCGCCTTCTCCAACTCCGGCGAGAGCCTCTCCGGCGGAGGATGCGGCAGCCACCGCGGCCGTATTTGGTGAGGCGCACGCCTCCTCCTTCTCCACCTCAGGCGCTTTCCTCTCTCTCAACCACGTGGCTGCGCCGACCGGTTGCCGTGCGCCGGAGTTGGCTCCACCCCGCCTTCTCCAATTCCGGCGAGAGCCTCTCCGGCGGCGGATGCGGCAGCCACCGCGGCCGCGGCCGTATTTGGCGAGGCGCACGCCTCCTCCTTCTCCACCTCAGGCGATTTCCTCTCCCTCAACCACGTGGCTGCGCCGACCGGCTGCCATGCACCGGAGTTGGCTCCATCCCTCAACCTCCGCTCGTCGTGCAGCTGCTCCATCTTGTTGCGCCGGAGTTGGCTCCATCCCTCAACCTCCGTTCGTCCAGCAGCTGCTCCATCTAGGGGCGCCGGAGCATGTAGAAAGGGGATTTTTCTGTCAATATGATGGCTTTTTCGTAAGATCACCCAGCCCTTCTCATTATCTTTGGTAATTGCTTTAGCTGTTCTCTGTATTGGTTAAGGATGAAATCAGACAATAGATTATGATGTTGAGTACATGATAGATACCATGTTTTGTCCATTTTTTTGTAGCTCAGTGTCTCTAACAAGTAAGAACTTGCAATGTTTGAAAATATGTTTGCTCCATTATTTAGTACTAGCTCACTGCAAGGCCAGAAAACAATCCTTCATTTCTTGACGTATTGGATATGCGGGTAGCATATTTGGTCAGTGACCAAACATGAGTAGTAATACAAGATACCGTGTTAACGTAAAGAGACCTATGTATACAAATAATTAAGTGGCACACTAAGTGCCGGATAAATAACATCAAATTGTTGCTTACAAACTGAATTATTGAGCAAATTGTTGCACACCAAGTGTCGGGTAAATAACATCAAATTATTGCTTACAAACCAAATTATTAAGCAAATGGGAAAACGTTTGATTTAAGACAAATGTCTATGCGAAAGCCATATCTATTGTGTAGTTCTAGTGCTGGTGCTCGTCCTGGACCTCTTTCTTTTTTTCGTAGAAACTTCATCCTCAGGAATTGCCTTTGTCTGGTCTGGCTGCTGGTTTTTCCGGAGTAAATTTCTGTCACTGTTGAGTATGTCATGTGCAAGTTGTCTCCTGTACATATCTATATCTTTCTGCATACAAATGGTGAACAGTTAAAGATAATCCTGGGATGTACGCCATCTGTATCTAAAGTAATTCCTTAACCAAGGAAGTAATGTACAGTGCACCCATGAAATAGTCTAAATATGCGCACCTTTGAAAATGTTTTGGATAGTTTGGATCCCGTCCAAAGCATTATTTACTTGAGAAGGTAGAGTCCACAAGAGCTCCTGCAAATATGAATTAGGATTGAATTGCCTTGGTCGAGTTTACAAATTAAGAACATAGTGATGAACGTGTGTACCCGTCTTTCTGGGTTGGCAGCCCTTTGATTGTCTTCTTGTCCCACGTGGCCACGTTGAAGTCTGGCCAGTTTGTTGGGTTTGGAAGTTGTTTAATTCTTTCTTCAGCCTGCTGGAACCACGCCGTTATCGCTTCCAACTGAAGAGTGTTTGTTGGTAGTCAGTAATGCATATAACCTACAAGTTGCAGTAGTACTAGGAGCACAAAAGGATATTCTCACCGCATGATCCAGTTCATCCATTGGACCAACACCAGGGGCTGAATTGAGAATCTGAACTTCTCTTTTAGGCGCATCTAGGGCTGCCAGATACCAGTGTAGTCCATCGTTCAAGGGTAAAAAAATCTGCATAAACATATATGTTAGAGCAAGGACCAAACAATTCGTAAATAAAATTCAGCAGGTAGTTATTGTGTTGTACCATGTCATGATCAAGATATGCAATGATCCTTGCAATTGAGCGAGACTTGTCAATTTTTGAACTCCTCGCTATAGTGTGATTTTCTATATCTGCAACGAGCTTTTGCACATTAATTGTGCTCTCGACAAAGATTTTTTTGCCATCTCTTATGTCAAACTCTCCCTCTGGTGGGCGATTGATATATATGCCAGCATCAATGGCCTAGTATTGCAAGTGAGCACTGATTAGTGCATATCCCAATGCAGATATAATAAGTGAAGCATGAAATACTTACCAAGCAATCCACGTATCTGGCATTGTTGTCCGGCAACTTATTGGCTGTTAGGGAATGCAGGGATGATTTGTTTAGTGTTATATCACCAATTTGGGCCAAAGGCGTTGTATCATCTTGTCTGTTTACCCATTGTAGTGTTTCTTTCAGACCTGCAATTAGTAGGTGGATTTATCTATGTTATAAAGAAAGCACAATGGTATACAACTACATGACAGGCAACGATGTGTGCGACATACCACGAAGTTGCCTCTTTTCATGGTCATAGTATGAATACTCGTCTTCTTTATTGGTCTTTGATTTCCTGTTTGACCGACGCACCATCCCTTTGGCATTACTGTTTGTGTCACCCTCATCACCTATATTAGTGCCTGAAAGCCCTTGCTGCCGCTTGGCAGGTGTCTCGCTGTCATGTTCACGAGATTCTCTTTGCTCTTCATCATGTTCAGATTCTCCTTCCTCTTCATCATCTTCAGATTCTCCTTCCTCTTGTCCTTTGTGTTGTCCCTTGTGCCATGTGCACTTGTCACCCTTCTTACAAAAAGGCTTGTACATAAAGGAGAATGGGAGTTTAACAGGCAATAAGACACACAAATAGATAAGTAAACTTTCTTTTAAATTACCTCAATTTCTTCATCTGATATGTCGGGAAGAACAAACTTATTAGCCTGCATGGGAAATAAGTGGTGCTTGCTATCACACATCATTTGGCAACATAAAATTGTGCATTAGTGAATAAGACTTTACCTCCAAACACTTGAAAACACAAAGCAGGGTTCTGTTGGTCAGGCTTGTGTTGTGTTCAATGTCAGCCAGACCATCAACAAGTGGCTTGAAGTACTTGTATTCGTCTGTGTACTCTTTCTCCATGACTTTATTCTCTATTACTTGCACAGTTCTATGAACTTGTTGCAACGTTCGGCCCTGCATATAGAAGGATGAATATAGTTAGAATATGTTTTGTAGTATGAAATGCAGTAAATATGGTTCTGATTGCGCGTACTTCATTGCTAGCATACACTGGTCTGTGTAGAACGTACTCCACGTCACTCATGAGGTGCTCAATAATCTATTTTGAATAATATGAGATGAATAGTTAGTACATGATAGTAAAGAAAGTAAAACTCAATTATGTGGCACGATCATGTACACAATCCTTTACTTACATCTCCCTCGGCAAAGTTGGCATGTTCCCTCTTTGCCACCTTCTCCTTGTTCCACGATTGTATGAAAGGCTTCTGTCGAGGAGAGTAATCTATATCTATATTGTTCTTAACTTTGTTCACATAAAATTTCTCCCAGTACCACACCTGCATTGCAACATAGTGAAAATAAATGAGATGCAAAACCATAGCTCAAGTACATTGTTACGCGGAAATAAATAGTCATTACGTATTACCTATAAGAGAGCGAGGTTGCCAGCAAGATTTGTTTGCTTATTGTTCTTGTACTGCTTCAAGCTCGCAATCAGGTGATCAAGTGTCAGGGTTGCCCAATTTATCTTATTTACATCACCATCGTCCAACATAAGGTTCAAATATTCTGAACTGACTTGTGACTTTTTACTTGGACATAGCAGTGGACAAATTACACACAAAGCAATTCTCCTCAAGAAGTGTCCGTCCGTAGATCCTTTGCTTTCTCTTATTTGTTGCACTAGGCCCTTGTAGGTGATTGCTTGCTCTTTTGGGTCTACGTATAATCTGAACAGTTGGGCTTGTTTCTGTTTTCTTTCGAACTCAAGCTTCTTGTCTGCATACCTAAGTTTAATATCAGCGATCCCCCCTGCCGAAGGCAGATCCATGATATTAACTACATCTTCCAGATGTATCTTTAACTGTTTGTTGTTCACAATAAATGCCTCAACTTCCGGATCGAAAGTATCAGCTAGTTTTTTTACTGTTTGACGACGAATTTGAATATCACGTAGATGTAGTAACCCCTGCAGACTAGATTCTGCAACCTTTTTCCTCTGATTATCATCCTAAACAATCCAAAGAAGGTCATAAATAGCACCTTGACAGCAGGCCACTGTTTCCTGTATGTAAATATCATACTAATTAGATAAATTGATGAAAGATCAAGAGAGGCTTTGTACTGTCAAGTTATTATTATCTATGTTGTTCCAATTAAAAAAATGCATACCTTCTTCTCTGTAGTCGTTGTCGCTTTGTTTACAGAAAGTTTACTTACAGAAGCCATGGCGGGTGATGCATCCTAACATTAGAAGATGACAAAAATTAGAAATTCCATATCGTTCTACATTTTATTTTTTGGCATATATTAGTACATACTTGTGCTTTCTGCAGCTTGGGTGTGGTAGGAGTCTGTGAACCGGTAATCCCACTTTTCTTACTGGAAGAATTTGTGGCAGTTGATGCTTGCTGATGAAAGGCACAACAACATAGGTACATGTCATTCATATGGGAAAAATTAAAAAAAAAGAGTCAAATCTATGTTTGTATTCCACCCTACTAGGCCTAACAAAGTTTTGGTTGATGACGATTATTGGAGGCAAAAAGAAGCCAGATTCTTCTCTATACATGATAGATCTACCAAACTTGGGGCCTAAGCCAAACTAACAAACAGTAGGAAATAATCTAACTTGAGAAATATATCTAAGAGATTGAAACTTGGTAACAGATAACTAGGGATACTCATCTCTTTAACATAGCATAAATTAAGTAGAGTTTTCCAAACAATTATCTGAAACAAAAAAAAGATTCTAGGTCCGTAATGTACCCTTGTGCTATTCCCTATGCAATACCGAGATGCGCACGTCCTATGGAAAAGTTCGTGTGATGATGTTTGCGTAACCTGAACCTTGCTTCTTCCTTCAGGATATGGCAAAGCTGGCGATGCTTTAGGTTGTGCCGATGCCATCGAAGCTTTTCTTGACATAGGGAAATAGCATGGTTCTTCTGCCATCAAAGCGATGTAACACGACGGCGACGGCGGCGGCGGCGGATGAATACGAGCGCACGGGTTTGCTATGGGCGTGTGTATATATAGATGTTTTTTTTTGAAGAACGCAATCTGCAACCATATATATCTTCTTGTTGTTACGAATTGTAAAATAAAACTAATCTACTTCATATATATCGTCTTGTTGTTACGAATGGTAAAAGAAAACTAATCTACTTCTAAAGGATACTTGGTATAAATCTATAAAAATGGACACCTTTTATTGTGACAAACTTTGGATGTATTCTTTTTTTAGTACAACTTTGGATGTATTCAGCATGGCACGACAATACAAAGAACACAGAATTAATAAAAATGGGATCCATCACCGTGACCTAATTTTTTTCACACATCCATCAACCTGACCCGAAAAATTTCCAGACACTGGAGTTATCATGGCAAGCAGGCATGCCAAATTTCGGTGATATCTGACATTCTATGCATTTTGTAGGATTTTCCCGATGAAAAACCCCTAAAATACTGGCCGGTCGTGACGCAACGTGCGTTTGGTGTCCGAATTCATTCACATTTTGCAGCAGGTCCTACGACGTGCATGCCCATCCGCTGCCAAAATTGCATTTTGTTTCATGTATGCCAGCAAGTACACCATGTTCAACCGGGACCGTTTGGGTAGGCCGGTAAAGGCAATTCTAGAAGCACTATTGCCCACATCCATCAACCTGACCCAAATTTTTTCCAGACACTGGAGTTTTCATGGCAAGCAGGCATGCCAAGTTTCGGTGATATCTGACATTCGATGCATTTTCTATAATCTTCCCGATGAAAACCCCTCATATACTGGCCGGTCGTGACGTAACATGTGTTTGGTGTCCGAATTCGTTCATACTTTGCAGCACGGCCTACGAAGTGCATGGCCACCAGCTGCCAAAATTGCGTTTCGTTTCGTGCATGCCAGCAAGTACACCATGTTCAACCGGGACCGTTCGGGTAGACCGGTAAAGACAATTCTACAAGCACTTTTTCCCACATCTATCAACCTGACCCAAATTTTTTCTAGACACTGGAGTCGTCATGGCAAGCAGGCATGCCAAGTTTCGATGATATCTGACATTCTATGCATTTTCTAACATTTTCTTGATGAAAAACCCCGAAAATACTGGCCGATCGTGACGCAACGTGCGTTTGGTGTCCGAATTCATTCATATTTTGCAGCAGGGCCTACGATGTGCATGCCCACCCGCTGCCAAAATTACGTTTCGTTTCGTGCATGCCAGCAAGTACATCATGTTCAACCGGGACCGTTCGGGTAGACCGGTAAAGACAATTCTACAAGCACTTTTTCCCACATCCATCAACCTGATCTAATTTTTTTCCAGACACTGGAGTTGTCATGGCAAGCAGGCATGCCAAGTTTCGGTGATATATGACATTCTATGCATTTTGTAACATTTTCCTGATGAAAAACCCCTAAAATACTGGCCGGTCGTGACGCAACGTGCGTTTGGTGTCCGAATTCGTTCATATTTTGCAGCAGAGCCTACGACGTACATTCCCACCCGCTGCCAAAATTACGTTTCGTTTCGTGCATGCCAGCAAGTACACCATGTTCAACCCAGACCGTTCGGATAGATCGGTAAAGGCAATTCTAGAAGCACTTTTGCCTACATCCATGACATTCTATGCAGAACCAAGAAAGACTTATTTGATAGGTCTAGGTTGCACGCTAGACTCATGCACCATTTTTCACTAAAATAACGAGTGTAATGCACAATTTATTCTATCTTCTCCCCCTGAATAAATCTCAGGTACAAACAGACGAGGACCACTAACATGGCCGCCTCCTCGTAAAAATCGGATCTACCAAACAGATCGTCGGATATCTCGTAATTTGCATTTTTCGTGCATCGTCCAACTCTTGACGGCGCCGGGCACGAACCAATCCGCGGTTCATCTACTACTTGCTGGTGTACATTCATCAAGCGGCGGTGAATCTGCATATATCGTCTTCCGTCTCGACCAATCATCTTGCCTGCCCCGCTCATAAATAGCAGCACATATAAACTCTAACCATGGATAACCCTCAACACTTGAAGCTGATTTTTAGACTAAACACAAATTTGTGCTTATAATTCATTAAATAACCTGGAGCCAGTACATAGCAAAACAAACCGAGCAGATATGAAAAAAATCAATAGTCGTCAAGTATCACGACCAAAGTGATAAGTGTCTGCAAGCAAACTAAACAAGGTTCAACGATAGCCATGGATGATAACAAAACACAAACTCTGTCACGCCAACAGATTTAACAGGTCCATAAAAATGTCTACTACCAACATAGTTCTCGATCTTCTTGGGAATCAGTTGGTTGATGTGACCACACTTGTGCCAGCTGAAATAACTTCGGTGCACACGTGTATACCATCTGCATATAAGTTAAAATATGATATTGTATGATATATAAAAAATAAAAACATACTTCAAACCCAAATCCATAAAAAGGCCATGAACATCAACTTACATTTGGTATTGTGCTTCTATCAATTTTATTTCCCTAAATCTGGACATTTCCGCCTGTCATGTTCGAAACTTTTACATTGGCCGCAGCTTCCAGTTCTCTTCTTCCGCCCGTTCGTTTCCCTCAACGTCTCGTGAAATGGCTTCATTCTCTTCTTGCATGGAGCACCTTATGTGTCGACTATTTTTGGATCAAGGACTCTCTCCGCTGAAGCTTGGCGTGCGGCAGAGTAGTGAGAGGGTATAGGACCAAATGTTGTCTCATCGGTGTTATCATCATTCTCGATGGACCCATCGATGATACTTTGGAGATAATCTTTCACCTGCTGCGAACGCTCCCCGCTTTTTGATACTTTGAATAGGGCCATACTAGCTATGTTTCTCAGTTCACGGTAACGACTCATCTCTTCTGACCACACATGTGTATTTGCATTTCTCACTGACACGAATGCAGCCTTGGCTTCCATTGTCCACCTTTTGCTAACACAACATGGAGGAATGGTCGCTGCCCCTACGAAAACCAGAACAGCAAAAATGTGCGCGCAAGGGATGGCTTCACACTCCATCTTACGGCAAGGACAGAAGGCACCATTCATCAACGAACCATCAAAAGAACACTCTACAGAGAACAAATGTCTGCTCCCTCCTTCCGCTCCATCTTTTAACACTACTTCATATCTGACCAAGTCATTTACTGTTGTTTGCTCTTGAATCACCCATGCACATGATCTCCGGATATAATCTCTTACCATCTTGAAAATTTTTGGTGTATAAATACGAGCAGCATTTATCTCCAACAAACAAGCATCTATTCTAGTGAAAGGAACTGACTGCGAACATATTGCATCCAACTCGGCCTCGTTCCTCCGCATACGTGATATGCAGTGCTCAGTGTGCTCCACCACATCAACCAACGACATTTTCCGGTCCAGAGGATTGTGGAGCCTAGAGTTCAGACTCTCACTATGCTGGTTGCTCTGCATACCCAAGAAATATCATCCCTTGGTATAAGCTGCGGCCCACTTTTTCCTAAGTTTGTACATTCTGGACATCCATTCATTCTCCTCTTCGATCTCATAATTCGCCTTGAACTCAGCCCATGATTTCTCAAACTGGTAAACTCCCATTCGACAGTATATGAGTTTTCTAAAGTCATCAAGCATTGGATTACGCAGGTGGTGTATCATGTTCTGCTCAATGTGCCAACTGCATAGCCGATGGTCTGTCCTTGGCAAAATCTTCCTAATTGCTTTTCTCATTGCCGAGTCTCCATCTGTGATAACAGATATGGGCTCCTTATGACCCATTGCCTCTACAAAGGTCTGAAGGAGCCACTCGTATGACTTGTGGGTCTCATCTGAAACAACACCAATCCCGAAAACAACAGTACTACGATGATGGTTCAGTCCAACAAATGCAACAAAAGGGAGATTGTAGCGGTTGACCCGATAAGTGCTGTCAAACACAACTACATCGCCGAATGCTTCATAATCAATCTGAGACCGTGAATCTGCCCAGAATAAATTTCGAAGATGTCCTTCATCATCTGTGGTGTATTTGAAGAAAAACTCAGCATCTCGTTCTTCCTGTACTCTCATATGGTTCAGCACAAAGTCAGCATCCCCTAAGATTCTTTTTTTCTTGTACCTGGCGAAGAAATTGTAGAGGTCTCGGGAAATATACCCAACATGAGGATAGCCGCCGTTTTGTTTCTCTGCCACATTCATGATTTGGAACGTACGGAGACCACCAAGTCTGTATTCCACTGCATCAGCCTTGTGAGCATCGTTCATCTTACGGTGAGACCGTAGAAAAGCAGATTGGTCCGGGTCGGCTAGCGGGTGGTTATGGACATCAACAAACTTCTTAACAAACCACTGACCCTTGCCTGCATCATGTTGGATCTCAAGCATAGCTTTGCAACCACAACGGGTCAGCGCCCGTGGCTCCCTTTTTTGGTCAGTCGCTTGAAAGTACTTCTCCAATCGGTGCCCTTCTTTAGAGCAGCAGAAACGTCTTGCTTTCACCTCTCTGGTGCCCTTCACGTACTCCTTGTCATCCAATCTGACACTAAAACCTTTTGCTCTTGCATATCTGTTGTAGTGCTCATAACCTTGCTTCTCGCTTGCAAACATCTGACTAACCATGATGTGATATTCTTCTATCTCCTCCAAGCTAGCACTATGACCATCCATCCTCCAAACCTGCCATTATTAAAGCACCATAATTAGCGCATTTATTCTATCAATGTCATATAAACTGTCTGAATTTAGGTGATTCTTCAGATAAACAGAAAATTTAAACAGAAAACTAACACAAATTCTAGAGGAATTATAACATGTCTTCTATATACATTGCAACAATCATTATATACAAAATCTGAAGGATAGGTTGTGCTGTACCAGTGTCACCCTTTATGACATTCTAGTTTATCTGACGCAAATTGAAGGTGATCCATGATTTCAACTAATACGAATGACACTGTATAACTGTATACTCTGATAAAGATCAATTTATGGGTCATGTATCCATACAGATTGCAAGATATGGCTGGAGAAAACGGGCGACAAACCTGTTCTCTAATTATGCAGCGTGTGGGCGCGTCGGCAGGTGGCAGCGGCAGGAACCGCTGGAGGGATGGCGAGGGCAGGACTCGGGTGGCAGGGTCGAAGAACGTCGACCTGGACGGCAAACGGCAGTGGTGCGCGCTGGTGTCGGACGGAGGCGCTCGGGATGTCGGACGGCCGCACTCTCTGGGCCGGACGGGGGTGTGGAACGGCGCACTCGGCCCTAAGCGGGGGTGTACGACGGCGGGACGTCGGCGCCGCGCAGCGAACGGTGGTGGCGTGTGGTGGTGTCGGACGGCGGCGCTCGGGGATGTCGGGGGCGCCGCACGGCCTTATCGCGAGGGTCTCGCCGCCACCACAGAAACAAAATGGGATTTAGACCGAGTGTTCTGTTTTTTTCTTCACAATCGCCTGTGTTGCGCTTTGGATTGTCTGTGCGTGCGGACTGCAGTTTGGGAAATGACTTCCTTACCCCTCCGTGCGGACGGCCAGATCTGCACGGTACTCCTGGGTGTCGTTTGGGAGTACCAGGGTACCGTAAAACAGCTCAAAAGAAATCTACTAGCTAGAAAAGATAAGAAGAGCTAAGGAGGAAATAGAAAAAACACCAGAAAGCTACAACATTGTTTTCCGAGTTGAGAAAGCAACAACTTTGATATAATATTCAACATGGTAGACGGCAAGGCCTCCTTTATATATATAGAAGTAAGTATATTGTACAATAGACATTTAAGTGTCAATTTCCATGTGCTTCATTTCAATGATGGTTATCATGTGTCTCACCAAAAGTACAAAAGAGACACCTTTCTTGAAAGCTATAGGTGATGATTAAGATACGCCTGGATAGATTGCTTAACACTAGAGACTGTTTACCTATTTAGTTTAACCTTATCAACGTAGCTAATTATTACTCTTATAAAGGATGCTGGAGTGCCTTTCTCCCATGAGTCTTCGTGGACGAGCACGCCTTCCACGCCATCCGTTTCGTGGTGGTGTGCCGTGGATACCTCCAGGGCTCTCCGTGCCGTTTAATATACTCGGATGGCGCGCAGCCGCACAACGTGTCTATGAGGTCCATGACGGGTGGGCCGCGGGCACGCCCGGAACCACTGTCATGAGTGTTTTTAGTGCCACCGCATGCGCCCTGTGGCGTGGTCCCCATGGTCGTGGGCGAGGCTGTTTGCCCAGGGCGGGTTGGCTCACACGTACAAGGCTCCTGTGTGGGGCCTGCCCGCTGTTCCCTTCCGCTCACGCGAGCCGCCCAGGGTGCGGGGCCTTGTCATGCAGTGTTGTGAGGCGCTTCTCTGCCCGGATGGTGTTCTATTATTCTTTATTCTTGGTCTCACCCTGGGTGTGGGGGGTTCCCCAGTCTGCATCTCGCCTGCGTCGTGGGGTTCACCGTTGCTGGATCGGACCCAAGCAACCCGTTTAGAGGTGAGATGGTGGTGGACCCGGTGATTTGTGGTTAGCCCGCCAAGAGGTCGGCTGGCAGGTAAAACAATGTCTTCGGATGGTCTGACGTGAGCTGGGTGTCTTATGTACCGGGTGCACGCAGTTAATCTGCTGGTCGGTGTTGCATGTGTATGGGTTCATGGTGTGGTGCAGCCAGTTGTTGAAGGAAATATGCTTTATAGACAATAATAAAGTTATTATTTATTTTCTTATATCATGATAAATGTTTATTATTCATGCTAGAATTGCATTAACTGGAAACATGATACATGTGTGAATACATAAACAAACAAAGTGTCACTAGTATGCCTCTACTTGACTAGCTCGTTGATTAAAGATGGTTATATTTCCTAGCCATAGACAAAGAGTTGTCATTTGATTAACGGGATCGCATCATTAGGAGAATGATGTGATTGACTTGACCCATTTCATTAGCTTAGCACACGATCGTTTAGTATTCTGTTATTGCTTTCTTCATGACTTATACATGTTCGTATGACTATGAGATTATGCAACACCCGTTTACCGGAGAAACACTTTGTGTGCTACCAAACGTCACAACGTAACTGGGTGATTATAAAGGTGCTCTACAGGTGTCTCCGAAGGTACTTGTTGGGTTGGCGTATTTCGAGATTTGGATTTGTCACTCCGATTGTCGGAGAGGTATCTCTGGGCCCACTCAGTAATGCACATCACTATAAGCCTTGCAAGCATTGCAACTAATGAGTTAGTTGCGGGATGATGTATTACGGAACGAGTAAAGAGACTTGCCGGTAACGAGATTGAACTAGGTATTAAGATACCGACGATCGAATCTCGGGCAAGTAACATACCGATGACAAAGGGAACAACGTATGTTGTTCTGCGGTCTAATCAATAAAGATCTTCATAGAATATGTGGGAGCCAATATGAGCATCCAGGTTCCGCTATTGGTTATTGACCGGAGACGTGTCTCAGTCATGTCTACATAGTTCTCGAACCCGTAGGGTCCGCACGCTTAAAGTTTCGATGACGGTTATATTATGAGATTACGAGTTTTGATGTACCAAAGGCTGTTCGGAGTCCCAGATGTGATCACGGACATAACGAGGAGTCTCGAAATGGTTGAGACATAAAGATTGATATATTGGAAGCCTATATTTGGATATCGGAAGTGTTCCGGGTGAAATCGGGATTTTACCGGAGTACCGGGGGTTACCGGAACCCCCGGGGCTTAATGGGCCTACATGGGCCTTAATGGAAATGGAGGGTAGCAAGGGGAGTGTGGGGCGCCCCCTCCTCCCAAGGCCCAAACCGAATTGGTTTAGGGCAAGGGGGCGGGCTCCCTCTTTCCTTCTCCTCCTCCCCCTTTCCTTCCCCCTCTCCTACTCCTACTAGGAATAGGAGGAGTCATACTCCTAGTGGGAGTAGGACTCCCCCTTGGCGCGCCTCTCCCTGGCCGGCCGCCTCCTCCCCTTGCTCCTTTATATACGGAGGAGGGGTCACCCCATAGACACAACAATTGATCTCTTGATCTCTTAACCGTGTGCGGTGCCCCCTCCACCATAATCCACCTCGATAATATTGTAGCGGTGCTTAGGCGAAGCCCTGCGTCGGTAGAACATCATCATCGTCACCATGCCGTCGTGCTAAAGAAACTCTCCCTCAACACTCGGCTGGATCGGAGTTCGAGGGACGTCATCGAGCTGAACGTGTCCTGAAATCGGAGGTGTCGTACGTTCGGTACTTGATCGGTCGGATCGTAAAGACGTACGACTATATCAACCGCGTTGTGCTTCCGCTTCCGCTTTCGGTCTATGAGGGTACGTGGACACACTCTCCCCTCTCATTGCTATACATCACCATGATCTTGCGTGTGCGTAGGAATTTTTTTGAAATTACTACGTTCCCCAGCAGTGGCATCCGAGCCAGGTTTTATGCGTAGATGTTATATGCACGGGTAGAACACAAGTAAGTTGTGGGCGATACAAGTCATACTGATTTTGATTGCATATCATGTCACATATTTTGATTGCATGCGATACAAGTGAGTTGCATGGGTAGATGTTATATGCATGATGGAGATCATGACGATGCTTTGGAGATGGAGATCAAAGGCACAAGATGAAGATGGCCATATCATGTCACATATTTTGATTGCATGTGATGTTTATCTTTTATGCATCTTATTTTGCTTAGTTCGACGGTAGCATTATAAGATGATCCCTCACTAAATTTCAAGGTATAAGTGTTCTCCCTGAGTATGCACCGTTGCGAAAGTTCTTCGTGCTGAGACACCACGTGATGATCGGGTGTGATAGGCTCTACATTCAAATACAACGGGTGCAAAACAGTTGCACATGCGGAATACTCAGGTTAAACTTGACGAGCCTAGCATATAACAGATATGACCTCGGAACACTGAGACCGAAAGGTTGAGCGTGAATCATATAGTAGATATGATCAACATAGTGATGCTCACCATTGAAACTACTCCATCTCACGTGATGATCGGACATGGTTTAGTTGATATGGATCACGTGATCACTTAGATGATTAGAGGGATGTCTATCTAAGTGGGAGTTCTTAAGTAATATGATTAATTGAACTTTAATTTATCATGAACTTAGTCCTGATAGTATTTTGCAAATAATGTTGTAGATCAATAGCTCGCGTTGTTGCTTCCCTATGTTTTATATATGTTCCTAGAGAAAACAAAGTTGAAAGATGATAGTAGCAATGATGCGGACTGGGTCCATGATCTGAGGTTTATCCTCATTGTTGCACAGAAGAATTATGTCCTTAATGCACCTCTAGGTGACAAACCTATTGCAGGAGCAGATGCAGATGCTATGAACATTTGGCTAGCTCAAATATGAGGACTACTTGATAGTTTAGTGCACCATGCTTAATGGCTTAGAATCGGGACTTCAAAGACGTTTTGAACGTCATGGACCATATGAGATGTTCCAGGAGTTGAAGTTAATATTTCAAGCAAATACCCGAGTTGAGAGATATGAAGTATCCAACAAGTTCTATAGCTAATAGATGGAGGAGAATAGCTCAAGCAGTGAGCATGTGCTCAGATTGTCTGGGTACTACAATCGCTTGAATCAAGTGGGAGTTAATCTTCTAGATAAAATAGTGATTGACAGAATTCTCTAGTGACCGTCACCAAGTTAGTAGAACTTCGTGATGAACTATAGTATGCAAGGGATGACGAAAACGATTCCCGAGCTTTTCATGAGGATGAAATCGATGAAGGTAGAAATCAAGAAAGAGCATCAAGTGTTGATGATTAATAAGACCACTAGTTTCAAGAAAAAGGGCAAAGGGAAATAAAGGGAACTTCAAGAAGAACGGCAAGCAAGTTGCTGCTCAAGTGAAGAAGCCCAAGTCTGGACCTAAGCCTGAGACTAAGTGCTTCTACTTCAAAGGGATTGGTCACTGGAAGCAGAACTGCCCCAAGTATTTGGAAGATAAGAAGGATGGCAAAGTGAACAAAGGTATATTTGATATACATGTTGATGTGTACCTTGCTAGTGTTTATAGCAACCCCTCAGTGTTTGATACTAGTTCAGTTGCTAAGATTAGTAACTCGAAACGGGAGTTGCAGAATGAACAGAAACTAGTTAAGGGTGAGGTGATGATGTGTGCTGGAAGTAGTTCCAAGATTGATATGATCATCATCGCACACTGTTGGGGATATAACTATTTGAGTAAACCGGCTATGAGGGGCCAGGCTATGTTAAGAAGACTCATCATGAAAGAAGCCCGAGACCCAGCATAAGGATGGCGGTACATAGGGCTGAAGGCCCGTAGTGACAAACTGCCGTGATGGCATGACTTGTAACATAAGGTAAAGGTAACTAGTCACTGAGTCGGACACTGTTTATGAGCCGGCCGGGACTCCGTAGGCCGTAGGGCGTCAACCCGTGTATATAAGGGGATGACCCGCCGGCGGTTTAAGGGCAAGAAACAACCAATCGAGAGCCGGGAATAGCATATCTCGCTCCCTGGCCATCGAAACCTCAAGCAATAAAAACCTAACTAGACTTAGGCCTTCTTCACCGTAAGGGGCCGAACTAGTATAAACCTCGCGTGTCCTTTGTCCCGATTAACCCCTTTAAGCTTCCTAGTTGCGATGGCTCCACGATCAAGTCCTTGCAAGAGGACATCTGCTGTGACAATTCCACGACAGTTGGCACCCACCGTGGGGCCAGCGCACGGTGGATTTGAGTTCTTGAAGGGCAGCTTCGAAGGGCTCAAGGGATACGCAGTTGGCCGGATGACCAAGAGTCGTCGCGGCAAGATCTACATCAACGACGAAGGCTGGGGCCCCGATGCCGGCTCAATTGAGTATGGCTACCGGGTCCCCTTTGGCGGAATTCATGTCTTCATCGGCCGGATTGGTGAGCCGGACAACTGCACCGACCTCGTCGAGACGGCTCAGCGTGCGAAACCTGTGCGAGCTCAACCCATCGTGAAGCGTGCCTTTGTGGGTTGCATCCATGGAGGTGAACTTCCTGAAGGATCTGAAGGTGATGGTGAGTCGGCCGTCCTCTCTAACGATGATTCATCCGCCGGCTCAACAGATTCGCTGTATCAAGTTCAAGATGGCGTGCTTGGGGGCTGTTCTGATGGCAGAACTATTCTGGACCTCTCAGAGTCGCCAAACCGGGCAGGAGTCTTCATGGCTGGTACTCAACTCGGCCAAAATTCTACGGCTTCAGCGGCGATAACGTCCGGGTTAGGAGCAGCCGGGGCAGGAGGCCCCGTGCGCTCACCGGCTCAGGTGCTGATGGATCTCATGGATAAGCTTACGGCTTTGCTAACTGTTATAGTCATCCCTGCGAACCAATTTGAGCATGAGGCTGAGGTGGCACAGGTTCGCGACGAGATCGCCCGGGTCAAGGAAACCTTAGCAGCTGAGGACGCTAGATTAGCAGCAGAGCGGGCGGCTTTGGACGTACGGGCGCAGCAACTTCAGGCAGAGGCCTTGCAGCTCACGTTGAGCCTAAACGCATCTAATGAGGTAATGAGGAGGAAACATCAAAAAACTCAGTCCCGTTTACCTCAGAATTATGATCCTTGGAATCTCTTTGCTACACCCGGGGCCGGTCCAAGTAACCCGTCAGGTGCGAATCAGCTTATTACATCCGGAGCGGGAGGTCCAGTCCGGCCTCAGGCGATGGCACCGCCTCACGGCAATATGGCACCGCCCAATTACGTACCAATACCGCAGGGTCACTTCTCCAGCCCCATGGAGAACTTAATCGCAGCATCAGCATGTTTGGCAGCCCTCCCAGTAGATGGGGATGATCCGACAGCGGTGGAAACCCGGAAGATCTGAGAACTTGTTCAAACAGCCCTGGCACAGCAAGAGACCTACTCCTACAGCCAGGATAGGATTCACTCGACTCCTCCACCCTGGTTAGCCCCGCCTCATCAAAACCGGAGCCCGAGTTACAGTAGACACATGGAGTCAGAGGCTTTGTCAAGTAACGCTCAGCGCCGGAACCAGCCCGACGGGTATAACCCGGTTCAAGATCGGATACGTTAGGAGGACGAGCGGGCGGCTCAGCTGGCGGCTCAGCTAGCAGCCCAACAGAACTCACCGGCTTACCCAACGGTTTCCGTTGAGGCGGGAGTGGCTACTAGAACTGGAGGAGTTCCTTGTCTGGTACCGGCTCTACATAATGTACGTCTGCCCAAGGATTTCAAGGGACCTCAGAAGGTGCCGAATTATACGGCCGATTTACAGCCTGGGGCGTGGATTGAAAGTTACGAGATGGCTATGGAGTTGCTGGAGGTGAGTGATGAAGTGATGGCTAAATATTTCACCATGATGTTGGACGGAACGGCCCGTTCTTGGTTAAAGGGTTTGCCACCCAACTCCATTAGTTCATGGGCAGAGTTAAAGGCCCGTTTCATCCAGAACTTCAAGGATACTTGCAAGCAGTCTATGTCAATTGTGGATCTGACAAATTGTAAACAGGAAGAAGGTGAATCTACGACTCATTGGGTGCGCCGGGTCAAGGATATAATACATTCGTCTGACAAGATGGATGCCGACTCAGCAGTTCTCATGCTGGAGAAGAATTGCCGCTTTGAGCCTCTGAGACAAAAGCTGGGGTGCCTTAAGCGTGATTGCAATGATATGGGGACGCTAATGGCGGCTTTAGTCAAGTATGCCGATTCTGATAGTACCAAGGATCCCGCGTCTGATGAGGAAAAGGCAGGGAAGGGAAAGAAGAACGGTAATGGAAAGGGTTAGCAGCATAACCCGGCGAGTCAAGGAGGCAATAAGCGTAAGGCGGACGGTAACCCGGAATTTGTGGCCAATGAACAGGGTAATAACCAGAAGCGCAAAGGGAAGCCACCCCGGTTTGGTGGGTCAGGTCTGTCTCTTGAGCAATTACTCAATGAGCCCTGCCCGAAACACGGCACCCGGGAACGACCAGCGACTCATTTGTGGAAGGATTGCGCAATCATGAAAGCCTTCAAGAATTCTAATACGTTTGATGGCAATCAAGGCCCAGGCGGCGGCTTTCATGGCCCGGGCGGTGGTTCAGGATGTTGGAAATATGCCCTAGAGGCAATAATAAATTGATTATTATTATATTTCCTTGTTCATGGTAATCGTTTATTATCCATGCTAGAATTGTATTGATAGGAAACTCAGATACATGTGTGGATACATAGACAACACCATGTCCCTAGTAAGCCTCTAGTTGACTAGCTCGTTGATCAATAGATGGTTACGGTTTCCTGACCATGGACATTGGATGTCATTGATAATGGGATCACATCATTAGGAGAATGATGTGATGGACGAGACCCAATCCTAAGCATAGCACTAGATCGTGTAGTTCGTATGCTAAAGCTTTGCTAATGTCAAGTATCATTTCCTTAGACCATGAGATTGTGCAACTCCCGGATACCGTAGGAGTGCTTTGGGTGTGCCAAACGTCACAACGTAACTGGGTGACTATAAAGGTACACTACGGGTATCTCTGAAAGTGTCTGTTGGGTTGGCACGAATCGAGACTGGGATTTGTCACTCCGTGTAAACGGAAAGGTATCTCTGGGCCAACTCGGTAGGACATCATCATAATGTGCACAATGTGATCAAGGAGTTGATCACGGGATGATGTGTTACGGAACGAGTAAAAAGACTTGCCGGTAACGAGATTGAACAAGGTATCGGGATACCGACGATCGAATCTCGGGCAAGTATCGTACCGATGGACAAAGGGAATTGTATACGGGATTGATTAAGTCCTTGACATCGTGGTTCATCCGATGAGATCATCATGGAACATGTGGGAGCCAACATGGGTATCCAGATCCCGCTGTTGGTTATTGACCGGAGAACGTCTCGGTCATGTCTACATGTCTCCCGAACCCGTAGGGTCTACACACTTAAGGTTCGATGACGCTAGGGTTATAAACGAAGCTAGTATGTGGTTACCAAATGTTGTTTGGAGTCCCGAATGAGATCCCGGACGTCACGAGGAGTTCCGGAATGGTCCGGAGGTAAAGATTTATATACGGGAAGTCCTGTTTTGGTCACCGGAAAAGTTTCGGGGTTTATCGGTAACGTACCGGGACCACCGGGAGGGTCTCGGGGGTCCACCAAGTGGGGCCACCTGCCCCGGGGAGCCACATGGGCTGTAGGGAGTGCTCCTTGGCCTACATGGGCCAAGGGCACCAGCCCCACAAGGGCCCATGGCGCCTAAGAGGTGGGAAGGGGGCAAACCCTAAAGGGGATGGGCCTTTGGGCCCATCTAGCTGCGCCTCCCTCCCCTCTCCCCTCTTGGCCGCCACCCCCCTTTGCCATCTAGGGCTGCCGCCCCCCCTAGGGGTGGGAACCCTAGAGGGGCGCAGCCCCTCCCTCTCCCCTATATATATGAGGCCTAGGGCTGCCCAAAAGACACACGTGTGATTCAATCTCTCTTGGTGCAGCCCTGCGTCTCTTCTTCCTCCTCTTCTGTGGTGCTTGGCGAAGCCCTGCAGGATTGCCACGCTCCTCCATCATCACCACACCGTTGTGCTGCTGTTGGATGAAGTCTTCATCAACCTCTCCCTCTCTCCTTGCTGGATCAAGGCGTGGGAGACGTCACCGGGCTGTACGTGTGTTGAACGCGGAGGTGCCGTCCGTTCGGCACTTGGTCATCGGTGATTTGAATCACGACGAGTACGACTCCATCAACCCCGTTCACTTGAACGCTTCCGCTTAGCGATCTACAAGGGTATGTAGATGCAAGTCTCCTTCCCCTCGTTGCTGGTCTCTCCATAGATAGATCTTGGTGACACGTAGGAAAATTTTGAATTTCTGCTACGTTCCCCAACAGTGGCATCATGAGCTAGGTCTATGCGTAGTTACTATGCACGAGTAGAACACAAAGTAGTTGTGGGCGTTGATTTTGTTCAATATGCTTACCGTTACTAGTCCAATCTTGATTCGGCGGCATTGTGGGATGAAGCGGCCCGGACCAACCTTACACGCACGCTTACGTGAGACCGGTTCCACCGACTGACATGCACTAGTTGCATAAGGTGGCTGGCGGGTGTCTGTCTCTCCCACTTTAGTCGGATCCGATTCGATGAAAAGGGTCCTTATGAAGGGTAAATAGCAATTGGCATATCACGTTGTGGTTTTTGCGTAGGTAAGAAACGTTCTTGCTAGAAACCCATAGCAGCCACGTAAAACATGCAAACAACAATTAGAGGACGTCTAACTTGTTTTTGCAGGGTATGCTATGTGATGTGATATTGCCAAAGGATGTGATGAATGATATATGTGATGTATGAGATGATCATGTTCTTGTAATAGGAATCACGACTTGCATGTCGATGAGTATGACAACCGGCAGGAGCCATAGGAGTTGTCTTTATTTATTTATGACCTGCGTGTCAACTTAAACGTCATGTAATTACTTTACTTTGTTGCTAAAGCGTTAGCCATAGTAGTAGAAGTAATAGATGACGAGACAACTTCAAGAAGACACGATGATGGAGATCATGGTGTCATGCCGGTGACGATGATGATCATGGAGCCCCGAAGATGGAGATCAAAAGGAGCAAAGTGATGATGGCCATATCATGTCACTATTTGATTGCATGTGATGTTTATAATGTTTATACATCTTATTTGTTTAGAACGACGGTAGTAAATAAGATGATCCCTTACAACAATTTCAAGAAGTGTTCTCCCCTAACTGTGCACCGTTGCTAAAGTTCGTCGTTTCGAAGCACCACGTGATGATCGGGTGTGATAGATCCTTACGTTCACATACAACGGGTGTAAGACAGTTTTACACATGCAAAACACTTAGGGTTAACTTGACGAGCCTAGCATGTGTATAGACATGGCCTCGGAACACAGAAGACCGAAAGGTCGAGCATGAGTCGTATGGTAGATACGATCAACATGAAGATGTTCACCGATGATGACTCGTCCGTCTCACGTGATGATCGGACACGGCCTAGTTGACTCGGATCATGTAATCACTTAGATGACTAGAGGGATGTCTATCTAAGTGGGAGTTCATAAGATGAACTTAATTATCCTGAACATAGTCAAAAGGATTTTGCAAATTATGTCGTAGCTCACGCTATAGTTCTACTGTTTAGATATGTTCCTAGAGAAAAATTAGTTGAAAGTTGATAGTAGCAATTATGCGGACTAGGTCCATAGACTGAGGATTGTCCTCATTGCTTCTTAGAAGGCTTATGTCCTTAATGCACCGCTCAGTGTGCTGAACCTCGAACGTCGTCTGTAGATGTTGCAAACATCTGACATACACATTTTGATAACTACATGATAGTTCAGTTAAACGGTTTAGAATTGAGGCACCAAAGACGTTTTTGAAACGTCGCGAAACATATGAGATGTTTTGAGGGCTGAAATTGAGATTTCAGGCTCGTGCCCACGTCAAGAGGTATAAGACCTCCGACGATTTTCTTAGCCTACAAACTAAGGGAGAAAAGCTCAATTGTTGAGCTTGTCCTCAGATTGTCTGAGTACAACAATCATTTGAATCGAGTGGGAGTTGATCTTCCAGATGAGATAATGATGTTTCTCCGAAGTCATTACCACCAAGCTGCTAGAGCTTCGTGATGAACTATAATATATCAGGGACATATATGATGATCCTTGAGTTATTCGCGATGTTTGACACCGCGAAAGTAGAAATCAAGAAGGAGCATCAATTGTTGATGGTTGGTGAAACCACTAGTTTCAAGAAGGGCAAGGGCACAAAGGGATACTTCATGAAACAGCAATTCAGTTGCTGCTCTAATGAAGAAACCCAAGGTTGAACCCAAACCTGAGACTAAGTGCTTCTGTAATAAGGGGAACAGCCACTGGAGCAGAATTACCCTAGATACTTGGTAGATTAGAAGGCTGGCAAGGTCGATAGAAGTATATTGGATATACATTATGCTAATGTGTACTTTGCTAGTACTCCTAGTAGCACCAGGGTATTAGATACCGGTTCGGTTGCTAAGTGTTAGTAACTCGAAATAAAAGCTACGGAATAAACGGAGACTAGCTAAAGGTGAGCTGACGATATGTGTTGGAAGTGTTTCCAATGTTGATATAATCAAGCATCGCACGCTCCCTCTACCATCGAGATTGGTGTTAAACCTGAATAATTGTTATTTGGTGTTTGCGTTGAGCATAGACATGATTGGATTATGTCTATCGCAATACGGTTATTCATTTAAGGAGAATAATGGTTACTCTGTTTATTTGAATAATACCTTCAATGGTCTTACACCTAAAATGAATGGTTTATTGAATCTCGATCGTAGTGATACACATGTTCATGCCAAAAGATAGTAATGATAGTACCACCTACTTGTGGCACTGCCACGTAAGTCATATCGGTATAAAACGCATGAAGAAGCTCCATGTTGATGGATCTTTGGACTCACTCATTTTTGAAAAGTTTGAGACATGCAAACCGTGTCTATTGGTGTATATGCATGAAGAAACTCCATGCAGATGGATCGTTTGGACTCACTTGATTTTGAATCACTTGAGACATGCAAATCATACCACATGGGCAAGATGTCTGAAAGCCTCGGTTTCAGTAAAATGGAACTAGAAAGCAACTTGCTGGAAGTAATACATTTTGATGTGTGCAGTCCAATGAGTGCTGAGGCGTGTAGTGGATATCGTTATGGTTTTACTTCACAGATGATTTGAGTAGATGTTGAGAATATTTACTTGATGAATCACGAGTCTGAATTATTGAAAGGTTCAAGTAATTTCAGGGTGAAGTTGAAAGATCGTCGTGACAAGAGGATAAAATATCTATGATATGATCATAGAGATGAATATCTGAATTACGAGTTTGGCACAGAATTAAGACATTGTGGAAATTGTTTCACAACTAATACAGCCTGGAACACCATAGTGTGATGGTGTGTCCGAACATCATAACTGCACCCTATTGGATATGATGCATACCATGATGTCTCTTATCGAATTACCACAATAGTTTATGGGTTAGGCATTAGAGACAACCACATTCACTTTAAATAGGGCACCACGTAATTCTGATGAGATGACACCATGGTTTAGAGAAACCTAAGCTGTCATTTCTTAAAAGTTTGGGGCTGCGATGCTTATGTGAAAAAGTTTCAGGCTGATAAGCTCGAACCCAAAGCGGATAAATGCATCTTCATAGGACACCCAAAACAGTTGGGTATACTTCCTATATCAGATCCGAAAGCAATAAAGGATTGTTTCTAGAATCGGGTCCTTTCTCGAGGAAAAGTTTCTCTCGAAAGGATTGAGTGGGAGGATGGGGAGACTTGATGAGGTTATTGAACCGTCACTTCAACTAGTGTATAGCAGGGCACAAAGAGTTGTTCATGTGGCACCTACACCAATTGAAGTGGAAGCTTATGATATTGATCATGCGATTTCGGATCAAGTCACTACCAAACCTCGTGGGATGACAAGGATGCGTACTACTGCAGAGTGGTACGTAATCCTGTCTTGGAAGTCATGTTGCTAGACAACAATGAACCTACGAGCTATGGAGAAGCGGTGGTGGGCCTGGATTTCGATAAATGGCTCGAGGCCATAAAAATCCGAGAGAGGATCCATGTATGAAAACAAAGTGTAGACTTTGGCGGAACACTCGATGGTCGTAAGGCTATTGAGTACAGATGGATTTTAAAAGGAAGACGGACAATGATGGTAAGTATCACCATTAAGAAAGCTCGACTTGTCGTTAAGATGTTTTCCGACAAGTTCAAGGAGTTGACTACGATGAGACTTTCTCACTCGTAGCGATGCTAAGAGTCTGTTGGAATTATATTAGCGATTACTGCATTATTTATGAAATCTTGCAGATAGGATGTCAAAAACCATTGTTTCCTCACGATTTTCTTGAGGAAAGGTTGTATGTGATACATCCGGAAGGTTTTGTCAATCCTGAAAGATGCTAATAAGTATGCAA
Organism: Triticum monococcum; assembly: GCA_034509565.1. NCBI lineage: Eukaryota > Viridiplantae > Streptophyta > Magnoliopsida > Poales > Poaceae > Triticum > Triticum monococcum. The sequence goes on along the minus strand of CM067843.1, from coordinate 776,157,016 downwards.
AGCTCTAGCTATCCTTCTGAGGACTGGAGTAAGCATCTCGGAGTTGGAATGTATGCTTTGATGATATGATCAAATATTTTGGTGTATACAAAGTTTATGAGAAACTTGTATTTCCAAAGAAGTGAGTGGGAGCACTATAGAATTTCTGATGAGCATATGTTGTTGACATATTGTTGATAAGAAATGACGTAGAATTTCTGGAAAGCACATAGGGTTATTTGGAAAGTGTTTTTCAATGGAAAGCCTGGATTAAGCTACTTGAACATTGAGCATCAAGATCTATAAGGATAGATCAAAACGCTTAATGGTACTTTCAAATGAGCACATACCTTGACATGATCTTGAAGGTGTTCAAGATGGATCAGTCAAAGAAGGAGTTCTTTCCTGAGTTGTAAGGTATGAAGTTAAGACTTAAAGCTCGACCACGGCAGAATAGAGAGAAAGGACGAAGGTCGTCCCCTATGCTTAAGACATAGGCTCTACAGTATGCTATGCTGTGTACCGCACCTGAAGTGTGCCTTGCCATGAGGGGTACAAGAGTAATCCAAGGACAGCGGTCAAAGTTATCCTTAGTAACTAGTGGACTAAGGAATTTTTTCTCGATTATGGAGGTGGTAAAAGAGTTCGTCGTAAAGGGTTACGTCGATGCAAGCTTAACACCTATCCAGATAGCTCTGAGTAGAGATACCGGATACGTATAATGGAGCAACAATTTAGAATAGCTCCAAGTAGAACAGTTATTTGGAATAGCTCCAAATAGAACGTGGTAGCTACATCTAGGAGATGACATAGAGATTTGTAAAGCACACACGGATCTGAAAGGTTCAGACCCGTCGACTAAAACCTCTCTCACAAGCAACATGATCAAACCCAGAACTCATTGAGTGTTAATCACATAGTGATGTGAACTAGATTATTCACTCTGGTAAACTCTTGAGTGTTAGTCACATGGCGATGTGACCTGTGAGTGTTAATCACATGGCGATGTGAACTAGATTATTGACTCTAGTGCAAGTGGGAGACTGTTGGAAATATGCCCTAGAGGCAATAATAAATTGATTATTATTATATTTCCTTGTTCATGATAATCGTTTATTATCCATGCTAGAATTGTATTGATAGGAAACTCAGATACATGTGTGGATACATAGACAACACCATGTCCCTAGTAAGCCTCTAGTTGACTAGCTCGTTGATCAATAGATGGTTACGGTTTCCTGACCATGGACATTGGATGTCATTGATAACGGGATCACATCATTAGGAGAATGATGTGATGGACGAGACCCAATCCTAAGCATAGCACTAGATCGTGTAGTTCGTATGCTAAAGCTTTGCTAATGTCAAGTATCATTTCCTTAGACCATGAGATTGTGCAACTCCCGGATACCGTAGGAGTGCTTTGGGTGTGCCAAACGTCACAACGTAATTGGGTGACTATAAAGGTACACTACGGGTATCTCTGAAAGTGTCTGTTGGGTTGGCACGAATCGAGACTGGGATTTGTCACTCCGTGTAAACGGAAAGGTATCTCTGGGCCAACTCGGTAGGACATCATCATAATGTGCACAATGTGATCAAGGAGTTGATCACGGGATGATGTGTTACGGAACGAGTAAAGAGACTTGCCGGTAACGAGATTGAACAAGGTATCGGGATACCGACGATCGAATCTCGGGCAAGTATCGTTCCGATGGACAAAGGGAATTGTATACGGGATTGATTAAGTCCTTGACATCGTGGTTCATCCGATGAGATCATCGTAGAACATGTGGGAGCCAACATGGGTATCCAGATCCCGCTGTTGGTTATTGACCGGAGAACGTCTCGGTCATGTCTGCATGTCTCCCGAACCCGTAGGGTCTACACACTTAAGGTTCGATGACGCTAGGGTTATAATGGAAGCTAGTATGTGGTTACCGAATGTTGTTCGGAGTACCGGATGAGATCCCGGACGTCACGAGGACTTCCGGAATGGTCCGGAGGTAAAGATTTATATATGGGAAGTCCTGTTTTGGTCACCGGAAAAGTTTCGGGGTTTATCGGTAATGTACCGGGACCACCGGGAGGGTCCCGGGGGTCCACCAAGTGGGGCCACCTGCCCCGGGGAGCCACATGGGCTGTAGGGAGTGCTCCTTGGCCTACATAGGGCCTAGGGCACCAGCCCCACAAGAGCCCATGGCGCCTAAGAGGTGGGAAGGGGGCAAACCCTAAAGGGGATGGGCCTTAGGGCCCATCTAGCTGCGCCTCCCTCCCCTCTCCCCTCTTGGCCGCCACCCCCCTTTGCCATCTAGGGCTGCCGCCCCCCTAGGGGTGGGAACCCTAGAGGGGCGCAGCCCCTCCCTCTCCCCTATATATATGAGGCCTAGGGCTGCCCAAAAGACACACGTGTGATTCAATCTCTCTTGGTGCAGCCCTGCGTCTCTTCTTCCTCCTCTTCTATGGTGCTTGGCAAAGCCCTGCAGGATTGCCACACTCCTCCATCATCACCACGCCGTTGTGCTACTGTTGGATGAAGTCTTCATCAACCTCTCCCTCTCTCCTTGCTGGATCAAGGCGTGGGAGACGTCACCGGGCTGTACGTGTGTTGAACGCGGAGGTGCCGTCCGTTCGGCACTTGGTCATCGGTGATTTGAATCACGCCGAGTACGACTCCATCAACCCCGTTCACTTGAACGCTTCCGCTTAGCGATCTACAAGGGTATGTAGATGCAACTCTCCTTCCCCTCGTTGCTGGTCTCTCCATAGATAGATCTTGGTGACACGTAGGAAAATTTTGAATTTCTGCTACGTTCCCCAACACAGGATCCGGTTTTCAGGGAAACCAGGGTGGTTATAATCAACAGCAGTCTGGTCAGGGAGGTCAGCAGCAGCAGCAGTCGGGTTATCAGAGCCATCCAAAACAGTTAAACAGTGGGAAGTATCACCTGTTCGCCACAAGTTTGTGTAAACGTGATCAGAAAGTTCATAAGAGAGCTGTGAATTCTGTTGAACCGGTAGTCCCGCGTTACTTGAGGTGGTCAGAACATACTATTGTCTGGAGCAGGGAGGATCACCCTCTCCGGGTTGATAATCCGGGTCAACTGGCCCTAGTGGTGGCACCGCAGGTTGGTGGTTATAAATTTACTAAGGTACTCATGGATGGAGGTAGCAGCATCAACATCCTCTATTATGAGACCTTTCGGCGCATGGGCTTAACTGACAAGAATTTAAAGACTTCCAACACCGTCTTCCATGGAGTAGTGCCCGGTAAGTTGGCGTATCCTGTGGGTAAGATTGAGCTAGAGGTGGCCTTCGGAGACGAACATGATTCTAGGGCAGAAAAATTAACTTTTGAAGTGGTCAAAATCAAGAGTCTGTATCACGCTTTGTTCGGGTGGCCAGCTTATGCCAAGTTCATGGCACGGCCGTGCTATGTTTATGTACAGCTCAAGATGCCGGGTTACAAGGGTACCATCACTGTGCATGGAAGCCGAAAGGTGGCCCTGGAGTGTGAAGAAGGCGATGCGGCTTACGCCGAGTCTGTCTGTGCAGCAGAGGAGCTCAAATTTTATCAAGATAACGTTGACCCGGTAGATATGACTTCTCTCAAGAAGCCGACTACGGAGCATGACCCAGCCATGAAGTTTAAATCGGCTGTAGAGACTAAGCTTGTTGATTTTACTCTGGGCGATTCTTCTAAGCAATTCAGCATCAGTGCCAACTTGGATCCTAAATAGGAAAGCGCGCTCATCGAGTTCATCCGTGAGAACCGGGACATCTTTGCATGGAAACCTTCTGACATGCCGGGTGTACCGAGAGGACTCGCTGAGCACACTCTTAATATTGATCCAAAGTATAAGCCGGTCAGGCAGTTTCTGCAGCGATTCAATGAAGAGCGACGAAAAGCTATAGGAGAAGAGGTCGCCCGTCTCTTGGCGGCTGGGTTTATTGTCGAAGTTTTTCACCCGGAGTGGTTGGCTAACCCGGTGCTCGTACTTAAGAAAAACGGCACCTGGCAGATGTGTGTGGATTATACGGATTTAAATAAGGCTTGTCCGGCTGATCCTTTTGCTCTCCCCCGTATTGATCAAATCATTGATGCTACGGCAGGTTGTGCGCGTTTGAGCTTTTTGGACGCTTATTCTGGTTATCATCAGATCAAGATGGCAGTTAAGGACCAGGAGAAGACGGCTTTCATCACCCCGTTTGGAGCCTTCTGCTATGTGTCTATGCCTTTTGGGCTCAAGAGTGCCCAGGCAACTTATAAACGGTGTGTATAGAATTGTCTCCACAATCAGATTGGGTGCAATGTTCATGCTTATGTGGATGACATAGTGGTGAAATCCAAAGAGGCGGAAACCTTGATATCTGATCTCAGAGAGACCTTTGACAATCTCCATGTCTACAAAATGATGCTTAACCCGGAGAAGTATGTATTTGGTGTGCCTGCAGGCAAGCTTTTGGGATTCTTGGTCTCAAACAGGGGCATCGAGGCTAATCCGGAGAAGATTAAGGCAATCACTTCTTTGGCTAAATTGGCATGTATTAATGATGTTCAACGATTGGCGGGTCGTGTTGCCGCTTTAAGCCGGTTTATAAGCCGGTTAGGTGAGAAGGCCCTGCCGCTGTATCAATTGATGAAGGTAGACACCTTTGTCTGGAGTGATGCTGCTAATGCTGCTTTTGAGGATTTGAAGAGGCAGTTATCTGAGCCACCAGTTCTTGCGGCTCCCACTGACAAGGAACCTTTGCTGTTATATGTGGCTGCTAACTCACGAGCCGTTAGTGTGGCAATTGTGGTAGAACGCAAGGAGGCCGGTAAGGAACATCTGGTTCAATGGCCGGTTTATTATGTCAGTGAGGTACTCATCGAGTCAAAACAAAGATATCCTCATTGGTTATGATGTGGCTGGGCATTTCAAGGGTTATGTAGTGGAACACATTGATCAAAGGAAGAATGAGGCGGCTGATGCCTTAAGCCAACTGGGGTCTCAGCGTAAGTCGGTGCCGCCTAACACCTTTCTTGATATTTTGCATAATCCTTCTGTTAAGTTACCTACAGAGGAAGATCTGGTAATACCAGACCCGGAGGCACAGCTGGTGGCGGCTCTCCATGTTATCCCGGATTGGACAGTGCCTTATTTGGCTTACATGACCCGGGGAGAATTGCCTGAAGATGAGACCTTGGCAAGACAAATCGTCCGGCGGTCTAAGTCCATGACAATTGTCAATGGCGAGTTACATCATTACAGCGTCACTGGAGTGATTCAACGTTGCATGTCACCTACAGAGGGTCAGGAGATCCTTCGTGAGATTCATGAAGGCGATTGTGGTCATCACGCCGGCTCAAAATCTCTCGTGGCCAAAGCTTTCCGTCATGGGTTTTATTGGCTGACGGCTCATGCTGATGCGAAAGACCTGGTCAGTAAATGTGACGGATGTCAGAAATTCTCACGACGAGCCCATGTGCCGGCTCAAGAATTGAGGATGATTCCAATTACCTAGCCATTTGCAGTCTAGGGGCTTGATATGGTCGGGCCTTTCAAAAGGTCTATGGATAAAAAGACTCACCTCTTGGTGGCAGTTGACAAGTTCACAAAGTGGGTGGAGGCGGAGCCAGTCAGTAAGTGTGATGCAGCCACGGCGGTCCGGTTTATGAAAAAGGTGATTTTTCGCTTTGGTTTTCCACACAGCATCATAACTGATAATGGCACTAACCTTTCCAAAGGAGCTATGGAAGAGTTCTGTCAACGAGAGCATATCCGGCTTGGCGTTTCAGCTGTGGCTCACCCTTAATCAAATGGTCAAGCGGAACGAGCTAATCAAGAAATCTTGAAGGGTATCAAGCCCCGACTCTTGGTCCCCTTACAGCGGACACCGGGTTGTTGGGTGGAGGAGTTACCTTCTTTACTCTGGAGCATCAATACTACACCTAACAGATCTACGGGTTACACGCCTTTCTTTATGGTGTATGGAGCAGAGGCGGTCCTGCCAAGTGACATCCGACATGACTCACCCCATGTGGCGGCTTATGTCGAGGAAGACAATGAAAAAGCTCGGCAAGATGGACTTGACCTTTTGGATGAAGAGCGAGACTTGGCAATAGCCCGCTCGGCGATTTACCAGCAAGACCTGCGCCGTTACCACAGCCGCCGGGTTAAGTCCAGGACCTTCCAGGAAGGCGACTTAGTGCTTCGACTCATCCAGGATCAATCTGATATGCATAAGCTATCCCCTCCTTGGGAAGGACCCTTTGTGGTCAGCAAGAATCTGCACAATGGATCATACTACCTTATCGACGTTTGGGAACACAAAGACTCACGTAAGTCGGAGGAAGAGACCCGTCGGCCGTGGAATATCGCTCATCTTCGGCCTTATTATACTTGAGCCGTCGGCTCTAATGTGTATATACTTATACTATGTATATTATATAAAGCAATAAAGCAGAACCTTTGTCCTTTTTCCACTCTCAAAGAGGTTTTATGTGTTTTCCTTGACAGGTGGTGGAGATGACCAAGGAGAAGCGGATCATATATGATTCCGGCTTTCCTTTGGTCCGGCTTATGATCATATCTGAATCTAGCCGTGATCACTTGGGGGCTTCCTGTTCAAACATAGGTCGTATTCGAACCAAAGAGAACATAGCTATCGATACCCACTTGATCGGCATACTGCCAAACCCACTTGGGGGCTTCTTGATCATATCTGGATCATAGCTTAACTCCTTTTGGGTCTGACGTGGATCGTATTCGAATCAGCGTCATTAAACAACTCTTATGATCACTTGGGGGCTTCCTGTTCAAACATAGGTCGTATTCGAACCAAAGAGAACATAGCTGTCGATACCCACTTGATCGGCATCGCCACAACCACTGGGGGCTAACAGATCGTATCCGAATGTTAGCTCAACCCCTTTGGAACGGGTCACTGATCGTATTCGAATCGGAAACCCTTGAATTTTGTTCATCATATTTTGCAGGTGCCAAACATTAGATATCTTGTGACCCTCTTGAAGGAGTTAAGTTTACCCTCAGGGGTTGGTTTATATAAGCCGGGAAATCAGCTGTAATCATCACAGGGCAATGCAAGGTATTTTTGCAAAGGACATAACAGATTCATACAAACCACAAAGAGAATAATGGCGGCGGCTTATGCAAGTATTAAGGGTCATAAGCATGTGCAAAGGCATAGCAAAACTCAAGGTATCTTCTACTATGCTACAAGACTCCCTGAGTCTGAATGATGCGGCATTGTTTTCTACGATGACATAAGCAGGTGGCGCCTGACAAGCTACTCTTGGGGTTGACTTGAAGACTCCAGGTTATCCTTCTCCGTCTCTCCGCCGGCTGCTTTGTCCTAGAAGGTTGATGAGGCCCAGTCAATGCCACTCAAGGCTTCAAACTCAGCTTCATCATCTATTAAACCGGTTGGGTCGACTTCAGGAGCAAAGGTGTGCTTACGGGTTGGAGGGATCAAGCTGACATCGTCATAATGCAGCATGGGGATTCTCCGATTCTCCTTGTCATAACCCGGCTGACACTTGGTGAGGTTAGTATCGTTCCCAATAAGAGTAGCCACCGGACGTATATCCTTCACACAGGCGGTGAAATCCTTATCATTAAACACGGTGCCATCTGCCTTTAAACTTGGATACCCGAGAGCAATATCAGCGGGGTCTGTTTCTGGAAGCCACGCCTTGGCCCGGCTCAATGCGGCTATAGCTCCGGCTCTTGCAGATGCTCGTCTTAACTCTTGGATTCGCTGAGGTAGCACAGCAAGCCGCTTCAGCACATCTTGCAGGAGATAGGGAACATCATTTGATAAAGCCACAACGGCCAGAGCACGTTATGACCCGGTGTTGAGTTGTTCCACCAGAGTATAAACCACCTTTAGCTTGATCACCATGTTCTGCTTAAGATTTGTGCTCCTGGGGCCTGCGTTATTAAGCATAAGGTGAGTCAGAGGAGACAACTGAAATGGCCGTTCAAGGAGTTTTGCAGTGTTTAAGGTTTGAGTAAGTCACTCACCAAAGATTGTTGAAACCATTCGAGATATCTGGCGCTTTAAGTCGGACAGTTCGGCCGTTGCTTCCGCAAGCGATGCCTCGCTGTTTCGGCCCGAGTCACCAGTGCGGCCTTTTCATTAGCCCAAATTTTCTTCTCCGATTCAAAATTTTGCTTCAACTTCTCTTGTTCAGAGACGCTGAATTCAAATTTGGAGTTGGCCTTTTCAATTTCACTTTCCTGGGCTGCCAGGCGATTCTTCAAATCAGCAATCTTCGATTCAAATTTACTTATGGTGGCCTGCATTGCACCGGATAGTAGCCAAAGTTACGGTAAGTACCATTAAGTCCCAAGCACTTTGCAAGCAAAGATACTTGACACTTGGGGGCTAATGTATACGGAAGCTTTCTAAATTATTAAGCTGGTCCTGGATATTAAGTCCCAAATACCTTGCAAGCAAAGATTTTTGGCACTTGGGGGCTAATGTATATCGCAAGTTAAAGGTATTGTGTTACATCCGGTTCAATTATTTTTTCTTTAAAGCCGGGCAAGTAGCTCTAACAATTTTTCTAAGTCTACAACATCTTTATTCATAAGCAATAGACTTAGGGGCTGGTACAGTAAGTGTGATTGAAAGTAAGCTAGCATAAGTCATACCTCAGATTTTTTTGTATCTGCTTCACCATGTCAATTTTCAGGTCACGGCTGCTTGTACTTGATTGATATAGCCGGAGACAATCTCTCCAATACTCAAATGAGTATAGCCAATGACGTCCAGCTTGGCCTTCCGGCGTTCCACCAATTCCTTTTTAGAACACTTGGCAAGTACAGACGGTTGTGCCGGCTCAACAAACTGAGTCTTGAGAATTTCAACTTCCTGATCATTTGCCTTGGCGGGGCTAGGAGCCTCCGGGTTACCAGAATCGTTGAAGGTTTGTTCAGTAGGCGGGTCAGAGGAAGATATAGGAACATCATGAGACGGTTGAGGCGGCGGCTCATGAGCAGAGGCGTCAGGAGCAGCTGTGCCCAGCTCTGGTTCAGTCACAACCAGCTCTTGGGGCGGCTTATTTTTTTCCCTTTTGCTGGGCTTTACTTGCACACTGTGGAAAAGGTAGACAGGTTAAATACAGCAAATATGAGTAAAATAAAGCATAAGGTACAACAAGTTTATATTACCCGGGAGCAGTTTTGAAGGCTGGCATGTTGGACTGCATAGACTCACCGGAGGAAGGTGAAATATCCTGATAGTTGGAGTCAGAATAATAGAGAGGCTAACAAAGGAAAGCCGCCAAAGGAAAAAGAAGGTGTAAATCGGAGATAACCTCAGTCTGGCGTTTCCTGGTCACATCAGGTAAGCCGGAGGAGAGTTCCGCGTCTTTGCTGGTCCGGGTCTGCCTTCGGCTCTCATAAATCTGTCACTTCAAAAGAAAGTTAGGATCTTGGTAAGCCAAATGATGTGAAAATCTTACTTTCCGGGTTACTCTTCGAATTTTCTAATGCGGCTGAAGCTCGGAGTCGGAGGAGATTACAATTACCTCTTCCTCGACAGGTTGGCTGTTGCTCGTGTCTTCCTGAAAGAAGGTTAGCATCAGTAAGGTAGAAATAAAGGAGAAAGGGAAATTCAAAGGTTACCTCTTCCTCGTTATCATCAGTATCATCAAGCTGAAACAGCTCAGAGGCGCTTGGCTTCCTTTTCCTTGATGTGATGGGCTTGGTGGTTTTCTTTTCGGCTCTCTTGGCCGTCCTGGCTTTCTTGGCCGCCTCATGATCATATTGCGTGTTCCAGAAGCTATCATTTGCCTGTAAAAGGTTATAACTGGTTATGCGTAAGAATACAGCCTAACATGATAAAACATAACCCGATGGCTGGAAACTTACTGCAGGGGCCGGGTTCTTCTGGCAAAAAGGTAGTAAGCCGAAGGCGTTACTATTCACTATGCCCTCATTCAACAAGGACTGAGTTATAGCTTCCACTACGTCATCTGGTAAGTCGTCAGGTTATGACGTTGAGGGTCCTCCTTCTCGCCTGAATAATTACACATTAAGCCGGGGCGGCGGCTTAACAGAATTATTCTCCAAGCAATCCAGACTCGGACCAAGTTAATGCCATCTAAGTCCTTCCCTAAAAGAGCTTTAATCCTCTTGATTTTGGGGGTGAGTGGCAGGCATTCAATAGCTGTCAACTTATCCGGCAGCGAGTGAGTAGGTTCAAGGCGCAATGCGCGGAAGCCGGGCAGTGGATTTTCGCCAGCCGGAGAAGTATCTTGGTAGTAGAACCATGTCTGGTTCCAGTCCTTTGGATGACTCGGCAATTCAGCATAAGGGAACAGGCAGTCTCTCCGCCTTTGAATTGATATGCCACCAAGCTCCAGACTGGGCCCATTGGCCCGTTCATTCTGCCGGTTCAAATAGAACAATTCCCTGAACAGAAGTAGGCTGGGTTCTTCTCCAAGGTAGACCTCACAAAAAACTTGGAAGTTGCAGATATTTGACATGGAGTTGGGCCCGATGTCTTGAGGTCTTAAGTCAAAGAAGTGCAAAACGTCTCTAAAGAATTTTGAACCGGGAGGAGCAAATCCCCGGCTCATGTGATCGGTAAAAATGATCACCTCCCCTTCCTTGGGTTGAGGTTTCTCTTCAGACGGGTCAGGAGCACGATAAGACATGACGTCCTTCTTGGGCAGATGGCCGGACTTCACAAACTCTGACAGTTTGCTCTCTGTAACAATGGATGGGACCCAGTTGCAGGTAATCGGAGGTTTAACAGCTTTGGGTGCCATTGGGTAAATTGAAGCCTACAACAAAATAAAGGAAATTTTCCGGTTTATTGTAACCCGGAGAATAAGCATTATTGGGTTGTCTGAGATGGCGGCTTAAGTAGGGGCCTAATGACATACAGGTAGTTATGTAATAATGTTTAAACAGCTGCAGGTATTAAAGATGATTAAAATTGTCTTAAGTCGCCAAAAGCAGGTAGTGCTGATAGCCAGTATTATCTTAAACCGGTCACATGAACTATTATGGCTGAAACAGAGTCAACAGACGCAGTTTTTGGTTAAGTGTGGAACAAACAGGTTTCACAAGTTGCAATCATTTTTTTTGGATCAAACGATGCTCCGGAAAGGAAAAAATTCTGGACCTAAAGCAGTACAGGGAAGTTCATATACTCGAGGAGGGCTTCCAAAAACAAGGAAATGAGACATGTTTTCATATAGAATAAGCACAAAACATCCTCCGCGGCAGTTCTATGTTATTTTTACGATCTGAGCAAGGGATTAGAGGTGAGAGCTAATGGAGGTTTGCATCGGGCGGCGGTGAACGTCGACGAACTAAAAAACAGTACCAATGCAGATCTGAGAAAGGGGATAAAAAGAACTCACAGATGCGGATGAGCTGCGGAGGGTCGCCGTTGTTTTCTAGTCCGAATCAGGGTGATGCAGCGGCCTGAGTCGATGAAGACGAGGGGTTCGACGGCGGCGGCGGCAGAGCTTGAGCAGCGAAGAAAGGAGGTGCGAGGTGGAAGACGACTGAAGAAGGAGAATGGGAAAGGACCTAGGTCGCGCCTATTTATAAGGAAGGGCCGATTAAGATGGCGCAAGAAACGAGGAGATTGAACATTATTATCCAGCGGCCCCGACACCTCAGTTTTCGGGATAGTTAGTAAAGGCAAGGATCCGTTGAGGATATGGCGGAATAAAATACGAAGTCAGTGGAAGATAATGTCACAGCGGGTTATCATGAATCCAGAAGATGACGTCACTGCGGGCTATGACCTTTGCGCTGACAGAAGACAGGAAGATGTATGCTTAAGGTATTTTTAAGATTGACATGAACCGGTCCAAATCAATCTAGGGCCTAATGTTGGGGATATAACTATTTGAGTAAACCGGCTGTGAGGGGCCGGGCTATGTTAAGAAGACTCATCATGAAAGAAGCCCAAGACCCAGCATAAGGATGGCGGTTCATAGGGCTTAAGGCCCGTAGTGACAAACCGCCGTGATGGCATGACTTGTAACATAAGGTAAAGGTAACTAGTCACCGAGCCGGACACTGTTTATGAGCCGGCCGGGACTCCGTAGGCCGCAGGGCGTCAACCCGTGTATATAAGGGGACGACCCGCCGGCGGCTTAAGGGCAAGAAACAACCAATCGAGAACCGGGAATAGCATATCTCGCTCCCTGGCCATCGAAACCTCAAGCAATACAAACCTAACAAGACGTAGGCCTTCCTTCATCGTAAAGGGCTGAACTAGTATAAACCTCGCGTGTCCTTTGTCCCGATTAACCCCTTTAAGGTTCCTAGTTGTGATGGCTCCACGATCAAGTCCTTGCAAGAGGACATCTGCTATGACAATTCCACGACACACACTCCTTATACTTTCGGGATTAGTGTTGAACCTAAATAAGTGTTATTTGGTGTTTGCGTTGAGCATGAATATGATTTGATCATGTTTATTGCAATACAGTTATTCATTTAAATTAGAGAATAATTGTTGTTCTGTTTACATGAATAAAACCTTATATGGTTACAAATCCAATGAAAATGGTTCATTGGATTTCGATGGTAGTGATACATATATTCATAATATTGAAACCAAAAGATGCAAAGTTAATAATGATAATGCAACTTATTTGTGGCACTGCCGTTTAGGTCATATTGGTGTAAAACGCATGAAGAAACTCCATGATGATGGGCTTTTGGAATCACTTGATACTTGCGAACCATGCCTCTTGGGCAAGATGAGTAAAACGCCGTTCTCCAGAACAATGGAGCGAGAAACATATTTGTTGGAAATCATACATACTGATGTATGTGGTCCGATGAATATTGAGGCTCGCGGCGGGTATCTATTTAATGAAACTGCAACAGTTGAAAAGTTCAAAAAATTTCAGAGTAAAGTGGAAAATCATCGTAACAAGAAAATAGAGTTTCTACGATCTGATCGCAGAGGCGAATATTTGAGTTACGAGTTTGGTCTTCAATTAAAACAAAGTGGAATAGTTTCACAAACTCATGCCACCTGGAACACCACATCGTAATGGTGTGTCCGAACGTCATAACCGTACTTTATTGGATATAGTGCAATCTATGATGTCTCTTACCGATTTACCACTATCGTTTTGGGGTTATGCATTAGAGACGGCTACATTCACGTTAAATAGGGCACCATCGAAATCCGTTGAGATGACGCCTTATGAACTGTGGTTTGGCAAGAAACCAAAGTTGTCGTTTCTTAAAGTTTGGGGGCGATGCTTATGTGAAAAAGTTTCAACCTGATAAGCTCGAACCCAAATCGGAAAAATGTGTCTTCATAGGATACCCAAAGGAGGCAGTTGGGTACACCTTCTATCATAGATCCGAAGGGAAGACTTTTGTTGCTAAATTCGGAATCTTTCTAGAGAAGGAGTTTCTCTCGAAAGAAGTGAGTGGGAGGAAAGTAGAACTTGATGAGGTAACTGTACCTGCTCCCTTATTGGAAAGTAGTTCATCACAGAAATTTGTTCCTATGACTCCTACACCAATTAGTGAGGAAGCTAAATGATGATGATCATCTAACTTCAGATCAAGTTACTACCGAACCTCGTAGGTAAACCAGAGTGAGATCCGCACCAGAGTGGTACGGTAATCCTGTTCTGGAGGTCATGTTACTTGACCATGACGAACCTACGAACTATGAGGAACCGATGATGAGCCCAGATTCCGCGAAATGGCTTGAGGCCATGAAATCTGAGATGGGATCCATGTATGAGAACAAAGTGTGGACTTTGGTTGACTTGCCCGATGATTGGCAAGCCATAGAAAATAAATGGATCTTCAAGAGGAAGACGGACGCTGATAGTAGTGTTACTATCTACAAAGCTCGAATTGTCACAAAAATGTTTTCAACAAGTTCAAGATGTTGAATACAATGAGATTTTCTCACTTGTATCGATGCTTAAGTCTGTCTGAATCATGTTAGCAAATTGCCACATTTTATGAAATCTGGCAAATGGATGTCAAAACTACATTCCTTAATGGATTTCTTAAAGAAGAGTTGTATATGATGCAACCAGAAGGTTTTTTCCATCCTAAAGGTGCTAACAAAATGAGCAAGCTCCAGCGATCCATTTATGGACTGGTGCAAGCCTCTCGGAGTTGGAATAAACGTTTTGATAGTGTGATCAAAGCATATGGTTTTATACAGACTTTTAGAGAAGCCTGTATTTACAAGAAAGTGAGTGGGAGCTCTGTAGCATTTCTAATATTATATGTGGATGACATATTATTGATTGGAAATGATATAGAATTTTTGGATAGCATAAAAGGATACTTGAATAAGAGTTTTTCAATGAAGAACCTCGGTGAAGCTGCTTACATATTGAGCATCAAGATCTATAGAGATAGATCAAAGATGCTTGATAAGTTTTTCAATGAGCATATACCTTGACAAGTTTTTGAAGTAGTTCAAAATGGAACAGTCAAAGAAAGAGTTCTTGCTTGTGTTACAAGGTGTGAAATTGAGTAAGACTCAAAACCCGACCACAGCAGAAGATAGAAAGAGAATGAAAGTCATTTCCTATGCCTCAGCCATAGGTTCTATAAAGTATGCCATGATGTGTATCAGACCTATTGTATACCCTATACTGAGTTTGGCAAGGGAATACAATAGTGATCTAGGATTAGATCACTGGACAACAGTCAAACTTATCCTTAGTGGAATAAGGATATGTTTCTCGATTATGGAGGTGACAAAAGGTTCGACGGAAAGAGTTACGTCGATGCAAGCTTTGACACCGATCTGGATACTCTAAGTCTCGATCTAGATACATATTGAAAGTGGGAGCAATTAGCTAGAGTAGCTCCGTGCAGAGCATTGTAGACATAGATATTTGCAAAATACTTATGGATCTGAATGTGACAGACCCGTTGACTAAAATTATCTCACAATAAAAACATGATCACACCTTAGTACTCTTTGGGTGTTAATCACATAGCGATGTGAACTAGATTACTGACTCTAGTAAACCCTTTGGGGGTTGGTGACATATCGATGTGAACTATGGGTGTTAACCACATAAAGATGTGAACTATTGATGTTAAATCACATGGCGATGTGAACTAGATTATTGACTCTAGTGCAAGTGGGAGACTGAAGAAAATATGCCCTAGAGGCAATAATAAAGTTATTATTTATTTTCTTATATCATGATAAATGTTTATTATTCATGCTAGAATTGTATTAACCGGAAACATGATACATGTGTGAATACATAGACAAACAGAGTGTCACTAGTATGCCTCTACTTGACTAGCTCGTTGATCAAAGATGGTTATGTTTCCTAGCCATAGACAAAGAGTTGTCATTTGATTAACGGGGTCACATCACTAGGAGAATGATGTGATTGACTTGACCCATTCCGTTAGCTTAGCACACGATCGTTTAGTATTCTGCTATTGCTTTCTTCATGACTTATACATGTTCCTATGACTATGAGATTATGCAACACCCATTTATCAGAGGAACACTTTGTGTGCTACCAAACGTCACAACGTAACTGGGTGATTATAAATGTGCTCTACAGGTGTCTCCGAAGGTACTTGTTGGGTTGGCGTATTTCAAGATTAGGATTTGTCACTCCGATTGTCGGAGAGGTATCCCTGGGCCCACTCAGTAATGCACATCACTATAAGCCTTGCAAGCATTGCAACTAATGAGTTAGTTGCGGGATGATGTATTACGGAACGAGTAAAAAGACTTGCGGGTAACAAGATTGAACTAGGTATTAAGATACCGACGATCGAATCTCGGGCAAGTAACATACCGATGACAAAGGGAACAACGTATGTTGTTGTGCGGTCTGACCGGTAAAGATCTTCGTAGAATATGTGGGAGCCAATATGAGCATCCAGGTTCCGCTATTGGTTATTGACCGGAGAGGTGTCTCGGTCATGTCTACATAGTTCTCGAACCCATAGGGTCGGCACGCTTAAAGTTTCGATGACGGTTATATTATGAGTTTATGAGTTTTGATGTACCGAAGGTTGTTCGGAGTCCCGGATATGATCACGGACATAACGAGAAGTCTCGAAATGGTCGAGACATAAAGATTGATATATTGGAAGCCTATATTTGGATACCGAAAGTGTTCCGAGTGAAATCGGGATTTTACTAGAGTACCAGGGGTTACCGGAACCCCCCCCCCCGCGCGTATGGGTTCATGGTGTGGTGCGCCATCTAGTTGTGTCGGCTTGATGGGTGTAAATATGTGTTCCTGTACGCACCGGGCTAGCCTACGATGGGACGTGCAACCTCTTCCATCGTTTGCCGTACCAGTACTTGCATGCCCTTTCCAGCTTACCCAGTTGTTCGTTGGTATTGGCCTATCATTGGGATCCATATGTCGGTGGGTTGGGTCGACAGCTTGTGTGAGCGAGGCCATTGGTTAGTATTTCAGCTCTTAGTCCAAGACAAGTCAACAAACTAAACATTTCTCCATGCAAAAAGAGTGTAGAGGACTATCTATAGTAGTCTGTATGATCATCGCATAAACTTTTCATGTGCAACATATCTTTTCTTGATCAATACAGTAACATCATCATTAAACTCACATTGACATGTTATACACTTTAGATATGGATCAATCATTCAAGACTGCCTTGCTACCGGAATGTGTCGCGCGCCTAGGACAAACTCCCTATATAAACCAGCCAACTCCATGCATGTACTCCGAGAAAATTCACGTTGTTCCCACCACTTGTCTTGTTTTTTTAGATTTGGGTCAATACACATTAGGATTATGAGGCACTGGGAATGAAACCGTTACACGGTTCTGCTCCCTAACTGTTACAATCGACTTGGAAATCTCCAAAATGCTAATGTGATTCAGTGAAGTTAGTGTAGAAATACATAATACTACATTATTATAGAGGTAATTAAGTAAGGAGGCTAACCGTATTTTACTGACATGCTTATGTTGGACCGTCTGCTCAGGTACAATTGCAATGTAGGGGACATCTTTACTCCCCGTTTAGGGCTTGCTCCTACTTTACAGTTTCTGGCAGACATTCAAAATTACTAGAGCATTGCTACAGCATGACGCATTAGCGCGCGATGCTCCCTGCTCATTCCACGGCACCATGTATGTATAGTCCGTCATGAACACGTGAGTGCGCTGCCGTGTAGCTGGATTGGATGACATCGTGCATAATTACGATGGAAGATAGAAAAATGAGTAAAATGCACTGGCAGTCACTGAACTTGCGAAGAGCGCTCACTTTGGCCACTGTACTTAGGAATACGGTCAATACGGTCACCCAATACGACAAGACGTGATTGTACGGTCATTGTTCCTCGTATGCCACCCATCGCCGCTCGGTTTGACCACGTGTTGACCAATCCTAGACGCCAGCTGGCATTAAGCAGGCGGTACCATGGTGTTTTGCAGAATCCCCCCTAGTTCGCTGTGCTTTAGCCGTAATCGCCTTGCCTGTTCGGCTTCGATCATAACGAGGGGAGGAGGAGGAGAGCAGAGGAGCCGATCGTCGGCGGCAGCGCACTATCTTCGGTCATTGAGATCGCGGAAGGGCCGGAGTTGCCGCGGAGGTGCGCCGCATCGCGTCGCTGCCGGAGGGGCGCCGCATCCTCCTCAGGATGGCCCCTGTTCGTCGACCAGATGGAGCTCCTCCACCGTTGTATGGTAAGCCCCACTTACATCCGCCATGATTGGTGCTTGCAGTCTGTGATTGCATGATTTAGGGTTTCGCATTATGCACATGGAGATGTAGGTGGTCAATTTTGCCCGCAAGATTTCACAAGATTTAAGCTAGGGTTTTTGCCTGACAAATTGGGGGTTTTCGGTGTATGGTTTTTTCCCGACAAATTGGGGGCTAAGTGTTTGCTTGGAGGTCATTATGATGCAATTGTAGGCCTTTTAGATGTTTGAACATACGGTTAGGGTTTTAGGTTAGGAAATGTGGTTCCTTGTAATATATGTTGACAAAATTGTGCTCTGTTTTCATCTTTGTAGGACCACGCAACAGGAAATTTTCAGTTCAATTTAATCATGGTGGATATTTCCTTGGCAAAGGTAGCAACCGTTCTTATGTCAATGGGCATGTGTTGCGGTATGATGATCTGGATATAGTGACATGGTCCCCAATCATGGTTGAGCACCTAGTTGAGGAGATTGGTTGGGAGATGGCAGGAAGGCTCAAGGTGTACTACTGCATTCCAATCCTAACCTTGCAGAAGAATGTCTTGAGAGAAATAAGAGGAGATGGAGACACAGACCAGATGATAACATTTGTTGATCTTGGCCACCACTCATTCAGTCTCTACTTAGACCATGAAGACAGTCTGAATTCAAACAATGATGATGATGATGTGGTCAATTTCCCAAGAGTGCAGCTACCTCTAGTGTTTAGTCCTTCTAAGACAAGAGTTGATGAGGAAGAAAGTACTGAGGCTGTAAATGCAGAGAAAGATTTTGATTTACCTGAAGGTGAAGCAATCCCAATACAAGTTGTGTATGCAGAGAGCTCAGATGTTAATGTGGGCGATTATGTGTTTGCAAGGAGGAATTGTTCTTTTGTTGAGCAGGATGAAAATGTTATGGCTCCAGATGTAGTGCTGGAGTCAAAACAACAAGGAAGTGAGGAAGCTGGATCATCAAGAGTATGCAAAAGGAAAACCAGACAGAAATGCAGTTCTGAATTCCTGGAAGATGCTGATACTGACTCAGATGACTCTGACTTTGATCCTGGAACCATAGTGGACAGTGACTATGACATAAGTGATGGTGATGACGATTTGTTTGTTGATAATGTAGACATGGATGAGCCTGTGGAGACAGAGAAGAAGAAAGAAGAGAAAGGGAAGCAAAAGGTTCAAAAGGGAAAAGAAGCTGTGAAAGAAAATGAGAAAGATGAAGATAAAGCAGCAGCATATGATCATGAAGATGAGTTCTATGAATCAGAGGGTGATGACTTGTGGGCACCAGATTCTGATGATGAAGATGTATTCATGAAGTTCAAGGCTTTTAGACCAGAGGATCTTCATTGTCCCAAGTTTCATGTTGGTCAAGTTTTCCAAACTGTTGAGCTCTTGAGGAAAGCCATCAAGGAGTACTGCTGCAAAAATAGGGTAGATGTGAAGTTGCCAGTCAATGATAAGAAAAGAGTGAAGGCAACATGTGATGAGGACTGTACTTGGTATCTTTGGGCTTCATATGATAGCAGGACCAAGTGTTTCATGGTCAAAAAATATGTGGATGAGCACACTTGTACAAAGAAGTGGAAGATCAAGGCTTTCACAGCACCATTTCTAGCACAGAAGTATCTTGAGAGCTTTAGAGCTGACCAAGACATGAATTTGAGGAACTTTTCTAGAGTTGTCCAAAAGGAGTGGCATATGACCCCAAGTAGGACCAAGTTACAAAGAGCTAGGAGGCTAGCAATGAAAAAAATTTATGGTGATGAAGAAGGCCAATACAAGATGCTCTGGGACTATGGTAATGAGTTGAGAAGAAGTAACCCTGGGACCTCATTCTTTGTTGCACTAGATAGTCAAGCAAGGTTTAATAAAGCCTATATGTGTCTAGATGCATGCAAAAGAGGGTTCTTGCAAGGATGTAGGCCTATGATATTCCTTGATGGCTATCATATCAAGACAAGGTACAGAGGACAGCTACTCACTGCTGTTGGGATAGACCCAAATGATTGTATTTTTCCAATTGCAGTAGCTGTAGTTGAAGTGGAAGACAAGCCTAATTAGTGCTGGTTCCTTGAAAGACTAAAGAATGATCTTGCTATCTTTAATACTGCTCCATGGACCATTATGTCAGACAAACAAAAGGTAAACAACATCAATTGTAGTATAAGTAGTACTCCATATTTAGTAGTCCATGCGTATGTTTATCTTTTGTTATTATAGGGCCTTATCAATGCGGTGGATGAGTTATTTCCAGAGTCAGAACACAGGTTCTGTGTAAGACACATGTGGCAGAACTTTTAGCAACAATTCAAAGGGGATGTTCTTAAGAATCAACTTTGGAAGATAGCAAAAAGTACCACGTCTGTCAAGTATGAGCAGTACATGGTTGAGATGAAGGACATCAGCTTGGATGCTTACAAGTGGTTGCATGAGTTGGAACCATACATATGGGTTAGAGCATTTCAAAGTGATCTTCCCAAGTGTGACATATTGCTAAACAATAACTGTGAAGTTTTCAACAAGTGAGAAGCCAATTAACTTGCTATGTGCATGTTCTTACTTCAATGTTTGACACTTAACTCAGTTTTGTCATATACTTGTAGGTACATACTAGATGCTAGAGAGCTACTTATACTTTCTATGCTAGAAAGGATCAAAGGCCAATTGATGCAGAGGCACTATAGCAAACAGCTTGAGGCAGAGAAGATGAAAGGAAATATTTGTCCAAAGATCAAGAAAAAGGTGGAGAAGCTAACTGAGTGGGAAAACCTGTGCTATGTGGAGGGAGCTGGAGATGGGGTGTTCCAGGTAGGTGACAGGGGTGTGAACTTCCTTGTGGACTGGCACACCAATGAGTGTAGCTGTAAGAGGTGGCAGAAGAGTGGCACACCTTGTGTACATGCCATAGCATGTGCTAGACATGAAAGAGTTGACCCTCTTTCATTGGTGAATCAATGCTATTCTATGAACATGTTAAAAATGGCATACAAGAACATAATCTATCCATGTAGAGACATGACAGAATGGGAGAAGATGAATGGGCCACCAGTCCTGCCATCATTGTACACCAAGCAAGTAGGCAGGCCATGCAAAAGCAGAAGAAAAGCACCAGGTGAAGTAATTTGTAGTAATGGTGGCAAGAAAATGTCTAGGCATGGTGTCATCATGCACTGCAGCTACTGCGGAGAGCCAGATCACAACATTAAAGGATGCAAGTACCTGAAGGCAGGAGTGCCTCCTCCAAATATGCAAGCACCATCAGCAACACAAGCAAATCATGAAGCACAAGCAAATCATGAAGCACCTCAAGCAAATCATGAAGCACCTCAAGAAGATGAAGACCCTGTCATTACTCAGGTATGTTTTTGCAGAAGATGTTCCAGTTTTGTCATACAACACCACAAGCAAATCATGGATCACTTAAATTTTGCTTCATTTTGAGCAGGAACACAACCCTGCAGAAAATCCTATCATAGAAGATCTCATGGTTGATCAAATGATAGAAAGGGTAAGTTTTGTCATACATGATCTCATATATTTTGCCAAGCCTACTTTCATTGTATGATCATTTGTACAAATGTTGTGTCGTGCAGAGGCCAGTGCCAAGAGTGATTGCACAAGGACCTATTCCAGAGTCAACATTCCTTTCTGCTGCTCAGTTGTTGGTCAATCAAAACCAAGGGAGCACAAGCACCATTCAGCAAGGAGAGATGGCCAACAAGTTACTTGCATTAAAAAAGCTCAGAGACAAAGAGTTAGAAGACAAGAAAAATGCTATACTTGCAGCAAGGAGAGAAGAACAGGAAAAGAAGGCTGAAGAAGCTGCCAGGAAGAGACATCTGCAAGAGGAGAAGAAAACAGCAGAGGCAGAGAGGAAGAGACAAGCAGCAGCTCTGAACAGAGAGAAGAGGAAAGAAGAAGCAGCAATAAAAAAGCAGGCTCAAGCAGAGACAAGGCAGATTCTTTTGGAGGTTAAGAAAACTATAGCTGCTGAGAACAAAGCAAAGAAGGAGGCTGAGAAGAAGGCTCAAAAAGAACAAGAAGCTGCCAAGAAGCTAGCAGAGAAAGAGGCTGTTGCAGCAAAAAGAAGAGCGGATAAGAAAGCAGAGAAGGAGGCTGCTGCAGCACAAAGAAAGGAAGAAATGAGGCTGATATCTATTGCAATGGGTAAAAGCCAGGATGATTCACAACACCAAGAAGATGGTCAGCCGAGGAAGGCCAGCAGAACATCCATGTTTGATATCTTCAGGTGATGAGACAGTGGACAGCCAGCACAACCATGTAGTATGCAAGCATCTCATTTTGCCCAATCCATGTAGTATACAATCAGTGGTAATGTAGGAAAATGTTGCAATTGATCCATAATGATGTAGGCACATGAGTATGGATCAATTGTTGCTCATTTTGTAACCAGTTCTACAAGATACTTCTTTGCCCTACTTATGACTATGCTTAATGAACAAGAGTTACTCTGATAACATTGCCCAACATATGACAATGGTCACATTTTTCATCTTCAACTTGCAGCAGTTCTATAGATTTTTTGCATGCAAAATTAACAGGAAAATGGTCTACAAGCATCATCAACTAGCTTTGCAATGCACACACACAAGACAAATATGACAATGGTCAAATAGTACTCATGGTCAAATGTGCCCAAATTGACAGCATCATCAACTAGCTTTGCAGTGCACACACACAAGGCAAATATAACATAAAAATGATATCTTCATAAGACACTAGGATGATCCATTAACTTCATTTGCAATACAACATTGTCACTTGCATTACATATTGCAAAAGCATCAGATACAATGCAAAAGATTGACACTTGACACTAATAGCACCACCACATAGTACCAGTTCATCTCCTACCAAACTAGGCATCATTCCTAACATACCAACAGTGAAATAGCTACTGCAAACACTGCATCAACTACATATTGCATCACTCTTGCATCCACTCCATCACTTCTTCAGCACAGAAATAGCTACTAGCACTGCAACTACAATGAGTGCTGCCAACAGTGCCTTCATCATCACCAATATTTCATTGCCTAACCCTACGAGTGCTTGTGCTTGCCGATTGCTCATTTGACCTGCAACTCTTCCATGATGTCCATCTTCAAAGCCTGGAAGATCAACTGCACCTACACCTGCACCTCCACATGCATATCTTCGATTCCTTGCTCGAATTAGCTCTTCCCTCTTATCCTCTGCATCTCCTAATGCATCTACGGCTTCATTGCCAATGAGAAACTGATTATCCATCAAATATGCAACGTATTCCAACTCCCAATGCCATAAATGGTCCTGAAGATCAAATGAAAAGAACAAACGCCAGAAATCACCATTACAAGTTCCCAAAATTCAACCAAAATGAAGAACTAGGAATTCACTCCACTTACACCAACAGGACACCTGTAGAAGACCCAGCCCTCGTGCTTCTCCGTGTTCGACAGATAGAACTTCACACGAGTGCGGCAAGAAGGGCACCTGATGAGCGGCACCACCACCGAACGACCGCCAATCGATGACCTGACCGAGCTTGTCGACACGGCGGAGTGAAGCAACGGGCGGTGGCAAGCGGCAGGGAGAGGCCGCCGGCAAGTAGCACGGAAGAGGGCGGCGGCAACAGCAGGGAGAGGGCGACGGCATCGGCGGCAGAGTGGGGAATTTGGAAGAGGGCGGCGACGTCGCCAGCAGTGGCGATTTAGGGATTGCACTACAGAGTGGGGTATTTTAGGGGGGTGGATGGATAATTATATCCGCCGGCGTAATTTACAGAAATAACCCTGAGCGTGCCGACGTGGACGGCACTGACTGGTCAAACTGAACGGCGACGGGTGGCATACGAGGAACAGTGACCGTACAATTACGTCTTGTCGTATTGGGTGATCGTATTGGCCGTATTTCTAAGTACAGTGACCAAAGTGAGCGCTCTTCACAAGTTCAGTGACTGCCAGTGCATTTTACTCTAGAAAAATTGAACGTTGATGTGGAATCTTGATTGGTGCTCCGAAGTTGGCTCAATAACTTTTTTTTTTGCGGGGTAAGTTGGCTCAATAACTGTGCATGTAATCTCTAGTTTACTATAACAGGGGTGTGATGAAGCTTGTTACAAAAATCTCGTGCATTGCCCGGACTAAGGATCTCTTGTCCTCGATCGAGATGGCCTGGACCTGCCTATCTTGTCGATCGATTCCTCTGTCCTCCTCATTACCATGCTGTCATGGTAATGACCCAACATATCCCATATATATTTGACAAGCGTGCTATGAGACCTTCAGCATTACAACATCATTCAAATAGTAATTTGCTGGAGCAGCAACATGAGCTAAACACAGCCAGGGTTGTAGGTAGTGCAACTTATTACCAAATCTGACTTAAGCTACTGCACGGTAGGCTGTAGCTGCCAAGTTATGAGTAATAATTAACCGGTCATCAATCAGAGCTAGAGCTAGATGATGGTCTCCCTATCACGAGGCTGGGTCTGGGACCTAATCATCTCCACGTACACCATCAGTGGGGAGTACGAGATACATATGGAAGAAGTATCTCATCCACCATTTTACCAGACTTAACTGAAGCATATGCACCATCTGAGCATCAACCCTTGTTATAAAGCGTGTGCTACCTCATTTCCTTGCATGTAGCTAGTCTTAGTCTCTACCACCCAGATAGTATTATAGGCTGTTAGCACCCAAACAAGCAACTAATGATCGAGGAGAGATAGACCAGTAGAAAATGAGCAAAGTAGGATCACTTAGGTGGAGTTGAACACATGAATGGAAATGGCAGGCATCTGGATGTACATCTCGGGCTAAAACTTATGTCCACGTTGCGCAAGTTACCGCAGTACGCAATATATCTCCAGGCGAAGCGCGAGCGGTATCTCTACGCGAAGGTGCATCCAGCAGGTATGTATGAAGACATTTCTCACTTGTTCGAGAGGTCTGTGGTGATGAGCTCATCAAGGATACCTTTGAGGCATTGGCCACCTCACCGTGATGGACGAAGAAATACCGAAGAAATCGAGGAGCCTGAATTGCAGTATGACCGTCGAAGAGCGTAAAAGTTGCGACCCCAGCATCACCAAATTCGATTACTTCGGTTGCCGCGTTGCCATCGAAGACTGCAATGACCTGGCCAGCAACCGCGAGCTCCGCATCTGGCACCTCCTCACAGCTGAGCGAGCCCGCATGCCTGATGCCCGCATCGCTACGAAGGAGTCATAGTCATTTTTTGTGGCAACCTTGTCATCACCTTCAATCGATGCAAGTACACCCTCCGCTGCTGCAACATTGGGGACAATCACCGTGCGATGCGACGAAGGCTACATCCTCATTGATCCGAGTTCTGTGAAAGGCACCCCTTATGCATTGATTTATCCAAATGACTGCCTCGCTATTGTCAAGAGTTTGACAACAGTTCGGTGGTACTCCCTCTGTTCAATAATGTAAAACGTTTTTTTGACTCTAGCGTAGTGTTAAAAAAACTTCTTACATTATGGGACGGAGGGAGTAGCTGTTAACTTGAGTGCAGAGATAGCTCCATATCCTTTGATTTTCTGGCTCGTAGAGTGCCACGGTGAACTATTGCTCATTGCTTGTCAGTCCTGTGCACCGGAGTAGGTTGTTTTCCGGTTGCAATCCCGGGAGAGGAAGTGGGTGAGGAATTCTAGCCTTGGTGGCTATAGCTTGTTCTGTAATTAATTCAGTGATGAGTTCCGCTTCGGAACAACCGTCGTACAAAACGTATGAAGGGTAGTATCGACTTTGACAACCCGTACGCACTTTCCTATGTATGATCAGAAAGTATACGCTGTACGCAGACCTTCTGAACCTCTCTGGGTCGAATTCTGCTCAGTTCTCGCGCATGGGCCGGCCCATTAAATCACCCCGTCCGTTTTATATAGAAAAATAAAACGAAAAGAGAGATAGTGAGTTCCCGAACACACAAAGTTAAACAACTGACAAACGCTGCTAGCCAATCCACCTCGCAACTGCTTGTGTTTTTATATAGCGTGAATTATATAAGAACACATAACAGAGTCCATATATAAAAACATTCCGGAAAACAATCCAAAATTTTCTTGAAATAAAATCTGAAAATGCCGAATATTTTTTGGAAAGCAAATAATATATGAAACTCGAAACATTTTTCAAAAATCTAAACAACCTTCTAAATTCCGAAACATTTTTTGAAAAATGCGAAGAACTTTTGGAATTCCAAACATTTTCAAAAATATGTAAACAAATTTTGTAATGCTGAATAGTTTCTATAAACGGAAACAAAATTTGAAAATTGCAAACATTTTTGGAAAACCAACCATTTTTAGCAACTCCGACCAAAACTTGGAAAAAGTGAACTTTTTTTGGCCTATGAAGAATTTTTTTGAAGCGGGAATATTTTTGAAATCCTGATTGTTTTTTAATTTGTGACAATAATTTTTTATATTCCCAAACATTTTTTGAAATCACGAACATATTTGAAAACGCCAACATTTGTTGAAATTTGATCATTTTTTAAAACAGGAATAATTTTTAAAATTTACAAACATCTTTTAAAAATGTGAACAATTTTTTAAAAAGCATTTACTGTTTTAATTTTATCCCTTTGTATTTATTAATTATGTTAAAAACATAGAATAATTGTTTTAAGTAAATAATTATTTCTTCAAACCTGGCGTGAATGCCTACCATGGGCAATGCCCACCTGCTGGCAAAAGTTATGGTCATTTCAAGAATGCCTGAAAAAACACAATGACAGAATGCTCAGTTTAAGAGCATGTTGCTTCTCAACATCCATGAAATGACCCCATTTTTTCATTGGCTTGTATGACCAATTCGAGGCACCATGTCAGGTTATTTTTGTTTTAGATAAATTTTGCATTTTCTAGAGCTTTCTCGGTCAAAAAAGCCGATAAATGATCGGACGTGTCACAACTTGCGTACGGTGTCAAAAACCATTCAAACCTGGCATTCATGCCTACCATGGGCATGTCCACTTGTTTGCAAAAGTTGTGTTCATTTCAAGAATGTTCAAAACTAGACTATATTGAACAGAGGGTCTTTGGGTAGAGCGTAAAAGGCCTCATTTGAGAGCACGTTGTTTCTCGACATCCTTAAATATGAATATTCTCTTTTCTAGTATAATTAAGGTAAAAATGGATGAAAGGAAAAAACTAGCCAAATAAAGACGGGGAATAAGGGCAAAGCCATGGCCTTGGGCAACGGCACTGCTAATGGCGTTGACGCAGAGGGCGCTCGTAATCGCTGGATTTTAGTTCAAGATTGGATATCATTTTTTTACGGATAGGGGATCGGTTCTATCTATATCTATATTACTATTAATCAATCAAACAAGAATTTTTTTAAACACACCTCATAAACGTACACAAACTGATTACAATTGTATGATTAGACCCGCTGAACTTAATCTAACGATTAGATTTAACTTAATTTATTTTCCGTGTGCACTTAGTGATTTGCCTTGACTGACCATACCCCACCCCGCAGCGAGTTTTTTATTTTGTCTCGCGTCTCACCCAACCGCCTCACGAATACAACAAGCAGCGGGCGCTAGGCGCAATGGATAGAGCCAGCCACGCGGGCGGCGGCGGCGGGGGGACCGAGGAGGAGAGCCGCGTCCGGCGGCCCGGAGCGTGCTGATGGTCGCGGCGGGGATGGCCCATGCCGGTCGATCTGCTCCTCAACTGCGACCTGGCTCCTCCAGGCAAACTCTAGGGCCTTTTCCCGAACAGATTGGATAGCAACCAAAAGGGCGCCGACCGCAACTACGACCTGCGGCGGACGAGAAACTGGCCACGAGCAATGGAGGCCTGGCGGCGCTGCTCGTGCGGGAGTCAGCATGCTCGATGCTGAGAACTCCGTGCTCAGAGCCACCGGCGACGGTGATTTGGATCGGGGCGGCGGCGGCGGCTGAGTAAGGGCACCGGTGCGGTCGAGGTACATCTCGTCCCTTCATTCATCTCACCCTCTCTCCCTGCCCCCTCCCTCTCTCTCCCCCAGCGGGGTCGCCATGAGCCCGTGCCCGTGGACCGGCGGGGAACTGGGGAACTCCGGCAGCGGGGAGCTGGGAACTCCAGCGGCGGCGAACGGAGAGCATGGATGCTCTGCTGGCGAAACACGCGTTGCGGAGACAGGGAGACCTCTGGCGATGGGGAATGGAGAGAGCTTTGGCAGATAGCCCTGTTCTCTCTAGATGCGAACAAAATTTCATCTCTCATGGATTTTGTGTGTGCAGATAGCGGAGAGGAACACTGCTGCTGAGAGGATTCTTATGACTACCAGCAGATCAAGCCTTCCCATGAGTTTGTTGCCAAGGATTTGCATGCAGCGAAGTGGATGTTCCGCCATTTTAAGAGGTGAGATCAATGTTGTTGTACTGCTTGACCAGGAGTATGCAACACTATATTTTGATGTATACTACAATATTATTTTGTTGCTGGTAAAAATTATTTCCATCTAATATTTTTTCAGACGCAAAGAAAATTACGCAGACAAGAAGGTTATTTTGTAGGTTTTTAAACTGAGCACAAAAATAAGACATGTTCGTCATCAAGGATAGAAATTTTAATATGTAAAGGTCAGTAAAAAAATTATGCACATAAAATGCTATTCTTCTTAGTTGGTAACATTGCATACAGAATTTGAATCTTAATTATTGGAATTCATTGTTCCATATTGGAAGTTCCTGAAGAGCTTGAATAATCCATTTTATATGGTACTTGTCAATCCACCCATACCAAATAAGATTGTTTTCGGAGCCTGACAGCTAAAATGCATTGCTTTTTTAGATTTTCACGTTTCGGTAAGCATGGCATGGTGATTAAAACGTTTCCTAGAAAATGAACTGATAATGGGAACTTATGTTCTAATTAAGATGGATTAAGGGTTGTGCCATTTATTCAGCATGAATATATAGCAGGCTGGTTCAGTGATCCCTTTTGTTCAGGTAAGATGGGAGGATGGCACAGTACTGTAATACCAAATTAGACTATATCCATGGGAGATCGAGATTGTTGGTGGTTCAATCTCTATTGCTCAGTATCTGACACTATCAATGACATGCAGACACAAATAGTGTTGTACTCTTTCCTTTGTTACTACAGGACCACCCAAGTTAATGATTCTAGATCTAATGTACTAGATTATACTAGTTGATTCCCCGCGTGTTGCAGCGGGACGATTTGCACCAATCAGAGTTACACTTTGAGAAAGAAAAGAAAAAAAAAGTGAAAATTGTTTGCTAACCGGCATGAAAGGATTAACCAAGATTAATAATAAGCCACCTCCATCCATTTTACTCCCTCTGTTCCATATTACTCGTCGCTGATTTAGTACAACTTTGTACTAAATCAGCCACGAGGACTATTTGAAGGCAACATTCCCCCATTCCTCCCGCGATGCTCCCGTGGGTGTCCGGGGGGGGGGGGGGGGGGCTAACCCTAGCATCGCCGCCGGTCGCTCCCTCCCCCATTCCCTCCTCCCTCGCCGCCGCTGGAGGGCGCGAGCGGGCGAAGCCCGCCCGTCGCGGGCGGCGGCGGGGCTTTCTTGTCTTCGCGCTCGAGGAGTACGGCGCGGGCCGGATCCCCCAGTCCGGATGCGGCGCTTGGCGCTGGGCGCAGCAGCTCGACGGCGCGCCGGCGTGGACCGGTGACGGGGCGTGGCAGCGATGCGACGGGCTGGAGGCTGGTGGTGGCGGCGGCTGCATCCGGCGGCGCGCCCAGATCCGCCTCCGGAGCCGCGGGTCGCGGTCGGCTTCTCCTGCCATGGCTCGTGCGCGCGCGCGGGGGGGGGGGGGGGGGGGGCAGCTGGTGGATGCGTGCGCCGCTGCCCGGTCGGGCCCTTGCGGCTGGTCCGCGTCGTACGGCACGGGAGATCCCTCTGGTGGTCATCCATGGGCGTGGCGGCGAGAGCTCTGCTTCCTTTGCTCCGGCCACGGGCCGCTGCCGTGGTCTCGTGCGGGGCCGGGCCTATGGCAGGGTGGGGCGAAACCGGTGGTTTCGGGGCGGGGAGCTGGTTGGAAGGACGGGAGCTCCGTTGCCGAGCTGCCCGTTGCCGGCCCAAGTGGTTGCAGGTCGTGGCCGTTGGCCATTCCTCCCCCCTTCCCCATCCTCATGTGTTCTCGGTTCCGGCTTTGCTCGAGGCGGAGGTGGTTGGCCGGCGGTCTCGGAGGCAGTTGGGGTGCGGATTTGCCCAAAGTCTCGGCCTTTGGTGATCATTTGGGCGGTCTGGAGGCAGAGCGGCGGCTCTGGAGGCGGGAGGCGCGTTGGTCGTGGGCTGACCGCGCGGCTCGGGTGCGGGCGGGCAGCCACGGTCGCTTGGGCGGCATGGCTGCGGGTGGTTGGCGGAGCGGGGTTGCGACGGGGAGGTTGGAGCACCGGGGTTCACCACTTGACCAGTCCCGGAACTGGCCGACGGAGGCGGCGTCCGCGGACGTCGTTCCCCTCCCTGCAAGCTTCGTCGTGGTGCTCCCACCTCCTACGCGTCACTCCGGGTGAAAACTTGATCTTCTGGATTAGACGATGACGGCTTTCTACAGTCGTATCCTTCTTGAGGGCATCGTCTTGGAGTCCCCGCTTTGGCCGTGTCCGTCTCATCGCTTCTCGGTTGATTGTTCATCTTTATGGTGGACTTCGGCTTATCATTAGGGTGCTTAGTCGTCGTTGGGATGATGTGTTTGGTGCTCGGCACCTTTGTATCTTGTCTTTGGTGCATGCGTTGAGTGTGGTGGTGGAGTGCGTTTGTATCTTACTCGAATGTGTTGGTGATGGTGCTTTATCTATAAAGCGGGGGAAACCCTTTTTCTTAAATCAGCGACGAGTAATATTGTTGTACTAAATCAGCAACGAGTAATATGGAACGGGGGGAGTACATCTGCACAAATCTAGACAAAGAAGTACAAAAATCATAATATATTTAACTCATGGGATTTGATGTACTTACCAAGGACACAACGTGAGACCTTTTTGAGATGATCATTGTCTTTACTAATGCAGACAACAAACGGATGGATTAACCCAGACATGTTCAGCCTAAATCAATCGATCAAATCCCAAATATACAGTTGTTCCAAGAATCGCTGGAATAGACGGCTGGAGAAGATCAATTCAACGATAAATCCACAAACAAAATCCTTAGTGATAGAACGCTGCCCCTCCATGCCCAGACAAAGTTGGCGATACCTCTGCAATCTTCGTTGTTGCATCATAGCAGTCCAGTGAAATTAAAGACAAGCTTTATCATAGCTTGGTAAGTACATCATTGCAGCAAGGCCAAGATGCTTGTTTTTTGTTTTTTAAGACTAGCACATATGCCCGTGCGTTGCAACAGGAACTATATGTGCAAGCAAAACCCTATGTGCACGGGAACAAGGAGCATTTAGCTTCTCGGTTTCGTCAGGTGTGAAGTAACCAATCCACTATTTTTCCATTCATTGATCGAGGGCATTTAAAAGTTTTGTTATGTCATTGTACGACAAAGAAGAGCCATTAATTATGCAATCTACTCTTCCTTTGAATCGAGGAGATATTAAGGTATGAAGTTTCTGAATATTGGAGGAAACATGAATCATTTTTTAAATTCTGAATATTTTTTTCAAAATTATGTACACTTTCAAGAGGAAACATGATCCATTTTTTAAATCCTGAACATTTTTTTAAAATTATGTACACTTTCAGAAAAACGAGAACAAAATATGAATCGAGAAAATCTTTCAAATTTAACAATTTTTTTGAAAATCCTAACTTTTTTTATAAAAACATGAACATTATTTGAATTTGTGAACATTTTTTTAGAATAGGAACATGTGTTGAAACTTTATAACATTTTTCAAAAATGTGTATCTTTTATACACTAACATTATTTTGAATTTTGAAAATTTCACTAAAACAAGAATATTTTTGGAATTTGGAGCATCTTTAAAAATGCCATTTCCTCTTTAGAAATCTCGAACAATTTTGAAAAAATAATATTTTTTTTGAAAAAATAGAATTTGTTTTCAAGTTCTGAACATTTCTCAAAATAGCAACAAAATCTTGGAACTCTGAACATTTTCTAAAATTTGTTATTTTTCTTAATTTTGGACATTTTTAGAATTTAGAATTTATGAAATAAATTCTATAAGAAAATAAACTTTTTTTAGATGTATCAGAAAATAAACTTGAAAGGGAAGAAGGGGATAGGGGAAGGAGAATAAAAATAGAAGTAAAACACGGAAACAAAGAAAAACGGGCCAGCCCATAATTGATTGTCCTGTGTGTAGCTTTGACTATTTGTCGCCCGGTGTGTAATAGAGAGTTCTCCCAGCTGCATGGGCAAAATAATAAGTGGGCTGGCTTCGCTGGGCTACAGCGCGCGGCCCATGCACAAAATTCTAAAAAAAACTTTTGTTCTAGCATACGAACGCATAAGAATTTAGTACCACCTCAGATAGAAAAAATTCTTTTCGGCGGTGAACGAATGAAAAAATAGACGAAACACACCTTACTTTATTAGTAGGTATAGAAAAGGACATTTACGCCACATGTATTCATGCACCAAATAGGAACATCACATACGCCCACAGACACAAAGACGGAAATAAAACTTTCCAGACCCAGCTACCGAAGCAACATGAACCCCACTGAAACACAAAACAGGCCGGCCGCTCTCTGTCTGCTTGAGCAGCCGTCGAGAAATCATCATCTGCATCGCCATCAAAGGCTTTGGAGGCCGCATGTATGTCATGTTCTAGCGAACAGGATCAAAGATTGGGTTCTGGTGCATAGTTCGTGTATAATCTTCAGATTGGATTGCCCATGTCTCTGCCAAGACTCCAGCTTGCCGGAGACGTGAAGGATTGCCGCAAACCTTGTCCCCAAAACAGGGACTGAAGCCCCAGCAACCGTCGCCTCGGCCGAAGCGAAGGGAAACGCCGGATCCGCCGCCGGAGGGCACCTCCCTCGGGTCGCCCTTTTTTCGTCCCTCTGCACTGTAGCACGGGAAAGACCGAGAGATTTTGGGGCAGATGCCTCATGCGTGCCTCCGGGAGCCGAGGAGCGAAGGAAAGCGAAGCTAACTTGAAAGCATGGACTACGGGAGATCAAATCTTGGGCTACCCCGTGGCTAATGAAACGACTGTAGGATTTATTTTATGATGACGTTGGTGGACTATGGGGGCAGGAAAAAAAACCATGCATGTAGAATTGGAAGGATTAACTAAGTGGAGGGTTAGTGCTAATGTGGCCATAGGAGAATGGATGCTGATGTGGATAGGCTGCATGTTTAGTTAAATAGGTTAATGGGGATGAACTATTTAGGTATTATAGATATGCATGAACCCTGTCTCTGGCAGCATCAACGACTTGCAGACACAAACATTCAAAACCTTCTATGTGTAAAATTAAAATTAAACCAATTATGATCAGTATAGATTGGTGAATTGTTCCTTGGACCTGCACGGTTATAATTAACATTTTTCTACGTGTTAGGATTGATGTTGATTTGTGAATCTAGCGTTATTGTCATGCATGTATGACATGAGCTTGTTCTTATAAACCAGATATTATTGGATGCCTTTTTCCCTGTTTGTTTTTCAGAAAATTTGTAGTTCAACATGTAAGAACTTTGAAAAATCATATTAGGATTATCCTTGCGATAGTTTATGGCCCTTAATCAATTATACTGCTGATAAATTTTACTGTCTGGGGTTCATTTAGTACGTTCCTATTTTCCATTTTTTGTACCTTCGTTCCAAGTTTGTGTCTCTACCATGTCCATTTGTACAATGCTTAATGGTATCACAAGTACTGTTAAGTTTGCATTATAAAATAGAGACATTCTGGAATATCTGATTCCATTTTTTTACTATACACATACTAAATAGCTTATGCCCATAAGTTCTCTACAGAGAAGTTTATCCCCTTTTTTTAGTTTTTTTCTTGCAAGTGGTTGGTAGAAGTTCATAGAGTTACACCCACAACGTTGGGTTTTGGAGACACGTGTTCTACCAAACTGAACTAAGAGCACTTTCATTTATTCAAAAATAAAATATTTTTCTGTTCCTAGCGTCAACTTTATGTATTCCAGAATGCGTAGAGTTCATTGAATGTACAAAAATGGCTAAGTTTATGGTCATTAACACTGTTAAAGCTAAACTGCTTGAAGTCTAGGTAAAAAGAGGCACTCTTTCTACAAACATATTAGTATTAGTACCGACATACATTAAACGGAAAATAACTAATGTAAAATTTATCTGCGAATGACCATTCACATAATAACATGCATGGTGTGCCCTGGTAATTATGAAGTGAGGAGTTTATCCAATTTTTTATTTCATTTCTTCTAAGGGGTTTGTAGAAACTCATCCAGGTAACTGCTTTTGATGTGTAACATACACATATGATTGTGATTTTTTCCTAAAAAAATCATCCCATCATTATGAAGGAAGAATTTCCTTTGTACGGTTATTCATGCATTGTATGTGCACACTTACTAGTTGTAATAACCATGTAATGGCCCAACTGACCGCAATTAGTGCTAGGATGAAAATACCCTTTTATAGTTTTTCAAGGAGGGTGTACGGGCAAAACTCATTTCTAGTACACCAACCCCTCTGTATCAACTAGCACTATGGAGATGTCTACGTTAACTGTGACAGGTAAAGTACAGCATGGTGCAACAATTTCATTCCCAATGCCTCCCAATCCTAATACGCACTGGCCACATTTAAAAAACAAGATGAGTTCTGGGAACTGTGTGAGTATTTCTGAGCAGTACATGCACACCGAAGAGTTGGCTGATATATATCGGGAGTTTGTGAGCGCTATAGTGGGCATATTCGATAGTGGTGTCCCAGTGGATTACTTCACCCACCATCTCTTCAATTTTTCTCTGCAAATGCCTATGACATCACCAGGGACTGAGTCAGGACTGAATAGCGGTGGGGGATTTAGGCAAATGAAAACATTCTATTAACTTGATTTTTTTCTATTAGATTTTGATCTTTAGTTATGTTTTTATTTTCTTTCTTTGGCTATTTGTTTGTTCCTTTCTTCCATCTTTACCTTAATTATACTAGAAAAGAGAATATTCATATTTAAGTAATGGACAATTGGTTTCATACGCATGCCATTTCGCATATATGAACATTTTTTTTCTTTTGTTCTTACATTTTTACCTTTTGGTATACCCCCCCCCCCCCCCCCCCCCCGCGCACCGCGCCACAG
This sequence comes from Triticum monococcum, assembly GCA_034509565.1. Taxonomy (NCBI): domain Eukaryota; kingdom Viridiplantae; phylum Streptophyta; class Magnoliopsida; order Poales; family Poaceae; genus Triticum; species Triticum monococcum. The sequence continues at coordinate 776,122,104 of CM067843.1, read as the reverse complement.
GCGGAGGGGTTAGGGAACACCTACCAATATATCTGCCAGTGCAAAGATGGCGTTGATACCTCCGGATCCCAATGATCTGGACCTTTCCTATCCTAAAGAGAGCACCATCTAGATCTCTCCTGGAGCATCCATCACTGCAGTGGGGGTGGGGGTGGTTGACTTTGCGAAAGAGGAGAGTGTGGCTCGAAAATTGTCGCTGAGGTGCCTCTTACTGGAGCGGACCCGCCAGATGTAGTCAACTTCAAATTTTAGAGTGTGGAAGCCAATAACTTGTCCTCGCGCGGAGAGTACGTGACATATCTGTCCCCTAGCCGTGTTGAAGATGAGATGGAAGGGGCCGCGGGAGATATCTTAACACAACATGGTGTTGTTAATGTTGATTGAGAATGCCATCATAATCCTCTCAAGAGATCCACGCCCACAGCCACTAGTTGTGTGCCAATTGCCGGTGTTTCATAACCGGTAGTGCCTTATAGGGCAGAAGATTTGTTCGGAGGGTCACACGAGCAGTAGATGAAGGTGGTAAGGCGAGCGATGGGAAGTTTACCCAATTTCAAACCCTACGAAAGGAGATAAGACCCTACTGCTGCCTTTCCTAGTGTATTGCTCGAGTGCTCGCCGGCGATCGGGAGGATCGTCGGAGAGATCTAGTTGCACGTGTTACATGCTCTCAGCCTAACGGCGGGCGAGATAGAGGGTCCCTATCTCGCCTTATTTACCTCGTCGACGTAGGTTTAAATGGTTCAGAGCGGGTGCTGTCTGATGGATGGAGGTCCCCATCTGTCGACAATCGGACAAACAGTTCGGCATGCCGCTCCTCATAGGCTAAGCTTCAGTCAGGAGAGGTGCCCTCTGGCTTACCGAGGCCTCCCTTAAGTAGGCGGAGCACTGCTCACTCTAATGTGTGGCAGACTTCTCTTTGTAGTCGTATCGATGTGTCATTACCTCATCATGCGTATATTCTATTTAGCCCATGGCAAAACTAAACGATGATCCGGGCAGCCACTCATCATGAGTCGCAAAAAGTCCCACCTACGGCGAATTAGAGGGGACTCCAGCTACTTGGAGCACTCTCTTCGGAAGGACAACAAACGATTACCTCTCTAACAAGAGCGAAATGCTTCTTGCACAACTCCTGGAGCCACCTCCCTGGAGAGGGAGCAATGGTGCTTCTCCCACATCTAGTGGGTGTGGCTTAGTAACTAGCGCAACATTCAAAAGCGTGCCGATAAGTGAAGTACATCTTGATGCCTCCCATTTCAATGCATGTGTCCAACTCCACTGAATTAATACTACCTTGATCATTTGCTACTGCTCTATCGCTCTTGAATCATTAGTTTATGACTTTGTCCGCATTTACTGGAGTGCCTGCTACTATCTAGGCGAAGAGGGCATATGTAGTTGGGGATAATGATAGAGACCAAGACTAGCTAGATGGAATGATACGATGCCAAATGCTTTGTAACAATGGACCATGCCCGATGGTCGAGACCATATCTCCTGGGCCTAAAACAAAGAGCATATTTTCTAATAAAAAAACATCCTGTCCCAACACAAATTAAGTCACATGGTTCATGTCCTTTTGGTCAATATTGTAAAATGTGAGATGAGATATTTCTATGCACATGTATTCCCCACAAAGCTAGTGGTGATAGTACATACGTGGTTACCTCAACAACCATCTCTTTAATTTGGCCTTGCAAAACCCCTTTCAAAAGAGCTAATTTTTTTTAAATAATACATTTTTAAATTAATTTGCACAAATATTACGCGTAAAAAATTATTTTCAAAAATAATACATCGTCGGCCCACAGCAGGCCGACTGGTCCTAGTCGGACCACAACAGGCCGACTGGGGTCCTATCTGCTTGCTGCAGGCCGATTGGGCTGTCGGCCACCAGATCAAGTCCAGTCGGCCAACTGGCGGCCGATAAGGTCCAGTCGGCCTGCTGTGGGCCGACAGGAACTAATTGGCCTGCTGTGGGCCGACTGGTGCATGCATACCACATTACAGATTTTTTGCCCCGTACGATTTTTTCTTTCAAAACTATGACATATTTTCCCGCCAGCTCGTTCTCTCCACCCGTTTCTTATCCACCCGTTTTCTGCCATATGTTCCCGCCACCCGTTTCCCGTCATATGTTCCCGCCAACTCTTTCCCGCCATACTGCTGTCGTTCTTTCCCGCCATTTTCTCCTCTCTACCTATAAAACCCCTTCAGACGGAGGTGGATAAGCATTCCAGTGTAGTTTAGTTGAGATGTCCCATTATCTTTTAGATCGTAGTTTTCACCCTGGGATGAGCAGGACTCTTCTGAGCCTAGCTACCAATTTCAGGATGGACAATAGGATAGTTCCATGGGACGAACTCACCGGTAGTGACACCATAATGAATGAGTTGGCTCACCAATTACGTAGGTCTGGGTGGCCTGAAAGGACCTATGAGGAGGTACGTAAAGAACTTCTTAGGTTGCATGAAAGGTGGGAGAAGGTAGTGGTGCCGAAGAGTGAAACTTTCAGAAGGATTGCAGCAAATAATCCATGTTTATGGACTGAGGAGAGTGAGGACGAAGATGCTATCTTCATGCCGCCGCTTCCGGGTTCTGCATACTCGAAGGGCAAGAGTTCTTCATCGTCGAAGGGCAAGGTTTCTGCATTGTCGAAGGGCAATGTTTCTGCATCGTTGAAGGGCAAGAGTTCTTCATCGTTGAAGGGCAAGAGTTCTTCATCGTCGAAGGGCAAGAGTTCTGCATCGATCGAGGATGACGATGATGACTTCATGTAGTTTTTATGCTGTATTTTGTGAGTTTAGTCGTACATACCGTTTAATTTAGATGTAGTTCTATCTAGTTGTTTGTAATGTCTTGTTGTATGAGCATTATGTTCTATCTAAATATGATCTTGTAGTTTGGATAACATAGTACTAAAATAGAGTAGGCATATGTCTCATACATAAGTACATAGTCATTTGTCTCATACATAGAATAGACATAAGTCTCACACACAAATAGATGATAATGTCTCTACTGATAGATGGGAGCGTCAGTGACGACGTCTGGCCTGGCGGGGAGGCGGATTTGGAAGCGGCGACCATCCCCACCTGTCGGGTGCCCTAATGTGACGAGGAGGAATTTCAGACTCTTCCTGGTCATGCTGTGTATCCTGTGTGGGGCCTGGTGGAGGAGTCGAAAATATGTTCATCCACTGGGTGTGCTGCGACATCTGAGCCTGTATGTTCTCCTCGGGAAGTTGATCACTCCCCCACGTATCATGTGATGCCGACATAGACGCCTGATATCCGTAGGCTCCTGCACGATGGAACGTTTCATCATGAAGAATGAGGTCGCGTCAACTAATATTGAAAACAATAAATATGAAGACACATACCTGCTGGCTGTAACGGCTGCTCTGGCTCAAACACGAAGTTGGACGAGGGACCGTGCTGCTGTGGCTGTGGAGAAAACATGAAGCTCGACGAGGGACCGTGCTGCTGTGGCTGTGGAGAAAACACGAAGCTCGACGTGGGACCATACTGATGTGGTTGCTGCCACGTTGAACTGCCAGGTTGGTCAGGACGGGGTGGCCTGGTTGATGTTGGTGCTAGACGTGGACGTGGTTGATATCGGTGCATGGAGTGACGCGGCTGCTGTTCGGTGCATGGAGTGACGCGGCTGTTGGTCAGGACGGGGTGGCCTGGCTGCTGTCGGTGCTAGACGTGGACGCGGTTGATGACGGGGTGGCCTAGGTCGCGTCAATTAATTATTGCATCCTTCAGGGCTTGCTTGTTCGGATACATAGCACCCATTGCAATATTGTTCTGGTGATATTGCCAAGCTGAATCATGTCCATCATTCACGGTCATTGCAGATGAGAAGTCATGATTCCACCATGCAGGATTCGGGACCTCCTCTGCATTTTCTTCTTCATCTGACTTGTCAGAATCATCGGCATGACCCCTTTCAACACCGGTGTCTTCTTCTTCCATCTGGTCCTGCATGTGCCCATCTACCTCGTCAGCGTCCACCTTGCCATTGTAATCACCATCAGCATTTCCTCCTTCTACCTGACTACTCTGCCCTGGTTCATAACCATAAGCATTTCCTCCTTCTACCTAACTGCTCTGTCCTTGTTCGTAACCAGCATCTTTAGCATTTGACATAGATAACTGCCTCCCTACACTTCTATGATCAGGATCGTAGCCACCCTCGCCTTCATGTGCAGTGACCTCCTTCACGACGGGAAGCACTAAAGCGATAGGATTGCACCCCCTTCGTTCACAACCTTGTAACCACCGCACCCAATCGGAGTCTTGCTCTATTGGCCTCAAATAAAAGTAAATTATTGTACTTGACCGTGTCCATAATGCATGAACACCGACGGTGTGTGTTTCAGTATCAAGACCTAAACTTGCCGCAATCCATTGTTTCAACTGACTGACTGACCATGTTTGAGGTGCGCTCATTGGCACCTCTATGTGAGTAAATTCACTCAGATCTGCTCCCATCTCAGTTGTTTGGACAGTACCAGGACCGTAGTAAAATCTGAACTTCACTACATCAGACATCTCGGCTCACCTATTTTTTTCAACAACAAAATACAATTCACTAACAAATATTAGACATGTCTATATATATATTACAGAATATTAACGGAGCAGCTAATACAATTCACACACCTACAAGTATATTACAAATATTTGCCGGAGCAACTACAAATATTTACAGATTTTAATATTTGACTGCCTACAACTACAACTATATTACGGATTTTACCGGAGCTACTCCAAATATATTACGAATTTTACGGGAGCTACTCCAAATACTGACACTCCTAAATACAGATTTTACCGGAGCTACTCCAAATATATTACGGATTTTACCGGAGCTACTCCAAATACTGACACTCCTAAATACGGATTTTACTGGAGCTACTCCAAATACTGACACTCCTAAATACTTCACATCCACATATAGTACGGAATATCACCGGAGCAACTACACATTTTTACACAAATAATTAGTTGACATCTAAATATATTTACGTATACTACAGGGCAAATAACAATAATCGCACGTCTAATTTATTTCACATCGAAACATATTAACAAATACTACCGGAGAACCTACGAAAAATAAAATGTTTGCTGAAATATACCCTTGAAGCGTGTGTGCAAACGAAGAACGACGAACGGCGGCCAACAAACTGCCGGTGCTCCGCCTCCAACGACGAACGACGAGCTTCACCTCCACCACACTGCCCCAACTTCACCACCACCACCTCCACCAAAATGCTCACCACAACCACCACGAACGACGAGCTTCACCTCCACCACACTGCCCCAACTTCACCACCACCATCTCCACCAAAATGCTCACCACAACCACCACGAGCTACCCCATCAGTAGATCGACACCTCTTTTGGCTGCCCTAACTAAGTTGAATCCATTCACGGTGCCAAAACCGCAAAAAACTGGGTCATTTAGGTGTAAAAATTGGTGCCATTTTTTTACAGAGAGAGGAGAAAGCAAGAAAGAAGAAGAACAGAAAAAGAGCAGCAGCTTCGGCCTGGAACAGAGAGGATAAGGCCGCAGGAGCCGGGCCAGCGCGCGCGAGGTGGGGCCGCACCCTGTCGGCCAGCAGCAGGCTGATCGGCCCACGGCAGGCTGACAGGGGCACGCCTGCGCCGACAGCTCCCTCCCTCCCCCTCGCGACGTGGCCAGCCCAATCCGAGGCCGACACGTGCCAGGCGGGCCAGCTGTCGGCCGGCTACTGGCCGACTGCACCCACTCGGCTCGCTGCGGGCTGACTAGGCCCAGTCGGCCTGCTGCGGGCCGACGGTGTATTATTTTTGAAAAATAATTTTTCAGCGTAATATTTGTGCAAATTAATAAAAAAAATGTACTCTCTCCATTCCCTTATACGAGGCCACTATGAAAAATACAATTTGCATCTATAGAAAGGCCACTAACAGTAATCAAGGCAAAAATTAATGATGTTTCCTCGTATTATCAACTTGTTTAATACTTGCGTGCATGTAGTCATAATGATACTGTGCTACTACTTCCTTCCCTTCCTCCTTTGCATGCATGCGGGCGTATTAATGATCCCGGTTATTCCCTCCGTCTAGGTGTGTAAGTCATCTTACGAAAATCAAATAATCCCAAAACACTTAGGCACGGTACATTAACTCTCATCTCGTTTCTTGTTTCGTGACATATCAACCAATAAGAGATGTGGCACATGCATGCTTTAAATGATTTGAGACTACCAAACACGACATGCAATGGTTAGTTCATTGCATGCATTGTTATTAATTAGCAAAAACACATTAAGTTCTCTCGTTTTCCCCTCCATCTTGGTCACGGTGCGCAACCTAAGATGACTTACACACCTAGACGGAGGGAATAACAAAAATAACAATTGACTTGCAAAGCAGTCATTAAATTTTACCTTGGTACCTGTAATTTGAGTTTGTGGCCTTGTATAAGGGAATGGAGGGAGTATTATTTTAAAAAAATATAGCTTCAAAAGATGCAAATCTCCTCTCACAGATTTTGGATCCCTAGGAACAAATTCAAAAACTAATGCAGGCGGATAAAGTGGAGAGATCTAAACACCCTATCAAGTTATCCATTCTAGTTTGATATTAACGTACATGACTTCAAATGTAAAAGCCTATGTGTTTGGTCAGCTCAATATTACTGATGTACTGTGAGGACATTTGAGACACATCACCCAAACCAACGAAATTAATCAATAAATATTGCCCACAAGGTTCTGACATACGGCAGCCAGAATGTGCCTGCTCCAGCCATTGTACGAAGAGCCCATGCATAAATTCATACTCTTCCTCCATCTCGTAATAGAAGATGTTATTACAACCAATATATGAGTTTACATTAGTAGTTGGAACATCTTATATTATAGAAGGGAGGGAGTACTATTTGAGAGAGTAATGATGAAGGTCTCATTACCGTTGGTTGGACAATTACATGACTTCGTTGATGGCGCCCCCGTGTTGTGTTCGTACTGGATTGTGACGCTAAGCCATCATTGCGCCCTTAGACAACACCTTGAAGAATATGGCAACCAACAATCAACAAAGAGAAACCGTCTCTTTCTTCTTTCAATCTTTGTTTAATTGTTTACACATGCCGAGTCCCCTCTCATACTACGTCCCACGTAATAGCACTTTGGCATGCACGTATAGTAAATTGGAGTAACGGCTACGCCACCCATATTATTGTGGCAGCAAATGATGCACCCACTCTGCCATTCTCGTACACACAACATGAGCCTTGAATTAAGAGATTAATTTGAGTGGGATGGCTGCAGTTAGCTTGCCGTAGCACATCTCCGATTCTTTGATTAACGAACTGGTCCTGGCCTAGACATGACAACAACATGGGCATGTGGCAAAAGCGTTGGTGCCGGTGAGCTGATTGGTCCAGCTTACCCACATCTAGCTTCAGCAGAGGAAAAAATAAATCTAAATCAACGACCATCATTTCAGAGATAGGGCAATTACTTGCCCGTCAAGACAGGCTCAGGCAGCCTTTGTAGATTGGACATGGTGCGATGAACTCGTATACGTGTCGCCTGTATCAATTTATCATTTGTGATGACGCAGGCCAGATGGCTATAACCGGGTCACTTCCTACACTAGTTTTATCCTTTGTAAAGACGATCGTTCACCATATGACACATGTTTTTCTTCCACATGCTCAATCCGCTTTGTTGTCAGTCATTTTGGCTAGACTAACACATCGAGCAATTTCAATTAACATGGTCCCTCTTACCCGCTCTTTTCACATGAAAAGTAAGAAGGTAAGAGTTAATCAAATCCACCGCCTAATGCAATTAACAGCTCATTATATACTCTTATCTCTCATGTGAAAAAAAGGGTGAGAGGGAACACGTTAAAAAACCTCAAACACATATACACACCAGACAGTTAATTCGTGCACACAACTTACTCTCGCGTCAAATACTCTAGATTAACACGCGCACAGTTCAGTTGTATACTTGTTCGATCGGCTTTTGTGTGTGGCACAGGATGAAGGGATCGTCACTTTTCATCTGATTCGTCTCTGGAGGTTTTGTGGTGTCTTGCCAATTCAGCACCACACTAGCTTAGCTTTTGGTGACTCTCCACTTGCCACACTAACACTAAACGTGTCTTAGTTCACACGCATGCATGCTTGCACAAGTTCCGTCCGTGGGATATTGTGGCGTGTGTATGCTGCGCAATACTGCTACCTTGACTGGCCAGTTGTGGTGATCAACTGAAAGCACCTCACGGTGTGCCCATGCACCCAAACTACATGTAGGGAAGCGAACTACTGATGTATCGCCAACAATTTGATGATCGTCGATGATCAAGCAGGTTAATGGCAAACGACTAGTAGCCGCAACCGAAACCAAGTTTGAACTAGTCCTATCTACTACAGTGCTATGTTCGTCATAGAGTTGCAGTGCTTTACAAATTGAAGCTTTTTTTTTTGTCCATCTTCAGTTGCTTGATCCGCAAGTTGGAAACCTGGTCATGCTTCGCAGCACACAGAACGGATCACCCAAGTCGCACTAGAGGGCGGCTGGGCGATACCCTAGCTGCCGCCGCCGCCCGCACCCCCTCCCCTCGCTGTCGCCGGAGGGCGCCACACCTAGCTGGCGTCGGCGGCAACGGGACCCGTTCTCCCTCCTCCCCTGGTGGTGATGACGCGGGACGTGGCGAGTGGGCGGGGAGCGCGGCGCTCCTGCAAGGCGTTGCAGAGGCATCTTGGACGGCCGGGCCTTGGGCGCGGTGGTGGCTGTGTGGCGAAGGTGGAGGGGCGGCTAGTGCCGGTTCTGTCAGATCTGGCGCCTGGAGTAGTGTGTTGTGAGCAGCTAGAGCTGGTGTCCTCTGCCGTGGCCGCGATGGCGTCAACGTGGTGAGGGCAGCAGTGTGGTGGCGGTCCTTGTGCTCTTGTTGCACCACGGCAACGATCTGCATGATCAGTCCTCCTTGATCTAGCTATCGACGTGTTCCAGAACTACTGTCGGATATATTGTCCAAGGATATCTGGATCGGATAGTATCCGGTCATGCGCGTCCATATCAGCCCGCGTGACTCCTGGAGGGCACGACAGGAATCTCTGTTGTCTGTTGACACCATGGGACATGTCAGCATCTCGATTTCCATGGCACAGACTGCAGCGGAGAATGTCTTGATGGCTAAGATCGGAGGATCAGTAAGGCGGAGGGGGCCTTGAAGGCAATGGAGTCAGCCAGGTGTTTGATAATTTTCAGTAGTAACAGTGTCAAGTGGGGGCGGCAGCACATGAGGATTTGTTTTTGGTGGTGCTCCTCGGGTGCCGAGTCATGACTTTCAGGATGAAAACCTAAGGTTTGTCCTTCATTGGTTGTGCCTGACAATTGCTTTGTTAAAGGTATTGTTTTGAGAGCTTATTCTTTCTCCAGGGTGAAACCTATGACCCTTGATCGGACGACGACGGCGCTTGTGCACTATTGCTTATTGAAGGCTTCACTTTTGGAGACCTTTTCTGTCTTTTCGGGTGCTGTCTTTGGTGGTGGTTTGTGTGCTGCTATTGAGAGGAGTTGATCACTGTGGCGTGACCATTGTTTTTCTTTTCTTTTCGGGTTGTGTGCATTTTGGATGCCTTGGTGACTTCTTGTTGGTGCAGAAGCTGGGAGTAATTAAACCATGTGCATTTACAGCCGACGGTTAGTAAGAGCATCTCCGCCGCGCCCCCAACAGCCCCTCAGGCCCCTTTTTTGTTGCCGACACCTAAAATTCGGCCCAGCCGTGCCCCCAGAAGCCCAATTTTTGCCGACTCAGGCCAATTTCGGGGCCGGCGGACCCAGGTCGAACCCGGCGCGCTGGGGGCGCCGAGGAAATAGATTTTGGCGAAAATGGGAATGGGCCCACCAAGTCAGCGACTCGCCGCCTTCGTCGTCCTCATCGCCTCGGTTCCCGCGGGAATCAATGCCAAGGCTGCCGCGCCGGTTAGCCTCCCATTGATGCCTCACACGTGGCGCAGTGAAGCCGCGGGGGATGCGTCCAACCCACTCCCGCCACGCGGCACGCTGCGGGCAGTCTCTCATCGCCCATCATTGGCTATAAAAGCCGACCTCCCCGCCGGTGAATGCCACAATCGCCACCGACACCCCTCTCACCACAACTCGCCACCGACGCCCCTCTCACCCCCCCTCGCCACTTAAGCCCTCTCCCGCAATCTTCCCCCGCTGACGAGCAATGGCCGAGCGTTACCCAGGCGACGCCGCGGCGGTGAACGGCTTCGGCCGACGCCATCTGCACGAGGACGAGGCACACCTCCTCTACGAGGCCGACTACCCGGCGCCTCCGGACATGCGGGTGCCGGGCTCGTGGAGGCTGAGAGCCGGTGGGGTCCCGGTGCTCGCGGCGCCAACCCGTATAGAACGGCGCACCGAGATAGCGTGCATCCACTAGTCGCTGTCGGAGGAGAAGCAGAATGAGCCGACTTACACCGTCGACAGCCACATGCTATGAACGATGTACTTTGACCGCCATCACGCCGACCAGGTCGCCTCCATAAACAGCGTCCTGCCCCACGGCCACCTCAACTCTGACAGGCGGCGCGAATGGTGGGGCGTGCCCGGCCGCACCCTCGAAGCCGTCCTCGACCACATCGAGGCCGACAACACGCCGCGCCTGGAGTACGCGGCGCCCCCGTCCTTCTCTCACCGCCGCGGTAGTTCCTCGACGCCGCGGCGAATGGAGACGGTGATCTCGTCGTCGTCGGGCTCGGGCTTTCTTTCCTCCGGTTCGCCGGCGCTCCGCCCAGTCAAGCTGGAGCCGCACGAGACGCCGGGTGCAGCGGCGCCCTCGTCATCAACGAGGGAGGCCGCCCCTCCCCTCATTCCTACTGCCTCGTCCGGCCGAAGACCGAGCCGGGGTTGCTCCCCTTGAAGAAGGAGCACGAGGACATGGCCGCAGATGAAGAGACCGCCCTGAATTGGGCGAAGGCGGACTATGTCCGCGAGCAGGTGGAGCGCCAGCACTGGGCCTACGAGGAGATCTAAGCTCGGCGCCGCGGACGCGAGGAGGGCGGCGTCGTCGTCCTCGACAGCGACGACGAGGATGCGCCCGTGCCGTCCAACCCCCCGTGCATCGGCGACCCTAGTCAGGGGTGCAGCAGGGATGGCGCCGGCGGCGGCGGGACCCAGGGCGGCGACGACGACGACGGCGGCGGCGGCAAGTACACCCGGTTCTACATGCTCATCGTAGCAGGTGGGCGTCCGCAGCGGCGTAGTAGATTTAAATCATGTTTTTTTTTGTTTTTTTATACAAATTTGAATGAAATCACCGAGTTTGGACGAATTTTGTGTCGTGTTTGGCCGATTTGGGGGCGATCTGGGGGCGGCGACTGGGAACACGTTCGCCCCCACGCTAAAATTAACGCCGGTTCGGCCCCAGGCGGCGCTTTTTCGGCGTCCTGGGGGGCCGAACGGCTGGAGATGCTCTAAGAGGTTAAGAGCTAGCCCTTGAAAAGCCAAAATCAGGATCACCCAGGTAAGAGAGGAACTCAAAGAAAATGCATCAGCGCAATTGGTGCACTAGCAATAAAACCTCGAATACTGCGGGTAGTGAGCGATTGGCAGCCACGTTAGCACAAGCACAAGTGCGTACTACAGGGCAGGGATTGCAATTGCCATGCCATGTACTGTGTGTCTTTACTCTCTATAGTCTGTACCCAACTTGGCCTGATTAAGATTATCGAGTACAACTGTTTTAATTTTTGTAGGTCCATCGTGAACTGACCTTGACAGATTGAACTTAGAATGATTTTTTTCTTGATAATTATCAGATTTGATTTAGTACGTTAGCACAATCACATACTACATGGCAGCGAATTCATTATCCTTTGGGTGTCTTTCTCCAACAAGAGAAAAGAAACTCAGAATGAACCGGCTCAAAGGATGATGTGTGTACGTTCTGTTGAAATTCCAAAGACAGCCAGTCTTGATGGACAAGTGAAGGGCACGCGTGCACATGCACTTAAGTGTTTGTACATCAGCACAAACTAGTTTATTAGCTTACTAACCTATGTGAGTCCAAGCATGCAAGGTGAGACTCCGACTCAATCATGGGTAGATCATTGCGCAGGGAAAGACAACGCATGAGTACGATGATTCCGTCGGAAACAAGTTCATGCCTGGTTAGGCAAGAACCTGATCCGAGCGTCTTCTCAACTAAGCCTGTTGACACCTCATAATCCATGTAATCCTAATCTGCACCAAAACACTACTGTAGAATATTGAAAGAGGACCATTAGTATTTAGTTCCAGATACCTCCCAATCCGAGATCGACACTGGCTGTTCTTGTGTTGCGATATCTATATATGTGAATGTTTTGATTGTCATACGATCTCGATATATGTGAATATTTGTGATCGGTCATCTGATCTTCGTTCGCTAGAGGATCTAGAGCTGATAAGCATCATAGACCGATGGTTTACATTATCAGTGCTTTTATATCACCCCGGTTGCCTGCATGAACGTGGGTAGTTATTCCTGAATGCTTTTGGTGGATGGTTGGCCATCTTTGTTATAAGCATGAATGTAGTTCGCTGGATACGTCCTTGATACATGAATGCAATTCATTCACTCTCTTGCCTTTGATACATAGCTAGTTTGGACCCAAGATTTTCATGTTTCATATCAGGTTATATATAGTGTATGCGAGAGCGATTAACCTGTTATGGAGATATCATTGACTGTTACATCAACTTGTTTTCTCCTGCAAAAATAAAGGAACTTGGATAGTGCTCTTAATAATATATGTATGACCATGTACAGTTTTCAGGTCCATGTAGCCTTTAAGCCCAAGGCCCATGCCTTCTCTTGTACCAAAACTTCCCATGAGTAACATGATTTGGCCATTTCCCCAATTCTCGAATATGGCACTTCCTATGAATGTCAAATCCCTAACCCTAGCTGTATACCTCACCACCGGTCGGACTCTAGTGTTGGGCGCCTCTGTTCAGGGAGCATGCTTCCACATCTGCTGCCTCTCATCTGCATTACTAGAACCAGCCATCCATCGTGCTGCTCCCAGGCTGGCTCTCTCTGTCCTGTCTTTTGCTCTGAACGTTCAATCCACTTTTCTGCTTCACAGTCAATCCGGTTTGCTGTCAGTCCATTTTGGCTAGACAAAACACATATACACTAGATAGTTAATTCATGCACACAACTTATATACGTGCCAATAAAATACCGCGCATCAAATAATAAGCCGCCAAGCACGTACTAATTGCGGGTGTTCGAGCTCCTCAGCTTGGCCGGTTCATATGAACTAGATTAACACGCGCACAGTTCAGTTGTATACTAGCTATAGGAACCATATGACATGAAAGACAACTATTGCATCGTGACAATGCATCACATTGAACAAGGATGAAGAAGGTGCACATCAACAGTGAATAAACCAGTGCAATTACATTGTTCCACCCACACTTGTTCTTGTTCTATCTGATCTTTTCGTAGGGGTAACCTATTAGATCTTGTTTTCTTAAGTCACCACTTTCTATGAAATTTGCCTTTCGTTCCTTTTCTATCATGTTGTCCTTTAACTCTCGTGTTTAAAACATGCCAAGTTTTTGTGTTTAAAACATGCGTACAAGTACACAACATTTGCAAGCAGAAAGAATCATGCCAAGATTTTGTGTTTAAAACATGCGTACAAGTACAACATTTGCTGCCACAAGGATATAGGATTACGAAAACATTGTTAAGAGTATTCTCTCTAGAAATCCACAGTACATGATCAAATACCCCCACTATATTTTAAAACACTACTAACTTAAAGGGCAACATTTAAGAAAGAATACTCTATCATAACGATATTGGCCTGCACAACCATGGTGCATGAAAAATATCATCTTCTATGAAATACTTTACATTTTTCTGATGCAAAACTTGAAGACTTGGTACTTTTTGTTGCAAAAAATATATGTAACAGCCTAACAATTATATTTGTTGAATGAAGAGTACTACAAAACTGTACAACTGAATGCAATCAAAATGTTTCTTACAAAGCAGGGCATGAACTGATAAAAATCAAACTACATAAATTCCAGTTAACACAGAAAAGTATTTACTACTTCTTTTCAGACCATGTATGCTATTGTATTAATGGGATTCGGTTCTTTTGAAACCAAGTCTGCGATTATGATAATTTGTACGAACACACTGGGAAGTGCAAGGAGCCATGTATAGAATGAAATATATAGAAAAATAAATTTCAATATGTATAATCGGCCCATTCAGTAGGTTTCAAATTTAAGAACTTTATTTCAAAATCATCAACTTTTTAAAATCCGTTAACGAGTTTTTTCTATGTTTGTGATCTTTTTTTCAAATTTTTGGACATTTTCTTATGTTCATGAACTTTTTTCAAATTAGGTAACTTTTTTTGAAATCCACAAACATTTATTAAATTTGTGAACTTTTTCCCAATCTGTGAATTTTTTTGATTCAACGAACAATTTTGAAATTTGCAAATCCACAAACTATTAAAAATTCATGAACATTTTTTAGAATCTACAATTTCTAAAATTTCCTAGCTTTTTTCCAATAAAATAAAGAACTGGTAAACTGTCTTTTTCCTGAGGTATCAACTGAGCGAGAGAACCGAACAAGCTAAGGAGTCTGAAAACCAAGCGACCAAGCAACATAAAGCCGAGAAAGCGAGGAGCCAAGGGAGCCAGAGAGCCAACCCAGCAAGCTGGAAGAGCACCCCTCAAAAGAAAAGGCAAGCTAGAAGGGCTTAATGGCCGTAGCATGCTTAACAGGCGCGCAAGCGCCAGTGTTCGCTCTTGACTCTAAAGGCTCCTGATGTCCCCCACTGGTGGATTTATGACCCCATGTCTACAAGAAAGAGCTCACACTCATCGCCTTGAGAACCACGGGCATGCATCGGAATCGCGAACTGCACACCATACCATGAGATCTGACAATCTGTACTTACGTGTTTGGATCCCATCTTCATGTTGTTGGTCATCACATAATCAGGGATGCTCTTTCTTAAAGCTTGCACGGCAGAAGGTACAAAACTGACAGTTCTCAGAACATGTATCACCATAATGTAGAAACGATGCAATCGACGGGCTTGTTTCCGAATAATGACTACCATTTGACCAGCGACATAGTAGAAAATGGGAAAATTATGAAGCACATTGGTAACTAATCCTGCATGAATCACTGTGGTAACTTGTACACACTATTACACTCCTAGCACGAGTTTTAAGATAAACCAAATTAGGGCGACTGAACCATTAGGGCACATAAGCACATTCGACAGCCTGTTCTGTTAGGATGATGATCTCCACCGTATGGGCCCAACGGCCCACCGGGCCCTTAGATCCGCACCGGGGGCGCTCAACCCACTATGGTTGATGGGCCCCTGTCACCTGCACTATATAAAGAGGTGGGGGCTGGCGGCTCGCACCACGAGGTTCGTCACGACGCCATACACCCCACCTATATCCCCTATCGATCTAGGGTTAGTGTAGTAGTGCTGACGGAAAGCACCGTCACCGCTACTCTCTGCCATCACCGTCCACTGTCACCATGGCCGGCACCGGGACCTCCTCGAGCCACAAGTGAAGGTAGGTTTACCGGAATAACTAGCACAATCCGATCCGGAGAATATAACAATGGTATCAGACAGATTGGGTTTAGACTTTTCGGGAGAAAGAAATCAAAGAAAAAGTTATTCCCCTCCCCAAAGAACCCCACTGACAGGGCAAAGAAAAATTCCTCTCCGGAGAAAGTAGCGCCGCCGTTATGGACGTGCCGTTCCTCTCGATCCAGATGGGCATCGGCATGCCGAGCCATTCGGAAGAAGAACACGGGCAATGGGGGCACCACGCCTTCGCCACTGCCAGATAAACAGACGGCAAAGGGCACCCCACCGAGCCGTTTGACGGCAGCGCATCCACCCTCTGAGGTGCTCGCGCACACCGGCAAAGGGGCCAGCGGGGCGCCGCCTTCTCATCCACGCCGGCCAGAGGGAACAGAGGAGGAGTTTGCTAGAGGCTCTCTCTCTCTTTCTCTAACAGATGTGGTGGGATGGGCGAGACAAGGTAGCAAACAAAAGGGGGGAGGGGAAAGAGACGGCGGCTGGCCACTCGACGCCGTCGCCGGCGACCGGCGTGGCCGGACTCGCTGCTGCTCCATCTGTGGAGAGCGCAGAGGAGGGCTCAACTCACCTCTCATGCCACTGGAAACAGAGAAAGAGGGAGGAAAGGAGGTGAAAGGGAAGGAGAAGGAGGGGGGAGGGTGTTTGAGGGAGTCCTGGATTAGGGGGTGTTTGGATAGCCGGACTATACCTTCTGCCGGACTCCTGGACTATGAAGATACAAGATTGAAGACTTCGTCCCGTGTCCGGAAGGGACTTTCCTTGGCGTGGAAGGCAAGCTTGGCGATACCGATATTTAGATCTCCTACCATTGTAACCGACTTTGTGTAACCCTAACCCTCTCCGATGTCTATATAAACCGGAGGGTTTTAGTCCGTAGGACAACATAGACAACAACAATCATACCATAGGCTAGCTTCTAGGGTTTAGCCTCTCTGATCTCGTGGTAGATCTACTCTTGTACTACCCATATCATCAATATTAATCAAGCAGGACGTAGGGTTTTACCTCCATCGAGAGGGCCCGAACCTGGATAAAACTTCGTGTCCCTTGCCTCCTGTTACCATCCGGCCTAGACGCACAGTTCGGGACCCCCCTACCCGAGATCCGCCGGTTTTGACACCGACATTGGTGCTTTCATTGAGAGTTCCTCTGTGTCGTCGCCATCAGGCTCGATGGCTCCTACAATCATCAATAGCGATGCAGTCCAGGGTGAGACCTTCCTCCCCGGACAGATCTTCGTCTTCGGCGGCTTCGCACTACGGGCCAATTCACTTGGCCATCTGGAGCAGATTGAAAGCTACGCCTCTGGCCGTCAGGTCAGATTCGGAAGTTTAAACTACACGGCTGTCATCCGCGGAGACTTGATCTTCGACGGATTCGAGCCACTGCTGGGCGCGCCGCACTGTCCCGACAAGCATGATCTAGCTCTGCCGCCGAACAGTGCCATGGAGGCCGCACCCGCATCAGCTTCGACCCTTAAGTCGGAGCCAACTGCTCCGATCAAGGATGGGCGGTTGGACGCCACTTCGGGGGTTGCGATCCCAACGGCGATTGAGCCAAACACCAGCCCCGTACTCCGTGAGATTCGTGACTCCAAGGAGCCGGACTCCTCTCCGGACTCCGAACCCTCCATGCCCCTGCCGATCGAATCCGATTGGGCGCCGATCATGGAGTTCACTGCCGTGGACGTCTTTCAGCACTCGCCTTTCGGCGATATTCTGAAGACTCTGAAGTCTCTCTCTTTATCAAGAGAGTCCTGGCCGGACTATGGTCAGCAAGATTGGGATTCCGACGATGAAGAAATTCAAAGCCCACCCACCGCCCACTTTGTAGCCACTGTCGATGATTTAACCTACATGCTCGACTTCGACTCCGAAGACATCGACGGTACGGACGCCGATGGACGAGATGATGAAGAACCAACGCCTACTAGGCCCTGGAAAGCCACCTCGTCATATGACAAATACATGGTGGACACCCCAAAAGAAGGAGATGGCAATGGAACAACGGAGGATGACCCCTCCAAGAAACAGCCTAAGCACTGGCGTCAGCGGCACCGCTCAAAATCCCGCCAAAACAAACACGGCGATTCCAGCATGGGAGATAATAATACTCCGGAAAGCGCCGAAGAACATCCCCCCGAGCAAGATTTAGCACAGGAGGATGGAGAAACCAGCCCTCATGAGAGAGCGGCTGACAGAGAGGTCGAGGACGGTAATTATATGCCTCCCTCCGAAGACGAGGCAAGCCTCGACGACGACAAATTCGTCGTGCCAGAGGATCCCGTCGAACAAGAGCGTTTTCAACACGGGCTTATGGCCACGGCAAGAAGCCTCAAGAAAAAAGAGCAACAACTTAAAGCTGATCAAGATCTGCTAGTCGACAGATGGACTGAAGTCCTTGCGGCCGAAGAGCATAAACTCGAACGCCCCTCCAAGAGCTACCCAAAGCGCAGGTTGCTACCCCGATTAGAGGAGGAAGCACTTGATGCGGCCGACCGGCCACCTCGTGGCCGTGACAGAGAGGCCTCTCGGCCCTCCACCCAAGCCGCACCCCGTACCAAGGCATGGGAATATGCGCCGGACTTACGAGATATGTTGGAGGACAAGGCAGGCAAACAAGGTCGATCTACGGATCGTGTGGGCGCCCCACGGCTCGAGACGGTAACCGTCACGCCGGCCACAAATTCGGCAAAGCCGAACACAGTAGACAAAGCTCATTGGAGCTACGTCATGATATAGCCCAGTACAGAGGTGCCGCACACCCACTGTGCTTCACAGATGAAATAATGGATCATCAAATCCCCGAGGGTTTCAAACCCGTAAACATCGAATCATATGATGGCACAACAGATCCCGCGGTATGGATCGAAGATTATCTCCTTCATATCCACATGGCCCGCGGCGATGATTTCCACGCCATCAAATACCTCCCACTCAAGCTTAAAGGACCAGCCCGGCAGTGGCCTAACAGCCTGCCAACATGGTCAATCAGTTGTTGGGAGGACCTGGAAGCCGCATTCCTCGACAATTTCCAAGGAACTTATGTGTGACCCCCAGACGCTGACGACCTAAGTCACGTAATTCAGCAGCCAGACGAATCGACCAAGCAATTTTGGACACGGTTCCTAACAAAGAAAAAAAAATCAAATAATCGACTGTCCGGATGCAGAGGCCCTAGCAGCCTTCAAGCACAATATCCGTGACGAGTGGCTTGCCCGGCACCTAGGACAGGAAAAGCCGAAATCTATGGCAGCACTCACGACACTCATGACCCGCTTTTGCGCGGGAGAAGACGGCTGGCTTGCTCGTAGCAACAATATGGCCAAGAACCCTGGTAATTCGGATACCAGGGACAGTAGTGGCAGGTCGCGTCGCAACAAGCAGAAGCGCCGCATTAACGGTGATAATGCTAAGGATACGACAGTTAATGCCGGACTCAGAGGCTCTAAATCCGGTCAGCGGAAAAAGCCATTCAAAAGGAATCCTAGGGGCCCGTCCACTTTGGACCTAATACTCGATCGCTTATGCCAGATACATGGCACCCCCGAAAAACCGGCCAATCACACCAACAAGGATTGTTGGGTGTTCAAGCAGGCAGGCAAGTTAAATGCCGAAAATGAAGACAAGGGGCTACATAGCGATGACGACGAGGAGCCCCGGCCGCCGAACAACAGTGGACATAAGGGTTTTCCCCCACAAGTGCGGATGGTGAACATGATATACGCAACCCACGTCCCCAAAAGGGAGCGGAAGCGCGCGTTAAGGGACGTATACGCGGTAGAGCCAGTCGCCCCAAAGTTCAACCCATGGTCCTCCTGCCCGATCACCTTTGACCGAAGGGACCATCCCACTAGCATCCGTCATGGAGGATTTGCCGCATTGGTTCTAGACCCAATTATTGACGGATTTCATCTCACTAGAGTCCTTATGGACGGCGGCAGCGGCCTGAACCTGCTTTACCAGGATACAGTGCGGAAAATGGGCATAGATCCCTCGAGGATTAAGCCCACCAAAACGACCTTTAAAGGCGTAATACCAGGTGTAGAAGCCAACTGTACAGGCTTAGTCACACTTGAAGTGGTCTTCGGATCTCCGAATAATTGCCGAAGCGAGGAGTTGATCTTCGACATAGTCCCATTCCGCAGTGGCCCATTCCACAGTGGCTATCACGCACTGCTCGGACGAACCGCATTCGCCAAGTTCAACGCGGTACCGCACTACGCATACCTTAAGCTCAAGATGCCAGGCCCTCGAGGAGTAATCACGGTCAATGGAAACACCGAACGCTCCCTCCGAATGGAGGAGCACACAGCGGCCCTTGCAGCGGAAGTACAAAGCAGCCTCTTCAGGCAGTTCTCCAGTCCGGCCATTAAACGTCCGGACACCATCAAGCGCGCCCGGAGTAACTTACAACAAGACCGCCTGACACATTCCGAGCAGGCGTAGCAATGCGACCCCAACCCCAACCATCACAAAAAGGTGACATCAGTGCTTCGCGTACATAACTACGCTCTAAAAATACCATGGGTACAGGGGGAGGGGCACCATCTCGGCACGCCCGAAACATGGCTTAAACCGCACCAGGGGCTGCCGATTTTTTATTTTTCTCTTACTTTCAGGACTCCATTCTTCGGAAGGCCTGTTCGGCAGTTCAATTGCCGCACAAACGATGCAAGAACCAGGGAGGCAGACAAGCCACGCCGCATTACGGCACTTACAGGTGGTCTCTATCACGAGCAGTATACCTGTTTCGCATACTATTCCACAGCTTGCCCCTGGAGCAGACATGCTAAATAGTCCAACTTTTTGTTTATCGCATTATCTGTATCGTTCTGCTTTGATCCCAGCTATTTTTAATAAACAATGCATAGCTTTTGCCTATTTTTGCATTACCTTTTTATAAATATATGTTCCTTAACGACATGTTGCACCCGTACAATTTGGTACGGCCAAAATACGCCAGGGGCTTTAGTACCCCTTAATATGGTGTGAGAAGTCCGAACACTTTCACAAGTGCGGCACCCCGAACTTATAGCATTATATGCATCGGCTCCGAATCATGTCTTGGGTCAATAGTTGGGTTTGCCCGGCTCCTATGTTTTGGTGCCTTACGTTCCGGTATATCGGCTAAGGTAGCACTAGGAGAACCACTGCGATTGTGCCCCAGTTGAGCTGGGCCGAGCACCTCAGTGGAGAAAGCTAAAACTGACTGTCATGATGAAGCGAGAGCTGGTCGCTGTTGGAGAGGTTTTTTCGAGTCCCTAAAGATTTATGCCGCTTAGGGCGAGGAGTCGGCTCTGTCCGGCCAAGGCGTGGATAGAGCCCCGAACTCAGTCTTCCGAATACTAGGGGCTTCGCCGAAATTTAAAATTATAGAATTCTATGGCTAAGTGAGAGTGTTCACGCGTTATAGTCCGATTGCCTTGTTTGTTGGGCTGAGCGCCTCCCTCGAAGGACCCAAACATGGGAAAAAGAGGGCTCAGGTTTATCCCCGAACACCCCAGCACTAGCGGCACGGGGTAGAAGCCGATGACTTGCCATCTATCAGAATTGATAAACAGCCGCACAAAAGGTAATATTTTAAATTCAAACAGCATTGCTCAGCGCATATGAACAAGTTTTCAGCGCACAGGACAAAAACGAGCGAGTTTTACTCAAAAATTACATCCCTAGAACATTCATCCGCCACAAGGCTGGCACCCTTCAAAACATCCTTGTAGTAATTTTCGGGCTTGCGATGCTCTTTCCCCGGCGGTGGCCCGTCCTTCACAAGCTTCTCAGCATCCAACTTGCCTCCACCAGCCACCGCACCAGCCCGAAATAGCTCCCAGGCAAAGCCTCTCCCGGCCACAGCCGAACTAGGAGGCCATTCAAGGCCTGTTCGACCGCCTTGTGGAGCTCGACCAGCTGCTTCAGCTGGTCGCTCAGGGGCACGGGGTGTCCGGCCTCAGTGTACTGAGACCAGAACACCTTCTGTGTCGAGCTGCCCTCCTCAGCTCGATAGAATGCGGCGGCATCGGACACACTCCGGGGAAGATGTGCGAACGCTCCTGGAGAGCTCCATATTCGGGTAAGTAACAAGTAACTCACGTTTATATGTTTGCTTTGCATAAAGAATGCCTTACCCGCCGCTATCTTCTTCACCTCATACAACTCCTGGAGGGTCTTCTGGGATTCGGTCTTGGCAGACTTGGCATTTTCAATCGCCGCCGCGAGCTCGGACGCTCGCGTCTTCGAGTCAAGCTCCAAACTCTCATGTTTCTTCATGAGAACCTGGAGCTCTTGCCGCACTTTGCCAACCTCGATCTCAAACTTCTCCCGCTCGGTGCGCTCCGCGGCCGCACTCTTCTCAGCCTCGAGCAATGCTTGCTTAAGGGACGCCACCTCAGACGTGGCCCCTACAATAGCCATGTTAATCCTGTCATTTTTTGCAATTGCACATTTTTTATACATATTCAAAGAAGGTATTTCTTACTTTCCTTCTCCTCGAGCTGCTTCTTGGCACGCCCGAGCTCTTGCTCGGACTTCTCGAGGCTCTGCTTCAGCGTGTCCACTTCCGCAGTCAGTGCGGCGGACGCCAGCAGAGAGGCTTGTATACGCATATTGACTCCTTTTGTTTGACTCCTGCAAATTCTTTGATCCTCTATTCGGCTTTTCATCCCGAACGCCCAACAGAGCATCAGGGGCTACTGTCTATGCGGTAATATTATGTACACATTTTTTACTTACCTCAAAGCCTGTTAAAAGGCTAGTACAAGCTTCAGTCAGTCCGCTCTTGGTGGACTGAACCTTCTCGACCACCGCACTCATAATAGTGCGGTGCCCCTCGTCGATGGATGCGCCTTCGAGCACCTCCAACAGATCGTCCGGCGCCCCCGGTTGGACGGGGGTCACTGGCACGGTGGGCTTGCTCCTCTTGGAAGGAGGTCGCCCGCCGGACTCCGGAGCCTTTGAAGGTTCCGGAGCGGTGTCCGGCCTTGAGCCGGACTTGGAGCCCTGGGGGTTTCATCCCCTTTACTCCTGGAGTCCGGGAGGTCGCCTTGCGACGCCTTCAGGACCACCTCCTCTCGGCTGGGAACCTGTTGGGACAACACTTCGGTGTCATCCGTAGGGCGGGGGGACGAAGCCGTCAGAAGCAAGTTCACGTCCGACGAGTCTAGTGAGCCGCTCGACGACGCGTCGAGCTGGTCTTTGGGTGGGCTGCATAAACATATTCGACATAAGTGAAAGCTGTGCAAAAAACGAATACTATGAATTACTCCGCTATCCGGATACTTACGATCTCGCCAGGGGCTTGGCCCTGGGCTGCCACTCCTCTCTCCATTGTCGGCGTCAGGGGAGTAGTCTGGAGGAAGGGTTTTCCCCTTCTTAGACCCTCCGGCCTCCTCAGAGAGGGCGGCCTTCCTTTTCTTCTCTCCTCCCGCTGGAGGGGGAGAGGTTTCTTCTTATTCCTCCTCGTCTTCACGGGAGGAATGCGCCTCGGAACCGCCGGATGATGAATCCGAGACCTCCTGGAGCCGGGCACTCTTGCGAGTCCCCGTGGCCCTTTTTGCGGCCTTCTTCTCCGGCACCAGATAGGGTGCCGGAACCAGCAGCTTCGCCAGGCGAGCGTCCGCTGGGCCTTCGGGCAAGGGAGCCAGACAGTTGATCTGTCCGGATGTTACCTGCCAATGCTGTCAAAGGTAAGGGAGCTTAGATCTCGCATGGAGTCTAACTATGAAAAACTAATACCCTGTAAAAGGAAATAAACGGCTTACCGCATGAGCGTGATGCTGCATACTGAATCCGCGATGCTCAGTAGCGGATGCGGGGGCCTCGGCGCCTTTGAAAAGCACCCTCCAAGCATCTTCGTACATCTTGTCGAAGAGCCTTTTCAGAGTTTGGTGCCGTGCCGGGTCGAACTCCCACAAGTTGAAAGCCCGTCGTTGACACAGGAGGATCAGGCGGATGAGCATAACCTGGACTACATTGACAAGTTTGAGCTTCTTGTCCACCAGGGTTTGGATGCATGTTTGGAGTCCGGTAAGCTCTCCTTTCTTACCCCACGACAGGCCCGTCTCCTTCCAGGAGGTGAGCGGCGTAGGAGGTCCGGACCGAAACTCGGGGGGTGTGACCCATTCAGGGTCGCATGGCTTGGTGATGTAAAACCACCCCGCTTGCCACCCCTTCAGGGTCTCCACAAAGGAGCCCTCGAGCCATAAGACATTGGCCATCTTGCCAACCATAGCGCCTTCGCACTCCGCCTGGTTGCCGTGCACCACCTTTGGCTTGACATTGAAAGTCTTGAGCCATAGGCCGAAATGGGGGCGGATGCGGAGGAAGGCCTCGCACATGACGATAAACGTCGAGATGTTGAGGATGAAGTTCGGGGCCGGATCATGGAAATCCAGGCCGTAGTAGAACATGAGCCCCCTGACAAATGGGTGGAGAGGGAAGCCCAGTCCGCGGAGGAAATGGGGGAGGAACACCACCCTCTCATGGGGCCTAGGGGTGGGGATGAGCTGCCCCTTTTCGGGAAGCCGGTGCGCGATGTCGTTAGATAGGTATCCGGCCTTCCTCAGCTTTTTGATGTGTCCCTCCATGACGGAGGAGACCATCCACTTGCCTCCCGCTTCGGACATGGCTGGAGAAGGTTGAGGTGCACTAGTAGAAAAAGGGTCAAATGTGAAGCACATTAGTGCCGGTTTGTATTTGAGCCGGCACTAATGTATACATTAGTGCCGGTTCCAACGACTAGCCGGGCCGCTTTCATTAGTACCAGTTCGTGGCGAACCTTTAGCACCGGTTCGTGCCACGAACCGGTACTAATGAGAGTGATGGCAGGATGTTGTCAGAATGGGGCCCCTCCAGCCCCTTTAGTACCGGTTCCTCGCACGAACCGGTACTAAATGTCGTCCTACATAAACCCTTCGTCCACCCGAGCTCGCTCTGTTCTTCCCCTTTCCCCTCTCCTCTCTATTCTTCCCCTCTTCCTCTCGAGCTCATCACACATTTTTCCCAAAATTTGTCAAGATTTGAAGGCCCCCATCCATTCAAATGATCACAAAGGTTAGCAACTTTGTCCTTTCATCTCTCATTGCTAGATTAGCTCTTGCAATGCTTTATATAGTGATTAATTTGTGAGTTTAGTAATTTGGGAGGATATATATATATATATGTGTGTGTGTGTGTGTGTGTGTGTGTTAGTATTTGATTTATATGCAATTTGAGGGTAAAAAATAACACTTAGTTTGCATATGTAGGTGTGGTTTACTTAGTGCCTTCTAAATCTCCGTCGTAACCACCGTCGATCGCCCGCACCGTCCCATCGCCGGCACCAACTTGTGGTGAGCCTCTTGTTCATGAAATTTTATATAAAAATTGATGTTTGTGTGATTTGGATATATAGTTACTCGTATAATTATCTTACCCGTACGTTGTTTGTTATACATATAGTGCCATGGTTTTAATATCCATCCCCGTCGGCCCTCGTCCTTGTTATGATTCGGATGTGGTATATATATTCTCTTTTAAAACTAGTTGCATTTTGTGTTTATGACAAATTATGCCCATCAAGTTGACATAGAAATTTTTTCTAGGAGGTATGTGAACCGGAAATTCCAACCGACCCTATTGTCGAGAGGTTAAATTTAGTTGAAAGAGAAAACGAGTACTTGAAAGAAAAATTGAAAAGAATTGAGGGGGAGAAGATGGAATTGGAGTTGCATGTTGCTGATGTCGTCGATGATCACAAGATCAAGATGGAGAAAATGCGCTTGAAGATTAGAAAGATTAGAAAATATGCCATCGATAGTGAGGATTGGTATCATTATGCTGTTGGATCCATTGTTACCTTAGTTGCGATCTTGATCGTATTTGTTGTTGCATTTAAATGCTTTAGCTAGAGAGTTATTTGTTTGTTGCATTTAAGTGTTGTATGAACTTTATGTATGAACTTGTATTAATTTGGTCTATTCGGTGTTGTGTAATGAACATGAGCCGGCAATGGATGTACGATGACCGATGCTCTCCCCAGTTCGTTGAGGGCATGCATACTTTTCTGCTTGTTGCTGAGGCAAACAAGCGTGCGGATGGTTTTATGCCTTGTCCATGTGCTCGCTGTAAGAATGGTCACAATTACTCTACGTCAAGAACCATTCACGTCCAGATGTTTAAGTCCGGTTTCATGCCCCACTATAATGTTTGGACCAAGCACGGAGAAAGAGGGGTTATGATGGAAGACAATGAAGAAGAAGAGGACGACGACAGCTATCCTGGCCATGGGTTCCCTGAATACGATGATACAACAATGGGGGAAGAAGCTGAGCCAGTAATGAAGGAAAAAGCTGAGCCGGCAATGCGGGAAGAAGCTGAAGAAGAGGCATCAGATGAGCCCATTCATGATCTAGGTCGGGCCATTGCTGATACAAAGAGAAACTGCGCAAGTGATTTGGAGAAGAAGAAGTTGCAGCGCATGTTAGAGGATCACAAAAAATTGTTGTACCCGAATTGCGTAGGTGACAAGAAAAAGCTGGGCACCACACTGGAATTGCTGCAATGGAAGGCAGAGAATGGTGTATCTGACAAGGGATTTGGAAAGTTGCTGGTAATGATAAAGGATATGCTTCCAAAGGACAACGAATTGCCCGAGAGTACGTACGAAGCAAAGAAGGCTGTCTGCCCTCTAGGGTTAGAGGTGCAGAAGATACATGCATGCCCTAATGATTGCATCCTCTACCGCGGTGAGTACGAGGATTTGAACGCTTGCCCGGTATGTGGTGCATTGCGCTATAAGATCAGCCGTGATGACCCTGGTGATGTCGAGGGCGAGCGCTCCAGGAAGAAGATTCCTGCCAAGGTGATGTGGTATGCTCCTATAATACCATGGTTGAAACGTTTGTTCCAAAACAAAGAGCATGCCAAGGCCATGCGATGGCACAGAGAAGAACTTAAGAAAGACGGAAAGTTGAGAGTACCCGCTGATGGGTCGCAGTGGAGAAAAATCGAAAGAAAGTACGGGAAGGAGTTTGCAAATGACGCAAGGAGCGTATGGTTTGGTCTAAGCGCAGATGGCATTAATCCTTTTGGGGAGTAGAGCAGCAACCATAGCACCTGGCCTGTGACTCTATGTTTGTATAACCTTCCTCCTTGGTTGTGCATGAAGCGGAAGTTCATTATGATGCCAGTGCTCATCCAAGGCCCTAAGAAACCTGGCAACGACATTGATGTGTACCTAAGGCCATTAGTTGAAGAACTCTTACAACTTTGGAATGGAACAGGTGTACGTGCGTGGGATGAGCACATGGGGGAAGAATTTGACCTAAAGGCATTGCAGTTCGTGACCATCAATGATTGGCCTGCTCTCAGTAACCTTTCAGGACAGATAAACAAGGGATACCGCGCATGCACGCACTGTTTGGACGACACCGACAGTATATATTTGGCTAATTGTAAGAAGAATGTGTACCTAGGACATCGTCGATTTCTTCCGAGCAGGCATCCCGTAAGAAAGAAAGGCAAGCATTTCAAAGGTGAGGCAGATCTCCAGACGAAGCCTCGCCACCGTACTGGTGCTGATGTACATGACATGGTCAAGGATTTGAAGGTGGTCTTTGTGAAGGGTCCTGGTGGACAACCTGTTCCTAATGACGCTGACGGACGCGCACCCATGTGGAAGAAGAAATCTATATTTTGGGACCTGCCCTATTGGAAAGACCTAGAGGTCCGCTCCGCAATCGACGTGATGCACGTGACGAAGAATCTTTGTGTGACCCTGCTTGGCTTCTTGGGCGTGTATGGGAAGACAAAAGATACACCTGAGGCACGAGAGGACTAGCAACATATGCACGGAAAAGACGGCATACATCAGGGTCATGCAAGCTACGCTCTTACCAAAGAAGAGAATGAAATCTTCTTTGAATGCCTGCTCAGTATTAAGGTACCATCTGGCTTCTCGTCGAATATAAAGGAAATAATAAACATGGCAGAGAAAAAGTTCCAGAACCTAAAGTCTCATGACTGCCACGTGATTATGACGCAACTGCTTCCGGTTGCATTGAGGGGGCTTCTACCAGAAAACATTTGATTAGCCATTGTGAAGCTATGTGCATTTCTCAATGCAATCTCTCAGAAGGTAATCGATCCAGAAATCATACCAAGGTTAGAGAATGATTTGGTGCAATGTCTTGTCAGTTACGAGTTGGTGTTCCCACCATCCTTCTTCAACATCATGACGCACGTCCTAGTTCACCTATGTGAAGAGATTAACGTTTTGGGTCCTGTATTTCTACACAATATGTTCCCCTTTGAGAGGTTCATGGGAGTCTTAAAGAACTAGTAGAAAAAGGGTCAAACGTGAAGCACATTAGTGCCGGTTTGTATTTGAGCCGGCACTAATGCATACATTAGTGCCGGTTCGAACGGCTAGCCGGGCCGCTTTCATTAGTACCGGTTCATGGCGAACCTTTAGCACCGGTTCGTGCCACGAACCGGTACTAATGAGAGTGGTGGCAGGATGTTGTCAGAATGGGGCCCCTCCAGCCCCTTTAGTACCGGTTCTTCGCACGAACCGGTACTAAAGGTCGTCCTACATAAACCCTTCGTCCACCCGAGCTCGCTCTGTTCTTCCCCTTTCCCCTCTCCTCTCTATTCTTCCCCTCTTCCTCTCGAGCTCATCACACATTTTTCCCAAAATTTGTCAAGATTTGAAGGCCCCCTTCCATTGAAATGATCACAAAGGTTAGCAACTTTGTCCTTTCATCTCTCATTGCTAGATTAGCTCTTGCAATGCTTTATATAGTGATTAATTTGTGAGTTTAGTAATTTGGGAGGATATATATATATATGTGCTAGTATTTGATTAATATGCAATTTGAGGTAAAAAAAATAACACTTAGTTTGCATATGTAGGTGTGGTTTACTAAGTGCCTTCTAAATCTCCATCGTAGCCACCGTCGATCGCCCGCACCGTCCCGTTGCCGGTACCACCTTGTGGTGAGCCTCTTGTTCATGAAATTTTATATAAAAATTGATGTTTGTGTGATTTGGATATATAGTTACTCGTATAATTATCTTACCCGTACGTTGTTTGTTATACATATAGTGCCATTGTTTTGATATCCGTCCCCGTCGGCCCTAGTCCTTGTTATGATTCGAATGTGGTATGTATATTCTCTTTTAAAACTAGTTGCATTTTGTGTTTATGACAAATTATGCCCATCAAGTTGACATAGAATTTTTTTCTAGGAGGTATGTGAACCGGAAGTTCCAACCGACCCTATTGCCTAGAGGTTAAATTTAGTTGAAAGAGAAAACGAGTACTTGAAAGAAAAGTTGAAAAGAATTGAGGGGGAGAAGATGGAATTGGAGTTGCATGTTGCCGATGTCGTCGATGATCACAAGATCAAGATGGAGAAAATGCGCTTGAAGATTAGAAAGATTCGAAAATATGCCATCGATAGTGAGGCTTGGTATCATTATGCTGTTGGATCCATTGTTACCTTAGTTGCGATGTTGATAGTATTTGTTGTTGCATTTAAATGCTTTAGCTAGAGAGTTATTTGTTTGTTGCATTTAAGTGTTGTATGAACTTTATGTATGAACTTGTATTAATTTGGTCTATTCGGTGTTGTGTAATGAAGATGAGCCGGCAATGGATGTACGATGACGGATGCTCTCCCCAGTTCGTTGAGGGCGTGCATACTTTTCTGCTTGCGGCTGAGGCAAACAAGCGTGCGGATGGTTTTATGCCTTGTCCATGTGCTCGCTGTAAGAATGGTAACAATTACTCTACGTCAAGAACCATTCACGTCCACCTGTTTAAGTCCGGTTTCAAGCCCCATTATAATGTTTGGACCAAGCATGGAGAACGAGGGGTTATGATGGAAGACAATGAAGAAGAAGAGGACGACGACAGCTATCCTGGCCATGGGTTCCCTGAATACGATGATACAACAATGGGGGAAGAAGCTGAGCCGGTAATGCGGGAAGAAGCTGAAGAAGAGGCATCAGATGAGCCCGTTGATGATCTAGGTCGGGCCATTGCCGATGCAAAGAGAAACTGCGCAAGTGATTTGGAGAAGAAGAAGTTGCAGCGCATGTTAGAGGATCACAAAAAATTGTTGTACCCGAATTGCGTAGGTGACAAGAAAAAGCTGGGCACCACACTGGAATTGCTGCAATGGAAGGCAGAGAATGGTGTATCTGACAAGGGATTTGGAAAGTTGCTGGTAATGATAAAGGATATGCTTCCAAAGGACAACGAATTGCCCGAGAGTACGTACGAAGCAAAGAAGGCTGTCTGCCCTCTAGGGTTAGAGGTGCAGAAGATACATGCATGCCCTAATGATTGCATCCTCTACCGCGGTGAGTACGAGGATTTGAACGCTTGCCCGGTATGTGGTGCATTGCGCTATAAGATCAGCCGTGATGACCCTGGTGATGTCGAGGGCCGGCGCCCCAGGAAGAAGATTCCTGCCAAGGTGATGTGGTATGCTCCTATAATACCACGGTTGAAACGTTTGTTCCAAAACAAAGAGCATGCCAAGGCGATGCGATGGCACAGAGAAGACCGTAAGAAAGACGGAAAGTTGAGTGTACCCGCTGACGGGTCGCAGTGGAGAAAAATCGAAAGAAAGTACGGGAAGTTGTTTACAGATGACGCAAGGAGCGTATGGTTTGGTCTAAGCGCAGATGGCATTAATCCTTTTGGGGAGCAGAGCAGCAACCATAGCACCTGGCCTGTGACTCTATATTTGTATAAGCTTCCTCCTTGGTTGTGCATGAAGCGGAAGTTCATTATGATGCCAGTGCTCATCCAAGGCCCTAAGCAATCCGGCAATGACATTGATGTGTACCTAAGGCCATTAGTTGAAGAACTCTTACAACTGTGGAATGGAACAGGTGTACGTGCGTGGGATGAGCACATGGGGGAAGAATTTGACCTAAAGGCGTTGCTGTTCGTGACCATCAATGATTGGCCTGCTCTCAGTAACCTTTCAGGACAGACAAACAAGGGATACCGCGCATGCACGCATTGTTTGGACGATACCGACAATATATATTTGGCTAATAAGAATGTGTACCTGGGACATCATCGATTTCTTCCGAGCAGGCATCCCGTAAGAAAGAAAGGCAAGCATTTCAAAGGTGAGGCAGATCACCGGACGAAGCCTCGCCACCGTACTGGTGCTGATGTACATGATATGGTCAAGGATTTGAAGGTGGTCTTTGGAAAGGGTCCTGGTGGACAACCTGTTCCAAATGACGCTGATGGACACACACCCATGTGGAAGAAGAAATCTATATTTTGGGACCTGCCCTATTGGAAATACCTCGAGGTCCGCTCCACAATCGACGTGATACACGTGACGAAGAATCTTTGTGTGACCCTGCTTGGCTTCTTGGGCGTGTATGGGAAGACAAAAGATACACCTGAGGCATGGGAGGACCAGCAATGTATGCACGGAAAAGACGGCATACATCAGGGTCATGCAAGCTACGCTCTTACCAAAGAAGAGAATGAAATCTTCTTTGAATGCCTGCTCAGTATTAAGGTACCGTCTGGCTTCTCGTCGAATATAAAGGGAATAATAAACATGGCAGAGAAAAAGTTCCAGAACCTAAAGTCTCATGACTGCCATGTGATTATGACGCAACTGCTTTCGGTTGCATTGAGGGGGCTTCTACCAGAAAACGATTAGCCATTGTGAAGCTATGTGCATTGCTCAATGCAATCTCTCAGAAGGTAATTGATCCAGAAATCATACCAAGGTTACACAATGATTTGGTGCAATGTCTTGTCAGTTTCGAGTTGGTGTTCCCACCATCCTTCTTCAACATCATGACGCACGTCCTAGTTCACCTATGCGAAGAGATTAACGTTTTGGGTCCTGTATTTCTACACAATATGTTCCCCTTTGAGAGGCTCATGGGAGTCTTAAAGAAATATGTTCATAACCATGCTAGGCCAGAAGGAAGCATCTCCAAGGGCCGTCAAAATGAGGATGTCATTGAGTTTTGTATTGACTTTATTCCTGACCTTAAGCCGATTGGTGTTCCTGAATCGCGGCATAAGGGCAAACTGGATGGAAAAGGCACGCTAGGAGGGGAACAAATAATATGTATGGACGGACATTCTCTCACTGAAGCACACTACACAGTTCTACAGAATTCCGCCTTGGTGGCTCCGTATATGGATGAACACAAGAATTTCCTATGCTCCAAACACCCGGAGCGGTCTGATGACTGGATTACACATGAACAAACCAGGAGTTTCGCGAGCTGGTTGCAAGCACGTACCATGCATGACACCTCTATTGAAGATGACCTGTACTTGCTGTCCTAGTTACCATCTTCGAATATAATGACTTTCAAAGGGTACGAGATAAATGGTAATACATTTTACACGATCGCCCAAGATAAGAAGAGCACCAACCAAAATAGTGGTGTCCGCTTTGATGCAGAAACCAAGACAGGAAAGGAAACATATTATGGTTATATACAGGACATATGGGAACTTGACTATCGACGTGGTTTGAAGGTCCCTTTGTTTCGGTGCAAATGGGTCAATATGACACGAGGCGGGGTAACGGAAGACCCGCAGTACGGAATGACAACAGTGGATCTCAACAATCTTGCGTATGCAGACGAACCATTCGTCCTAGCCAATGATGTGGCATAGGTTTTCTATGTGAAGGACATGTCTACCAAGCCAAGAAAAAGAAAAGATAAGGAAGCGAATGCATCGTACGATGAGCCAAAGCGGCACATAGTTCTTTCTGGGAAGAGAAACATCGTGGGAGTGGATGACAAGACAGACAAGTCAGAAGATTATGAAAAGTTTGATGAAATTGCTCCATTCACAGTGAATATTGACCCGAGCATCCCGTTAAATGATGAAGATTTTCCATGGCTACGACGCAAAGGGACACACGCGAAGAAAAAGTTTCACACCCAAAGATCTGGAATGTGATCGGCTTAACTATCATCACTTTCTTCTGTGTTTCACACCCAGGAGGGAATCTCTGTAATAGTTAGGGTAGCTAGTTATGTGTTTTGACATTTGAAACGCGGAGAAATTTTATGTGCAAGCAAATTGAAAAGCATTTAAAATGAACTCAAAAAAGGATGAAAGTTGGCATGGTATCATAATTTCACTCACATAGCATGTGCAAAAAAGTAGAGAGGGTTACCGCAAAAACTGGATGCACTTCGTGTACAAAATGGACAATCTGTTTCGAAGTATCAGGATTTCAGACGAAAACTCATCCGTTACAAAGGCATTTCATTTTTTAAATAACTTAAGCATTACCAAATTGAATATAATGATAAAACACACTAATATTAAACATAAGAAAAAAGAATCACTGGAAAATGTATTTTTAAAGTTAAGTTATTCACAAACTAGTGATTCACACAAATTTCAAATAATTCAAATTTAAAAACTACCGGCACTAACTGAAAGTTTCTAAAAACTATGAAAAATATCCACAAAGAAACTCTAAATACAGCAAAAAACAACTAAAAATAAATAAAACAAAATAAATAAAGCAGAAAAAAAAACTAAATGAAAAAAGCCCGCCTACCGGGCCACAGCGGCCTGCATACGACTAGAAACCCAACCTGTTGTTGGGCCATGATGCAGGCCCGCAAGCCCAATAGGCCCCACATGGCAGAGTAGCAGAGATAGGCCTAGAAGGCCTGCATTTCAGAGGAGCTCGAAGGAGCAGCCGCGGCTGGGTTTATAAACCAGTGCGGCTGCCCTTCGCTAGGCGAGGTGGGACTAAACTTTGCGCCCCTCGCCTGGCAGCGCACCCCCCTATAGTACCGGTTCGTGGCACCAACCGGTAATAAAGGGGGGGCCTTTAGTACCGGTTGGAGCCACCACCCGGTACTAAAGGGGGTCGCTGCCCGCCGCTTGGGCTAGCCAAAACAGACCTTTAGTACTGGTTGGTGGCTCCAACCGGTACTAAAGGTGCCTTCTATATATACAACACTTCGAAAAATTTCATTCTCCTACTCTATATCTTCCCGATCTACGCCGCCCCCGTCCTACGCCGCCCCCGTCGCGCCCTCGTCCCCGTCGCCGCCCCCGTCGCCGTCGCCGCCCTCGTTCCCGTCGCCGCCCCCGTCGCCGTCGCCGCCCCCGTCGCCGTCGCCGCCCTTGTCCCCGTCGCCGCCCCCGTCGTCGTCGCCGCTCTCGTCCCCGTCGCCGCCCCCGTCGCCGTCGCCGCCCTCGTCCCCGTCGTCGCCCCCGTCCCCGTCGCCGCCCCAGGGCCCGTCCCCGTCCCCGTCGCGCCGTCCCCGCGTCGCCGCCCCGTCACGCCCCGGGCCGTCGCTTCGCCGTCGCCGTCGCCCCGCTGTGAGCTCTCCCCCCTCTAACCCCTCTCCGATCCCTCGCCCCCGGTGGCTGCCGCCCCTCCCCGAGCCCATACACACACAAGCATGAACACACACACACATGCACATTTTTCTATTTTTAGTTATAGAAATAGTTATAAAATAGTTAGAATTGATAGAAATTTTCTATTTTTTAGTTATAGAAATAGTTATAAAATAGTTAGAATTGATAGAAATTTTTCTATTTTTTTGTTATAGAAATAGTTATACAATAGTTAGAATTGTTAGAAATTTTTTCTGTTTTTTAGTTATAGAAATAGTTATAAAAAAGTTAGAAATTTTCTGTTTTTTAGTTATAGAAATATTAGAAATGTTATACAAATGTTAGTTATATATATAGAAATGTTATAATTTTTTTTCTGTTTTTTAGTTATAGAAATATTAGAAATGTTATAGAAATGTTAGTTATATAGCATTGTTAGAAATGTTATAGGAATGTTAGTTATATAGAAATGTTAGAAATTTTAGTTATCAAAATCCAATCATTAAAAAAATGTTACTTTTTGCGTGCACATAGCTAGTATTTGTTCTGGACGATGCCCGGCCCGCATCCTCGCCGGCGACCCGTCCCCGACGACGTCCGGCTGACCCATGTCCGGGACTGGGCTCCGCTGGGCTGGCACTGGGAGGTGCTGCCTGGAGGGGCGCGCCGCTTGATGAGGAACCCGGCCCCGGGTCCCGTCGTCGACCCTGATCTCGTCTGGTGGCGTTCGCGTGGGCCAGTTTCGGTGCGGAGGGAGCCGGCCCCGCCGGAGGAGGTACGTCGCCGTGTCAGGGAGGAGGACGAGCACGTCCATCACTACATGGTCGCGTTAGAGGGCGGCAGGTTCTCCAATACCTGGCAGTTTCTTAAGGGATCTCACTTCAGCTATGATCCTGTGAGGGTTCCTTCTCTTTGGGTGTCCACTGCCCGCGCCGAAGGAACCGCGAGTGTCCTAGATTCTTCTATAGTATTCGATCTTTATTAGCTACCTAGCCAGTGATGTACTCGATATATAATATTCGAGACGATGTATTCGAGATTATATATTATTCGAGATTATATATTATTCGAGACGATGTATTCGAGATTATATCTATTATTCGAGACGATGTATTCGAGATTATATCTATTATTCGAGACGATGTATTCGAGATTATATCTATTATTCGAGATTATACTAAATTGTTTTATATTTCTTTTGGCATAGTTAAATAAAAGCTATGGCGGACAATACCGACAGAGAGAGAGAACAGACCATGTTCGATATCATACGCGGGCCAGATGATGATCAGAATGAAGAAGATTTTGACGGCTTCGAATTTCTAAACAACACCGAAGAGGGTGATATGATATTCGACCGCGACGACCGAGAAGATGAAGTCATGAACTATGACGAAGAACATGTTGATCCTGAAACAACAAACACCGGCGAGGTATATATATTTATATAAGCAGGAATCTGGTGATCATTGCATGTTTTAAATGAGTTGAAGATATATATTAACGAATCGATCTTTCTTCTTTCAGCCATCCGAATCGAGCAAATCTTCAGGCAAAAGGACGAAACGAGGCCCGAACAAAAAGTTGAAGGAGGGCGTAAAGTACAATATCGAGGCATTCAAACCTAATGGCGAACCATTAGCGCCTAAGAAGATTGCGGACAAGTTCGTTCATCAGTGCGGAGTTCTTGTGAAGGACCAACTCCCGATCTCCCTTCAAGAATGGAGAAAGCCAGCAAATCCACGTCCAGATGTTACTTTTGTCGACGAGAATCAAAAAAATCTGCTTTGGGATACTCTCATGGAACATTTCACCCTACCAGATGATTTCACAGAAGCAGATGTGCGGAAAGTCAAGAACGCTGCTTTTAGGAAGATGGCGGTTGCATTCAAGAACCACAAGAGAATGACGTGGGAGAAGTACGTCAAGGGAGGAAGGAAGACTCCAGTATTCGAGGGGATACTAGAGAATCAAATTGCTCATTGGGACGATTTCGTGAAATTCAAGGATTCAGAATTAGCTAAGGAACGGTCGAGAATAAACAAGAAGAATGCCGAAAAAAGGATAAGTTCCATAAGCTGGGGCCAGGTGGCTATGCGGTGGCAATGCCTAAGTGGGATAAGTCTGAGAAAGAGATGGAGGATGCAAGTGTCACTCCGGTTACTAAGAGGTGGCCCCCTAGGTGTAGGACTTGGTTCTATGCGCATGGGGGGGAGTTGGACCCGAAGACAGGCAATGTTTCGACGAAGGCATGTCTGAACGGAGCCGACGATGCGCTACTTGTTGCAATAGAAGAGGCTCGATCGGGGGTGTTCCAGCCCAATAGAGAGAACGACGAGCTTGCGCGTGCCCTGGGAAATTCTGAACACCTGGGAAGAACACGAGGCAAGGGCGCTATTCCTTGGTATGAGGGGTTTTCGGACTGGAACGCCGACTACAGAACCCGTGCGAGAAAGAAGATTGCGGAGGAGAAGAAGAGGAAGATGGAGGAGGAGCAGAGGAAGCGGGACTATGAACGCCTTCAAGGACTAGAAGCAAGTCAAGCGGAATTGGCAGCTAAATTCCAGCGGCAGCAGGAGCAGATCGACTCACTTAGCCAGCAAAGGGGGTCTCAGCAGCTGCAGCAGCTAGCGGATGATCCAGCATTGGATACCACCGCCCCATCAATGCCGAGAAGCAGCGTGGGTTCCGCCCCGGGCGACGCAGTAGTGCTGGATAGATACCCCGTGGATGGCATCACGGAGAACACTAACTGCGAGCTACACTTCAAAATGAAGAACATATCCATGAAGGTGGCGGATGCCGTTGCTTTTTCAAATTCCCCCGAGGCAACCTTCCATTGCAACCCGATTCCAGCGGGCTATGCTCGTGTCTTGGTTGATAAGGTGGTGGCCCCTTTTTCGGAGCTACAGCTTGACATTCCTGGAGGTGACGACGAGCACACATTGGGAGAGGCCATACATCGTGTCATCCTATGGAGAAAGGATTGCATCATCTTTCGAAGGCCACCGATACCGCGTCACCGTTGAAGTCCGTCACCGAGTCAGCAGACTCCCGCTCCTCCAAGTCCACCAATGCGTGAGGCCACTCCTCCTCCTCCAAGTCCGGCAAAGTATCAGGCCACTCCTCCTCCAAGTCCGACACAGCATCAGACGTCCACTCCTCGTCCAACTCAGCCCCGTCAGCCGTCTCCGCCGCCTCAGCAATCGCAGAAGAGACACCCCGCAGCTATGGTGCGTAGCGGTACGAGTCGAGGTGATAGTACAGGAAGTACAGGCGGAGGCAAGCGATATAAATATGGTCCAAACCTCAGTACTCCTCTTCCTGTGAGGGCTTACGACAAGACCGAGGACCAAACCAATGCCATAGTGCGGGCAGAAGTCGACGCCCATTTTGGACCGAAACCGCCACCGCCGCAAAAGGAGAAAGTGCCTGTGGAAGTAGTTGACCACTTCATTCGTATGGCTCAACCACCAGCTCCTGAGCCTGTTGACTCAGACTATGAGCGCCACATCAGGAAGTTACATCGGCAACGTCTACAGAAGGAGGCGAGCTCGAGCTCGAGCAAACAACAAGCAGCTGTCAAAACATGCGGGAAAACCGTTGCCCAGCTGGGAAAACAGGCGGCGCAATCGATCCCCCCGCTTGTTGTGCCGCCAACAACACGTGACAGTACGCGTGCCCAATATTATTGTTGCCAAAAGGTTTACGTTCCCGAGGTGGGCAATGTGGTAATAACCCAGGAGCATATAATGTAGGCTGAAGAACTCAAGATCACTGTTGGACAACTCCTCGAGATCGAGGACATGCCTCCGATTAGAGAGGAGGAAATAAAACGGAAATTTGTCCGGGGCAAACCTTTGGTCGAGCCAGAAGATGTCAAGAAGCTCCCAACGAGAATGTATGAATTGCATCAATGGTACATGGACATTAGCAAGAGATCCGATCGAGAGTCCCTCATGGTGTATGTCAAGAAGGATGATTACTACCATGAGAAAGCTGTGGCCGTTGAGTATTCTGAACTGTTTCAGTTATACAATCAAGACGCACTCGACAAATCTATCGTCAGTTGCTATTGTCTGTAAGTGATTTCTTTCTGTAATTTAAGTCTCAAGCTAGCTATAGTGATCCTTTTGATCAATCATTACGTGTAAGTATCCTCACTATATTATTTTCTGTGGTATTATGCAGGATGAAGATGTCTGAAATGAGAAAAGGTGGACGCTATGGCATTGGGTTCATTGACCCAAACACCGTTAATGAATACACATGGAAATTAGATGCATATTATGAAAAAGAGGTAGAGGACCACATGCTAGATTTCATCAAGCGCCTCAAATACAATGAAGATATACTACTTCCTTACAACTTCGAGTGAGTCACACTTTCTTGTGCTACAAATTCTCTGTTTTTGCCTACTAGCTAGCTACATGTTTTTGCTTACATATGCCCGCTTAATTAAGACATGCAAACGTGTGTGCATGCAGATTTCACTGGATCTTGTGTATCATTAAAGTTGACGCCGGAACAGTTGAAATACTTGACTCGCTACTCAAAGCAAATACTGACTATAACATCTTGTTTGGGATAGTCAACAGGTAATTTCAATCATTATTAACTATATATCTTGGCCTATTTAGTTCGTCATTTCATGATATGAACTATTTAATAACCCCTTTATTCATTTTCTTCATCGGCGGGCAGGGCTTGGGCAAGGTTCATCAGCGTTACTCCAGGCGAATGGAAACAAAAGCTAAAATAGTTTCGAGCCAAGGTAAGTAATTAAGTAGTACTAGCTAGCTAGCCAGCTGCCATCTCTTTAATTATCATGCTTGATTAATTATTATCTGATCAAATTAAATTCCATTCTCGTAATAAAGGCCCTGAAGCAGGCGCCGGGGACTGATCTGTGTGCATACTGTGTTTGCGAGAACATTCGCATCATGGCGTCCGAAAGGAGCAGATCTCAAAGACAGGAATGGGTACGTTTGTCAGAACAATATTCACAATTTTTACACCATTATCGATATCTAGTCACACAACTAATACACATGCATATTGATCTCCTTCTTAACAGTTCAAAGAGGTGCGGGACAAGCTCCTACCAACGGAGCGCGTAGAAGCACTTCAAGAGGAAATAGCAGGATTTTTGCTCGACCAGGTCATAAATCCGAAGGGAGAATACTATTACCCGCTACCGCCCCCATCGAAAAAGACATGAACCACTTCCAATTTTCATCGTGCTCCGAAGGCACCAATTAGGCTAATGCCACTGGCTCCGAAGGCAACATGCATATATAGGAGAAATTGTATATAGCTATACGTGTGTGTATGTGTGAATTAATATGGTGGTTTGTGAGACATGATTGATGATATATATGATTGGTTCTACTAGAAATTATATATATATATATATATATATATATATATATATATATGCATAACATATACAATGTGTAGTACCGTAAAATACCAGCAAACGAAAAAGAATTAAAATGGAAAACACAAAATTAAAAGAAAAAGAAATTATAAAACCAAAAACCCCCAACATTTTAGTACCGGTTGGTGTTACCAACCGGTACTAAGGGCTCCCGGCCCCCGGAGCTGGCTCGTGCCACGTGGTTGCCCTTTAGCACCGGTTCGTGCTGAACCGGTACTAAAGGGGGGGGGGCTTTAGTGCCGAAACTTTAGTGCCGGTTCCTGAACCGGCATTAAAGGGCCTTACAAACCGGTGCTATTGCCCGGTTCTACACTAGTGAAGAAATATGTTCACAACCGTGCTAGGCCAGAAGGAAGCATCTCCAAGGGCCGTCAAAATGAGGAGGTCATTGAGTTTTGTATTGACTTTATTCCTGACCTTAAGCCGATTGGTGTTCCTGAATCGCGGCATAAGGGCAGACTGGATGGAAAAGGCACGCTAGGAGGGGAACAAATAATATGTATGGACGGACATTCTCTCACTGAAGCACACTACACAGTTCTACAGAATTCCGCCTTGGTGGCTACGTATATGGATGAACACAAGAATTTGCTACGCTGCAAACACCCGGAGCGGTCTGATGACTGGATTACACGTGAACAAACCAGGAGTTTCGCCAGCTGGTTGCAGACACGTACCATGCATGACACCTCAATTGAAGATGACCTGTACTTGCTGTCCCAGTTACCATCTTCGAATATAATGACTTTCAAAGGTACGAGATAAATGGTAATACATTTTACACGATCGCCCAAGATAAGAAGAGCACCAACCAAAATAGTGGTGTCCTCTTTGATGCAGAAACCAAGACGGGAAAGGAAACATATTATGGTTATATACAGGACATATGGGAACTTGACTATCGACGTGGTTTGAAGGTCCCTTTGTGTCGGTGCAAATGGGTCAATATGACACGAGGCGGGGTAACGGAAGACCCGCAGTACGGAATGACAACAGTGGATCTCAACAATCTTGCGTATGCAGACGAACCATTCGTCCTAGCCAATGATGTGGCACAGGTTTTCTATGTGAAGGACATGTCTACCAAGCCAACAAAAAGAAAAGATAAGGAAGCAAATGCATCGTACGATGAGCCAAAGCGGCACATAGTTCTTTCTGGGAAGAGAAACATCGTGGGAGTGGATGACAAGAGAGACAAGTCAGAAGATTATGAAAAGTTTGATGAAATTGCTCCATTCACAGTGAATATTGACCCGAGCATCCTGTTAAATGATGAAGATTTTCCATGGTTACGGCGCAAAGGGACACACGCGAAGAAAAAGTTTCACACCCAAAGATCTGGGATGTGATCGGCTTCACTATCATCACTTTCTTCTGTGTTTCACACTCAGAAGGGAATCTCTGTAATAGTTAGGGTAGTTAATTATGTGTTTTGGCATTTGAAACGCGAAGAAATTTTATGCGCAAACAAATTCTTTCATGCCTTTACTGATTTTTAAAGTTAAGTTATTCACAAACCAGTGATTCACACTAATTTCAAATAATTCAAAATTTAAACTATTCAAATTTGAAAACTACGGGCACTAACAGAAAGTTTGTAATTTTTTGTACCTAAAGCAAAAATATTCACAAAGAAACTCTAAATACACCAAAAAAACAACTCAAAAATAAATAAAGCAAAAAAATAAAAAAAAGCCCGCCTACTAGGCCAATACACCAAAAAAACAACTCAAAAATAAATAAAGAAAATAAAATAAAAAGCCCGCCTACTAGGCCAAAGCGGCCGGCATACGACTAGAAACCCAACCTGTTGCTGGGCCAGGATGCAGGCCCGCAAAGGCCCAGCAGGCCAATAGGGCAGCACAGAACACGTAGGCCCAGTAGGCCTGCTTTGGAGAGGAGCTCGAGAGAGCTACCGCACGGGGGTTTATAAACCAGTGCGGTCTCCCCTCGGCTAGCGAGGTGTGACTAAACTTGCCGCACCGCACCTGCGCCAGCGCACTCCCTTTAGTACCGGGTCGTGGCATCAACCGGTACTAAAGTGGGGCCTTTAGTACCGGTTGGAGCCACCACCCGGTACTAAAGGGGGTCGCTTCCCGCCGCTTGGCCTGGCCAAAATAGGCCTTTAGTACCGATTGGTGGCTCCAACCGGTACTAAAGGCCCCTCCTATATAAACAACACTTACGAAAATTTCAGTTTCTCATCTGCTTCTTCTCCTCTGCACCGTCGCCCGCCGCGCCCCCCGTACGTCTCCATCCCTCGTCGCCGCCCCGTCGTCCCCGTCCCCGTTGTCCCCGTCGTCACCGCCACCCCGTCCCGGCCCGTCCCGCGTCGTCCCCATCCCTGTCGTCGCCGCCCCATACGTCCCCGTCGTTGTCGCCGCCCCGACCCGTACGTCCCCGTCCCCGTCAACGCCGCCCCGTCCCTGTCCCCGTCGTCGTCATCCCCGTCATCGCCGCACCCGTCGCCGTCCCTGTCGCCTCTCGCCTCGCCGGTGAGCGCGCACACACACACACACACATTTTTCTGTTTTTTAGTTATAGAAATAGTTATAAAAAAGTTAGAATTGTTAGAAAATTTTCTGTTTTTTAGAAATTGTTAGAAATTTTTCTGTTTTTTAGAAATAGTTTGAAATGTTAGAATTGTCAGAATAGTTAGAAATGTTAGAATTGTTAGAAATTTTTCTGTTTTTAGTGATAGAAATAGTTATAAAAAAGTTAGAATTGTTAGAAATTTTTCTGTTTTTTAGTTATAGAAATAGTTATAAAAAAGTTAGAAAATTTTCTTTTTTTTTACTTCTAGAAATATTATAGATGTTATAGAAATGTTAGTTATATAGAATTGTTAGAAATTTTAGTTATGAAAATCCAATCATTAAAAAAATGTTACTTTTTGCAGGCATATAGCTAGTATTTGTTCTCGACGATGCCCTGCCCGCATCCTCGCCGTCGACCCGTCCGCGACGACGTCCGACTGACCCATGTCCGGGACTGGGCTCCGTCGGGCTGGCACTGGGAGGTGCTGCCTGGAGGGGCGCGCCGCTTGATGAGGAACCCGGGCCCGGGTCCCGTCGTCGACCCTGATCTCATTTGGTGGCGTTCGCGTGGGCCAGTTTCGGTGCGGAGGGAGCCGGCCCCACCGGAGGTGGTACGTCGCCGTGTCAGGGAGGAGGACGAGCACGTCCATCGCTACATGGTTGCCTTAGAGGGCGGCAGGTTCTCCAATACCTGGCAGTTTCTTCAGGGATCTCACTTCATCTATGATCCTGTGAGGGTTCTTTCTGTTTGGGTGTCCACCGCCCGCGCCGCAGGAACCGCGAGTGTCCTAGATTCTTCTGTAGTATTCGATCTTTATTAGCTACCTAGCCAGTGATGTACTCGATATATAATATTCAAGACGATGTATTCGAGATTATATATTATTCGAGACGATGTATTCGAGATTATA
Source organism: Triticum monococcum (assembly GCA_034509565.1). NCBI lineage: Eukaryota > Viridiplantae > Streptophyta > Magnoliopsida > Poales > Poaceae > Triticum > Triticum monococcum. Next base: position 776,079,169 of record CM067843.1, on the reverse strand, counting down.
TCTATTATTCGAGACGATGTATTCGAGATTATATCTATTATTCAAGACGATGTATTCAAGATTATATCTATTATTCGGGACGATGTATTCGAGATTATATCTATTATTCGAGACGATGTAATTTGAATACTAAATTGTTTTATATTTCTTTTGGCATAGTTAAATAAAAGCTATGGCGGACAATACCAACAGAGAGGGAGAACAGACCATGTTCGATATAATACACGGGCCAGATGATGATCAGAATGAAGAAGATTATGACGGCTCCGAATTTCTAAACAACACCGGAGAGGGTGATATGATATTCGATCGCGACGACCGAATTGATGAAGTCATGACCTACGATTATGACAACACCGGAGAGGTATATATATTTATATAAGCAGGCATCTGGTGATCATCACATGTTTTAAATGAGTTGAAGATATATTAACGAATCGATCTTTCTTCTTTCAGCCATCCGGATCGAGCAAATCTTGAGGAAAAAGGACGAAACGAGGCTCGAACAAAATGTTGAAGGAGGGCGTATAGTATAATATCGAGGCAATGAAACCTAATGGCGAACCATTAGCACCTAAGAAGATTGCGGACAAGTTCGTTCGTCAGTGCGCAGTTCTTGTGAAGGACCAACTCCCGATCTCCCTTCAAGAATGGAGAGAGCCAGCAAAGCCACGTCCAGATCTTACTTTTGTCGACGACACACAAAAAAGTCTGCTTTGGATACTCTCATGGAACATTTCACCCTACCAGATCATTTCACAGAAGTAGATGTGCAGAAAGTCAAGGACGCTGCTCTTAGGAAGATGGCGGTTGCATTCAAGAACCATAAGAATCGTGAATGGGACAAGTACGTCAAGGGAGGAAGGAAGACTCCAGTATTCGAGCGAACACTAGAGAATCAAAGTGCTCATTGGGACGATTTCGTGAAATTCAAGGATTCAGAATTATCGAAGGAACGGTCAAGAATAAACAAGGCCAATGCCGCAAAAAAGGATAAGTTCCATAAGCTGGGGCCAAGTGGCTATGCGGTGGGAATGCCTAAGTGAGATAAGTCTGAGAAAGAGATGCTGGATGCAAGTGTCACTCTAGAAACATTGAGCTGGCCCCCCAGGTGCAGGACTTGGTTCTATGCGCATGGGGGGGAGTTGGACCCGAAGACAGGCAAAGTTTCCAAGAAGGCATGTCTGCACGGAGCCGAAGATAAGCTACTTGTTGCAATGGAAGAGGCTCGATCCGGGTTGTTCGAGCCCAACAGAGAGAACGACGAGCTTACGCATGCCCTGGGAAATCCTGAACACCCGGGAAGAACACGAGGCATGGGCGCTATTCTGTGGTATGGGGGGTTTTTGGACTGGAATGCCGACTACAGAACCTGTGCGAGAAAGAAGATTGCGGAGGAGAAGAAGAGGAAGATGGAGGAGGAGCAGAGGAAGCTCGACTATGAACACCTTCAAGGCCTAGAATCAGCGCACGCGGACTTGGCAATCAAATTCCAGCGGCAGCAGGAGCAGATCGACTCACTTAGCCAGCAAAGGGGGTCTCAGCAGCTGCAGCAGCTAGCGGATGATCCAGCATTGGATACCACCGCCCCATCCATGCCGAGAAGCAGCGTGGGTTCCGCCCCTTTGACGCAATGCTGGATAGATACCCCGTGGATGACATTGCGGAGAACACTAACTGCGAGCTACACTTCAAAATTAAGAACATATCCTTGAAGGTGGCGGATGACGTTGCTTATACAAATTCCCCCGATGCAACCTTCCATTGCAACCCGATTCCAGTAGGCTATGCTCGTGTCGTGATTGATGAGGTGGTGGACCAATATTCAGGGCTAGAGCTTGACATTCCTGGAGGTGACGAGGAGCACACACTCGGAGATGCCAAACATCGTATCATCCTATGGAGAAAGGATTGCATCATCTTTCGAAGGCCACCGACACCGCGTCAACCGACTCCTCGTCGAATTCCACCACCGAGTCAGCAGACTCCCGCTCCTCCAAGTCCACCAACGCGTGAGGCCACTCCTCCTCCTCCAAGTCCGGCAAAGTGTCAGGCCACTCCTCCTCCAAGTCCGACACAGCGTCAGACGTCCACTCCGCCTCCAAGTCCGGCACAACCTCAGGCCACTGCGAGGCCGGCACAGCTTCAGGCCACTCCTCCTCGTCTAACTCAGCCCCGTCAGCCGTCTCCGCCGCCTTAGCAATCGCAGAAGAGACACCCCGCAGCTATGGTGCGTAGCAGTACGAGTCGAGGTCATAGTACAGGAAGTACGGGCGGAGGCAAGCGATATAAATATGGTCCAAACCTCACTACTCCTCTTCCTAAGAGGGCTTACGACAGGACTAAGTAGCAAACCAATGCCATCGTGCGGGCAGAAGTCGACGCCCATTTTGGACCGAAACCGCCACCGCCGCCAAGGGAGAAAGTGCCTGTGGAAGTAGTTGACCACTTCATTCGTATGGCTCAACCACCAGCTCCTAAGCCTGTTGACACAGACTATGAGCGCCACATCAGGAAGTTACATCGACAACATCTACAGAAGGAGGTGAGCTCGAGCTCGAGCAAACAACAAGCAGCTGTCAAAAAATGCGGGAAAACCGTTGCCCAACGGGGAGAACAGGCGGCGCAATCACCCCCCCCCCCCGCGGTTGTTGTGCCGCCAACAACACGTGACAGTACGCGCGCCCAATATTATTGTGGGCAAACAGTTTACGTTCCCGAGGTGGGCGATGTGGTAATAACCCAGGAGCATATAATGCAGGCTGAAACTCTCAACATCACTGTTGGACAACTCCTCGAGATCGAGGACATGCCTGTGCTTAAAGAGGAGGAAATAAAACGGAAATATGTCCGGGGCCAACCTTTGTTCAAGCCAGAAGAGGTCAAGAAGCTTCCAACGAGAATGGATGAATTGCATCAATGGTACATGGACATTACCAAGAGATCCGATCGAGAGTCCCTCATGGTGCAAGTCAATCAGGATCATTACTACCATCAGAAACCTGTGACCGTTGAGTATTCTGAACTGTTTCAGTTATACAATCAAGACGCACTCGACAAATCTATCGTCAGTTGCTATTGTCTGTAAGTGATTTCTATCTGTAATTTAAGTGATCCTTTTGATCAATCATTACCTGTAATTATCCTCACTATATTCTTTTCTGTGGTATTATGCAGGATGAAGATGTATGAAATGAGAAAAGGTGGACGCTATGGCATTGGGTTCATTGACCCAAACACCATTAATGAATACACATGGAAATTAAACAAACATCATGAGAAGCAGGTAGAGGACAACATGCTAGAGTTCTTGAAGCGCCTCAAATACAATAAAGATATACTACTTCCTTACAACTTCCAGTGAGTCACACTTTCTTGTACTACAATTTTTCTGTTTTTGCCTACTAGCTAGCTACATGTTTTTGCTTACATATGCCCGCTTAATTAAGACATGCAAACGTGTGTGCATGCATATTTCACTGAATCTTGTGTATCATTAAAGTTGACGCCGGAACAGTTCAAATACTGGACTCACTACTCAAAGCAAATAGTGACTATAACATCTTGTTTGGGATAGTCAACAGGTAATTTCAATCATTATTAACTATATATCTCGGCCTATTTAGTTCGTTATTTCATGATATGAACTATTTAATAACCCCTTTATTCATTTTCTTTGTCGGCGGGCAGGCCTTGGGCAAGGTTCATCAGTGTCACGGAAGGCGAATGGAAATGACAGCTGAAATGGTTTCGACCCAAGGTTAGTAATTAAGTAGTACTAGCTAGCTACCATCTCTTTAATTATCATTCTTGATTGATTAATTATTATCTGATGAAATTAAATTCCATTCTCGTAATAAAGGCCCTAAAGCAGGTGCAGGGGACTAATCTATGTGCATTCTGCGTTTGCGAGAACATTCGTAAGATGGCGTCCGAAAGGAGCAGATCTCAAAGACAGGAATGGGTACGCTTGTCAGAACACTATTCACAATTTTTACACCATTATCGATATCTAGTCACACAACTAATACACATGCATATTGATCTCCTTCTTAACAGTTCAAAGAGGTGCGGGACAAGCTCCTACCAACGGAGCGCGTAGAAGCACTTCAAGAGGAAATAGCGGGATTTTTGCTCGACCAGGTCATAAATCCGAAGGGAGAATACTATTACCCGCTACCGCCCCCATCAAAAAAGACATGAACCACTTCCAATTGTCATCGTGCTCCGAAGGCACCAATTAGGCTAATGCCACTGGCTCCGAAGGCAACATCCATATGTACGAGAAATTGTATATAGCTATACATGTGTGTATGTGTGAATTAATATGGTGGTTCGTGAGACATTGATGATATATATATGATTTGTTCTACTAGAAATTCTATTTATATATATATATATATATATTCATAACATGTACAATGTGTAGTATCGTAAAATACCAGCAAACGAAAAAGAATTAAAATGGAAAACACAAAATTAAATGAAAAAGAAATCATAAAACCAACCCCCCCCCAAACATTTTAGTACCGGTTGGTGTTACCAACCGGTACTAAAGGGCTCCCGGCCCCCGGAGCTGGCTCGTGCCACGTGGTTGCCCTTTAGCACCGGTACTAAGGGGGGGGGGGCTTTAGTGACCACACTTTAGTGCCGGTTATGGAACCAGCACTAAAGGGCCTTACGAACCGGTGCTATTGCCCGGTTCTGCACTAGTGGTGGGAGTGTGGACTTGGGCACTGGAGCTCGAGTGCGCGAGAATGGATAGGCAAAGGAGGAAGAAGGCGTAGGTGAAAAGGTGGATCCTTATCCCCTTATATGGGTGGACGCAACTACGTGTCCCCACCAGCCTGGTAAAACTCGCTTATCTCCAAGCGCCGTAATCAATGGCGCGGTTGGGTTACCCACGCCCGTATTGATGAGAATTCCGGAATAAGGGGACACGATCTCTGCTTGGACAAGACGTGCCAAGGAAATCGCCTCGCATGACGCGCCGAGGTGGGATAATGAAACGACTCGGATAAAGGCTTGGCCGTGGTGTGTCATGCTACGGAATATGTCAGCAGATTAGATTTGTGTAAATATTATTCTCTCTATGGAAATATGTGGAAACTTATTTTGCAGAACCGGACACTATCTTTGTGTTCAAAATCTTCTATGAAGTACTTGGAGGAGGAACCCGCCTTGCAATGCCGAAGACAATCTGCGCGTCGGACTCGTCGTCATTGAAGCCTGGTTCAGGGGCTACTGAGGGAGTCCTGGATTCGAGGGTGTTTGGATAGGCAGACTATACCTTCCGCCGGACTCCTGGGCTATGAAGATACAAGATTGAAGACTTCATCCCGTGTCCGGAAGGGACTTTCCTTGGTGTGGAAGGCAAACTTGGCGACACGGATATTTAGATCTCCTACCATTGTAACCAACTTTGTGTAACCCTAACCCTCTCCGGTGTCTATATAAACCGGAGGGTTTTAGTCCGTAGGACAACATAGACAACAACAATCATACCATAGGCTAGCTTCTAGGGTTTAGCCTCTCTGATCTCGTGGTAGATCTACTCCTGTACTACCCATATCCTCAATATTAATCAAGCAGGACGTAGGGTTTTACCTCCATCGAGAGGGCCCGAACCTGGGTAAAACTTCGTGTCCATTGCCTGTTGTTACCATCCGGCCTAGACGCACAGTTCGGGACCCCCTACCCGAGGTGTCAAAACCGGCGGGTGTCAAAACCGGCGGATCTCGGGTAGGGGGTCTCGAACTATGCGTCTGAGGATCGAAGGTAACAGGAGGCAGGGGACATGATGTTTTACCTAGGTTCGGGCCCTCTTAATGGAGGTAATACCCTAATTCCTGCTTGATTGACTTCGATGAGTATAGGGGGTACAAGAATTGATCCACCTCGAGATTGTAATGGCTAAACCCTAGATGTCTAGCCTGTATGATTTATATTGGCCTCTACGGACTAAACCCTCCGGTTTATATAGACACCGGAGGGGCCTAGGGTTGTACAGAGTCGGTTTACAGAGAAAGGAAACTACACATTTGTACGGCAAGCTTTCCATCCACGCAAAGGAGAGTCCCATCCGGACACGGGGGAAGGTCTTCTGTCTCGTACTTTCACGGCCCATCAGTACGGCCCACGTAACATAGGCCGGCTCCCCGAGGACCCCATAATCCAGGACTCCCTCAGTAGCCCCTGAACTAGACTTTAATGACGATGTATCCGGGGCACAGATTGTCTTCGGCATTGCAAGGCGGGTTCCTCCTCCGAATACACCAAAGCAGTTGAACATGAGAACTATATCCGGCTCCGTAAAACAGTTACAACCCTAGACCATAAGGGAAAAATACTTGAACAAAATAAGTGACGTCCACTGACAGCTTTTTCGGCGAGACGTTACCACTACTAGGGAAAACCTTATACAAAGAATCTTACTAGTAGCGCGTGTGAAAATGAGGCGCTACTACTACTTAGCAGTAGCGTTTTGCCACGAAGGACGCTACCACTATCCACTTAGCAGCAGCACGGCAAGAATAAAATGCGCTACTACTAAGTTTGAACTTGACCACAGGACGAGCCCAGCATAGCAGTAGCGGGTTTGTGAGCAGCACGCTACTGCTACGTATTTTAGCAGCAGCGCGTTTTCTTTTCCAGCGCTACTGCTAAAGCTATTTTGACCTACCCCCCCCCCCCCCCCCCCCGCGCGCGCGCGGGGGCTTCCCCTCCGCGTCCTTCCCCAATCCCCACTCTCCCCCCCCTCGTCGCCTCCGTCGGACCCCCTGCCCTCGCCGGAGCCCCTGCCGTCGCTCTCAGCCGGAGTCTGCCCTTGACGTCGCGGCGCGCCTGTGCCTCCTCCTCCTCAACCTTGACCTTGTTGGAGCCCCTGCCCTCGCTCTCCGCCGCCGTCTCCCTCGACCCGCCTCGCCGCCGTCTCCCTCGACCTGCCTCGCTGCTGTCTCCCTCGACCCGCCTCGCCGCCGTCTCCCTCGACATGCCTCGCCGTCTCCCTCGACCCGCCTCGCCGCCTTCTACCCCGACCCCGCCTCGCCGCCGTCTTCCCCGACCCCGCCTCGCCGCGCCTAGGTGCCACCGTCTCCCCTGACCCTGTCTGTTTCCACTATAGTTTTTTACTATTGTATAATGTAGTTTTTTTACTGTATTTAGTAAGTGTTTAAAATAATTAGTAAGTAAATGAGTAAACTAGTTGAAATAGTTTAGTTTTAGTAAGAACTAGTTGAATTAATACAACTAATGTATTTTTAGTAAGAAAATTAATATAACTAGTTGAACTAGTTTATTTTTAGAAAGAACTAGTTTATTTTTACAAAGAACTAGTTTATTTATATTTATAGTAAGTTTATATTTAGTAAGAATTAGTTGAATTAATAGAACTAATTGAACATGTCATATTTGTTGTTATTTTTTTAGTCTAAGCAATTATTCGTTGTCACATTTGCCGGTCATGTTTAGGTTACACCTCCGAGTGGCCTATTTTTTGCCGGAGTGTTGATTAATTTCCGTTCCGGCAAATTTCAGGCGCTCGATATGTCCTGTTTTAGCAAAGGTCATGCCGGAATTTTCGGTGAATTTTGGCATGACTTGTGCTAGAATATTGTACAAGTTTAATCTTCGAATTATGAACATAGGAAATGTCGTACTCGGATGCGGAAAGTCTCCCGGGGGAGTGCAGCTGGTGCCACGACAACCGAGGTATGTGCGACAGGTTCCTTTACCTGGACGAAGATCGGCGCTTCAGCATTAAGCTCGAGGAGACCTTCGATGTTGAAACGGTACGCAACGATGACAATTGTTTTTTTTCATAATTAAGCACGACTTCAACTATTTGAACGTGTACTTTTCATCTTTTGCAATTCGACTAGCTTATCCCATGCTATGCAAGACGCTATGTCTTGGAGATGATGGGTTTTGAAGATCATGAAAGTTTCGAAACAAATAAAATTTACCTAAGGACCCATTATGGTATGGATTTTGAAGTAAATCTGTACAATGCTCAGAGCGTAACCCATTTTGGTTGCCCAAATTGAGAAGCACTTTGCAAGATGTATGGTTTTTAGGAGGGTATGCTTGTCACCATGGATCTTGGTGATCCTGACATCGAGCAAGACAATATGGACATTTGGGTCCTTGTTGATATGCTTCTAATTTTACCGCTATGTGAGTTTCTCAAACGTAGTTATTAGCTAATTTATATTGTACATTTCAAAATAGTTGACAGCTTATTTCCTTTGACAACTTACTTTGATTCTTCAAAGAGTGTGCGGAAGATGGTAGACAAAACCCACTACACCAAAGGCTCCGAATTAACTTATCAGGAGAAAATTCATCTGGTCGCATTTTGTACTTGTCTTGAGAATTACAATACCTACTATCGAACTCCTCCAAATTATGCTGAATACGTGCCACAAGTGTACGTGTTGAACCACTATAACTTCCATGGAGATACCCTGGTAAGATTTTTTACTATTACGACATCCGTGCATCTTTTGCATACTTCTAAAACTAGTACATCATTACTAACTATGAAGTTATTACTATGTTTTTCAACAGAAAATCCTGATGGATTGTGTGCCTCATTTGATGTATCACAATGGTCGCCTTGAAGTTCTGAACATACAGCCAGGTCATCCTACGGATCTCACCTGTGCATATCGGATTTCTAAAACTGATGAACACATGCTAATCAAAGAATGGAAAAAAATGTTTGGACATTCGTAAGGAGGTTCTTGGAAGCAACATTAAGCGAAAGGCAAGAATTGGAGAAAGGATGATCTCCATTCTCCATAATGGAGAGTCAGGGGCTATCTTGTTTTTTGCTATTTTACCTTAGAGAATATAGTAGGTCGTAAGAGAATGTAGTAGGTCCTATGAGGTACAATATGTTTATTATGTGGTACAATGTGTTAGAGTTGATGATGAGGAGTAGTTGTGATTATGACTAGTAACCAACTTGCTATGTGATGTCTACTTGATGAAAACGATGATCATGAGGAGGTGTTATATGACAATGATATATTATGATGATAAATTGTTAATGATATGATGACGATGATATTTATTACATCATTGGGTGAAAGAACAGCGGATTGGTTTCAAGTTGATGTCCATCCACTTGAAACTAGTCCATGGTTCTTTCACCCCGTGACGTAATAACTCATTATGATGTAAAAACAATCTCTAAATTGCTGTTATATGAAAACTTGTATAAAGGTGTATGAATACAACATGAAATTAGAAATACGGAATAATAATACTAGCGCGGACAGGGAGAAGCGCTACTGGTAATTAATAGTAATAGCGCGGGCAGGGAGAAGCGCTATGTCACATCCCTAGTTCTGGTATGGTCCTAGGCTTGCTTTGTGCATCATGTTTATATTTCAAATGAAATTGAAATGGGGAAGTTGCAAACCCTAGCACCAAAGCAATTCAAATAGGTTCAAATTAAAAGTGGAATTTCAATGAACCCAAAATGCTTTTCAAAAATGTTCATGGCCTTTGGAAAATGTTGGGAACAACAACCAGAGGTGATGCACATTTTTCCTTCTCATTTTGGATTTTTGAATCAATGCTTAAATATTTGAATTGGAGCTGTTTAAATTATATAAATATTTTTAATAGCTCCAAAAATGTTGGGAATTGGTGAGGGCCTCTAGAATATTATATCTAGATGCCACAATTATTTTCAACATTTATGGAAATGTTTTAACATTTCTTTTAAATGCAAAACAAATGTCAGAAATAGAAAAAAAGAAAATAGGAAGTAAGGAAACACTTACCTGACTTACCTGGCACCCCACCTCGGCCCATCTCTGTTCTGGCCCAGCCCACCAGGGGCATGGGCGTCTTCCTCCTCTTGCCAGTAGGCAGAGGGGAAGCTGCGCCCGACGCCGTGCGTGCCGGCACGCAGCTGCCTGCCTGGCGCCTCCTCGTCGCCCTGGAACGCCCGGACGACGCCACGCGCTGTCCCTTACCCCTCTCACTCCCCCCCAGCTCTCTCCTCTCCTCTGTCTCGCTCTCTTCACCATGCCCGAACGGGTCCGTCGCCGCCGTTCGCTGCCACCGTGAGCACCGTGGTCCTCTCGCCCCTTCCCCGTGTCCAAAAGCTCCGTGACGACGCACCGCTCCTCCACGCAGAAGATCCCGAACCCAGGAGCACCGTGGTGACGCCTTCGAGCTCGTCTATCACCTCGGGTGCCGCCGATCACCGCCGGCGATTCGCCGCCGTCCGTGCTTCCCCGAGCTCGCTGACCCTCCCTGCGTGATCCCAGTGAGCTCCCCTTCCTCCTCCCCATAGCCCCGTAGCTCGAGCGCCCCCCCTAGCCCTGCCGGCCACCTTGGCCGAGAGCTCGGCTCCGCCGTTCATGGCGCCACCATGGCCAGGGGCCGAGCCAGCCGCAACGGAGCATGTCACCGTGCTCCTGGTGCCACGAGGGTGCCGCAGAGCCCCTCGGGTGGCCTCCCCGTGCCCCACAGCCGCTTCCGCTTGAAGCCCGTGCTCCGGCCGCCGCCCCGAGCTCCGCTCCGGCGAGCTCCGGCCATCCCCGCCTCTCCCACTTGCTCCAGATGACGCGGACGAGCGCTGGCTCCTCGCCAGTGGTCTCCGCCGTCCAAATGGTCGCCGGAGGGCGAAATCCGAGGCCCTCCGCCGCGTCTGGCTCGCCGGCGTCAAGCCGCCGGTGGTTTTGACCCCCCACAGCCCCGTTGACCTCTCCCTCTCTGTCAATGACATGTGGGCCCGGCCCTGTTAAGTTCTAATTAGGATTAGATTAACGACTAATTAAACCCTGTTTAGCTAGATGGGTCACTGACGCGTGGGCCCAACCCCATTAACTAAACCAGATTAGGTTTATTTTTTTGATTAGGATTAACCACAGACACTGACGTGTGGGCCCCACACGTCAGGTTTGACCTGGTCAGCCGCCTTTGACCTGCTGACGTAAGCATGACATAGAGCTGACGCAATAATTGATTTCTGGAATTAATTTAAATCAGGAAATTCCAGAAAATAGTTAAAACTTCAAAAATTCATAGTAATTCAACCGTAACTCCAAATCAAATAAATTATATATGAAAAATTATCAGAAAAATGCAAGGAATCCATTTATGCCAGTTTCATGCATGAAAAACCAACTTATACCTACTGTATAAGTGAAAACGTAATAATGGCATGTTATATATCTAAATTAGGGTTTGCATATGAACCCTTGGTTCATATGGACTTCAACCAAATTGATGCTAGATGCATTAGGGCAAATCATAGCATTTTTGAATGTCATCTTCATGCATCATATTGTTGCATATGGTTGTTTATTGATTGCCGGCACCGTGCCCTCTCGATAGGTTCTACTCCGGAAGGTGTCCCGAGTACCTGTCTGAGGAGCAGTGCTTCTTCGTGGATCTATCAGGCAAGCAAACCCCCTTGAGCATCCCGATAAAGTCCCACTCTCTCGCTCCTGCTCCTTTTACTGCATTAGGACAACAACGATTCAAACTGCTACTTTCTGCTGCGGTAGCTGAACCCATTCCTCTGCATGACCTGTCATTGCCACAGTAAATAGTTGAAACCCACTAGCATGAGTAGGAGTTGCTTGAGCCTTGATGTGCCTGCTCATCCATGCTTGTTTTCTTTATGCCAGCTATGCTTAGAGTTGTGTCAGGTCTGATTCATCGGGAATGAATCGGAGTGGTGAACATGTCCTACCGGTAAAGGCTAAGTGTGTGAACACGTTTTGGTAAAGGTAGCGATGAGAGGCCATGTAGGAGTACATGGTGGGTTGTCTCATTGGAACTGTGCTTAAGCACTGAGTTCTGTGTATGTTATCCAAGTCCAGTTACTACCACACATTGGGTTCCGGTTATCCGGCCCCTCTCGACTTATTAACCCACTTGATCTCTGCCCAGGAGTTGCAACTAGTTTCTGGCGTTTGTAGGTAGTGCTACTTGTCTACCAGGTGGTGTCCGACGGGACGGGCTTGGGACAGACTAGGCACTGTGGCATGGTGTACCAAGTGGCACCCGGGTGGTGGGCTTGGGAACCCTGCACACATCATTTGTGGCCGTGAGCGACACCCCGGCCGGATCTCCTTGCGGATGGAACCCGAATAGGCGATAAACCTGGACGAGAGACTTGTGTGGTTAGTCAGGTCGTGGCCGACACCCTCGCCCGGCTTCCGCTTGAAGGTTGCCGAGGTACATGACGTGTACGGGGCTATAAGTGGCGAGAGCGTGTGTGAAGAAGTACACCCTTGCAGGGTCATTATTATCTATTCGAATAGCCGTTTTCCTCGGATATGGAAACTTGGAGGACTTATATAGTACATAGACAATTTGAAGTGGATACTCTAAAATACGCAAGATAAGCGTGAGTGCTATGGATGGCCTTCTCGTAGGGAGACGGGAACGGATCCATAGTGGAGTATTGATATGGTGAAGTTGTGGACTCGTGTGCGTCTTCTCACCTCAAAGAAGTTTCTGTTACCCATAGTATAGATTAGCCATTGAGTCAAAGCTGGCTTGCTACTGTTAAACTCCATCACCCCCTTTGTTGATAATGATGCATATGTAGATAGCTCTGAAGTAAGACTTGCTGAGTACCTTTGTACTCACGTTTGCTTATTTATGTTTTGCAGTTGGTTACCCTAGTGGCTTCGACGAGTAGCTTGTATCCCAGCTACGATCTTGTACCCTTGGGAGGGTCGTGTTAGTCAGGCTTCTTAGTCTTTTTCTTTGGTAGTTGTCTGTACTCAGACATGTAATGCTTCCGCTTGTTGCTTGTATGCTCTGAATGATGGGTCATGTGACCCCTGTTTGTATTTATGCTATGTGGCTCTTCTGGGCCCTTATCTATATGAGTTTGAGTTATGTTGTGATGCCATGATGTACCGCACATACATGCATGTTATGCGTACGTGTAACATGTATTGCTATGTGTGGGATCCGACAATCTAGTTGTTTATCCTTCGCAGCCTTTCTTATGGGGAAATGTAGTCTAGTGTTCCTCGAGCCATAGTAGTCCGCTACAGCCCGGTTCACCGGAGTCCTGCTAGCCCAGTACTACTGTTCAGGACACTTGACTGGCCGGCATGTGTTTCACTTCGTCCCTATGTCTGTCCCTTCGGGGAAATGTCACATGGTGATCTCCGGAGCCCTGCCTAGCCTGCTACAGCCCGGGATCCCCGGAGTCCTGTTAGCCCAGTGCTACAGCCCGGAATGACTCGTTGATGACCGACATGTTCGATGCGATTCATGTATGCCTGTCTACATAGGTCCATGCCGCTTTGGGTTCACGACTAGCCATGTCGGCCCGGGTTCTTTGTCATATGGATGCTAGCGACACTATCATATACGTGAGCCAAAATGCGCAAACGGTCCCGGGCCAGGTAAGGTGGCACCCGTGGGGATACCGTGCGTGAGGCCGCAAAGTGATATGAAGTGTTACATGCTAGATCGGTGTGACTTGGGATCGGGGTCCCGACACGCTACTGGTAATTACCTGTCACACCCTAGCTAGATCATGCATTAAAGTGTGCATCATGTTTACCTTCATCAGAAAATTGAAATGGGGAAAGCAGAACCCCCAGCACCCCCCCCCCCTGAAATCAACTAGGGTTTACTAAAAATAAATTCAATGAACCTGAAATGCCCTTCAAAAATGTTCACCCTCTTTGCCTAGGGCTAGAACCCTTGGGAAAAATGGTGCACATAATTTTTAGGTCAACAAAAGGGCATTGATTTAAATCATAAGTATTTGAATTTGGGCATTTAAATGCTATTAAATAATTCAAATTCTCAAATAATGTTGGAACTATTTTTTGGGCCACTGAAATAATTCAGCAGGTGCCCATAAATATTTTCAGGATTTTATAAAATGATTTAGTATTTAAACTAAATCAAAACAAAATAACAGAAATAGAAAAACACAAATAAATAAAGAGGGAAAGGCCACTGGGCCACTTACCTGGCCCATCTCCAGCTGGCGGCCCAGCCCACCCCCGCTGCCTCCTGTCGTCCCCCTCCTCGGACAGAAGGACGCGGGCGTGTGCCCGGCGCTCGCCGGCACGCGCGCGCGCCACCTCCACCCTGCGCGCCACCTCCTGCTTCCCGGACTCCCTCCCAATGCCACGGAGATGGCCACGCACCCCCAGGCCCTCTCATTCCTCCTCCCCCCGTGCTCATCCCCTCCCCTGGCTCCCCCTCACTTCCACAGAACGCGGCCGCCGCCGCCGACGCGAACCACCACGGCCACAGCCACCCCCTTGCCCCTCGGTTGTGCCCACGAGCTCCGCGGCATCGTCCTCGACCCCCTCACCGAACCACGCCCCGCCGGAAGCCCTGCAGCGTCGACTTCGAGCTCTTCTTCAACCTTCGGCCGCCGGCGACCTCGTCTTCGATTCGCGCCGTCTAGGTCGTCCCCAGGCCCGCTGAGCTGCGCTTCGACCTCCCAGTGAGCTCCTCCGTCGTTTCCCCCTAACCCCACGGCCTAGCGCTCGTTGTAGCACCACTTCCCATGACGCCCGAAGCACACCGCCGCACGAACTCGTCGCCGACGAGGCTCCGGTGGCCAATCGGCCCCGTGCATATGCCCGTTGGCTTTGTGGGAGCCTGCAGAACGCGTAGGTGCTACCCGTTGCTCCTCCCGTGCACGGTGTGTTGGAGAACATAGTAATTTCAAAATATTTCCTACGCACACGCAAGATCATGGTGATGCATAGCAACGAGAGGGGAGAGTGTTGTCTACGTACCAACGCAGACCGACTGCGGAAGCGATCACACAACGTAGAGGAAGTAGTCGTACGTCTTCTTCCCGATCCGACCGATCCAAGCACCGTTACTCCGGCACCTCCGAGTTCTTAGCACACGTTCAGCTCGATGACGATCCTCGGGCTCCGATCCAGCAAAGCGTCGAGGAGGAGTTTCGTCAGCACGACGGCGTGGTGACGATCTTGATGTACTACCGACGCAGGGCTTCGCCTAAGCACTACAACGGTATGATCGAGGTGGAATTTGGTGGCAGGGGGCACCGCACACGGCTAAGGAACGATCTCAAGGATCAACTTGTGTGTCTCGAGGTGCCCCCTGCCCCCGTATATAAAGGATGAAAGGGGGGAGGCTGGCCGGCCAAGCTAGGAGGCGCAGGAGGAGTCCTACTCCTACCGGGAGTAGGACTCCCCCCCCCCCCCAATCCTATTCCTAATAGGATTCCCCAAAGGGGAAGAGAAGAGAGAGGTGGCCGGCCGCTCTCCTAGTCCTAATAGGACTAGGGAGAGGGGGGAGGCGCAGCCCTATGTGGGCTGCCCTCTCACCTTTCCACTAAGGCCCATGTTGGCCCATTTGGCTCCCGGGGGGTTCCGGTAACCCTCCCGGTAATCCGGTAAAATCCCGATTTCACCCGGAACACTTCCGATGTCCAAACATAGGCTTCCAATATATCAATCTTTATGTCTCGACCATTTCGAGACTCCTCGTCATGTCCGTTATCACATCCGGGACTCCGAACAACCTTCGGTACATCAAAATGCATAAACTCATAATAACTGTCATCGTAACGTTAAGCGTGCGGACCCTACGGTTCGAGAACAATGTAGACATGACCGAGACATGTCTCCGGTCAACAACCAATAGCGGGACCTGGATGCCCATATTGGCTCCTACATATTCTACGAAGATCTTTATCGGTCAGACCACATAACAACATACGTTGTTCCCTTTGTCATCGGTATGTTACTTGCCCGAGATTCGATCATCGGTATCCAATACCTAGTTCAATCTCGTTACTGTCAAGTCTCTTTACTCGTTCCGTAATACATCATCTCATAACTAACATCCTTAGTTATTATGGTTGCAAGGCTTATGTGATGTGTATTACCGAGAGGGCCCAGAGATACCTCTCCGACAATCGGCGTGACAAACCCTAATCTCGAAATACGCCAACCCAACATCTACCATTGGAGACACCTGTAGTACACCTTTATAATCACCCAGTTACGTTGTGATGTTTGGTAGTACCCAAAGTGTTCCTCTGGTAAACGGGAGTTGCATAATCTCATAGTTATAGGAACATGTATAAGTCATGAAGAAAGCAATAGCAACATACTAAACGATCGGGTGCTAAGCTAATGGAATGGGTCATGTCAATCAGATCATTCAACTAATGATGTGACCTCGTTAATCAAATAACAACTCTTTGTTCATGGTTAGGAAACATAACCATCTTTGATTAACGAGCTAGTCAAGTAGAGGAATACCAGTGACACTCTGTTTGTCTATGTATTCACACATGTATTATGTTTCCGGTTAATACAATTCTAGCATGAATAATAAACATTTATCATGATATAAGGAAATAAATAATAACTTTATTATTGCCTCTAGGGCATATTTCCTTCAGTCTCCCACTTGCACTAGAGTCAATAATCTAGTTCACATCGCCATGTGATTTAGCAGCAATAGTTCACATCACCATGTGATTAACACCCATAGTTCACATCGTCATGTGACCAACACTCAAAGGGTTTACTAGAGTCAGTAATCTAGTTCACATCTCTATGTGATTAACACCCAAAGAGTACTAAGGTGTGATCATGTTTTGCTTGTGAGATAATTTTAGTCAACGGGTCTGTCACATTCAGATCCGTAAGTATTTTGCAAACTTCTATGTCTATAATGCTCTGCATGGAGCTACTCTAGCTAATTGCTCCCACTTTCAATATGTATCCAGATTGAGACTTAGAGTCATCTAGATTAGTGTCAAAACCTGCATCGGCGTAACCCTTTACGACGAACCTTTTTGTCACTTCCATAATCGAGAAACATATCCTTATTTCACTAAGGATAATTCTGACCGCTGTCCAGTGATCTACTCCTAGATCACTATTCTACTCCCTTGCCAAATCAATGCAGGGTATACAATAGATCTGGTATACAGCATGACATACTTTATAGAACCTATGGCCAAGGCATAGGGAATGACTTTCATTCTCTTTCTATCTTCTTCCGTGGTCGGGCTTTGAGTCTTACTCAACTTCACACCTTGTAATACTAACTTCAAAATCTTGTCAAGGTATGTACTCATTGAAAAAACTTATCAAGCGTCTTGATCTATCTCTATAGATCTTGAAGCTCAATATGTAAGCAGCTTCACCGAGGTCTTTCTTTGAAAAACTCCTTTCAAACACTCCTTTATGCTTTACAGAATAATTCTACATTATTTCCGATCAACAATATGTCATTCACATATACTTATCAGAAATGCTGTAGTGCTCCCACTCACTTTCTTGTAAATACAGGCTTCACCGCAAGTCTGTATAAAACTATATGCTTTGATCAACTCATCAAAGCGTATATTCCAACTCCGAGATGTTTGCACCAGTCCACAAATAGATCGCTGGAGCTTGCATATTTAGTTAACACCTTTAGGATTGACAAAACCTTCTAGTTGCATCGTATACAACTCTTCTTTAGCAAATCCATTAAGGAATGCAGTTTTGTTTATCCATTTGCCAGATTTCATAAAATGCGGCAATTGCTAACATGATTCGGACAGACTTAAGCATAGATACGAGTGAGAAAATCTCATCGTAGTCAACACCTTGAACTTGTCGAAAACCTTTTGCGACAATTCTAGCTTTGTAGATAGTAACACTACTATCAGCGTCCGTCTTCCTCTTGAAGATCCATTTATTTTCTATGGCTTGCCGATCATCGGGCAAGTCAACCAAAGTCCATACTTTGTTCTCATACATGGATCATATCTCAGATTTCATGGCCTCAAGCCACTTTGCGGAATCTGGGCTCACCATCGCTTCTTCATAGTTCGTAGGTTCATCATGATCTAGTAGCATGACTTCCAGAATTGGATTACCGTACCACTCTAGTGCGGATCGTACTCTAGTTGATCTACGAGGTTCAGTAGTGTCTTGTTCTGAAGTTTCATGATCATCATCATTAGCTTCCTCACTAACTGGTGTAGGTGTCACAGAAACATTTTTCTGTGATGTACTACTTTCCAATAAGGGAGCAGGTACAGTTACCTCGTCAAGTTCTACTTTCCTCCCACTCACTTCTTTCGAGAGAAACTCCTTCTCTAGAAGGTTTCCGAACTTAGCAACAAAAGTCTTGCCTTCGGATCTGTGATAGAAGGTGTATCCAATAGTTTCCTTTGGATATCCTATGAAGACACATTTCTCCGATTTGGGTTCGAGCTTATCAGGTTGAAGCTTTTTCACATAAGCATCGCAGCCCCAAACTTTAAGAAACGACAACTTTGGTTTCTTGCCAAACCATAGTTCATAAGGCGTCGTCTCAACGGATTTTGATGGTGCCCTATTTAATGTGAATGCAGCTGTCTCTAATGCATGACCCCAAAAATGATAGTGGTAAATCGGTAAGAAACATCATAGATTGCACTATATCCAATAAAGTACGGTTATGACGTTCGGACACACCATTATTCTGTGGTGTTCCAGGTGGCGTGAGTAGTGAAACTATTTCACATTGTTTTAACTGAAGACCAAACTCATAACTCAAATACTCTTTTCCATGATCAGATCGTAGAAACTTTATTTTCTTGTTACGATGATTTTCAACTTCACTCTGAAATTCTTTGGACTTCTCAAATGTTTCAGACTTGTGTTTCATTAAGTAGATATACCCATATCTGCTTAAGTCATCTGTGAAGGTGAGAAAATAATGATATCCGCCACGAGCCTCAATATTCATTGGTCCACATACATCGGTATGTATGATTTCCAACAAATCTGTTGCTCTCTCCATAGTACCGGAGAACGGTGTTTTAGTCATCTTGCCCAAGAGGCACGGTTCGCAAGTACCAAGTGATTCATAATCAAGTGGTTCCAAAAGTCCATCAGTATGGAGTTTCTTCATGCGCTTTACACCGATATGACCTAAACGGCAGTGCCACAAATAAGTTGCACTATCATTATCAACTCTGCATCTTTTGGTTTCAACATTATGAATATGTGTATTATTAAGATCGAGATCCAATGAACTATTTTCATTGGGTGTGTAACCATATAAGGTTTTATTCATGTAAATAGAACAACAATTTATTCTTTTACTTAAATGAATAACCGTATTACAATAAACATGATCAAATCATATTCATGCTCAACACAAAACACCAAATAACACTTATTTAGGTTCAACACTAATCCGAAAGTATAGGGGAGTGTGCGATGATGATCATATCAATCTTGGAACTACTTCCAACACACATCGTCACTTCACCCTTAACTAGTCTCTGTTTATTCTGCAACTCCCGTTTCGAGTTACTACTCTTAGCAACTGAACTAGCATCAAATACTGAGGGGTTGCTATAAACACTAGTAAAGTACACATCAATAAAATGTATATCAAATATACTTATGTTCACTTTGCCATCCTTCTTATCCGCCAATCACTTGGGGTAGTTCCGCTTCCAGTGACCAGTCCTTTTGCAGTAGAAGCACTTACTCTCAGGCTTTAGGACCAGACTTGGGCTTCTTCACTTGAGCAGCAACTTGCTTGTTGTTCTTCTTGAAGTTCCCCCTTTTTTTCCTTTGCCCTTTTCTTGAAACTAGTGGTCTTGTCAACCATCAACACTTGATGTTTTTCTTGATTTCTACCTTCGTCGATTTCAGCATCACGAAGAGCTTGGGAATCGTTTCCGTTATCCCTTGCATATCATAGTTCATCACGAAGTTCTACTAACTTGGTGATGGTGACTAGAGAATTCTGTCAATCACTATCTTATCTGGAAGATTAACTCCCACTTGATTCAAGCGATTGTAGTACCCAGACAATCTGAGAACATGCTCACTAGTTGAGCGATTCTCCTCCATCTTTTAGCTATAGAACTTGTTGGAGACTTCATATCTCTCAACTCGGGTATTTGCTTGAAATACTAACTTCAACTCCTGGAACATCTCATATGGTCCATGACGTTCAAAACGTCTTTGAAGTCCCGATTCTAAGCCATTAAGCATGGTGCACTAAACTATCAAGTAGTCATCATTTTGAGCTAGCCAAACGTTCATAACGTCTGCATCTGCTCCTGCAATAGGTCTGTCACCTAGCGGTGCATCAAGGACATAATTCTTCTGTGCAGCAATGAGGATAAACCTCAGATCACGGATCCAATCCGCGTCATTGCTACTAACATCTTTCAATACAATTTTCTCTAGGAACATATCAAAGTAAACACAGGGAAGCAACAACGCGAGCTATTGATCTACAACATAATTTGCAAAATACTACTAGGACTAAGTTCATGATAAATTTAAGTTCAATTTAATCATATTACTTAAGAACTCCCACTTAGATAGACATCCCTCTAATCCTCTAAGTGATCACGTGATCCAAATCAACTAAACCATAACCGATCATCACGTGAGATGGAGTAGTTTTCAGTGGTGAACATCGTTATGTTGATCATATCTACTATATGATTCACGCTCGACCTTTCGGTCTCCGTTTTCCGAGGCCATATCTGCATATGCTAGGCTCGTCAAGTTTAACCTGAGTATTCTGCGTGTGCAAAACTGGCTTGCACCCGTTGTAGATGGACATAGAGCTTATCACACCCGATCATCACGTGATGTCTGGGCACGACGAACTTTGGCAACGGTGCATACTCAGGGAGAACACTTCTTGATAATTTAGTGAGAGATCATCTTATAATGCTACCATCAATCAAAGCAAGATAAGATGCATAAAAGGATAAACATCACATGCAATCAATATAAGTGATATGATATGGCCATCATCATCTTGTGCTTGTGATCTCCATCTCCGAAGCACCGTCATGATCACCATCGTCACCGGCGCGACACCTTGATCTCCATCGTAGCATCGTTGTCGTCTCGCCAATCTTATGCTTCCATGACTATCACTACCGCTTAGTAATAAAGTAAAGCATTACATCGCGATTGCATTGCATACAATAAAGCGACAACCATATGGGTCCTGCCAGTTGCCGATAACTTGGTTACAAAACATGATCATCTCATACAATAAAATCAGCATCATGCCTTGAACATATCACATCACAACATGCCCTGCAAAAACAAGTTAGACGTCCTCTACTTTGTTGTTGCAAGTTTTACGTGGCTGCTACAGGCTTAAGTAAGAACTCATCTCACCTACGCATCAAAACCACAACGATAGTTCGTCAAATAGACTCCGTTTTAACCTTCTCAAGGACCGGGCGTGGCCACACTTGGTTCAACTAAAGTTGGAGAGACAGTCTTCCGCAAGCCATCGATGTGCAAAGCACGTCGAGGGAACCGGTCTCGCGTAAGAGTACGCGTAAGGTTGGTCCGGATCGTCTCGTCCAACAATACCGCCGAACCAAAGTATGACATGCTGGTAGGGAGTATGACTTGTATCGCCCACAACTCACTTGTGTTCTACTCGTGCAAATAACATCAAACGATAAAACCTAGGCTCTGATACCACTGTTGGAGAACGTAGTAATTTAAAAAAAATTCCTACGCACACGCAAGATCATGGTGATGCATAGCAACGAGAGGGGAGAGTGTTGTCTACGTACCAACGCAGACCAACTGCGGAAGCGATCACACAACGTAGAGGAAGTAGTCGTACGTCTTCTTCCCGATCCGACCAATCCAAGCACCATTACTCCGGCACCTCCGAGTTCTTAGCACACGTTCAGCTCGATGACGATCATCGGGCTCCGATCCAGCAAAGCGTTGAGGAAGAGTTTCGTCAGCACGACGGCGTGGTGACGATCTTGATGTACTACCGACACAGGGCTTCGCCTAAGCACTACAACGGTATGATCGAGGTGGAATTTGGTGGCAGGGGGCACCGCACACGGCTAAGGAACGATCTCAAGGATCAACTTGTGTGTCTCGAGGTGCCCCCTGCCCCCGTATATAAAGGATGAAAGGGGGGAGGCTGGCCGGCCAAGCTAGGAGGCGCAGGAGGAGTCCTACTCCTACCGGGAGTAGGACTCCCCCCCCCCCCCCGATCCTATTCCTAATAGGATTCCCCATAGGGGAAGAGAAGAGAGAGGTGGCCGGCCCCTCTCCTAGTCCTAATAGGACTAGGGAGAGGGGGCGAGGCGCAGCCCTATGTGGGCTGCCCTCTCACCTTTCCACTAAGGCCCATGTTGGCCCATTTGGCTCCCGGGGGGTTCCGGTAACCCTCCCGGTAATCCGGTAAAATCCCGATTTCACCCGGAACACTTCCGATGTCCAAACATAGGCTTCCAATATATCAATCTTTATGTCTCGACCATTTCGAGACACCTCGTCATGTCCGTGATCACATCCGGGACTCCGAACAACCTTCGGTACATCAAAATGCATAAACTCATAATAACTGTCATCGTAACGTTAAGCGTGCGGACCCTACGGTTCGAGAACAATGTAGACATGACCGAGACATGTCTCTGGTCAATAACCAATAGCGGGACCTAGATGCCCATATTGGCTCCTACATATTCTACGAAGATCTTTATCGGTCAGATCGCATAACAACATACGTTGTTCCCTTTGTCATCGGTATGTTACTTGCCCGAGATTCGATCGTCGGTATCCAATACCTAGTTCAATCTCGTTACTGTGAAGTCTCTTTACTCGTTCCGTAATACATCATCTCATAACTAACATCCTTAGTTATTATGCTTGCAAGGCTTATGTGATGTGTATTACCGAGAGGGCCCAGAGATACCTCTCCGACAATCGGAGTGACAAACCCTAATCTCGTTATACGCCAACCCAACATCTACCATTGGAGACACCTGTAGTACACCTTTATAATCACCCAGTTACGTTGTGACGTTTGGTAGTACCCAAAGTGTTCCTCTGGTAAACGGGAGTTGCATAATCTCATAGTTATAGGAACATGTATAAGTCATGAAGAAAGCAATAGCAACATACTAAACGATCGGGTGCTAAGCTAATGGAATGGGTCATGTCAATCAGATCATTCAACTAATGATGTGACCTCGTTAATCAAATAACAACTCTTTGTTCATGGTTAGGAAACATAACCATCTTTGATTAACGAGATAGTCAAGTAGAGGAATACTAATGACACTCTGTTTGTCTATGTATTCACACATGTATTATGTTTCCGGTTAATACAATTCTAGCATGAATAATAAACATTTATCATGATATAAGGAAATAAATAATAACTTTATTATTGCCTCTAGGGCATATTTCCTTCACGGTGTCGCCGTTTCCATCGGCGCCCGAACTCCGGCGACCGCCAAAGTCGTCGCCGGCGACGTCTCCGGCCACCCCGAGCTCAACCATCACCACCAAGAGCCGCGGCTCGTTCCCAGGAGCTCGTAGATGCTCTCCGCCTCCCGTTTGGTGGCCGGAACGTGCAAATGCACTTCCTCCGCCGCGTCTGGCCTCGCCGGCGGCTAGACGCCGGCGAGTGTTAACCTTGACCATTGACTGGGTGGGCCCAGTTGACTCCCCTGAGTCAATGACAAGCGGGGCCCTCCCCTGCTAATTAAACCTGTTTAGTGTTAATCTAAATTAATTAGTTAATTAAATAAATGAGCCACTGACACACGGGTCCCACAGGTCAGGTTTGACCTGTACCGGCCTGTTGACTTGCTGACGTCATGCTGACGCAAGGCTGACGCAATAACTCTTTTCTGGATTTAATTTTATATAGAAAATTCCAGAAAATTGCCTAAACTTCAAAAATTCATAGAAATTCAACCATAACTCCAAATGAGACAAATTACATATGAAAAATTATCAGAAAAATCCAAGCTATCCATTGGTACTGGTTTCATGCATGTCAGAACAAGTTAAACCTGCTGTTTATGCAATATAAGGTGATGCACTAATATGATCAAGTCAAATGAGCTAACACTTGAACCTTTGGTTCAAATAAGCAATTATCCTTCTGTTTTAGCTTGCATTAGGCCAAAACACATTCATACTGCCATGTCATAGCATGCATCATATTGTTGCATATCGTCATGTGTTGATTGTGCCCGGTTGTGTTCTTCGTGGTAGGTTCTGCCTCCGAGGATATTCACTAGTATCCAACTGAAGGGCAGTATCCCGTTACCACTCCATCAGGCAAGCAACCATTGATCATTCCTATACAACCCATGTTCTCGCTCCTGCTCTTGTTTACTGCATTAAGACAACGTGTTTCAAACTGCTGTGTGCTACGGTAGTTGAACCCTTATCCTCTGCATGACCTGTCATTGCCACAGTAACTAGATGAAACCCACTAGCATGTGTAGGAGTTGATTGAGCCATGTTTTGTGATTCCTACCTTGCTATGCCTGCTATGCTTAGAGTTGTGTCAGGTCTGGTTCATCTGGGTGATGGGCTAGAGTGAAATGCTTGTGTCAGTAATATGTGGGATGTGTTGAACATGTTTTGGTAAAGGTATCGATGAGAGGCCATGTAGGAGTACATGGTGGGTTGTTTCATTGAGGCCGTCCCTAAGAACTGAGTTCTGTATGCGTGATCTAAGATTCAGCTACTACCACACATTGGGCCCTGAAATATGACCCCGCTCGACTTACTGACCCGTCTCGCCTCAGTCCAGGAGTTGCAACTAGTTTCTAGTGTTTGTAGGATATGTTTTGGCGGCCGTACGTAGCGCTGACCCTAGGGGTGGGCTATGTTGCGGTAGATACACCGTGGCACGGTGTACCGAGTCACCCGTTTGGTGTCTCGGGAACCCTGTTCACATCGTTCGGGGCCGTTGAGGACACCCCGGCCGGATTTCCTTGCGGATGGAACCTGAATAGGCGATGAACCTGGACAAGAGACTTGTGAGGTTAGTCAGGTCGTGGTCTACACCCACGTCGGTTTTCGCTTGAAGTCTGCCGAGCACATTTCGTGTGCAGACGCTAAGTGGTGGAAACATGTGTGACGAAGTACACCCCTGCAGGGTATAAAACTATTCGAATAGCCGCGTCCGAGGTAAAGGACTACTTGGTTGCCTATACAGTTCATAGACAAGTTAATGGATACTACTAAAAGACTCAAGATAAGTGTGAGTACCGAGGATGGCCCTCTCGCAGGATACGAGGGAGGATCCACGGTGGAGTATTGTGATGGTGAGTAGTGGACTCATGTGCGAAAACTATTTTGCTAAAAGGTTCCGTAGGATAGCTTAGCCAAGAGTCAAAGCTGGCTTGCTGCATAAACCCCACCACCTTCTTGAGAATGAGCATGTATAGTAGGTTCTGATGTAAGACTTGCTGAGTACCTTTGTACTCATGTTTGCTTATTTATTGTTTTCAGACGACAACACTGCCCCCTCCGATGGGTTTTACGTAGACCTTGACGTCGACGAGTGACTAGCCACCCAGGTGGTGATCCAGGCCATGGAGGGCCCTATGTAGATAGACAGGCTTCGAGAAGCCTTCTTTCTTTCTAGAGTCAGTACTCACACTAGTTGCTTCCGCATGTGCTTGTATGACTGTATGACTTGAGTGTCGGGTCATGTGACCCCTACCTGTATGAATATGTTATGTATGGCTCCCTGGAGCCTTTAAATAAAGTACTTGAGTTGTAGAGTTTTGTTGTGATGCCATGTTGTATGTACTCATATCGGGCATATTGTGTGTATGATTGAAATGCTTGGTATGAGTGGGATCCGACAATCTAGTTATTTGTCCTTCGCAGCCTTTCTTATGGGGAAATGTAGTCTAGTGCTCCTCGAGCCATAGTAGTCCGCTACAGCCCGGTTCACCGGAGTCCTGCTAGCCCAGCACTACTGTTCAGGACACTTGACTGGCCGGCATGTGTTTCACTTCGTCCCTATGTCTGTCCCTTCGGGGAAATGTCACGCGGTGATCTCCGGAGTCCTGCCTAGCCTGCTACAGCCCGGGATCCCCGGAGTCCTGTTAGCCCAGTGCTACAGCCCGGAATCACTCGTTGATGACCGACATGTTCGACGTGATTCATGTATGCCTGTCTCCATAGGTCTGTGCCGCTTTGGGTTCACGACTAGCCATGTCGGCCCGGGTTCTCGGTCATATGGATGCTAGCGACATTGTCATATACGCGAGCCAAAAGGCGCAAACGGTCCTGGGCCATGGTAAGGCGACAGCCGTGGGATACCGTGCATGAGGCCGCAAAGTGATATGAGGTGTTACCGGCTAGATCGATGTGGCTTAGAATCGGGGTCCTGACAGCGTTGGCATCAGAGCCGGACTGCCTGTAGGTTCGTTGAGCCAAACTGGTCGATGTCGAGTCTAGAAATGCTTTAGTTATATGTAAGGGAATTGATTGTGGGAGGGAACGTAAGGTTCTTTTACTCCTTTACCCTATGCTTCTGATCTGAGTCATTCTCTTCTCATTCAACGTGGGTTAAGGACTAGGCTCTCTTCTTCTATCAGGTTCACGTGTTACTAATCCGTAGTAGTTCATAGGATTATTGCTACGAGTTCCAGTCCAGTTTCTACTATTTTAGTACGTTGCTATTTGAATCAGAACCTTGATATGATGCTGTTGAGCGGTATTGTGAACTGTTGTGGATGTCTCAAATCTTTTTCTTAGCATTTACAGCCGTTATGCTGTCCAATTTTCACTAGGAATTCTGATGTCTTTGTCTTGTGGTTGTGCTTTCAGATGGCCAACCATTCTCAAAATCAAGTGGTTCGCCTGACCAGGTGCCTCGACATGCCCGGTCATACCACTATGTTAGTCCGGGTCATGATCGAGACGGGATACCGTTGGTATCCCGAATACACTGTTGAAGAGCAGTTCCGCGACTTTAATCAAAGCCAGTATTTCTGCACCGTCAGGATATTTCCTTCCTATCCTGGATCTACCGAGCCCCTTCACTGTTCCTATGGACTCGGGGTTACCGTTGAGATGGCTGTGCAGGATGCTGCCTACTCCATGATGACCATCTTGCGAGTCCGGACTGGCCTGCTTCGGAACACTGACTTCCGTTACATGCCAGCTTCACTTCCGGGAGCGCAGGGGTATCTTCAGGCTATCTATGCAGACTCCACTCAGGAGGACTCATTAACTCGTACCACCGCTGAGATGCTCGAAGATAGGGACCGAGAGAATCGGGCCCTGAGGCTGGAGCTTTTTAATACCCGTGCTGATCATTGGGCCACATTGACTCGGTTTGCACCCGCGGTGCAAGCTGGATGTATGGATACCAGGGATCTGTATCCTGTTAGAGCAGCTCTGCCAGACATGATGGATTGGCGTGATGTGGGAGGCATCACCCCACCCCGTGGTCCCCGCAGGCCACCGTTTGTTGGTCCAAGACCTCATCCTAGCCCCTATGGTCCACAGGCTCCTCAGGACCGTCTGTTTCCGGATGATCACGTTGAACTTCCAGGCTATGGAGGTGACTTCTATGAGGACTACTACGGAGCTATCTGAGTTAGTAGTAGTACCACTAGTATTGTAGTAGTTGTATCCCCACTGTCCTGCGTGACTTGTGGAATACGACTTGGTGTGTAATCGATTCCGGAGGTGTAGACAAATAATGTATAGGGACTCGGAATGCCTCCGATGAGATGTAACGTCTACCTTCATAGTTGTACTGTAGCATGGGCTTGTACTAAACTATGTATGACGAGTATGACCGTTGGTGTATATATGGCAGTTTTATATTACCATGGCATACGAATGAGCATCTCTGCATTCCGTGTTATCCTTACATTCTGCACTTCCTTGTTAAGTTTGAGCCATCCTTGTCTAAACCGTTGTCTTGTTTCCTCTTAGGATGGTCAACACCCGCGGCAACCCTGCTGTCCCGGAGCGGGGGGAAGCCAGTGCAGCTAGAGGTGAAAATCTGCCTCACCCGCCTTCTCTGGCCGAAGTGATGCTGGAGGCGGAAAGGAACAAGCGTGAGACCAACCGCCTGCTGGAGCGGATTGAGTAGAACACTGCACGCCACCCACGAAATGACTTGGTGTCAATCAACGACTTTATCAAGCTGTACCCACCAAAGTTTAACCATTCCGTCGAGCCCCTCGACGCGGATGATTGGCTTCGCAGCATCACCCACAAGCTACGTTCTGCCAATGTAGCCGAAGCCGACAAGGTTACCTATGCTGCTTATCATCTTGAGGGCCCCGCTAGCCATTGGTGGGAAAACTACGAAGCTATGCGCCCGGTCGGCCAAATCACTACCTGGGCTGAGTTCAGCGAGGCTTTCCGTGAGCATCACATTCCGGAAGGTCTCATGGATCGCAAGAGGGAGGAGTTCTGCAACTTCGCCCAAGGAAGGCTGACTGTGGATGCATATAGCCGAGAATTTGGGAACCTGGCACGCTATGCTCCTGAAGAGGTTTCTACTGACGCTAAGAAGCAGGCAAGGTTCCGCAAGGGACTTAGCCCTGAGCTTCGCCGCGATCTCCGTCTGCACGAGTGCACATCCTTCCAGAAGCTGGTCAATAAAGCTATCAGTGCTGAGACAGGCCAGACTGATTATGACGCTTCACGCAAGCACTCCCGTGATTTTGGGTCTTCATCCGGCTCTGGAGCTCAGAAGCGCCGGGTGTGGATTCCAAGCACCGCACTGCCACCCAGATTCATCCCGAGGCCATCCTTTGAGGCGCCTCGTCCCAACCAGCAATTTGCACCGCCCAAGCCCTATGGTGGCCCCGCTGCCAATGTTGCTCCATGCCCCACTGTGGTAACATGCTTCAAGTGTGGAGAACCGGGTCACTATAGTCGAGAGTGTCCCCAGAACAACCCCAATCAAGCTGGAAAGTCCGTTGGCCGTGGTAAGCCCGCGGGAAAGACTTTCTACGCCAAGCCGGCCACCACTGCACGTGGCCATGTCAATTATGTTTCAGCCGAAGAGGCTCATGAGGATCCCAACGTCGTCCTTGGTATGCTCCTTGTTAACTGCCATCCGACATCTATTCTTTTCGATACTGGAGCATCTCATTCATTCATATCCGAGAATTATGCTCGGTTGCATAACACGACATTCTGTGACATGCCCACTTCCATGGTAATTCAAACTCCGGGTTCCAAATGGCAAACTTCTAGGGTAAGCCATGGGAACGAAATTCTTGTCGATAGGCTTGTCTTCCTTGCATCTTTAATAGCTCTCAAGTCCTCCGACATAAACATCATTTTGGGTATGGACTGGATGTCAGCTCATTATGCCAAAATCGATTGTGCCACTAGAACCGTTCAACTTACTCATCCCTCGGGCCAGACAGTTAATGTCTTAACTCGAGTGGCCAAGCGCCAACTTTACTCTCTCAATGCCAACCCTCTTCCAGACCTTTAGGACGTTCCGGTAGTCCGAGACTTCCCGGATGTGTTTCCGGAAGAACTGCCAGGTGTTCCACCTGACAGGGATGTCGAGTTTGTGATAGACCTTGTTCCAGGAACCGTTCCAATTGCTAGAAGACCCTACAATATGGCACCCTTAGAACTAGCCGAGCTTAAGAACCAACTCGATGAGTCCTTGAACAAGGGGTTCATCCGTCCTATCTCCTCTCCTTGGGCTTGCCCCGTCCTCTTCGTCAAGAAGAAGGATGGAACGGATCGAATGGTTGTGGATTACCGACCTGTCAATCTGGTCACCATCAAGAACAAATACCCGCTTCCCAGGATCAACGACCTGTATGATCAGCTCGCTGGATCCTCAGTCTCCTCCAAGATGGATTTGAGGTTGGGCTACCATCAAATCAAAATCAGAAACGGGGACATTCCCAAAACGGCCTTTGTTACTCGTTATGGCCAATACGAGTACACCGTCATGTCCTTCGGTTTAACCAATGCCCCGGCCACCTTCTCACGGTTAATGAATTCGGTTTTCATGGAGTACTTGGACAAATTCGTCATAGTATACCTCGATGACATACTCATCTACTCCAAGAATGAAGAGGAACATGCCAAACATCTAAGGCTGGTATTGATGAAACTTCGAGAGCATCGCCTTTATGCCAAATTCTCCAAGTGTGAATTTTGGTTGTCAGAAGTGACCTATCTAGGCCATGTAATCTCTGGTAAGGGTATTGCTGTCAATCCCGAGCGAGTTCAAGCCGTCCTTGATTGGACTCCACCTGAAACGGTCAAGCAAGTTCGGAGTTTCCTTGGCCTAGCGAGCTATTGCCGCCGCTTCGTCGAGAATTTCTCCAAGGTTGCTAAACCTCTAACCGAACTCCTCAAGAAAGATAAAAAGTTTGAGTGGACTCCACAGTGCGAGTTCAGTTTTCAGGAACTGAAAAGACGCCTGACATCTGCTCCCGTACTGGTACCACCAAATTTCTCCAAGGACTTTATTATCTATTGCGATGCCTCGCGACAAGGACTAGGTTGCATACTCATGCAAGATCGTCAGGTAATTGCCTATGCTTCACGGCAATTACACCCACATGAGGAAAATTATCCCACACATGATCTAGAGCTTGCAGCCGTAGTCCATGCTCTCAAAACCTGGCGACATTACCTTCTCGATAATCATAGCGAGATCTTCACCGATCACCAAAGCTTGAAATATATCTTCACCCAACCAGATTTGAATCTCAGGCAAAGACGTTGGGTCGAGTTGATCTCAGATTACGACTTAGGAATAACTTACACCCCTGGCAAAGCCAATGTCATGGCTGATGCTCTAAGTCGTAAGTCCTACTGTAACAACCTGATGTTACAACAAAGTCAACCACTTCTCCATGAGGAATTTCGTAAGCTTAACCTTCACATTGTTCCTCGAGGATTCCTATCTACCCTGGTGGCGAAACCTACCCTTATGGATCAAATCATAGCTGCCCAAAAGCGTGATAAGGGCATATCCCGGATTAAGGAAAACATTGCTAGCGGAGTGGCTAAATGCTTTTCCATGGATGAACAAGGTGCTGTCTTCTTCGAGAACCGCCTGGTGGTTCCCAAGAAACAACATCTACGCCAGATGATCCTTAAGGAAGCTCATGAATCCCCTCTCACCATTCATCCCGGTAGTACTAAAATGTATCAAGACCTACGCCAGAGGTTTTGGTGGACTAGGATGAAGAGAGAAATCGCTCAATACATTGCTAATTGCGACGTTTGTCGTCGTGTTAAAGCAGAGCATCAACGGCCTGCTGGCACCCTTCAACCTTTGGCTATTCCTGAATGGAAATGGGTCAAAATCAGTATGGATTTCATCACTGGGTTTCCTAGGACCAAGAGAGGAAATAATGCCATCTTCGTTGTGATCGACCGTCTTTCCAAAGTAGCCCATTTTCTACCTGTTCGTGAGAGTATCACCGCTAGCCAGCTCGCTGACTTATACATCTCCCGAATAGTGTCTCTTCATGGTGTCCCATTGGAAATTAACTCAGACCGTGGAAGTCTTTTCACCTCTCGATTTTGGGAAAGTTTCCAAAATGCTATGGGAACTCATCTCTCCTTTAGCACCGCCTTCCATCCTCAATCAAGTGGTCAAGTAGAGCGAGTCAATCAAATCCTAGAAGATATGCTCCGAGCTTCTGTTATCTCGTTCGGAATGATTTGGGAGAAATGCCTTCCATTCACGGAGTTTGCTTATAACAATAGCTATCAAGCTAGTTTGGGCAAAGCTCCCTTCGAAGTTCTCTATGGACGGAAATGTCGAACGCCTCTTAACTGGTCAGAAACCGGGGAAAGACAACTCTTTGGCCCGGATATGATTCAGGAAGCAGAAGAGCAGGTTCGCGTTATTCGTGAGAAATTGAAAACAGCCCAATCTCGCCAAAAGAGTCAATATGATCGTAAACATAAGCCTATGACATTTGAAATTGACGAGAAGGCTTACCTTCGGGTTACCCCGTTAAAGGGAACCCATCGCTTCGGTATCAAAGGCAAATTGGCTCCTCGTTACATTGGACCCTTTCGCATTCTTGCCAAATGAGGAGAAGTTGCCTACCAATTGGAACTACCTCCTCATCTCTCCAGAGTTCACGATGTCTTCCACGTTTCGCAACTCAGGCGTTGCTTCGCGGATCCTATCCGTGGAGTGGACCACGAAACGCTTGATTTACAAGATAACCTTTCTTATCGGGAATACCCCGTTCGTATCCTTGATCAAGCCGAGCATACCACTCGACGTCATAATATCAAGTTTCTCAAGGTTCAATGGTCACACCATTCCGAGGAAGAAACCACTTGGGAAAGGGAGGATCGTCTTTGACTCGAGTACCCCACCTTCTTCCCAGATGATCCTAAATCTCGGGACGAGATTCTATTGAGTGGGGGTGAGTTGTCACACCCTAGCTAGATCATGCATTAGAGTGTGCATCATGTTTACCTTCATCAGAAAATTGAAATGGGGAAAGCAGAACCCCCAGCACCCCCCCCTGAAATCAACTAGGGTTTACTAAAAATAAATTCAATGAACCTAAAATGCCCTTCAAAAATGTTCACCCTCTTTGCCTAGGGCTAGAACCCTTGGGAAAAATGGTGCACATAATTTTTAGGTCAACAAAAGGGCATTGATTTAAATCATAAGTATTTGAATTTGGGCATTTAAATGCTATTAAATAATTCAAATGCTCAAATAATGTTGGAACTATTTTTTGGGCCACTGAAATAATTCAGCAGGTGCCCATAAATATTTTCAGGATTTTATAAAATGATTTAGTATTTAAACTAAATCAAAACAAAATAACAGAAATAGAAAAACACAAATAAATAAAGAGGGAAAGGCCACTGGGCCACTTACCTGGCCCATCTCCAGCTGGCGGCCCAGCCCACCCCCGCTGCCTCCTGTCATCCCCCTCCTCGGACAGAAGGACACGGGCGTGTGCCCGACGCTCGCCGGCACGCGCGCGCGCCACCTCCACCCTGCGCGCCACCTCCTGCTTCCCGGACTCCCTCCCAATGCCACGGAGATGGCCACGCACCCCCAGGCCCTCTCATTCCTCCTCCCCCCGTGCTCATCCCCTCCCCTGGCCCCCCCACACTTCCACAGAACGCGGCCGCCGCCGCCGACACGAACCACCTCGGCCACAGCCACCCCCTCGCCCCTCGGTTGTGCCCACGAGCTCTGCGGCATCGTCCTCGACCCCCTCACCGAACCACGCCCCGCCGGAAGCCCTGCAGCGTCGACTTCGAGCTCTTCTTCAACCTTCGGCCGCCGGCGACCTCGTCTTCGATTCGCGCCGTCTAGGTCATCCCCGGGCCCGCTGAGCTGCGCTTCGACCTCCCAGTGAGCTCCTCCGTCGTTCCCCCCTAACCCCACGGCCTAGCGCTCGTTGTAGCACCACTTCCCATGATGCCCGAAGCACACCGCCGCACGAACTCGTCGCCGACGAGGCTCCGGTGGCCAATCGACCCCGTGCATATGCCCGTTGGCTTTGTGGGAGCCTGCAGAACGCGTAGGTGCTACCCGTTGCTCCTCCCGTGCACGATGTCGCCGTTTCCATCGGCGCCCAAACTCCGGCGACCGCCAAAGTCGTCGCCGGCGACGTCTCCGGCCACCCCGAGCTCAACCATCACCACCAAGAGCTGCGGCTCGTTCCCAGGAGCTCATAGATGCTCTCCGCCTCCCGTTTGGTGGCCGGAACGTGCAAATGCACTTCCTCCGCCACGTCTGGCCTCGCCGGCGGCTAGACGCCGGCGAGTGTTGACCTTGACCATTGACTGGGTGGGCCCAGTTGACTCCCCTGAGTCAATGACAAGCGGGCCCCTCCCCTGCTAATTAAATATGTTTAGTGTTAATCTAAATTAATTAGTTAATTAACTAAATGAGCCACTGACACACGGGTCCCACAGGTCAGGTTTGACCTGTACCGGCCTGTTGACTTGCTGATGTCATGCTGACGCAAGGCTGACGCAATAACTCTTTTCTGGATTTAATTTTATATAGAAAATTCCAGAAAATTGCCTAAACTTCAAAAATTCATAGAAATTCAACCATAACTCCAAATGAGACAAATTATATATGAAAAATTATCAGAAAAATCCAAGCTATCCATTGGTACTGGTTTCATGCATGTCAGAACAAGTTAAACCTGCTGTTTATGCAATATAAGGTGATGCACTAATATGATCAAGTCAAATGAGCTAACACTTGAACCTTTGGTTCAAATAAGCAATTATCCTTCTGTTTTAGCTTGCATTAGGCCAAAACACATTCATACTGCCATGTCATAGCATGCATCATATTGTTGCATATCGTCATGTGTTGATTGTGCCCGGTTGTGTTCTTCGTGGTAGATTCTGCCTCCGAGGATATTCACGAGTATCCAACTGAAGGGTAGTATCCCGTTACCACTCCATCAGGCAAGCAACCATTGATCATTCCGATACAACCCATGTTCTCGCTCCTGCTCTTGTTTACTGCATTAAGACAACGCGTTTCAAACTGCTGTGTGCTACGGTAGTTGAACCCTTATCCTCTGCATGACCTGTCATTGCCACAGTAACTAGATGAAACCCACTAGCATGTGTAGGAGTTGATTGAGCCATGTTTTGTGATTCCTACCTTGCTATGCTTGCTATGCTTAGAGTTGTGTCAGGTCTGGTTCATCTGGGTGATGGGCTAGAGTGAAATGCTTGTGTCAATAATATGTGGGATGTGTTGAACATGTTTTGGTAAAGGTATCGATGAGAGGCCATGTAGGAGTACATGGTGGGTTGTTTCATTGAGGCCGTCCCTAAGAACTGAGTTCTGTATGCGTGATCTAAGATTCAGCTACTACCACACATTGGGCCCTGAAATATGACCCCGCTCGACTTACTGACCCCTCTCGCCTTAGTCCAGGAGTTGCAACTAGTTTCTGGTGTTTGTAGGATATGTGTTGGCGGCCGTACGTAGCGCTGACCCTAGGGGTGGGCTATGTTGCGGTAGATACACCGTGGCACGGTGTACCGAGTCACCCGTTTGGTGTCTCGGGAACCCTGTTCACATCGTTCGGGGCCGTTGAGGACACCCCGGCCGGATTTCCTTGCGGATGGAACCTGAATAGGCGATGACCCTGGACTAGAGACTTGTGAGGTTAGTCAGGTCGTGGTCTACACCCACGTCGGTTTTCGCTTGAAGTCTGCCGAGCACATTTCGTGTGCAGACGCTAAGTGGTGGAAACATGTGTGACGAAGTACACCCCTGCAGGGTATAAAACTATTCGAATAGCCGCGTCCGCGGTAAAGGACTACTTGGTTGCCTATACAGTTCATAGACAAGTTAATGGATACTACTAAAAGACTCAAGATAAGTGTGAGTACCGAGGATGGCCCTCTCGCAGGATACGAGGGAGGATCCACGGTGGAGTATTGTGATGGTGAGTAGTGGACTCGTGTGCGAAAACTATTTTGCTAAAAGGTTCCGTAGGATAGCTTAGCCAAGAGTCAAAGCTGGCTTGCTGCATAAACCCCACCACCTTCTTGAGAATGAGCATGTATAGTAGATTCTGATGTAAGACTTGCTGAGTACCTTTGTACTCATGTTTGCTTATTTATTGTTTTCAGACGACAACACTGCCCCCTCCGATGGGTTTTACGTAGACCTTGACGTCGACGAGTGACTAGCCACCCAGGTGGTGATCCAGGCCATGGAGGGCCCTATGTAGATAGACAGGCTTCGAGAAGCCTTCTTTCTTTCTAGAGTCTGTACTCAGACTAGTTGCTTCCGCATGTGCTTGTATGACTGTATGACTTGAGTGTCGGGTCATGTGAACCCTACCTGTATGAATATGTTATGTATGGCTCCCTGGAGCCTTTAAATAAAGTACTTGAGTTGTAGAGTTTTGTTGTGATGCCATGTTGTATGTACTCATATCGGGCATATTGTGTGTATGATTGAAATGCTTGGTATGAGTGGGATCCGACAATCTAGTTGTTTGTCCTTCGCAGCCTTTATTATGGGGAAATGTAGTCTAGTGCTCCTCGAGCCATAGTAGTCCGCTACAGCCCGGTTCACCGGAGTCCTGCTAGCCTAGCACTACTGTTCAGGACACTTGACTGGCCGGCATGTGTTTCACTTCGTCCCTATGTCTGTCCCTTCGGGGAAATGTCACGCGGTGATCTCCGGAGTCCTGCCTAGCCTGCTACAGCCCGGGATCCCCGGAGTCCTGTTAGCCCAGTGCTACAGCCCGGAATCACTCGTTGATGACCGACATGTTCGATGTGATTCATGTATGCCTGTCTCCATAGGTCTGTGCCGCTTTGGGTTCACGACTAGCCATGTCGGCCCGGGTTCTCAGTCATATGGATGCTAGCGACATTGTCATATACGCGAGCCAAAAGGCGCAAACGGTCCCGGGCCATGGTAAGGCGACACCCGTGGGATACCGTGCGTGAGGCCGCAATGTGATATGAGGTGTTACCGGCTAGATCGATGTGGCTTAGAATCGGGGTCCTGACATTACCAGTAGCGCTGTTGGGAGAAGGCGCCACTACTATGTCCATATAGAGTAGCGTGGGTTAAACCACGCTACTCCTAACTTTAGATGTAGCGCCTTACTAGTAGCGCACACGCCCGCGCTACTCATAGGCCCAAAACACGCACTGTTGCTAGCCTTTTTCTTAGTAGTGTACATCCGGCCTTATCATTATATCGAACTGTTTTTTGGCCTCCCGCCTCGGGTTTCGAGGCATGGCCTCTATTGACACGTCTTGTCAAAGCAGAGATCGTGTCCCCTTATTGTGGGATTTTCATCAAGATGGGTTTGGGTAATCCAACCGAGCCGTTTGCACGACCCCTTGGGAATAGGCGAGTTTTAAGGCTTGCGAGGGGGTTCTTGATATTCACTACCTTTATAAGAGGATAAGAACCCATCTTTTTCCCCATGCTTTCTCGTTCCTCAACCCTTCCGTCCTCGAGCTCCAGCGCCCAAGTCTCGATCTTTTCTCTAGCCACCAAACACTCCCAGCCATGGCTGGATCGGGTTTGCAGGGCAAGTGGATGGCTTCCTCCATCACGGAGAGGAAGATCAAGGAACTTCGCAAAGCGGGGTACTTGGCCGCGGACATCGCGCACCGGCTTCCTGCCAAAAAGCAGATCACCCCTACTCCAGAGCCCAATGAGAGGGTGGTGTTCATCCCCCACTTTCTCCGCGGGCTAGGGTTTCCTCTCCACCCTTTCATCCGCGGCGTCATGTTCTACTACGGGCTTGATTTCCACGATCTAGCCCCAAATTCATTCCTCCACATTTTGGCATTCGTCATCATGTGCGAGGCATTCCTCCGCATCCCCCCGCACTTCGTCCTATGGTTCAAGGTCTTCAATGTGAAGCCGAAAGTGGTCAACGGGCAACATGAAAACTGCGGTGGCGCCATGGTGAGCAAGATTCCCAATGTCACCTGGCCCAAGGGCGCCTCTGTGAATACCGTGAAGGGGTGGCAGCAGGAGTTGTTCTACATCACGGAACCTCGCGACACCAAATGGGCTGCCACTCCCGAGTTCAAGTCCGGGGCTCCAATGCGGCTCGCATCATGGATTAACAAGGGACTGGATTGGGCGTCGTCCGACGAGGTGATGACACTGCAGAAGTGCATCAAGAATATGATAGAGAAGAACACCACACATGCCGATGTGGTCTAGGTGATGGTTTTTTGCCGGATCCTCTCGTGCCAGCGCCGATATCTCTACTTGTGGGAATTCGATCCAGCCGGCCCTCGGACCCTGCCGGGGTTCTTTGGCACGACACACGAAGACATATGGAAGCTGATCTTCAAGGCCCAGAAGTCATGGCCGGAGACGACCGTTGACATCGGTCACGACTGTACTCATCTGGCCACTCCCGTAAGCTTTCCGATTTTTGAACATATCTTCCACTTGTAGATCCGAGGGGTATGCTGAGCCTTCCATTCTTCCTTCAGGGCTGGACAAAGAAGGCGTAGCGGATCCAATGCCCGACTCCGCTACCCGAAGACCCAGCCATTCCTCTGCTAACGAGGATGCTGGTTCCAGCGCCGTACCAGGAGCCGGAGAAGAAGGCCAAGCAGAAGGGCAAGGAGGCCAAAAGTGGCCTCCACCACAGAGGTACTTCGGACGCTGCATCTGAAGATGCCAAAGTTCTCTCCTCTCACGAGGGAGATGAAGACGAAGAGGAGGAGGAAGAGGAAGCGAGCAATTCTCCCCTCAAGGAGAAGAAGAAGAAGAGGGCGGCCTCTGCTGACCAGAGGCGAAGGCGTCCAAAAGGGGGAAGATGACCCTCTCGGATGGCTCAGACTCCAATGCCGAAGCCATCCCCCAGAGGCGCCCTCGGGCGAAGCCCCGGCCGAATCGTAAGTATTCAAAAGATACCAAATATTAAACTTTTCACAAATTGCAGGATAACACATCGTTTATGTGTTTCAGTCCAGCCCAAGATCTCCCCCAACAATAACTATCTTCTGGGATGATGGAGAGCGAGTCGCCTCCGCGAGCCTCCCTGCCACATGCCACGGATGACACCGAGATATTATCCCAAAGGACCTCTCCAGGCCAGGGTGAGGTGTGAAAGGCCGCTGAGTCGGCGCCAGAGGGTAACGCCTTGGCTGTCGAAAACATGGGGGGCAAAATCCCCATGGAGATTGACGGCGGGGGCCCTGACCAGTCTGGCGCCTAGCCTAATACCGCTCTAGAGACCCATACAGCTCCGATGCCGAGCGAACAGCCCCCTTAGAAAGAGGGGGGAGTGTCAACTCCACTATCAACCTCCACCAATCCGGAGGCACCGGACACTTTAAGGGAAGCACTTCGCCGTGCTTCCATCATGGATGAACACCGTACCCTGATGGGTACGGTGGATGAAAAGGTTCAGTCCGCCAAAAGCGGTCTGAATGAAGCCTTCTCCAGCCTGCTAACAGGCTTTGAGGTATGTGGTGCAATATTCTTAGCCGTTTTTTCATATGAAAATATATGCCTGTGTATAGATAGTAGCCCCTAAGACTCTGTTCGGTTCTTTGAATAAGGGCCAAACAGAGGATCGAATATTCAACGGAGATGACATACTTGTCTATGTTAATGAACATGCTTCATTGTTAGCTGCATCTGCCCAGGCCGCGGAAGTTTCTGAACTCAAGCGGAAGCTAAAGCTTGCTGATGACGAGATCAACCGCGCTAACAAGCGGTTTGATGAGCAACAAGGTATGCTTTCAGAAGGTCCCTTGTAAGTCTGAACTGTAATGCAAATTCAGAATTTAAGCCCATGTGCTGCTATATATATGGTTGTAGGCAACACACCCAAGGTCGAGACCCTCAAGAGTGCCCTTGCCGAAGCCAAGGAGCAGGCTTGGGCGACCAAAGTGGCCGCTGACAAAGCAGCTACAGATTTGAAGGCCGAACAGGTCGCCCGCCATCAGTATGAGGAGAGGGTGACTATAGTGGAGCAGGCGCTCCAAGATGCTGAAAACAAGTGCGAAGCCTTGGAGGAGAGTAACAAGGCACAAGCGGCCAAACTCACCAAGGCTCTGCAAGAGGCAAAGGAGGCATGGAGCGAGTCTCGGGCGGCCCACGAGGAGATCAAGCAGGCCGGACAGATAGCGGCTGGTAAGCCTTTTCTTTTACAGAGTATATTTGGAGGCAAAGATATACTTTGCTAAATCGACTATGGAGTGTTCCAGACGCTTTTGCAGATCTCCCAACGAGTGCTGCCGACGCTGCATAGTATTTCCGGGCCCAAGAAGGGAATATGGTGCAGAAGCTCTTCTGGTTGCAGTACCTAGTGCCGGAGCGGCCAGCACTGCTAAACAACTAGATGATGCAGTTGGCAGAGCTGCATAGGATGTATGGTTTGACCATGAAGGATATCATAGTCCGGCTATGGCCAGCCGGACCTATTCCTAGCAGCTACTTCGGCCTAGTCAAGTGGCTCGGCGACGCCCTGCCCCGCATTCAGGCTGTGAAGCACTCGGTGTGCATAGAAGGTGCGCGGATGGCCTTTTCTTGTGTCAAGATGCACTAGGCAAAGATGAAGTCCGCCAACGTGGCAGTTGAGGGTCCGCCTAGAGGCAAAGACCACCGTAGGCCGGAGCGCTATTTTGAGGACGTCCTAGAGGGTTCCCGTTTAATAGAGGGTCAATGCTCAAAGGATATTATGTTCGAGTGAATGTATCTCAACTGCCCGAATCGTTGTATTATAAACCAAGGCTGTGTAATATACTAGTCATTTTATCTGAAATATTTTCCTCCTGCGGCCATTTGTATTTCTGAAAGTTTGCCAGTCGTCGGCTTCAGCCCCCTCGTAGATACTACAGGGGTGTTTGGAATAACATGTAATCACTCTTGACCCAACGTCTTGGTCCGTAAAGGAGGTGACTTCCATAGCGAACCAGGCAATTAGACTATGCGGCTTTAGCGCTTTCACTTAGCCAGAGGAGTTTGACGGTGGGGCTAGGAATTAGCCCCTCGTGTGCATGCGGCTGTCCGAGCTGGGTTACCTGAGGCGCGTTACTGAACCGAAGCCGGTCCTTCGTATAATACGGAAAAAATTCGCTAATGATTTAGTGAGTCGCCGAATTGCTGACCAGCTCTCGCCGCATCATGACAGTCAGTTTTCGGCTTTCTTTACTGAGGTGCTTGACCGGATGAACCGGAAACACAATCATAGTAGTTCTCCCTTTACTACCTTAGCCAAAGAAGCGAAACGTAAGGTGGTAACCATAGGAGCTGGGCAGCCCAACTATTGACCAAAGACATGATTCAGAGCCGATACATATAATGCCATGTTCGGGATGCCGAATTGTACTTTTAAAAGTGTTCGGACTTATTTTGTTTGAAAAATATATGTGGCGTTATAGAGCCCCTGGCGTTTTAAATCGTGCCGAGATGTATAGGTCAATATGACGTGCAGAGGGAAGACAGGTTTAAGAAATAAGCCAATACCGAACAAGGTTGGGCGGAGCTGTTTCCATTATAGTCTGAGTGATACATCAAAACGTATTTTTATAGATGGTGCCATGGCATCGAGGCTATTTTACATGCCAAGGACAGGGGAGAGCTGTATACAGGTCCTTAAAGAGGAAAAGATGATCTTGAGGATCCCTTGTATGTTCTGCCGCATGCATGCGCCGCTTTTCGCCTTGGTGTATGATCCTTTGAAGGGATTGACGATTGAGTATAGATAATTGGCCTGGAGAAGGGACCCTTGGTACCATCGAAAAGTGATGTGGGTTGTAAAGAACCTGGAAGAATAAGAAGAAAAGAGAAAGAAAATATGAAGGTCCGGATAGGATCCAGCCGTATTGCGGACTTTCTTGTTAGTGTGCCTCCGTCCTTGCCCATGTTATCTTTAGTGCATAGTTATGTTCACGCAGTATGTATGCCACAATCGGGTTGGGATTTTGACGGAGGCCATATTGCTACTCAAGCTCTGGACGAGCCGGACTGTCATTCTGCAGGGTAGCCAGACTCGTTTGACAGTGTCTGAGGGCTTGAATGCCGAGGTAGTTTTTGGCTTGATAAGGCCACCCCGTACTTCAGCTGCAATGGTCGCGGTATGCTCCTCAGTACGGAGGGAGCACTCCGTATTTCCATTGACTGTTATGATGCCGCGATGTCCGGGTATTTTGAGCTTTAAGTAAGCATAATGCGGGACTGCATTGAAGCTAGCGAAGGCGGTTCTTCCGAGCAGTGTGTGGTAACCACTGCGGAAGGGGGTGATGTCGAAGATCTAGTCTTCGCTTCGGAAATTGTCCGGCGCGCCGAAGACCACTTCCAATGTTATGGAGCCTATGCAACGGGCTTCCACAGCAGGGATTACTCCTTTAAAGGTGGTTTTAGCGGGCTTGATTCTTGACAGATCAATACCCATTTTCCGGACCGTGTCCGGATAGAGCAGATTAAGATTGCTACCGTCGTCCATAAGGACTCGTGTGAGATGGAATCCGTCGATGATTGGATCGAGGACCAAGGCCGCCGAACCTCTGTGACGGGTATGGGTCGGGTGATCCTTACGATCGAAGGTGATCGGACAGGCCGACCAGGGGTTGAATTTTGGGGCGACCGGCTCTACGGCATAGACGTCCCTTAGTGCACGCTTGCGCTCTCTCTTTGGGATATACGTGACGTATATCATATTCACCGTTTACCTCGGGGGGAAATTTCTTCTGTCCCCCTGTGTTCGGTGGGCGAGGCTCTTCATCGTCATATTTGTTGGGTGGCCCTTTCCCTTTATTTTCAATGTTTATCTTACTGGCCTGTTTGAAAACCCAACAATTTATGTTGGTGTGATTGGCAGGCTTGTCAGGGGAGCCATGAATCTGGCAAGGCCGATCGAGTATCCTATCCAAACTGGATGGGCTATCCTTGTTTCATTTTAATGGCTTCTTCCGCTGACCGGTTTGGAGCCACTGAATGCGGCGTTGACCGCCGTATCTTCGGTATTTTCATTGTTATTTCGACGCTTGTTTTTATCGCGTCGTGGCCTACCATTGCCGTCCCAGGCTTCGGAGGTGCCAGGGTCGCCAGCGTTGTTGCTTCTATGAGCTAGCCAGCTATCTTCTCCCACGCAAAAGCGGGTCATGAGTGCGGTGAGGGCTGCCATGGACTTTGGCTTTCCTTGGCCGAGGTGTCGGGCAAGCCACTCGTCCCGGACGCTGTGTTTAAAGGCTGCGAGGGCTTCGGCGTCTGGACAGTCGACGATTTGGTTATTTTTTATTAAGAACCTGGTCTAGAGCTTCCGGGTTGACTCTCCGGGTTGCTGGACTATGTGACTAAGGTCATCGGCGTCCGGAGGCCGGACATAGGTTCCTTGGAAGTTGTCTCTAAAGGCATCCTCCAAATCTTCCTAGCTACTAATAGAGTTTTCTGGGAGGCTGTTTAACCAGTGTCGTGCTGGTCCCTTGAGCTTCAGGGGGAGGTACTTGATGGCGTGGAGATCATCACTGCGAGCCATGTGGATATGGAGAAGAAAATCTTCGATCCATACTGCGGGATCTGTCGTTCCATCGTATGATTCAATGTTCACGGGTTTGAACCCTTCTGGGAACTGGTGCTCCATTACCTCATCGGTGAAGCATAAGGGGTGTGCGGCGCCTCTGTATCGGGCGACATCGTGATGGAGTTCGGATGACGTTCGTATAAGGTTTTTGGCCCGGGTGAGGTTGTGCTTATCGCGCCAGGCCTGATGGCCATCCTCTTGCGTTGGGGGCACGCCCCCTTGACCCATAGATTGATCTAGTCTGACCGGCTCTATTGTCCAGGTCCTGTCATAGGTCGTAGGTATATCCTGGAGCCGTTGTCTCTCTGCCTCTAAGGGGGGGCGCGGGCTGGTGTTCGGCCTGGGTAGCCACTCTATCCCGTCCGCGCGGTGGACAGTCTGGTTCATCAGCGTGGTCGTGTCTTGACGGTATTGGCTCGAGGGCCTCATCGTCGAATTGTGGTAGTAACCGACGCTTCGGATAACTTTTTGGTGGGCGTTGGAGACCATACTCTTCGGCAGCTAGGACCTGGGTCCATCTGTCGTCGAGTGTATCCTATTCGGCTTGGAGTTGTTATTGCTTCTTTTCTAGGCTTCTCGCCGTTGCAATTAGCTAGCGCTTGAAGCGCTCCTGCTGAAGTGGTTCCTCTGTCACGATGAAGTCCTCGTCGCTAAGGCTCATGTCGTCCTCGGAGGGTGGTAGATAGTTGCCATCCTCCGAGTCCTCGTTCCCGTCCAGATCGTCAGGGTTAACTTGCCCCACATCCCAATCGTCATATTCGAAGGTTGGTTCCACTGGGGCTCTGGGGTCTTCGGCATTATCCGAAGTGTTATTGTCCCCGGTGCAAGTATTACTGTCTTTTTCGCGATGCAATTTTGAACGGCGACGCTTTGATGGTGCCTCGACAGGCTCGCCCGTGACTGGATCCATCTTGCCGTCGCCGTCATCTTCTTTGGGTGTGTCCACCATATACACGTCATATGAGGAGGTGGCCACCCAATGTCCGGTAAACGGTGGGTCTTGGCCTTGTTCGTCTCCAGCATCGACATTCATACCATCGACGCCTTCGGAGGCGTAGTCCAGCTTGTCGGTTAAGTCCTCGACAGTGGCTATGAAGTGGGTGGTGGGTGGGACGTAAAATTCCCCGCTCTCACCCCTAGTCCGGGCAGGGCGTAGTTCGGCAGTGATTCCTCTGTAATGGCGAGGGATCGCATTAAGTCTAGAGCCTTGTTTAAGAGCGAGGTTTGGACGGGGAAGCGAGAGTCCGTGGAGCTAGGCGGGGCAGGAGTCTCTTGGCCAAGCTCACATGACGCGGGCCTAGAGAGATTGGAGCTAGTATCCGGAGGCGAGTCCGGCCTTCCGATGACGGGGGGAACTTGGAGTAACTCCGGGCCTGCCGGTGATACAGTCCCCTCTCGATCTTCGGTGGCGAGCTCCACAGTTGCAGAGAGTCCAGTGAGCTC
The DNA here is from genome assembly GCA_034509565.1 of Triticum monococcum. Classification (NCBI taxonomy): domain Eukaryota; kingdom Viridiplantae; phylum Streptophyta; class Magnoliopsida; order Poales; family Poaceae; genus Triticum; species Triticum monococcum. The sequence goes on along the minus strand of CM067843.1, from coordinate 776,034,936 downwards.
TAAACTCCTGTCTTCGGACCTGGTAATATGCTCTGGCTCTAAGGCCAGAGCGGTGGTCGGGGCCGCGAACCCTTCGAAGATCAAGTCTCCTCGGACATCAGCGACATAATTCAGATTTCCAAAACTGATCTGATGACCAGGGGCATAGCTGTCGATTTGTTTGAGGTCGCCAATCGAGTTGGCACGCAGCGAAAAGCCCTCGAACACAAAACTTTGACCGGGAAGAAAGGTCTCCACTGAAACAACAGCGTTGTGGATGATCGATCGAGCCATCGAACCTTCTGTCGACAGCACAATGGAACTCTTGATGAAAGCATAAATGTCGGTGTCAAAACCAGGCGATCTCTAGTAGGGGGTCCCGAACTGTGCGTATGAGGATCGAAGGTAACAGGAGGCAGGGGACACGATGTTTTACGCAGGTCCTGGCCCTCGTAATGGAGGTAATACCCTACTTCCTGCTTGATTGACTTTGATGAGTATATGGGTTACAAGAGTTGATCCACCTCGAGATCGTAACGCTTGAACCCTAGAGGTCTAGCCTGTATGATTTATCTTGGCCTCTATGGACTAAACCCTCTGGTTTGTATAGACACCGGAGGGGACTAGGGTTGTACAGAGTCGGTTTAGAGAGAAAGAAAACTACACATCCGTATGCCAAGCTTGCCATCCACGCAAAGGATAGTCCCATCCGGACATGGGGGAAGGTCTTCTGTCTCGTACTTTCACGGCCCATTAGTACGGCCCACGTAACATAGGCCGGGTCCGCGAGGACCCCATAATACAGGACTCCCTCAAAGGGGAAGAGGGGCACGCGCGCCGCGGCAGTTCGTGAAGGAAATATGCCCTAGAGGCAATAATAAAGTTATTATTTATTTCCTTACATCATGATAAATGTTTATTATTCATGCTAGAATTGTATTAACCGGAAACATAATACATGTGTGAATACATAGACCAACAGAGTGTCACTAGTATGCCTCTACTTGACTAGCTCATTAATCAAAGATGGTTATGTTTCCTAACCATGAACAAGGAGTTGATATTTGATTAACGAGGTCACATCATTAGTAGAATGATCTGATTGACATGACCCATTCCATTAGCATAGCACCCGATCGTTTGGTATGTTGCTATTGTTTTCTTCATGACTTATACATGTTCCTATAACTATGAGATTATGCAACTCCCATTTACCGGAGGAACACTTTGGGTACTACCAAACATCACAACGTAACTGGGTGATTATAAAGGAGTACTACAGGTGTTTCCAATGGTGGATGTTGGGTTGGCGTATTTCGAGATTAGGGTTTGTCACTCCGATTGTCGGAGAGGTATCTCTGGGCCCTCTCGGTAATGCACATCACATAAGCCTTGCAAGCACTGCAACTAATATGTTAGTTGTGAGATGATGTATTACGGAACGAGTAAAGAGACTTGCCGGTAACGAGATTGAACTAGGTATTGGATACCGACGATCGAATCTCGGGCAAGTAACATACCGATGACAAAGGGAACAACGTATGTTGTTATGCGGTCTGACCGATAAAGATCTTCGTAGAATATGTAGGAGCCAATATGGGCATCCAGGTCCCGCTATTGGTTATTGACCGGAGACGTGTCTCGGTCATGTCTACATTGTTCTCGAACCGTAGGGTCCGCACGCTTAACGTTACGATGACAGTTATTATGAGTTTATGCATTTTGATGTACCGAAGGTTGTTCGGAGTCCCGGATGAGATCACGGACATGACGAGGAGTCTCGAAATGGTCGAGACGTAAAGATTGATATATTGGAAGCCTATGTTTGGACATCGGAAGTGTTCCGGGTGAAATCGGGATTTTACCGGAATACCGGGAGGGTTACCGGAACCCCCCGGGAGACTAATAGGCTTATTGGGCCTTAGTGGAAAAAGAGAAAAGGGACAAGCCCAAGCTGGCCGGCGCCCCCCCCCCCTTCCCCAAGTCCTAGTAGGACTAGGATAGGGGGCCGGCCCCCCTTCTCTCTCTTCCCCCCCCCCCCCCCCGGGAGTCCTAATTGGATTAGGATTGGGGGGAGGAGTCCTACTCCCGGTGGGAGTAGGACTCCCCTGCGCCTCCTTTCCCTTGGCCGGCCGGCTCCCCTCCTCCAACCTTTATATACGGGGGCAGGGGGCACCCCAAGACACACAACTTGATCCTTGAGATCGTTCCTTAGCCGTGTGCGGTGCCCCTGCCACCAAATTCCACCTCGATCGTACCGTTGTAGTGCTTAGGCGAAGCCCTGCGTCGGTACTACATCAAGATCGTCATCACACCGTCGTTTTGACGGAACTCTTCCTCGACGCTTTGCTGGATCGGAGCCCGAGGAACGTCATCGAGCTGAACGTGTGCTAAGAACTCGGAGGTGCCGGAGTAACGGTGCTTGGATCGGTCGGATCGGGAAGAAGACGTACGACTACTTCCTCTACGTTGTGTGATCGCTTCCGCAGTCGGTCTGCGTTGGTACGTAGACAACACTCTCCCCTCTCGTTGCTGTGCATCACCATGATCTTGCGTGTGCGTAGGAAATTTTTTGAAATTACTGTGTTCCCCAACAGTGGCATCCGAGCCTAGGTTTTATGGTTTGATGTTATATGCACGAGTAGAACACAAGTGAGTTGTGGGCGATACAAGTCATACTGCCTACCAGCATGTCATACTTTGGTTCGGCGGTATTGTTGGGTGAGACGATCCGGACCAACCTTACGCGTACTCTTACGCGAGACCGGTTCCCTCGACGTGCTTTGCACATAGATGGCTTGCGGAAGACTGTCTCTCCAACTTTAGTTGAACCAAGTATGACTACGCCCGGTCCTTGAGAAGGTTAAAATGGAGTCTATTTGACGAACTATCGTTGTGGTTTTGATGCGTAGGTGAGATGAGTTCTTGCTTAAGCCCGTAGCAGCCACGTAAAACTTGCAACAAACAAAGTAGAGGACGTCTAACTTGTTTTTGCAGGGTATGTTGTGATGTGATATGGTCAAGACATGATGCTGATTTTATTGTATGAGATGATCATGTTTTGTAACCGAGTTATCGGCAACTGGCAGGAGCCATATGGTTGTCGCTTTATTGTATGCAATGCAATCGCGATGTAATGCTTTACTTTATTACTAAGCGGTAGTGATAGTCGTGGAAGCATAAGATTGGCGAGACGACAACGTTGCTACGATGGAGATCAAGGTGGCGCGCCGGTGACGATGGTGATCATGACGGTGCTTCGGAGATGGAGATCACAAGCACAAGATGATGATGGCCATATCATATCACTTATATTGATTGCATGTGATGTTTATCCTTTTATGCATCTTATCTTACTTTGATTGACGGTAGCATTATAAGATGATCTCTCACTAAATTATCAAGAAGTGTTCTCCCTGAGTATGCACCGTTGCCAAAGTTCGTCGTGCCCAGACACCACGTGATGATCGGGTGTGATAAGCTCTACGTCCATCTACAACGGGTGCAAGCCAGTTTTGCACACGCAGAATACTCGGGTTATACTTGACGAGCCTAGCATATGCAGATATGGCCTCAGAACACAGAGACCGAAAGGTCGAGCGTGAATCATATAGTAGATATGATCAACATGACGATGTTCACCATTGAAAACTACTCCATCTCACGTGATGATCGGTTATGGTTTAGTTGATTTGGATCACGTGATCACTTAGAGGATTAGAGGGATGTCTATCTAAGTGGGAGTTCCTAAGTAATTTGATTAACTGAACTTAAACTTATCATGAACTTAGTACCTGATAGTATCTTGCTTGTTTATGTTGCTTGTAGATAGATGACTCGTGCTATTGTTCCGTTGAATTTTAATGCGTTCCTTGAGAAAGCAAAGTTGAAAGATGATGGTAGCAATTACACGGACTGGGTCCGTAACCTGAGGATTATCCTCATTGCTGCACAGAAGAATTACGTCCTGGAAGCACCGCTGGGTGACAGGCCTGCTGCTGGAGCAACGCCAGATGTTATGAACGTCTGGCAGAGCAAAGCTGATGACTACTCGATAGTTCAGTGTGCCATGCTTTACGGCTTAGAATCGGGACTTCAACGACGTTTTGAACGTCATGGAGCATATGAGATGTTCCAGGAGTTGAAGTTAATATTTCAAGCAAATGCCCGAATTGAGAGATATGAAGTCTCCAATAAGTTCTATAGCTGTAAGATGGAGGAGAACAGTTCTGTCAGTGAGCATATACTCAAAATGTCTGGGTATAATAATCACTTGATTCAGATGGAAGTTAATCTTCCAGATGATTGCGTCATTGACAGAATTCTCCAATCACTACCACCAAGCTACAAGAGCTTCGTGATGAACTATAATATGCAAGGGATGAACAAGACTATTCCCGAGCTCTTCGCAATGCTGAAAGCTGCGGAGGTAGAAATCAAGAAGGAGCATCAAGTGTTGATGGTTAGCAAAACCACTAGTTTCAAGAAAAAGGGCAAAGGGAAGAAGAAAGGAAACTTCAAGAAGAACAGCAAGCAAGTTGCTGCTCAGGAGAAGAAACCCAAGTCTGGACCTAAACCTGAAACTGAGTGCTTCTACTGCAAACAGACTGGTCACTGGAAGCGGAACTGCCCCAAGTATTTGGCGGATAAGAAGGATGGCAAAGTGAGCAAAGGTATATGTGATATACATGTTATTGATGTGTACCTTACTAGAGCTCGCAGTAGCACCTGGGTATTTGATACTGGTTCTGTTGCTAATATTTGCAACTCGAAACAGGGACTACGGAATAAGCGGACACTAGCAAAGGACGAGGTGACGATGCGCGTGGGAAACGGTTCCAAAGTCGATGTGATCGCGGTCGGCACGCTACCTCTACATCTACCTTCGGGATTAATATTAGACCTAAATAAATGTTATTTGGTGCCAGCGTTGAGCATGAACATTATATCTGGATCTTGTTTAATGCGAGACGGTTATTCATTTAAATCAGAGAATAATGGTTGTTCTATTTATATGAATAATATCTTTTATGGTCATGCACCTTTGAAGAGTGGTCTATTCTTGTTGAATCTCGAAGATAGTAATACACATATTCATAATGTAGAAGCCAAAAGATGCAAAGTTAATAATGATAGTGCAACTTATTTGTGGCACTGCCGTTTAGGTCATATCGGTGTAAAGCGCATGAAGAAACTCCATACTGATGGGCTTTTGGAAACACTTGATTATGAATCACTTGGTACTTGCGAACCGTGCCTCATGGGCAAGATGACTAAAACACCGTTCTCCGGTACTATGGAGAGAGCAACAGATTTGTTGGAAATCATACATACCGATGTATGTGGTCCGATGAATATTGAGGCTCGTGGCGGATATCGTTATTTTCTCACCTTCACAGATGATTTAAGCAGATATGGGTATATCTACTTAATGAAACATACATCTGAAACATTTGAAAGGTTCAAAGAATTTCAGAGTGAAGTTGAAAATCATCGTAACAAGAAAATAAAGTTTCTACGATCTGATCGTGGAGGAGAATATTTGAGTTACGAGTTTGGTATACATTTGAAAAATTGTGGAATAGTTTCGCAACTCACGCCACCCGGAACACCACAGCGTAATGGTGTGTCCGAACATCGTAATCGCACTTTACTAGATATGGTGCGATCCATGATGTCTCTTACTGATTTACCGCTATCGTTTTGGGGTTATGCTTTAGAGACGGCCGCATTCACGTTAAATAGGGCACCATCAAAATCCGTTGAGACGACGCCTTATGAACTATGGTTTGGCAAGAAACCAAAGTTGTCGTTTCTTAAAGTTTGGGGCTGTGATGCTTATGTGAAAAAGCTTCAACCTGATAAGCTTGAACCCAAAGCGGAGAAATGTGTCTTCATAGGATACCCAAAGGAAACTATTGGGTATACCTTCTATCACAGATCCGAAGGCAAGACATTCGTTGCTAAGAATGGATCATTTCTAGAGAAGGAGTTTCTCTCGAAAGAAGTGAGTGGGAGGAAAGTAGAACTTGACGAGGTAACTGTACCTGCTCCCTTATTGGAAAATAGTACATCACAGAAAACTGTTTCTGCGACACCTATGCCAATCAGTGAGGAAGCTAATGATGATGATCATGAAGCTTCAGAACAAGATACTACTGAACCACGTAGATCAACCAGAGTAAGATCCGCACCAGAGTGGTACGGTAATCCAGTTCTGGAAGTCATGATGCTAGATCATGATGAACCTACTAACTATGAAGAAGCGATGGTGAGCCCAGATTCCGCAAAGTGGCTTGAGGCCATGAAATCTGAGATGGGATCCATGTATGAGAACAAAGTATGGACTTTGGTTGACTTGCCCGATGATCGGCAAGCAATTGAGAATAAATGGATCTTCAAGAAAAAGACTGACGCTGACGGTAATGTTACTGTCTATAAAGCTCGACTTGTCGCAAAAGGTTTTCGACAAGTTCAAGGGGTTGACTGCGATGAGACTTTCTCACCCGTAGCGATGCTTAAGTCCGTCAGAATTATGTTAGCAATTGCCGCATTTTATGATTATGAAATATGGCAGATGGATGTCAAAACTGCATTCCTGAATGGATTTCTGGAAGAAGAGTTGTATATGGTACAACCAGAAGGTTTTGTCAATCCAAAAGGAGCTAACAAAGTATGCAAACTCCAGCGATCCATTTATGGAGTGGTGCAAGCATCTCGGAGTTGGAATAAACGCTTTGATAGTGTGATCAAAGCATTTGGCTTTATACAGACTTTTGGAGAAGCCTGTATTTACAAGAAAGTGAGTGGGAGCTTTGTAGCATTTCTGATATTATATGTGGATGACATATTGCTAATTGGAAATGATATAGAATTTCTGGATAGCATAAAGGGATACTTGAATAAAAGTTTTTCGATGAAAGACCTCGGGGAAGCTGCATACATATTAGGCATAAAGATCTATAGAGATAGATCAAGACGCTTAATTGGACTTTCACAAAGCACATACCTGGACAAGATTTTGAAGAAATTCAAAATGGATCAAGCAAGGAAAGGGTTCTTGCCTGTGTTACAAGGTATGAAATTGAGTAAGACTCAATGCCCGACCACTGCAGAAGATAGAGAGAAAATGAAAGATGTTCCCTATGCTTCAGCCATAGGCTCTATCATGTATGCAATGCTGTGTACCAGACCTGATGTGTGCCTTGCTATAAGTTTAGCAGGGAGGTACCAAAGTAATCCTGGAATGGATCACTGGACAGCGGTCAAGAACATCCTGAAATACCTGAAAAGGGCTAAGGATATGTTTCTCGTATATGGAGGTGACAAAGAGCTCACCGTAAGAGGTTACGTTGATGCAAGCTTTGACACTGATCCGGACGATTCTAAATCGCAAACCGGATACGTGTTTACTTTAAACGGTGGAGCTGTCAGTTGGTGTAGTTCTAAACAAAGCGTCGTAGCGGGATCTACATGTGAAGCGGAGTACATAGCTGCTTCGGAAGCAGCAAACGAAGGAGTCTGGATGAAGGAGTTCATATCCGATCTAGGTGTCATACCTAGTGCATCGGGTCCAATGAAAATCTTCTGTGACAATACTGGTGCAATTGCCTTGGCAAAGGAATCCAGATTTCACAAGAGGACCAAACACATCAAGAGACGCTTCAACTCCATCCGGGATTTAGTCCAGGTGGGAGACATAGAGATTTGCAAGATACATACGGATCTGAATGTTGCAGACCCGTTGACTAAGCCTCTTCCACGAGCAAAACATGATCAGCACCAAGGCTCCATGGGTGTTAGAATCATTACTGTGTAATCTAGATTATTGACTCTAGTGCAAGTGGGAGACTGAAGGAAATATGCCCTAGAGGCAATAATAAAGTTATTATTTATTTCCTTACATCATGATAAATGTTTATTATTCATGCTAGAATTGTATTAACCGGAAACATAATACATGTGTGAATACATAGACCAACAGAGTGTCACTAGTATGCCTCTACTTGACTAGCTCGTTAATCAAAGATGGTTATGTTTCCTAACCATGAACAAGGAGTTGATATTTGATTAACAAGGTCACATCATTAGTAGAATGATCTGATTGACATGACCCATTCCATTAGCATAGCACCCGATCGTTTGGTATGTTGCTATTGTTTTCTTCATGACTTATACATGTTCCTATAACTATGAGATTATGCAACTCCCGTTTACCGGAGGAACACTTTGGGTACTACGAAATGTCACAACGTAACTGGGTGATTATAAAGGAGTACTACATATGTTTCCAATGGTGGATGTTGGGTTGGCGTATTTCGAGATTAGGGTTTGTCACTCCGATTGTCGGAGAGGTATCTCTGGGCCCTCTCGGTAATGCACATCACATAAGCCTTGCAAGCACTGCAACTAATATGTTAGTTGTGAGATGATGTATTACGGAACGAGTAAAGAGACTTGCCGGTAACGAGATTGAACTAGGTATTGGATACCGACGATCGAATCTCGGGCAAGTAACATACCGATGACAAAGGGAACAACGTATGTTGTTATGCGGTCTGACCGATAAAGATCTTCGTAGAATATGTAGGAGCCAATATGGGCATCCAGGTCCCGCTATTGGTTATTGACCGGAGACGTGTCTCGGTCATGTCTACATTGTTCTCGAACCGTAGGGTCCGCACACTTAACGTTACGATGACAGTTATTATGAGTTTATGCATTTTGATGTACCGAAGGTTGTTCGGAGTCCCGGATGAGATCACGGACATGACGAGGAGTCTCGAAATGGTCGAGACGTAAAGATTGATATATTGGAAGCCTATGTTTGGACATCGGAAGTGTTCCGGGTGAAATCGGGATTTTACCGGAATACCGGGAGGGTTACCGGAACCCCCCGGGAGACTAATGGGCTTATTGGGCCTTAGTGGAAAAAGAGAAAAGGGACAAGCCCAAGCTGGCCGGCGCCCCCCCCCCCCCCCCCCCTTCCCCAAGTCCTAGTAGGACTAGGATAGGGGGCCGGCCCCCCTTCTCTCTCTTTCCCCCCCCCCGGGAGTCCTAATTGGATTAGGATTGGGGGGAGGAGTCCTACTCCCGGTGGGAGTAGGACTCCCCTGCGCCTCCTCTCCCTTGGCCGGCCGGCTCCCCTCCTCCAACCTTTATATACGGGGGCAGGGGGCACCCCAAGACACACAACTTGATCCTTGAGATCGTTCCTTAGCCGTGTGTGGTGCCCCCTGCCACCAAATTCCACCTCGATCGTACCGTTGTAGTGCTTAGGCGAAGCCCTGCGTCGGTAGTACATCAAGATCGTCATCACGCCGTCGTGCTGACGGAACTCTTCCTCGACGCTTTGCTGGATCGGAGCCCGAGGAACGTCATCGAGCTGAACGTGTGCTAAGAACTCGAAGGTGCCGGAGTAACGGTGCTTGGATCGGTCGGATCGGGAAGAAGACGTACGACTACTTCCTCTACGTTGTGTGATCGCTTCCGCAGTCGGTCTGCGTTGGTACGTAGACAACACTCTCCCCTCTCGTTGCTGTGCATCACCATGATCTTGCGTGTGCGTAGGAAATTTTTTGAAATTACTGCGTTCCCCAACAGTTCGTCGCTGTCGCCAGCGACTGCCGAACCCCGACACCCCGTGCGGGAGGGGGGCATGAGGGATAGGGTTTTCCCCCGATGGCTGGAACCTTGTTTTGTACGGCCGATCCGCGCGCTGGACCGTCAGATGAAATCTGACGGACAGGCCGCAAACCCTAACCCGGCTGGTCCTTTGGGCCGAAGGGGGAGCATGCTGGGCCCAGCCCACCAGCAGCTGCGACCGCTGGACGAGGCCGTGGCCCGTGCTGGGCCGAGGCCGCAGCAACGCGTGCTGGGCTCTGCTGCAGTTTTTTTTATTTTTCAGAAAATAGAAAAGTTTCTGAAAAGTTACTGTTGTTAACAAAAAAAATTATAGAGTTTTAATTCTTTTTTCTATTGCGGTTTATCTAACAAAAAATCTGTTTAGAAAATAGAAAAGTAAATAGAAATGACTCTGAAAAGTAAAAGTAAAAAAGTTCATGAATTTTTATTTGGTCAAAGAAAAGTTTCTATAAAGAATAAAAAATTCATGAATTTTTTATTCTTGTTTTTCCACTGTAAATAAAAATAAAAGTGCTCTTTTAAAAGTGAATAGAACTAAAGTAAAAGATTAAATTGTTGCTTCTCTAATGCATTTTTGAACCAAGCGGTTAAGATTGTTTCGAGAGTAAAAGAGTACAGAATTGTTTCTGAATAGAATATTGTAGAGTTTCCGCTGCAACATAAAAGTTTTATCATCCAATTAAATTGGAACCAACGGGAAAATTTAATTGGAAGAACTGTTTCTTAGCAACGTTTTCCCCTGTGGGTGAAATCAGAATCATATAGTTTCTGGTATGGCAAAAAAAATTGTTTTAAAGTTAAAATATGGTATTGTTATTCCACATGTGAAGGCTGTCCTGCGGCTAATGAGATCCCGACGAGCTCCTGGCCAGAGCCCTATCAAACAAGATCAAGAGTCTTCTTATGCACCTCTCCTAGAGACCTCGACTGAGAGTATGCGCATGTGCCTCTCCCTTAGCTACAAGCCTACAACCGGTGCTACCGGAACTAAACATGTCACGGTGTCAGCAAGTGATGTACATCAAGATGCCTCTCATTTCCATTCATGCGTCCAAATCCACATAATTAACTCCACTTTGCTCATTTGCTACTGCTCTATCTCTCATTAATCAGTAGATCATGACTTTGTCCATGTTTTTTTGAGTCCCTAATACTATCTGGGTGAAGAGGGCAAATGTGGTTGGGGAGAAAGTTTCAGAGAAGAAGGCTAGCTCATTGAAACGATAAAATGCCACATGCTTTATAACACTGGAGCATGCCTGGTCGAGGTCATATCTTTTGGGCCTAAAACAATGACCAGATTTTCTAACAAATATATCATGATGATACAGAGATCGAAGGTACTTATTTTTGAAAAAAAATAAACCCTCTCCTAGCATAAATTAAGTCACTTGGTTCATGTCCTTCGGTTGAATGTGATAAAATTAGAGATGAGATATTTTCATCCAGATGTACCCCACCGACTAGTTGTGATATTATGTACTCCCTCCGTTCTCAAATATAAGTTCTTCTAGAGATTTCAACAAGTGACTACATATCGAGCAAAATGAGTGAATCTACACTCTAAAATATATCTACATATATCTGTATGTTGTAGTCCATTTAAAATATCTAAAAAGACTTATATTTAAAAAAGAAGAGAGTACATTATTATGGCAACCACCGTCTCTTCAATTTGGCCGTACACACCCATTCCCAAAGGGGCACATCTCCTCCCACGGATTTTGCATCACTAGGAACAAATTAAAAAATTAATCCAGGCGGGGAGAGTATATATATAAACATCCTATCAAGTTATCTATTCTAGTTTGACATTAATTAACGTACACGACTACCGAAATCACTAGTTAAGGAGTACTCATTGCAAAGAACACTCCACCTTTCTAGGTCGCGACAAGTGGCACACATGCAGCGCGCCACTTGTCGCAACCTGCATGTTTTCCTTTTTTTTCGTAGATCCGTTTGTTCAAAACGTTTTATCTTTTAAACCGTGCGTCCAAATCTCGAACCGTTTTCACCATTAGAATCCTCGCGTCGAGATCTTCAAAACTAGATTCCATGTTGATAGGTTTTGATGAACTTTTTTTTCACAAAAAAACCGGATGAAAAAACCGCCCCGGGAGCACGGTTTTTTCCCTTTTCGAAAAAGGCACGCCCGTGCCTCTCGTGAAATCACAACCGTGCCTTTCGTGGAAGCAATACCGTGACTCTCGTGGATGAAAAAAAAAACAAAAAACGCGTTTTTTTCTTTTTCCAAGAGGCACGGCCATGACTCTTGCGAAAACACAACCGTGCTTCTCGTGAAAGCAAAACCGTAACTCTCGCAAAAGAAAAAAAAAACAGAAAACGCATATTTTTTTCCTTTCCGAGAGGCACGGCCGTGACGCTCGCGAAAGTACAACCGTGCTTCTCGCGGAAGGAAAAGCGTGACTCTCGCGAAAGAAAAAAGAAACATAAAACGCGTTTTTGTTTTTCCCTTTCCGAGCACAACCGTGCCTCTCGCGGAAGCAAAACCATGACTCTCGTGAAAGAAAAAAAAAACAGAAAATGTGTTTTTTTTTCCATTTTCAGTAGGCATGACCGTGACTCTCGCTAAAGCACAACCGTGCCTCTCGCGAAAGAAAAACCGTGACTTTCGTGAAAGAAAAAAAAGAAAACATATTTTGCGCGCAAACAAAAAAATTCAAATTTTTTTTGATCGAAAAGCTAAGGAAGACCGGGGGAAAACCAAAACGTCGAAAAAACCGAAAAAACCCGCTTAAAAAACCGAAAACTCGTGCGGAAAAATAAAAAAAAATCCAAAGAGAGTGTTCAAAGCGCAATACGTGGCGAATGGCTGAGAGCGCGCCAAGTGACGCTGATCGTTGTGAGGCTCCCAAAGGAGCGCTCGTTAACTAGTTGCTCTCCACCACTACATATGTAAAAGTTCACCATACCTTGGCCGGCCCAGGAGCGGGGGTGCGTAAGGACCATATCGGAAACTGGCGCTACAAGCGATGTATAGAATGTCTCAAGGAGAAGTGCCTCTAGCATACCTGGGCGGCTGGGCCTCCTCCTAATTGGGTTGAGCACTGCTCCCTCTAGTGTCTGGCATACTTCTGTTTGTAGTCGGATCGAGTGTCATTTCCTCGTAAAATTTCAAGATAATATGCTGGCTCAGTCTTTCAAAGATGCTCATAAAAGTAGGGTGTACGTATGTGCATTCGTATGATGAATGTATGCGTGTATATATATATGAACGCTTTCGTCTGTACTGTGTTAAAAAAGTGTCATTCCCTCGTCATGCATCATGCCTATATGCTTATTTATTATCTCATGGGAAAACCAGAGAGTGATCCTGGCAATCACCTCTGTAATCCTGACTCGCAAAAGGTCCCACCTAGAGCCTATGTCATGGGACTCCTGCTAATCGACGTGTTCTCCTTCGATGTACACAGGAAACGAGTCTCGCTCCAACAAGAGCAACATGCTTCTCACACACCTACTAGAGAAACCTCCCCGGAGAGGGTGCATTTCTGCCTCTTCCTCATCTAGTGGATGTGGTTCAGTAAGCCCAACATCCAGAATCGCGTCGGCAAGTGATGTACACTCGATGCCTCCCATTTCCATGCATGTGTCTCCACCAAATTAACTCTACTTTGGTCATTTGCTACTGCTCTATCTCTCGTGAACCATTTGTTCATGACTTTTCAGCATTTGTTGGAGTGCCTAATACTATCTGGGTGAAGAGGGCTAAGGACATTTCTAACAGATCCCTTACAACCGGTTAGAGAAGTAAAAATTATGTTTTACTCCTCTAAGCGGCACCAAGCTGATCCCTTATCCGCAATAAAGGAGTATAATTTTAACTCCGGTCCTAACTCTCTCCCTCGCGTCGGATCCTACCCCGTAAATTTGCCGGCACGACTCCTGGGGACCGCCCGCCGGCCTCGTTGCCTTCCCTGCCCCCTGCCGCCCTTCTGCCCAATGTTGAGCCCGTTCAGCCCCCGTCGCGGTCACCAGAATCAAGATGAAACGCCACCGCCGTCGGCATTGTTGATTCATCGGATTGCTTCGTTGCTTCTTCTTTTTCTGTCGGCTGCCGCATCTCATGTTGATTATACACCGCTGCAGGCCATTCCCTCTCGTCGATGCCGGTCTGTTTGGTCAGAACGAAACTGGCTGGCCGATGCACCACCACCGCACCGCTAGTGTTCGATGAATTGCCTAGGTGAGTTTTTCTTATCGTTTCTTTGTGAACTGGGCTGTTGGATTGAACCTAGCCATTTGAATTATAGATGAAGGGGTTGAGGGAGATGGCCTTCGAGGACTTGTCGTCATCTGAAGAGGAAGAAGAAGACGGTGACTTTGACACCGTTTTAGGCATGATTTTCAATGATGATGTTCGGTGGCCGAGGAGAGGATCATAGTTTGGCCGCATAGACATCAACCATGGTAGAGCGAAGGGTCATGCCAAGATCATGAGATACTACTTTGACCCAAAGCCAACTTATCCGGAGAAGTAATTTTGCTGCCACTTTCTGATGCACATAAGTATTTTTCTCACCATTGCAAAAGCCGTTGAGAGATATGCACTAGTAGAAAACCGGGCAATAGCACCGGTTCGTAAGGGCCTTTAGTGCCGGTTATGGAACCGGCACTATTATTTCGGCACTAAAGCCCCCCCTCCTTTTAGTACCGGTTTAGCACGAACCGGCGCTAAAGTGCCACCACGTGGCGTGAGCTCGCGCCCTGGTACGGGGGACCTTTAGTACCGGTTGGTGTTACCAACCGGTACTAAAGGTTTTTTTTTGAAAATTTTGGAAAAAAATTGTTTTTTTATTTTTAATTTTTCTGAATTATTTGATGATTTAGTCTCTAATCACCTCTATTAACTGCTCAAGTGTGGATCACTCATTCCAAATCATCTAACTTTCCGACCGGTCACCCATCCCTCTCACTACTCCAGCCCGAGCACGCTTAACTTCCGGGTTCTATTCTCCCTCGCTCCAAGTCTGCACTTGTTGTTTTCCTGACAATAGTAAGATGTCAATCCTATTAACCTTCAGGAATTTTGCTTGAGCATGAAGTGACACATTTCACTATTTGAGTTTGAAACTATTGTTTTAAAAAACAATAATTATTTAGTAACACTAATATTTCTTGAATAATTAGTTTGACCATTGTTTGACCACAGTTTGACCATAGTTTGACCACAGTTTGACCAGATTTGACCAAAATTGAAATAACTAAAATAATTATTTAGTAACACTAATATTCTAGAATAATTAGTTTGACCATTGTTTGACCACAGTTTGACCACTGTTTGAATATTTTTCAATTTTTTCCACTCTAGATCTTAAAAGCCCCGTAACTTTTTTTCTATTAGGTTTTTGAGGATCTTAAAAGCCCCGTAATTTGGATGTAACTTTTCGAGTAGATGATTTTTCATATAAAAAACTTTTTCATCCGAGTTAGTATGCAAAAGTTATGCCCATTTTTACAAATTTCAGAGAGATTTTGCAAATAAAGTCAAAATTCACATTTGCAAATTTTCCCAACAACTAGACCACATATCACATGAGAAACTTATTTTCTTTTATTTTTTGACATTTCCATTATTTTCTTTTATTTTTTTAAACTGAAAAGGCGATCCGGGGGGGGGGGGGTAGAGTTTGAAAATGGGACCTTTAGTACCGGTTCGTGGCACGAACCAGTACTATAGGTTAGACCCCTTTAGTACCGGTTCGTGGCACGAACCGGTACTAAAGGTGATCGTGGGGCCCCGGCCTGACGCCAGCCTACCACCACCCCTTTAGTGCCGGTTCGTGCCACGAACCGGTACTAAAGGTTCAACACGAACCGGCATTAATGCAAATTCGTTCGAACCGGCACTAATGGTACCATTAGTGCCGGCTCAAATACAAACCGGCACTAATGTGCTTCACGTTTGACCCTTTTTCTACTAGTGATGATGATTGGTTCAAGTTTCGGAGAAATGCATGTGGAGACATAAGTGCAACCCTTTGATGAAGTGCATTGCGGCTGCTCGAGTCTTGGCATATGGGTGTTCGGTCGATGCAATATATGACTGTGTCCGCATTGATGAAGACACAATCTTGCAGGCTGTTCGAAGGTTCACTAAATTAGTGATCGTTGTGTTTGGCCCGGAGTACTTGAGCGCACTAACCGAGGAAGACCTCATGACTAAAGTGAAGCCAGAGGATGGCCAGGGATGCTTGGATCACTTGACTGTATGCACTGGACATGGAAGAATTATGCTGCAGGGTGGAAGGGCCGGTACAAAGGCCACTGCAATGATCCAACGATCATTCTTGAGGTAGTTGCAAGGAAGGATCTTTGGATATGGCATTCAATCATTGGTTTGCCTTGTTCTCACCATGACTTGAATGTGCTTTTGAGATCACCGTTGTTTTCTAAGCTTACTAAAGGTGAAGCTCCTGCTTGCAACTACTCGGTCAATGGGCACAACTATTCGATGGGTTACTACCTTGCGGATGGCATCTATCCACAATGGGCCACCTTGGTTAAAACAATTCCGCGTTCAAAAGGTAACAAAAACAATCACTTTGCCCAATGTCAAGAAGCTGCTAGAAAAGACATTGAGAGAGCCTTCGGTGTGCTTCAGAAGCGCTTTGCAATTGTTCGTGGCCCTGTCGAGTACTAGAGCTCCAAGGTTCTATGCCGGATCATGACTTTTTGCATCATATTGCATAATATGATCATTGAAGATGAGAGAGATATGCCTGAGAACTTTCGGTACATCACCAATAGGACTCCGGTTGAGCGAGAGTATGGTACAAATAGGATCTTGGTATTTCTTTAGGAGCATCGCAGATCGAGAACCACCAAGTTTGTGCACAGCTCCAACAAGATATTGTTAAGCATCACTGGCAACGTCTTACCGAGTCCTAGTTTCCACCTCGGACATCCGGCCCCCTGCCCCGGACATCCGACACCCCATCAAAGCCCCAGACATCTAGGCCGTGACGCCCAGACGTCCGGTCCATGTCTGTGAACAGTGAAAGGGCCGAAGCCCATGTACCCCTTCATCCCCTAGACTATATATACTCCTTCTCCCCCAACGTTATAGGGTTAGCAAAGTTTGTAGCTCATCTGAGATTAGAGCTTTGCTCATCCACTTGTACCCCTATTCCATTGGAGACCAAGGCCTCCGCGAAGAAGATCCCCTAAGTGGATTCAAGACCCCGCAAGGGAAGATCCCCTCGTGGATTCAAGACCCCGTCTCCTCACGGATCGGGAAGGACTACTACTGCTTCTATCGTCCCTTGTTGCGTTTGGATTTTGTATCACCCTTTATGTTCATGGATCTAGCACATGTGTGATCGTTATAGTTGATTTGAGTGTTTTACCCTCGTTTCCCTCGCGTTTTCCCCTCGTGTGTTCTTTGTGTTCTTCGCGGTATCCGCTCCAATCGTGACAGACCGTCCCCTAGGGTTCAACCCTACATCATCACTGCCTTGGATATCGTCATGATTATTCGCTTTTCTATCAATTTCCCAACATTAATTTGTTTACCCACCATATGCTGTTTTCAAGAGAGAAGTCTCTAGTGAAAACTATGGTCCCCGAGTCTCTTTTTCTCGTATATTAAAATCCAAAAATAATTTGCTCTAATTTTATTTCTTTATTTTGTGTTTTATTTATCGATCTATAACTGCGAGATTTGATCCTTGCAATTAACCGCCGAGGGATCGACAACCCCTTGTTTGTGTTGGGTGCAATTTGTTATTTTGTGTGTAGGTATTGCTAATGAGGAGTTCCTTGGTTCTCCTACTAGAATGATAAACTTGGTTCTTAACTGAGGGAAATACTTATCGCTACTGTACCACTAGCAGAAAAAGGGTCAATTGTGAAGAACATTAGTCCCGGTTTGTAACAGAACCGGCACTAATGGGATCAATAGTACCGGTTCGTGGCGGCGATTAATAGTACCGGTTCGTGGGGAACCTTTAGTACTGGTTCGTGGAATGAACCGGTACTAAAGAGGCTATAGCAGCCTGCGATCAAGCTATGGCCACACCATCACCATTTAGTGCCGGTTCGTACCATGAACCAGTACTACTGAGGTTATGGCAAGTTGTTTTTAGTCCCACCTCGCGAAGAGAGAGGCACTAGGAGCGGTTTATAAGCCCTGAGTGCAGAGACGATGAAGAAGAGGCCCAATGCTCACGTTGCTTAGCTTCAAGTCTTGAGGAATAGGGTAGACTGCACGGAGCTATGTGGAGTGCAGTTTACACTATCTTGAAAGGCTTGAAGCTAATTAACGAGCATTGCATCTTTTTTTTCCTTTCCTCGCTTCTTATTGTGATATCAATGAAAGAAAGTTGGATACTGACTTCTTCCCAAGAGCTCTATCAGCCCTGAATTCCTTAGCCATACGACTCTTCCTTAGTTTCCAGCAAAAACTGGATATACTTCATGTACAAACTGAACAATCTCTTTCAAAGTATCAAGGCCGGTTTCAGACGAAAACTCATCTGTTACACCGGCACTTTATGTTTTTAAACTTATTATATAACTCCAGACTTTTTGTGCAAAAAAATAAAGTAGAAAAGAAAAAATTGAAACTCTGCAAAAAAACTACTCAGAAATAAATAGAAGAAAATAAATAAAGCAGAAAAGAAAAAACTATATAAAAAACTACTCAGAAATAAATAGAAGAAAATAAATAAAGCAAAAAAGAAAAAAATACTATATAAAAAACTACTCAAAAATAAATAGAAGAAAATAAATATAGCAGAAAAGAAAAAAATATAGAAAACTACTCAGAAATAAATAGAAGAAAAAATAAAGCAGAAAAAAACTATATAAAAAAATTTGGGGGGCTGCCCTGTGGGCCTGCTAGTCCACGGGCATGCAATTTCAGGCTCACAAGGCCCAGCAGGCTCACAGGGCAGCCTGCCGTAGTTAGGTTTATAGAGGAGTTCAAAAGGGCAGCCGCGGCTGGGTTTATAAACCAGTGCCGCTGCCCTTCACCAGCCGAGGTGGGACTAAACTTTATGCACGGCGGGTGGCAGTGCACCATCATTAGTACTGGTTGGTGGCTCCAGACACATTAGTCCTGGTTCGAAAAAATAAAGCAGAAAAGAAAAAAACTATATAAACAAATTTGGGGCGCTGCCCTGTGGGTCTGCTAGCTAGACCATGGGCGTGCAATTTCAGGCCCACAAGGCCCAGAAGCCTGCTTTATAGAGGAGTTCGAAAGGGCAGCCACGACTGGGTTTATAAACCAGTGCGGCTGCCCTTCTTCCGGTGAGGTGGGACTAAACTTTGTGCACCGCAGGTGGCAGCGCACCATCTTTAGTGCCGGGTGGTGGCTCCAACCGATACTAAAGGGTGGTCTTTAGTATCGGTTGGAGCCACCAACCGGTACTAATGGCCTGCTCTTCCCGCCTCTTGGCCTGGCCAAAGTTTGCCTTTAGTACCGGTTGGTGGATCCAATAGTTACTAAAGGCCTCTCCTATATAAACAACACTTGCAAAAAAAATTCAGTTAGTTCCTGTTCGTCTTTGTCGCCGCCCTCGCCCCGCCCCGTATCGCGCCCCGTCCCCGTCGCCGTCGTCACGCCCCGGCCGTCCCCGGCGTCGCGCGCCCCGGCCGTCCCCGTCCCCGTCGTCGCGCGCGCCCCGGCCGTCCCCGTCCCCGTCGTCGCGCGCCCAGGCCGGCCGTCCCCGTCCCCGTCCCCGTCGTCGCGCGCCCCGGCCGTCCCCATCGTCGACGTCGCGCGCCCCCGTCCCGCGCCGTCCCCGTTGTCGCCGTCTCGCGCCGCCGCCCGTAAGCCGCCGCCCCCACTCATACGTACACACACACACACACACATTTTTTTTACTTATTTTCTGTTTTCTGTTTTTTAGATGAATTACCTAGATAAGAATGTTAGATTAATGTCGAATGTTAGATATGAATTAGATAGAAAAGTTAAATATTAATGTCAATTGTTAGATGAATTAGGTAGATATATTAATTAGGTATATGAGATTTGAACTAGTTAAATTAATATAACTAGTTTATTTTTAGTAAATGCTTAGTTGAATTAGTTGAATTAATAGAACTAGTTGATTAATAGAACTAGGTGAATTATTTGAAATAATAAAACTAGTAATGTTGATAAAATATAGAAACTTAACTAGCTAGATGTTAATGTTAATAATTTTTTTTGTTATTTGTTAATGATTTTTCTGTTTTTTTATTATATATATATTATTAGTTTATATAAATGTTAGATTAATGTCAAATGTTAGATGAATTAGATAGAAATATATGTTAGATATTAATGTCAAATGTTAGATGAATATTAGAATTAGCTAGATATTAATTAATGTTAGATAGTAAGTGTTTAATGTTTCACCTATATGAACATAGGAAATGTCGTCTGACGACGAAAAAGATTACATTATGTGCGAATACTGTGAAGACCAACGCGGCATGTGCAACAGAAATTTCCTTGTTGATGATAGGCGCTTCAGCATCAAGCTGGATGAGACCTTCGAAGTGGATACAGTAAGTCACAACAACAAATCTCTTTTCGTAATTAAGCATGACTTATATATATATGTTTCATTTGCTTCAACTTATAATTTTAAATTTTCACTATTCTACTAGCGCATCCCCTGCCATGCAAGAATTTTTGTCTTGGATAAGATAGGTTTCAGTGCTCTGGAAACTATGGAGGTAAAGAGAGTTTACCTGAAAACCGAGCATGGTTATACTTTCAATGTCAAAGTATACAATGCAAACACGTACACCCATTTGCATGCTCCAGTATGATGAATCAGGAGAGCTATACATGTTCTATTCTATTTTACCTGAGAGGCAGCATCAGGAGTGATTTAGCTAGTTCATGCTCTTAGTACGTACTTGTCCTCTCAAAGAGTGATTTGCTTGTTATGGACGCTTATAATATCATGACCATGTTGAACTCGATGATATCTTTGCTTCTGGTACAAGTGAATGTTTCTTCTTTAAGCTTTGTTGGTGGTGATTAAATAGCGGTAATGACTATGATGATTAAATAGTGGTAATTAATAACGACTACGATGATTTTTAGCTAGCTAGTATACTGTTGTTGGTGATGATATGATGCAAGAGTTTATATATTAATATGTGATGATGGTGATGATGATGATGATGAGTTATTATATATATCATTTATGAAAGAAACCGCAAATTAGTTTGAACTGGATGGATCCTAGCTAAGTGATCAAGTATATGCCATATCCATATATATTACTTGATCATTTAGGTGATCAAGTAATAATATGGATATATGGCATATACTTGATCACTCAGCTAGCTAGGGCATCCCGTCGAAACTAATCTGCGGTACTTTCACTTAATGATTTAACAACTCATTATAACGTAAAACAAATCCTAAATTAAATTGATATCACAAATTTAAAGGAAAAATAAAAAATAAAACCAAAACCCACAAACATTTAGTACTGGTTGGTGTTACTAAGCGGTACTAATGATCTACCGCACCCATGGCCTGGCTCATGCCACGTGGTGACACTTTAGCACCAGTTCATGCCGAACCTGTACTAAAGGGTGGGCCTTTAGTGCCACGAGCCAACTGGCACTAAAGGCCTTTACGAACCGGGACTAAAGCCCGATTCCGCACTAGTGTACTGCATCATCCTGTCCTCTTCAGGGAAATCCCAACGCAACTCACAAGTAGAATGATAAATATTTTCCATTTGCCTTTTTGCTTGTTTGCTTGCTTGAAGTTGCTATCATGGCTGATTTTGTCGTTCAAAAAAGCAAGGATGGAAAAACTCCTAAATATGAAATTCCCACAAATTTCGGTGCTAAAACTTATGTGATGTGGCATGGGAATATCATTGGAAAAAGTGTTATCCAAGAATTCTTTAATTGCAAGGGAACTCTGGTTTGCGATGATATTCCTATTCGTAAAAGAACCAAAAATTATGACGAAGCTATTTCCACACTAGTTCTTAAACTTGAGAGAAGATTTATTCGCACCCATCCTACTTTGCAAAGATTATTTTATGAGTTGCCGGTTATAAACAATTCTAAGGCTAAAAAGATAGCTACCCTTATCCTCACAAATGAATTTGATTACATAGAGCGATAAGCTAGAGAGATCTTTGACTTTTATGGTATGAGTCATGAAAACCGGTAATAGATGAAATTTTATATAATGAAGATTACTTGTTGAGATATTTATTTCGTAATAATCACACTTTTCTTGAGAATACCAAAAAGGAGGTCCCTCCTCTATACATCATCCAACAAGTTTTCAATGGTATAAACAAACAGTACTCTTGGATTATAAAAGGGAACCAAGTAGGGTTAGAATATGGCGAACTTATTAATGATGCTAAGATTTTGGTTGATGATGTGTTCCAGGTCATTTTTGAAAAACCTCTTGATAAAGACACATCTCTAGATGAAAAGAAGAAAGATGACTGATGCGGCTTGAAACTGTGTCGGTATTTCCCCATAGAGGAAGGGATGATGCAGTACATCTACGGTAGGTATTTCCCTCAGTTATGACACCAAGGTATCAATCTAGCTAGAGAACCAAGCAACACTACGTAAACGGTACCTGCACACAAAGAACAAATCCTCGCAACCCAATGCGTAAGAGGGGTTGTCAATCCCTCCTCGGTAAAAAGATAGATCGGTTTGTATGAGTTTGGATAAATAGATCTTGATAAAACACGAAATAAATTAAATAAAGAAAAAAGTGCAGCAAGGTATTTTTGGGTTTTTGGAATAATAGATCTGAAAACAAATCGAATAAAAATATATTTGAAAGCAATATGATAAAAGATAGACCCGGGGGCCATAGATTTCACTAGTGGCTTCTGTCGAGAAAATAGCATAAGGTGGGTAAACAAATTACTGTTGGGCAATTGACAGAAGATCGAATAATTATGACGATATCCAAGGCAATGATCAATATATAGGCATCACGTCAAAGATTAGTAGACCGACTCCTGCCTGCATCTACTACTATTACTCCACACATCGACCGCTATTCAGCATGCAACTAGTGTATTAAGTTCATGGAGAAACGAAGTAATGCAGTAAGAATGATGACATGATGTAGACATGATCTATTCATGTAGGAATATACCCCATCTTGTTATCCTTAATATCAACGATATGCGTGCCTCGCTGATACGTCTCCGTCGTATCTATAATTTTTGACTGTTTCATGCCAATATTCTATAACTTTCATATACTTTTGGCACTTTTTTATATTATTTTTGGGACTAACATATTGATCGAGTGCCCATTGCTAGTTCCTGTTTGTTGCATGTTTTTTGTTTCATAGAATATGCATATTAAAGGAAGTCCAAACGCGATAAAAACTTACAGAGATTTATTTTGAAATATATGTGATTTTTGGGAAAAAGAATCAACGCGAGATGATTCTCGAGGGGCCCACAAGCCCTAGGGGCGTGCCCCCCCTACCCAGGGCGCGGCTGCAAGGCTTGTGGCCAACCATAAGGCGGTTGGTGCCCTTCTTCGGCCGCAAGAAAGATAGTATCCGAATAAAATTCGTGTTAAAAGTTCAGCACAATCGGAGTTACGGATCTCCGGGAATTTAAGAAATGGTGAAAGGCCAGAAAACAAAACGCGGAAACAGAAGATAATAGAGAGATAGATCCAATCTCGAAGGGGCTTCCGCCCATCCGCCGTCATGGAGGCCAAGGACCAGAGGGGAAACCCTCCTCCCATCTAGGGGGAGGTCAAGGAAGAAGAAGAAGGAGGGGCTCTCTCTCCCCCTCTCCCCCGGTGGCGCCGAAACGCCGCCGACGGCATCATCGTGACCGCGATCTACACAAGTAACTTCGCTGCCATCATCACCAACTCTCTCCCCCTCTATGCAACGGTTTAACCTCTCTTTTACCCGCTGTAATCTCTACTTAAACATGGTGCTCAACTCTATATATTATTATCCAATGATATGTGGCTATCCTATACGATGTTTGAGTAGATCCGTTTTGTCCTATGGGTTGATTGATGATCATGATTGGTTTGAGTTGTATGTTTATTATCGGTGTTGTCCTATGGTGCCCTCTGTCGGTGTCAAAACCGGTGGATCTCGGGTAGGGGGTCCCGAACTGTGCGTCTAAGGTGGATGGTAACAGGAGGCAGGGGACACGATATTTTACCCAGGTTCGGGCCCTCTTGATGGAGGTAAAACCCTACGTCCTGCTTGATTAATATTGATGATATGGGTAGTACAAGAGTAGATCTACCACGAGATCAAGGAGGATAAACCCTAGAAGGTAGCCTATGGTATGATTGTTGTATATAATCTATCGACTAGCCCGGCCTCGGTTTATATAATGCACCAGAGGCCTAGGATAACAAGAGTCCTAGCCGAATACGCCGGTGGGGAGGAGTCCTTGTCTTGATCGCCAAGTCTTGTGGAATATTCCTTGTATGCGGCAGCTATCCGAACTGGCCCATGAGTATACGGCCATGGGGGTCCTCGGCCCAATCTAATAGATCAGGAGATGACGTGGTGAGTACCCCCTAGTCCAGGACACCGTCAGTAGCCCCCTGAACTGGTCTTCAAATTAGGGATGCTCCTCCATTCTTCCGAACTGTTCTTCATCTTCGGTTGACGGTCTTGAAAACTGGTTCAACAAATCTTCTCATCTTCGATCTTGAGGATCGCCGAAATGCATTCGGCGAGTTTACATGTCGGGTATCCGAGGAGCCACCCTTTAAGTTTCTGGCCTTTATCAATGCCTTGTTATTTTTATGCCACACCTCGGGTTTGAAGTTGTTCCCGGGCGGCAGTGACCTCTTGCGTCCGAGCTCCAACGCCGGACTGCATTCGAGGTATTTTTTGCAGCCGAGCACCAACGCCGGACCGCTTCCCAGCTCTAACGCAGGAAGGTATCCGAGCTCCAACGCCGGACTATGTATCCGAGCTCCAACGCCGGACTATATCCGAGGTGCCATATCACCTTGGTTCAAAAAAGTTTGAAGGAGTTTAGCCGAGCTTAATGCCGGAAATTCCCTCTATGGAGCCAGCCACTAGCGCCCGAGCTTTATGCCGGACTGCTTCCGAGTTGGTGCACCACCCCGAATGTGGGCCGATTTTTGTGAATATTTTTATTGGTGCAATTTATTCTCTGCCGAGATATATAGCCAGTAGCCCTCAAGGTGTGTATCGGTCTAAAACCCGAGATGCACCTGAAGGATGACGTAAGACCGCTGATCCTAGTAGCCGCTGAGACTCAGGTTGATTTGCAAAATCGGCCTGAGGATCAAGTCCAAACTCGGCAGAATACTTCGGGACACTAAAAGCGGTGTGCTCAGTCCTCGAGACTCAGGTTGGGTGCGGCCGACCAACCTGAGGATCAAAATCTCCTCGGAAACTATATTGCACATAAAATTTTCTGCATTGGTCAAGCAATGCAGTAGCCCCCGAGACACTGGTCGGGTGGCAACACCAGATCAGGGGATCGATGTTCCCCTTTAATATTTGTAAATAATAAGGCCGAAGCACAGTAGCCCCCGAGTCTTAATGCGGGCACGGGTGGCCGAATTAAGGATCAATATCCATAGTAAAATCACAAATTATGTGTAATGACTCTATGTATCCAAGTAATTTACATCATTAATGCTCGGATCCGCATTGTACAAAACTTTGTTTGACCGACCATCGGCTTCCACCTCCTCGGCCAGTAGTCGAGGAGTGTTTGTCCTACTTTATAAAGCCTTTATGAGCGCAAAGATTTACAACAAACAAGGCAATCTGGCCATACGGTTTTATAAACAAAGGTACGTAGAGAGTTATATCACTGTTTAACAGAAGAAATGTCTTCCAAAGAAAATAGTCCCGCTATCGGTTCCTTTCTTTGGGTTGTCATGCTAAGCATGATCATTAAACCTTAGCTCTAATGTAAGAGCAAAATATTGAGGATTTAGTTTGGGAGGCCAGTTAATAGCCCCTGGTAGTGTTCGGCGACATTCGGGGTCAAGTCGTAAACACTTCGGCCAATGTTATGAACGTCCCATCATTTAACATAGTCATCGGATCGCTGACCAGTTTACGCTTATTGTGAAAGTCAGTTTTCAGCTTTCTCCACTGAGGTGCTTAACCATGTGAGCTGGAAGCACAATCGCAGTGGTTCTCCCTTTGCACGCCTAGCCGAACAAAACGGAACGTAGGAAGCAAGTGTAGGAGCCGGGCAACCCAACTATTGACCGAAGACACAATTCGAAACCGATGCATATATAGCAATATCTAAGAATGTTTTTGCCGAATCCCTAAAGGTGTCCGGCGTTGTACTGCGACACTAATGCTGGAGAAGCACAAATAGTTTTAAAAGTGCCAAAAAGCTTGGAAAACCAAGAGACGTCAGTAAAAACATGACGTCCGAGCAATATCAAGTGTTCGGTGCCAATCCGAAAGTTCGTCCGAGAAAAAAGAAGTGCTTCTGTCGTGCTTTGACATGATACATACTATCTCAAGACTTCGAGCGGGTCAGCCTACGGCTTCAACCTCCTATCCCGAGGGTGGAGTACTTCTCATCAGGCCAGTTTAGCAAACTAAACTCTAGCGGCTTTGAGAGAGAAATTAGGCTCCCCGGCTAGTGACCGCACACTCGTGTCGAAAAAGGAGTGATAAATAATAATAAAACTTTCAACGACTAAGAAGAAGAACACTTATTATAAAACGGCTCAAATAAACTTAAGAGCCCCCAAGTGACTTCGGTAGAAGAATGATTGCATGTACCGAAGTACTTATATCATATCTATGTTCAACCGAACTTTAAACGCGTCTTAACCGACCGTCAGATTCTCCCTCTTCGGTCAAGGACCGAAAAGTGTTATGTACTCCATCGGTCGAGAATATCGACGGTGTTTCCAATAACCAGGCAATCAGGCCATAAGGCTGTAATAGACAAAGCGCGCTCAGGGAACTTATGCTATATTACCGTGAAGTGTAAGAAGCATCTTCGAAGAAAATAGTACCCCCACCGATACCTTTCTTCGGTGCTCATTGTTATTATGAGACTTGTGCAATAGATTTTTTGTACTCATGAGTTCCGTTGTGTGCCGACCATCATTGAAAACTATAAGAGCGCTAGCTTTTGGCTTCACCCAGTCTGAGGTCCGGCTCGATTGACCCGATCGTGACAATGGCAGAGGTGCTCCCTTCACTACCTAGCCGAACAATCGGGAACATAGGGGTAAACACAGGAGCGAGGCAACCCAGCTTGCAAATCGCTTAAGTCAATATGGTGCATATTGTGGCGTAATACACGAACAAGGAACGAAGCCGTACAAGTATAATCATATGCAAGAGGAAAAGCTTCATAAAGGAAGCCCCCAAGTAAACGGGGTATTTGAATTTATGCGCCACAAACAAAGTTTGGACAAGGAAATTTTTACAAGCAACTTTTTTCCAAAAAAGTATAATTCTTTGTCGAGCCGAACACAAGTTAGAAATTAAAGCTTTGAGCATGAAAGCGACTTAGCTGGTTAATGTGTTCGGTATTGATGACGTGGTCCGAGCTCGATGCGGGGCAAGGTTCCATCCCCCAAGTCGGTCCTGAGGTGGCGGAGCGGAGAGCTCGACACGCCGAAGTGGTGACATAGCACGGTCAATGCAGACCGGCAGAGTGACGCCGAAGTCCCCGGATCATTTTCATGTGCACAAAAAATAGTGCAAACCGAAGATAATAGTAATAATGATAATTAAAAAAATGTGTTGCATAATAAATAATTTATGCAAAGTGAGGAATAGAAGAAATATGGCCTGGCGCCGAAGTCAGTGTCGATGCAGGGCGTCGGCGTGATGTAGTAAAGGCGTGGCAAAGCCTGAATTCACAGGTCGCTCCGAGCTTCGGATGCGGCGTTCGCCGGACTATGTACGGAAACTGATCGAACCACCACGCGACCGTCATTAATGCGGTCACCATTTGATAGACCTATGTACATATCATGGACAAAACCAGAGTAATAATTCCTTGGGAAAAATGAACCCAAACAAGTAAAAAATGCTAGGATTAATAGCACCTGGTTTATTTGTTGTAGCAATCCGAAGGAAGGTGATTCCCGAAATTGGGACTCGCTCTGCACACCCATTGTCTGATGGGCGATAAAACAACGGCATGGCAATGCTGGTAAAGGTTGACTCGCCGAGGCAAAGCCCTCGACCTAGCTAACGTGACGGAGCTGGTCGGCTAGTGACACCGAAGTGTCCAGAGTAGGTTGATGAAGAGATGGCGAAGCCCCCGGTCCAGTCGAGATGTCGAAGCCTCGACGTCAGCCGATGAGTCGAAGCAGGTCGGCGTGATGGACACCAGCTTGAAGAAGCAATAGTGCGGCCCTGTCGATGCAGGTCGTGACGTGGTCGATGCCGGCTTGATGAAGCGACCGTGCGGCGATGCCGGTATGCCCGCTCCGTGTAATCCGTGGGGCGGCGATGTTGATGATGATTTATCCTTCGCGATGCCGGACTCGTGTTCGGCTTGCCGAGATGATTATCCGAAGAAGTTGAGCTCGGCTAAAGTGACGACGTGTCTAGCGCAGGTCGGCAGCCGTGGAGTAATATTGCCGGACTGGTTTGACACCAGCATGATGTTGAAGATCATGTTCAAAAGATCTTAAAGTTAGTGGGATGTGTTCGGGAACGAAACACAATAACCCATACAAAACTTCCTTCAAAAGGGATGTCCAAAATCCTGTTCATAAAAAAGACGAACTCGGGTCGGATTCGATTTCGCGCAGAAAACAGATCCGAAAAATGATGAACTAATCGGAAGGTTCCCGGAGTTTGGACGGTCGGATCGAGCTGAAATTTCGAGAGGTGGTAGATATAGGAATTTTGCAGCCTAACAACGGTTGGATCTTTCAAAGGACGTCCGAGCTAGAAGCTGGACACCACGCCCTAAACTTGTCCAGATTCCCATCCAGATTTGACAGGGCTCCGGTATATCATAGATTGCCAGAGATGCCTTCATCGGAACTCGACGAAATTTTCCAGGGTTGTTGTAGACTCGATTACGCACAATTCCACCGAAGCAATCTTTAAAGCGATGCTCGAGCAGGCGGTCGCGGCGGATACGGGTTCGCTGTTTGGAAAAACAGCACGGTCGCTTGAGGGCAATGTTGACGTTGAGCCCCCGAGCTCCATTGATGATTCCTCCGTGATCTTGATAGAGCTCGGAGTTGATGTTTGATGAAGGCCCTCCTCCGAACATGGTGATCCGAACACGGGGCGCAATTCTTGGTCGAACCAAGGTGACCAGTTGAGCTGGTGACGAAGATGCCGAAGTCGCAGTTGATCTGCAGGCGAGCCATCGATCCTTTTGTCGATCACACCGCGGAACTCTCAATGAAAGCACCAATGTCGGTGTCAAAACCGGCGGATCTCGGGTAGGGGTCCCGAACTATGCGTCTAAGGTGGATAGTAACAGGAGGCAGGGGACACGATATTTTACCCAGGTTCGGGCCCTCTTGATGAAGGTAAAACCCTACGTCCTACTTGATTAATATTGATGATATGGGTAGTACAAGAGAGTAGATCTACCACGAGATCAAGGAGGCTAAACCCTAGAAGCTAGCCTATGGTATGATTGGTGTATATAATCTATCGATTAGCCCGGCCTTGGTTTATATAATGCACCAGAGGCCTAGGATAACAAGAGTCCTAGCCGAATACGCCGGTGGGGAGGAGTCCTTGTCTTGATCGCCAAGTCTTGTGGAATATTCCTTGTATGCGGCAGCTGTCCGAACTGGCCCATGAGTATACGGCCCAATCTAATAGATCGGAAGATGATGTGGTGAGTACCCCCTAGTCCAGGACACCGTCACCCTCCATGTCGCGCAAGCGTGAGGGATTCCCGCTGTAGAGTTTGCAATATGCTCATGATTCTCTTATGGTGTGTGACGTGAGTGACAGAAGCACATACCCAAGTAAGTAGGTTGTTTGTGTATGGGAGTAAAGAGGACTTGATACTTTAATGCTATGGTTGAGTTTTACCTTAATGATCTTTAGTAGTTTCGGATGCTTGCTAGAGTTTCAATCATAAGTGCATATGATGCAAGTAGATAAAGTATGTTAGCTTATGCCTCTCCCTCATATGAAATTGCAATAATGATTACCGGTCTAGTTTTCGATTACCTAGGGACAAATAACTTTCTTGAGACAAAAAGCTCTCCACTAAAACTAACTTAATTGTTTCTTTATGTAAATAGCCCTTATCTTTTATTTACGTGTTCTTTATTATCTTGCAAACATATCCCTTTACACCTACAAAGTACTTCTAGTTTCATACATGTTCTAGGTAAAGCAAACTTAAAGTGCGCGTAGAGTTGTATCGATGGTCGATAGAACTTGAGGGAATATTTGTTCTATCTTTAGCTCCTCATTGAGTTTGATACTCTTATCTATTGAGAAAGGCTACAATTGATCCCCTGGGGGTTATCAAGACATTATTCTAGCGTCGTTGCCGGGGAGCAATAACATGTGGTGAATATTCTCATGTGTGTTTGTTTGCTTTATCGCTAAGTAGATTGTATTTGTTGTTCTAAGTTGTTCTCTATCTTTAGTTATGGATATGGAATACGAAATACCAAAAAAATTAGTTGTACTTGCTATTCATGCAGATGGGGAACGCCCAGAAACCATCAACGCTCGTTATGTGAAAAATATTAAACACTACTTTGATAATCCTGAGAAAACCCCATTCAACTTGATAATGGGAGACACGTTGGATCAACGTGAATACTTTAGGGATTATCGCTTGACCCAAAAAGGGAAATTCTTATGGGATCAAATTCATATGCTGCATTGGTATGCTCGGGATCTATGTTTGAGATATGATTATACTTGTTGCTCTAGGATGAAGGCTCCACACCTTCCCTTTTCATGCAAATTTAATGATAATGAAACCTTGGCTTCTTATGCTAATGGTATATATGATTACTATGATGTGGAACAAATATAAGAATTCGTTGTCTTTAAGGGTGCTTATGAAATTGAATCTTAGTTTGAAAAGTATGAAGATTTTGATGATGTTGTTTACAGACCTGAAAATTATGCTATACTTACATATTGCTATGAGAATTATGAATATAATGCTGATATTAATGACTTTGAGAAAGTCTCCGCGTCCAAGAAGAGACTAATATTTTGCAGGAATGAATGGAAAAAAAAATTAATGACACCGTGAGCTCATTGGATTAAAAAAATGATGAGGAGAGCGAAGAACAAAAGGAGGAAGAACGAATTAGCTACCCGTGCTCACCTTATAATGAGAGTAACTCTTCAACTCATACACTGTTTAATTTCCCTTTGTTCTTATCGAAGGATGAATGCTATGATGATTGCTATAATCCCTTGGATTCGTTTAAAATATCTTTTTTTGATGAAATTGATGCTTGCTATGCTTGTGGCCATGATGCCAATATGAATGATTCTTATGGAGATGAACTTGCTATAGTTCAATATGTTATGAAAGAAACTGTTGCTATTGCACCCACACATGATAGTCATATTATCTTTTTGAATTCTTCCAACTACACTATATCAGAAAAGTTTTCTTTTATTGAGGATTACATTGATAAATTTCACCCTCTGAAAAAAGGTTTCTTTCATCCTCATTAACCTCTTTCAGAACGTCGAGTCATTAGGTCTAACGATAACCTAGGCCAATGTTTTAGATTGTAGGTATTTATTACGTAGAATTTTTACCCACGTACCCTCAATGTCTTAGACAGCCGTGGTGGCGTCGGAGTTGATCAGGCAGAACTTGGCGGAGTGGTGCAAGACATAGAAGATTTTTTTGAAGGGGCAATAGATAGAAGTTGATGATGAGATGGCGACGTGTATAGTCAAATACCAGGTCCACATCAGCACAAAACCACCTGGAGTGGTTGAAGGGATGGAAATTATCCCGTTTGAACAATTGAGGGACTAGATTTGTCTGGTTTTAGAGTTGAGGGATCATTTCTAGGTTCTCGTGAAGTTAAGAGACGAAAAATATACTTTTCCCAAAGTTGACTTCCATTTGACTAACGACATAGTAAAAAATGGAAAAATTATGAAGCACATTCTTATATTTACTAATTGGAGGCACCATACGAGACATCAAATTGACTCTAAGAAAAGAGATTTTATCCGTTGATGATAGGTGAAGCTTCATGTAAACAGTTCAGATTGTATAAAGTGATAGAAGAGTCCAAGTTGTATACAATACTACTAATGATAGAGCAGTTGGAGAAACATGTTTACGTACGTATGCTGCTTTATGAAAAAGAAAAGACGCCGATATCCATCACATGTGTGGTATATTAGACATGCGCCCACACACCGTGTGTGGTGTGAGCAGGAGGTAGTCCACACGGGCTGTGTGTGGGCGGACATTAGAATTGCCCACACGTGTGGGCGCGGCTACTTCGTGCCACACGCCCAATAAGTACTACTCATCTTCATCCCGCGCGTGTGGCACGAAGCAAAAATACCCACATGTCCTGGCGCAACTATGTTAGGTACCGCGGGATGACAAGTGTAGTTGTAAAAGCATGGCAACTCTATCTGTTTCGGTTAATTATAGTTGCTATGTCTAACTTATGGTAGTTATCGTGTGTAATCAAACCGTAGTTGCTGTGTGTGATTAACTACTTGCCACATATGATCAAACAGTAGTTGCCATGTTTGTTTACCAAGTTGCCACGTGTGGTCCAACCATAGTTTTCATGTATGATTAATCACAGTTGCCATGTGTGTTTATCTGGTTTCCACGTACGCGTAACTGCAGTTGCCGTCTAGCAAATAATCACAGTTGCCATGTGTGTTTATCTAGTTGCCACGTTCGCGTAACTGCAGTTGCCATCCACAATGTAGGAGTGTCGTGTGGGCAAAAAGCAGTTCGCCCACACGAGCATGGACTAGGTGGTGGCTGTGTGGGCAGAAACTAGTTCGCCCACACAGCACAGCTGGCAAATAGCGTGGTGCGGGCGTGTGGGCAAATCTCTCCAACGTCCACACACCAGCCCCGTCCTACGTGGCATACAAATTCTGACTTAATGTGTCAAGATTCGTGCAAACTGCACTGAACGATAATCCACCCGTATGAGCGAGTTGCAAAACTGCCACATGTGTGGCGTTAGTATTTTTGAAAAGAAAACTTGAACAAAAGAAGGAAACTTGCCGATAGGAAGCGCTCAGGCTCAACCCTCATGCAAAGAGATGACAGGCTGCAATCGATCGCAGGCTCTTGCCGAGAAGCTCCATCCTTATTGAGCCGGGATGTGGATGAGTTAGCCAGTGACCTGTTGGTGGGAAGTGCTCGCGATGCACGCTCATGCCTAGAGGTGGCGGTAACCACGCTCGACAAGTGCTTCCTCGCCGGACGCCGGCTACATGGATCAGTATATTAATATATAAGCGAAAGAATGACACATTCAGATGTTGCAGATTTGATAATTGCTAAACCACCGGAAAGGTTTGACTCCCAATATACTTTTCTACTTAAATAATATTTTTTTCATGATGCATGCATGTACGTGTGGGGAATTCTATACTGCATTTTTTGTGTGTGCGGAATACTGCATTTTTTAGATGGTTTGTGTGGCTCTTTGCACGGATACTACTCGTTACTCACGTGCACATATCAATATATTTGTTATTCTACTGTTAGCTATACCGTGAGTTGTGCTAGGTGTGATCTTAAAACTGTGTGAAACAAAGTGTAACTTCTCAAAGAAATAGACAGTGATTTTGTGGGGATGGTGTGGACAATAAATTAACAATTGTTATTTTAGATTAGAATTTTTTTCAACTACTTACCATAGTTATCTTCCTGAATAGACATACAAAAAGGGATGTATTCTACTGCACGAACTGGATAAAATATTGCTACTAATGTGTCCTTATTTTTTTTATAAGTGGAAAAGAATAACTATTGAAAACACCTCGCCAAAAAAAAGAATAACTATTGAAAACATTACCAAACACACAATTACACTCGAAAATATACATGCACAATTTGTATAACATGCACATATATGAGGAAATATCTTGAATTTTCATGATTACAAATAGAACAATTTTTTGTTGAATATTCTATAATTTTATTTTATTTTATCATGTGTTCAAAATATGTCATCTGTTACTAATTTAATAGGAACCGGTGCATGTATTTTCTTAGCCCTCTATCTGAATTAAAATAAATAAAAAACATTCTGAACATATTCTGAATTTGAAAGTCTTTTTAGGGAAACAACAACTAAATATTATCCATACATTTGAACATGGCTATCTATTCTCCTCAGGAGAGAAGTGGTTGGCGAGAGTAGTTTACCTTGATGAGGCCCCTCCGCTTGCAATGGCAGTGGTGGTGCCATGTTATTATGGGACCAACACTAGAGCCAATACATGTGTTATTGATAGAACATTCTTCATGGATCCGCTGTTTTAAATGAAGTGCTTATAGTCAAGAGAAAAACTGTGTTATTTGCTAGGTTGCGGATATACTAATGCATGGATGTCGTACATACAATACTAATCTACATAGTGTATACTTGACATCCATCAATTTTAAGATCAAATTCTGACATGCATGAACAGTAAATAATACTCCCTCCGTTCCTAGATATAGGGTGTATAGTTTTTGGCACGGAAATTAAAGAACGCACGTGAAGGAAAAATTTCCCAAGTTTTGAGTGAGATTACAGATGACTAATTGACATGAGAAAATAGAGGAGCTTACATGATATAAGGAAATGTAATCAAATCCCTAAAAAAATTATCTAAACGAGTGGTACAACGCAATACACCTTATATTTCGGACTTTTTCTCAAAAATCTATACACCTTATATCAAGGAACGGAGGGAGTACAAGATAAGCTAACAAACACAACTTCTTTTTGGCAACTCAAATTTATGGTTTACAAATGTATAGCACATGCACTCTTTTTGCTATTGCTACTATCTATGTTGTCCACTAATTTCCACAAACCTTAACAAAGTTCCATGCTCTTATCTATATATCGGTTATAAATTCAAGGTTGCCTGCCATCAAACATCAAGAATATTAATAGAATGTTGCTGCACAACTAACAATCAATAAAGCGTAATGTATGCAAACTTCCTAATCACAGAGAGGTTGGAAAAATATAAATCAATTTGTCTCTATGCCTAACCAAATGAATAGTTACCTAAAAGCTTATTAACAATCCATGCAACTTTTTACTTTTTCGAACAATGCTAACCTTAAATATTTTCGCACGCAATCAATATCAAAAGTGCTAGCCCGTGCAGGTGCACGGGTTAATGACTAGTACTTTCTAATAGAAATATCACATTTCCTCTCCTAGCAGAAACTAATAAACTAAGTGACATGGTTCATGTACTTTAGTTCAATATATGGTAAAATGAGAGATGAGATATTCTAACCACGTATATTCCCCGCTGGCTATTGGTGATATTAGATACATGGTTATCTCAACCCCCGTCTCTTTGATTTTTCCTTGCACACTCCTTTCAAAAGAGGCATATCTCCTTTCATAGACTTTGGATCCCTAGGAACAAATTCAAAAATTAATGCAGGCAGAGAAAGTAGATAGATCTACACATTCTATCAAGTTATCAATTCTAGTTCGATATTAATGTACACGACCAAAAATGTAAAAGCATGTGTGTTTGCTCAGCCCTCTGTTACTAGTGTACTAAGGCTAGCCACAGTGGGGTAACTTATAGTAACATAATGATTCCCAAGGAATTGCTTATGTGCCATGTAGTTAATGAGGAGAGAGATATTTGTGGTAATATAATATGTTGTCGTAACACAACGCACCATGAGGCAATGATTCTACATCTGAATAAATAAAAGCTTGCATGATACCACATATATGTTATTACTCATTATAGTGATAATAACATATGCATGTTATAGTAAAGTTACATCCCACTATGACCAGCCTAAGAGAACACTTGAGGCACAACACCCAAACCAACAAAATTAACCAATAAATATTGCCCACAAGGTTCGAACATGCTCCTGCCAGGATATGCCTGGTCCAACCACTAAACAAAGAGCCCATCCACAGGTTCATAGTCCCGCCGCCCATAATATAAGATGTTATTACAGCTAATATACTTATATTACAGGATAGAGGGAGTACTATTTAAGGGAGTAATTGTGACCGTAAGCCATCATTTCCCCCTTAGATATCACCTTGAAAAAGATAGGAACGAACAATCAACAAGGAGGAACCATCTATTTCTTCTTTCAGTCTTTGTTTACACATGTCGTTTCTTCCTCTCATACCATGTACGGGGTAAGAATACAAAAAAAAATCGTGGAAACCGATACCATGTCCCAGGCAATAACACATTAGCGTACATGAATAGTAAATTGGAGTAACGACTACACCAGTACACCACTGATGGGATTGTGCTAGTACATGTTGCACCCACTCTGTCACTCTCGTACACAAGACATGAGCCTTGAACTAGGAGATTAATTTTAGTGTGGCATATCTTTGCTTCCTCGACTAGCGTCGGTGCCCACCTAGACATGAAAAGATCACGGCCATAAGGTGAAACCTTTGGTGCTGGTGAGCTGATTGATCCAATAGGTTGTCCAGTTTACCCAGAACTAGCTGCGTTGATGAAAGAATAAATCTAGATCAAGGACCAGAGTTTTGGGATACATGGCAATTACTTGTCCTTCGAGACAGGCTCAGGCAGCCTTTGGACTTGGGACATGGTGCAACAAAATTGTATAAGTCAACGTGACACCCAAGTCAATTCGCCCTTGGTGACGACGCAGGCTAGCTGGCCACAACCGGGCCACTTCCGACACTAGTTTTACCCTCTATGATGATAAACAATCACCACAAGCATGAAAACATTGTTCTTCCTCACTCTTAATCCACTTTGTTGTCATTCCATTTCACCTATACTAAACACGTATAGACCAAACAGTTAACTTGCGCATTTCTCAACTCAAATAATAAGCGGTGGAGCACATACTAATAGCGCGTGTTCTACTCAGCCGACCAATTCACATGAACTAGATTAACACACGCACAATTCAATTGAACACGAGCGCGGTCGGCTTTGTGTGTGGCACGATGATGAAGGGATCAACAGCTTTTACGGGTTACAGTCTCTGTAGGTTTTGTGGTGTCCTGCCAATTCGGTAGTCCACTTGCTGCACAAACACAAGCCGTGTCCTAGTACACGTGCACCTGGCCCATTCGTTCAAGTTCAGTCCATGGGATAGAGTCACGTGTATAGGGATGAAAACAGAGCGGAAACAGACGGAACTGAGTGCTACCACATTTGTTTTCATATATTTTTGCGGAAGCAGAAATGAATACAGAAACCTGGAAATGAATATTGAAACATATACTACCGGAAACGGATATGGAGCGAATACAAAGCAGACACAGAAACATAAGTGCGCATTGACCAGAACTTAAAGCCCCTTGAATCATAGAGAAAAACAAACAAGTTTAATGAATTGTTAACATAGCTACAAAATAATATCATTATGTAGCAACTTAGCGTAGTATTATAGTAGTACTAAACAATTGCATAGAACCATATATGGTCAAGCTAAGTACATGCGTGCTACAAGTTCGTCCTTCAATGATCCATTCTACTTATTATGTCATTATGTGTTGTTCCGTGGTTGGGCTACAAAGCAGCCATAGGCCTATAGTCAAAACCGATTCCATATTCACGGAAACGGAAAGTTCCGTTTTCGCGCCCGTTCCACCGGAAAACACCGTTCCGTTTTTGTTTCTGTTTCCGCATGAAAATTTCCATTTCCTCTTCCATTTTGCAAATTTTCGTTTCCATTTTCATATTTCCTCTCCATTTCCATTTTTCCTCTGGAAAAGCAAAAAAGTTTTGACTTCATTTTCATCCCTACATGTGTATGTCGCGTGATACTTCTACCTTGACGAACATTCTGGTGATAAGATGAAAGCACGTCACGATGTGTCCATGCACCCAACCACATGTAAGAAGGCAGCCACTCATGCAATCGCCAACAATTCGATTATCAGGCAGGTTAATTGTGAAGTAATAGTAGTTGCAACCTAAAAAATTGTGAACTACTCCTATCTGCTACTAGTGCTATATGTATGTCAGAGAGTGGCCGTTCTTTACAAACTGAAGCTTTTTCTGACGTTCATTTTAAGTTGATCGGTGTGCATGTTGGAAGCGGACTCATGCTTCTATGCAGGATGTTGCTGCTCCAAGCTAGACTCTAGAACAAGCTTGCACAAGATGGTATTGTTACCAAGACCATGCGCATCTTAGAAAATATTCTTAGTAAGATGTTAAGAGCTAGCCCAGTAAAAGCCAATATCACGATTACTCTAGTAACCCCGCAGAAGAAAGATTACCCTGGTAAGATAGGACCTTTAAGAAAATGCATTAGTGCAATGTGTGCACTGTCATCAGTCGAACAAAGCTTTGGTACTCCCAAATTGCAGCAAGCGAGCGGTTGACAAGCATCTTCTACAGACAAGGCCATCCCAATTGTCGTTGCTATATAATGGTGTCCTTAATCTGTACCAACCCTGGTCTGATTAGCATCATGGAGTACATCTTAGCATTTGCAGGTTCAGTTTGAACTAACCCTAACTAACTGAACTCAATGAATTGGCTCAAAGGACAATGTGCATATCGAAACTCCAAAGACAGAGACGGTGTTGAAGGCTATGTGAAAAGCACCCGTACAAGTACGTGTCTCTGAATCAGCATAGGATTTTTTATTTGGTAGTCGAAACATGCAAGATGATATTTCCTTCCACTCATGCTCATATATCTCACATGGTAAGAAGGCATAGGGGTACGAGGTAACCTCCCAGGGCAACTGAATGCTTGCTTAGATAACATGATCTGAGAACCTTCTCAAGTGATGCCGTTCATACCTCATAATCCGTGTCTTCCTAATCCATGCTAGATCACTGTTGTAGCAAAGAAAGACATCACTGTATGAGTTTAGTTCCCGATGCCTCCAATTCCCATGCTGCTCAACGGCTGGTTGTCATGTGATCACTATGACAGTGACTTGTATATCATTCTAGTTGCTAGCATGACATGGGTAGTTATTTATGGATCATTTGGTGGATGGTTAGTCGTCTTTGTTATAAACATGAATTTAGTTCCCGAAACTGGCTTTGTCCTTGACACATTAATGTGATTCACTCACTGTCTCCCCTTTCATACATAGCTTGCTTGGACCCAAGATTTGTTTCATTCATGTGAGTTTATATATAGCGTAATGAGAGAGCGATTAACCGGTCCTCAAGATGTCATTGGTTGTTACATCAACTTGGTTTTTCCTAGGGAAAAAATAAACTTGGTTAGTGCATGGCCATACCATGATATGCTTTCTGAATTTTGATCACCACTATCACCACAGGCTGGCGAAAGTAGTAGTATAATGCAACATTCACTGATACACCATGCTAGATCACATTGACCAATTTCAGCACTACTTGCGTGGTTAGTAGAACACAATTTTAGTTAGTGTGGCAACTGAGATCTGGCTGGTGTAGCACCATATTGTGAGGTGCCTTTATCATTGTGTGGCATTGCACACAAAGTGGAGTACTAATATTAGACCATTCGTGTGTTAATATAGTTCACATGAACTAGCAAATTGAGAACACATGCCATGTATGCGTATAGATTAAACGTCTGGCATGTACTCTCTCTGTTTGGAAATAAGTGTCGTCGTTTTAGTTCAAATTTGCGGTAAAACCATGACACTATTTAAACCAAAACTACGACACTTATTTCTGAACGGATGGATTTGATGAAAATGAACTCTACTCATAACAAAGCAAACATATGATTGTGCTTCTAATTTACCCCTTTGAGAAATATCTTTGTGGTGATCATCGTCAGAAAGTGTAAACCAAGTGTACCAAAGTAGGCAGGTTATAAATATCATTATGCCCGCGATGAGAAAAATACGCACATCCGAGAACTTATGGAGGCTGACCAGAAATCTCTCTATGAAAGGCGTATATCCTGTTAACGAACAGGAACCTGGACAGTGATCTCTCTATGCTATAAGGCATTCAGGAGAAGGGTCTCTCAACCTAATGCATTGGTGAGGCATCGTTCCTAGCTTCTTGCTCTTTATATTCTTGTCTATTTGACTTTAAGTGATGTTAAGTTGAGTACTACATAAATAATTCCATCATCTTAGTGTAGTTTGAAATTTCCTAGTGAGACTGCTGGAAGGATGGCCCAAGAGGTAATGACTAAATGATACCTTCACGGCCTACATGATGCCTCTTACTTCGGACTCTGGAAGTACGTAATCCGAGTTGCTGAGATGTGTTTATAGTTTTGCTCTAATGTGAAGAATGCTTCTTACACCAAGAGATCTCGATGGTGCTAAAACAGGAATTTGTTTGATGGGCAGATCATCACGAGTGGTTTTAAGACACAAATTGGACCAACGTAATGTTGAAAACAAAGCAACCTGTAGGCACTACATTTGTGCCACCGGTCACACCGGCAACTCGTACTCACTAGGGCACTTGAGCTACTGTTCAGGCATCTCTGTGCTCATGACTTTCCGTTTGCTCACTGCACATGGTCGCCCTGCAGCTCAGAGGAGTCGCTACAGGCTATCACATAATACTCCTCTAACAACAAGGAGGTGCTACTCACAAACCTCACTGGGGCAACTCCACTGGAGGTCATCCTTGCACTTTTCCCAAAGCCATTTGCCGTGGTAACTACCGCAACACCCTAGTAGGTTGTTGTAAGGGATGTGTGTCCAGATGCCTCCCATTTCCATGCATGTTTCCAATTCCACCTAAATGATCATAGTTTGAAC
Organism: Triticum monococcum; assembly: GCA_034509565.1. NCBI lineage: Eukaryota > Viridiplantae > Streptophyta > Magnoliopsida > Poales > Poaceae > Triticum > Triticum monococcum. Next base: position 775,994,458 of record CM067843.1, on the reverse strand, counting down.
CATTTTGTATTGTTCTTTATCTCCTAAAGCATTAGTTCATGACTCTTGTAGTATTTATTCTGGTGCTAAAGCTATATAGATGAAGAGAGCAAATATGGTTGGGCAGAGTGGTAGAGACTACGACTAGTTGCATTCAACAGCAGGAGTTGGCACACAATTTATGATAATGGATCATGCTTGGACAATCGGTATCACATTTCCTGGTACTAAATAGGGTCTTATCTTCCATAAATATATCTTTTTATAGCATAAATTAGGTTGCATGGTTCACGTGCTTCTGTTTAGTCTGGTAGAATAGAGAGATGTGATATTTTCTTCCACCTTGTTCCCTACTAGTGGGTGGTGATACTACATACTTGCTGATTAGCTAGTCCTCTTCTTGTGTTTCTCTCCATGGATTAGTTCACTCAACATCTCTTCAGTCTATGCAAATGCCTTTAACATCATTAGGCACAGATTCACAAATCAATAGGGGTGGAGAATTTTGACAGATGAAACATCCTATTAAGTATTTTTTTTCCTTTTCCTTTTTTATCTTTAGCTCTGTTTTTATTTTCTTTCTTTAGCAAATAATGTTTTCCCTTTGTTACTATAAAACAATTAAGTACCATGTCACGGCAATAGAACAAAAAGACACTATGGATAACCCACAAAGAGACCATAGCTGCGCAGGGCAATCTAGAGCCATCACTGCATAATTCATGCAAAATTTCTCAGGATATGGTTGTCAGTTGTTACAAGGAACCAAAACTTTGAACCAAAAATTATCTTCTGCGGCGACACATGCAGGATCCCAAATCATGTTGTTGGTCGTCTCCTTCTCCGCCCTCTCCTTGTTTTGTTTCTTCTTCCTACACAAAAGTGTCTGCAGGTGAATAAGCTAAGTATAGTACTGCCTTGTGCACTAAAGGGGTGATTAGCACGTGTGCTTGCAAAACACACTACCACAGTTATTTCCTCTCTTGATTCCATGGAAACGCAATATACTAGGAGGAACACAACAAAAATATAGATGTGTTGTGTTATTGCAAATCTAAGTGACACATTCAAGCATAAAAAGAAAAAGAAAATACCCGCACGAATCTCTGCGTAAAATCTACTCCCAAAGCCTCAAAATAAGTGTCTCAACTTTATCCTAAATTTAGTACAAAGTTTTACTAAACCTCAGACATTTATTTTTGGGACGGAGGGAGTATGGCATAGGACTTAGATGTAAGTTTTGACAGGTCGGCAATTTAAGTTTGATTGTCAACCAGTTTTCTTGGCTGCATATATGCCGAGCTGAACACAATCTAGGAGAACTTGACCATGACTGGCCTCCTGATCTTCTGGTTCGAGCCGCCTTCTTGACCGCCAGTGCCGACCATGCAGCAGTGGCCGTGTTCAGCTCAGTGTTGCTGCCCGATCAGATTACTATCTGAATCTGCAAAAAAAAAAATCCTGATGTTGTAACCGTGTTGATCTACTAGCCCGCTTTGTCGATCTTATTTTTTTGCGTGACGCTTTGCCGAATATACATGCCGTTGTGACGATGATAGGGCAGGCCGGCAGCAAGACGGCAAGGATCGAGGAACGGATCAACTTGATATGCAGGCAAGGATAACACGAGGACAAGAGATCGCTAGTCAGGGCGGTGCACGAGATCTATAGCAGGCTGGATCGCATCCCCTGTTACATTACACTAGAGATCACGCTTATCCTACCCCGCAGAAAAAAAAAGAACACGCTTATCCTAATTCAGCCAAGTTCGGACCATTAGTCGAGTGTAAAGTAATTTTCGGAGACACGTTCAATTTTCTGTGCTCCCACATAATTACACTCAACTACATCTCGGCTGCATGGACGCGCTCTCACGGTCCTGATCATGGAGGTGGTACAGACGGGGCGCCGTTGAATGAGGAAGAAAAGTCGCGTGTTAATGCAACGTGCTGTAGTGAGAGTGTGAGACTCAAGTAGATGTGCTCGACATAGCCATCGCACACACCGAAACAACACCGAGCAGAAGTACCTGTACGTGCTGGCGGAACGCATCTGGAAAAACAGCTGTGCAAAATATGGTTAGCCATGTAAATCACTTCCTTAATTACTTGATTACCTCTAATAAGGTATTTCTAGTACACTAACCCCTCTGGATCACGTATGCACTCTGGAGATGTCTTCCTTCACCGTAACAGTTCGAGTGCGGAATGGTGCAAAAATTTCATTCCCAATGCCTCGCAATCCTAATAGGCACTGGCCACATTTAAAAAGCAAGACGAGTTGTGGGAACTGAATGAGTTTTCTGGGAGTACAAGCAAATCCTGGGAGCTCATGGCGCACCTAGATTTGAGATCGCCGTCGTAGACCTTGGAGCTTGTTGCCTTCAGATTCCCATCACGTGACAGAGATTTTGTGCGTCCTGTCCACCGGCGTCCCTTTCGTCTCAAAAACCTAAGAAGCAGGAGCCCACTGCTCCGCCGCACGAGATCCACGTCGACGTCATGACCATGGCCACTGCCTCGCTTCCCATGCTCCAGCAGCAGCGCGTGCTGCGTGGCCGTGCACCCGTCGCCTCTCATGGAACCTCCCCCGACCTCGCCGCCATACGCACCACCTCGCCATCCCCGACATAGGCGATCACTAGCTACACCCTTCTCACCTTGTTGTTAAGCAGCACATCGACCTCGCCACCCAGATCCGTCCCCCAGCTCCTCCCCATCCCATTGTCATATCCACCTGCAGGTGTGTCATCGCAGCATTAGTAGGATGAGCCCCCCTCTCCCCGTCTCATCCTTGATTGGTTTGGTTGCCTAACCATGGAGGATCACTACATGTCGGGAAGATCAGAAACCATGAGAATCAACCCGCGTCCCTTTTTGCTGGTTTTTTTTTTTACCTAAGTTGCGTCCATGCAGATACTATTTAGAGATTGTATGGGCATATGCTTTCAAATTTCCATGCTTCGTATGTATCCTATTTGTGCTTCTTCCCGGCATAGAATCTGCTTCATAGGTAACATATTTGTGCTTTCAACTGATGTACCTACATGTGGGCGGCAAGCACAGCCAATTTCTAGTTTCAGTTTTTATGCTTCCACCAGGTATAACTTATGTTGAGATAGTATGAAATTGATGCTTCAGAATATCCATGCTTCCTGATCCGATCTATGTTTCTTCTGTTCAGATAGTTTGCCGCAATAGAACCCTGCTTCAAAATATCATTCTTAATCATCCAATGTTTCTGCACATGTATTTTGAAGCTTCTTTCTATTACTAGTTGTTGCTTCCTACCTTCTGTTATTATCATTATGCATCATGCCCACTTTTATGATTCAAAGGTGCTCAAAGGTCGCAGACGCTGGTCAGGTGACATGCTAGCCAGCAGGAGCGAGGAGCTCAAAAATAGGGGGCACCAGTGGCGTGAGAGTCACGATGGTAAGCAGACAAATAAAAAATGGAAACTGGTGGCAACAGTGACGGAGACCTCAGGCACCTTGAGAACCTGCTAGCTCAAGATGATGGGCGTGCTTGCTTCCTAGCACATGGAAATAACAAGCAACACGGCTGCATCATCAAGCTTCACGAAGCAAATAGAAAGCATATGTTGCTTGAAAATAGGAACGACATGGCCGCTTGTCAATGTTTACGAAAGCAAGCAAGAAGCTAGTAAAAAGCATGTGGCACAATCAATATGAATATTTGTGATTACTGATACAAAAAATACTATGATTATAATTTGAGTGGTTTTCTCCAAAGAAGCAAAATCATGTTAGGACGGGAGCAAAATTTTATTTCTCTGGATGCGCATCCCCAATTCGCTTGAACCATGTGCGTTCATGATATCGAAAGTAATTATGTGTTTGACGGAAATAAATTCCTATTACGTTGGAAGCAATACTATGGTTGCTGGGAACAATATAGTGATATATTTGTTTACCAATTGAAGCAAATCTAATTCATCCTGGAAGATAATTCTCCAGTCGTCAAAAAATAATAATATATTGTTATTGGAAGGACACCATTAAATAAGGATTATTTTCCAAAAATAGGGGGCCTAATTAATCACCAGTCCCCGTTGTTAGCGCTGGATTTGTTACCATGGAAAACAAGTGCATGCATTGGTCGTGTGATGTAAGAAGCAGATCGGACGTGCATGCTGCTTCTAATCCAACGGCGAAAGACTGGTCTGATAGGATGCAACCTATCACTAGTCTGATGCCTAGGGTTCCCATCAGGCACAGTCATCTCTTCAAGTTTAATACTAAACAATATAATTATATGTTCACAAATAATGTTCATAGAATAATTATTCCCGAATTTTAAGAATTAATGGTTATGCGTTAGAAATTTTTTATGCATTCATGGTAAGTCTGAGGAGCCCTATATGTTGGGAAAATGAACATTCATGGAACCAATATGTACAAATTATGTGAATAAGGCATTCAGGTCCTTTCTTTCATGGCGTTTCAGAATCGGGTAACCATATAATTAGGGCAATAGTATTAAATACAATCCATAGTGATGTACAAATATAGTAGGTATCCTCGAAACCACAAGGACACATATTTTTTAGATAACTAGATGATACTCCGCGCATTGCTGCGGGAATTTGTTGCTATATATTATGCGATTTTGTTGAATGAAATTTTGCCAAGGTAATTTGTTCTCTTTAGCAATGCACAATATTGCGATCCGTGAAAAAACAATGCAACCTTGCTAACAAAATTGTGGAATATGAGTTTACCTCCAGTAGGTAGTAAGAGGCCATAAAAATTAGCTAGCCATCAATATTACGTCTGTGGCATCAGCTGTAATGTAAAGAACTCTGTCTATGTGCATACCATTGTAAATTATACTGAATGTACATTAAAATAGCTGTAAATATTTTTTTCAATTGAAATAAAAAAGAATTACAAATGCCATGGACCATAAAGACTTAACTTGCGTATTCTCATCTATCAGATCAGAGGACAGAGAGTTAGCCTTCCATCCCAACATGAAACTGCAATGCAACATCGGGTGGAAAATGTCCAAATGGGAACTGAAAAAGGGTGATGAGGAAGAGTAAATTCCCTAAATAAGAAACGAAATTCAAACATAAAAAACATGTGCATCCTGATTCTTACAAAAGGTAGAAGACTTTTACATCGCCTCTGTTTATGCTAAGAGAAACCTCATATTTTGGCTCATATACGTCAAACAAATTCAGTTAAGAAAGACCTCAGACGCATAGTAGATCCAAGAAGAAAGCATGTGAGCTAATGTTTGGGATGACTTGCCTGACATTGAAGTGCGGAGAACTCAAACGGCACTGTCACCGGTCCGCTACAGTGCCTCGGGTGGCGTCATCAAGTACGCCGGCAGTTCGATCTGCTGAAAATTGATGTGGAGACACCTCTATTTTGGGCTTGATTAGCCTTATAGATTGGGATTGCTGGCTGTAGCACGCATATATGCTGAGAAGATTTTTAAGGCTTGGGATATAGGAACTTGGGGTCGGAGCATGGTGTGTTAAGGGATGACGAATAAGGTTGAACTTTACCTCTGCAAATGGGAGATTGGAGTCATTGGACTCGATTGGAGACTGTAGTTGGACGACAGTCGGCAACAGCGCAAATCTCGTTTCATCAGAACTCCCCACATGTCGATGGACTCGAGTTGGTCCCCCGTCCCAGCCATGGGGACGCGCCCGGCGGCCGGCGGTACTCAGAGGCCGGACGGGGAGCACACAGGCGGCCGCTGTTTCCAGACGCCGCGCTACGCAGATGGGCGACTTCAGCGGCAGCACGTTGGGGAGATGCGAACCTCCCATCCCCTGCCCGCGGCCACTCCTCCCATATCCTCCTCCATCCTCCTCCTATCCCTTCTGCGTCGAGCAAGATTTGAAAGGGGATGAGTATGCGATGTTGAGGCACTTCCCATGATTTGGAGAGGCGATCAGTCATGTCTCTTCGGATGCTTGCGTTAGTTCCAGAACATATGAGCCGTCGCAAGATCGCGAGTCATATGGGCATGCGAGACAACGCAGTAGTATGCGGCTCGGGAACATGACTCGCCGAGGTTGCCTCTAATTTTATTAAAAAAAAGTGAAGCAGACAGAAGAGAAATTAAATCATCACAAAAATAAGATGATGTGGCTAGACTAATAAGGTGGAGTGAGGTGAGTGGCTGCATGTTGATTGATGATGTGGATAGCTTGCATGTTAAGAGAAATAAGATAGTGGGGATCAACTATTTAGATATTATAGATTATAGATTCATTACCCAGTTTCTCTCCAAAATGCAGTTGTATGAGCAGGCATCCATGGACAGTTACAGGCTCCATCATTCAACAAACCATACAAATGTTGGGTACTTTTCTATAAGACAAGCCCACATGAATCTTTGGTATCTGTTTTAGTTTATTACCCTGAGTTTGCTTATGTTAAATGTCACTGTGTAGATATTTTCTAACTAAAAAAAGAAATAGAAGTTTCTGTACACTAAAGATAATGCCCTCGCACTTGCGGGGGGCACTGTGCTAGTTTTGTTAATGTTGTAACGGGGATGATCTCCTAGCCCGCTGTGCTGATCTTATTTTCTTGTGGCACACTTTGCCGAATATATAGGCCGTTGTGACGATGATATTGCAGGCCGGCAGAGAGACGGGAAGGACTAAGGAATCGATCGACATGATATGCTGGCAAGGGTAACACGACGACAGGAGATCGCAGTCTTGGCGGTGCAGGCAAGTGTAACACGATGGCAAGAGATCGCAGTCTCGGCGGTGCATAACAGGCTCGATCACATCCGCGGTTACATTACACTTGACACACGTAAACTAATTCAGCCAACTTTGGTCGATTAGTCAAGTGTAAAATAATTTTCAGAAACAAGCTTAGTTTTCTGTGTTCCAACGCAATTATACTCAACGCCGTCCAATCCAGCTGAATGAACGCGCTCCCACGGCCGTCATCACGGACGTGGTACAGACGGGCCACCGTGTAATGAGGAGGAAAAGTCACATGTTAATGCAACGTGCTGTAGTGAGACTAAGTAGATGTCCTCGACATTTTTTCAAGAACACAGAAGATATGTTTTTTTAGCATTCTTAAGACGCCTAAGCCAGGAGGGAAAACAATGTTTTACAGGGGTGAACAAGGACACATCCACCTTCACCGATACACCTGGTTTCTCTCTGGAAGCCTTCCATAGTACAAATTCATTATTAATACGCTTAGTGACTTCGCGGTCGTACGTGCACACACTCAACAAGACTAATACGTATTTCTATTGCACTAACCCTTCTGGATCAACGAAGCACTATGGAGATGTCTACGTTGAAAGTAACAGTCAGAGTGCAGCATTGCGCCACAATTTCATTCCCAATGCCTCCCAATCCTAATACGCACTGGCCACATTTAAAAAACAAGACGAGTTCTGGGAACTGTGTGTTTTTTCTGAGTAGTACATTTACACCGAAGAGTTGGCTGATATATAGAGTTTGTGAGCGATATAGTGGGCATATTCGATAGTGGTGTCCAAGTGGATTACTTCACCCACCATCTCTACAATTTTTCTCTGCAAATGCCTATGATATCACTAGTAGGGACAGATTCACGACTGAATAGGGATGGGGGATTTAGGCAAATGAAAACATTCTATTAAGTAGATTTTTTCTTCCTTTTAGATTTTGATCTTTACTTATGTTTTCATTTTCTTTCTTTTGGTACTTATTTTGCCTTTCTTCCATTTTAACTTAATTCTACTGGAAAAGAGAATATTCATATTTAAGTCATGGACACCTGGTTTCATACGCATACCATTTGACATATATGAACTTTTTTTTTCTTTTGTTCTTACACTTTTACCTTTTGGTATACCCCCCCCCCCCCCTTACGCGCCACAAGCAGAGGGGATAAGGAACACCTGCCAATATATCTGGCAGTGCGCATATCTTCACTATGCGGCTAAGAAAGATGGCATTGATACCTCCGGAGCCCAAGGATCTCGACCTTCCCTGTCCTGAAGAGAGCACCATCTAGATCTCTCCACGAGCACCCATCGCTGCGGTGGGGAGTGCGGGTGGATGGCTTTGCGAAAGAGGAGGGTGTGTCTCCAAAATTGTCGCTGAGGTGTCTCTCGTTGGAGTGGACCCACCAGATGCAGTCAACTTGAAATTTTAGAGTGTAGAAGTCGATAACTTGTCCTCTGGCGAAGAGTACATGACATATATGTCGCCTAGCCTTGTTGAAGATGAGATGGAAGGGGCTGCTGAAGATATTTTAACAGAACATGGCGTCGTTAACGTTGATTGAGAATGCCATCATAATCCTCTCAAAGGATCCACGCCCACAGCCACTAGTTGCGCGTTAATTGTCGGTGTTTCATTACCGGTAGTGCCTTCTAGGGAAGAAGATTAGTTCAGAGGGTCACACGAGTGGTAGATCACTACTAGATTTCCCAATATAGCCGAGGGTGGAATCCCCGTCGGATATTTAAGTTCACCATCGGGTATAACTATAACCGACGGTGCACCGTCGGCTATCTCCCGTCGGCCTTGCTTGGTCGGCCATTACTATAATAGCCGACGGTACTGTCGGTTATCTTCTTTGCCTACGGTGTAAAACCGACGGTGAGCCGTCAGCCATGTATTGGGCAACAACCGCCTCACGATGGTTCGACGATGACTATAGCCGACGATGACTAGTAGAGTCTGACTATCCATGAGAGTTTAGTAATGCAGGCCTCCTTGTTTATTTGGAGTACTAGTTCTTTAAAATTAGTATTTCGATGTATTTTCAAGCAATTAAGTGATTACTAACATAAGATGCTACAGAATTCTTACTGGTTCAGTTTCATGTTGGTTAGAGGAATCCCTTCCCCATGCAAATCCAATTTCAGAGTCTGAACTGGGCTATAATAAACACATTAAAAATTCAGTTCATATATATCGTAATTAAGGCTAGTCCAGTTACAATGTTCAGTGAATAGCTGCAGATCAATTTTCATTTCCATCATCCAAGTTAGCATGCATTACTGCACCGAGAGACTTGCAAACAGGAAATATATGGATTACAGCCACATCACACAGGAGGGGTTACTTCAATGAAAAAGAGGACGGGAGAGAGAAAGAAAGAGGATAGAGTTGGATACCTTGGCACCGTGATGTGGTTGTTCGCTTTGCTTGGTGGTGGGGTGGTCCTGGTAAGCTGACCTTGGATGAAGCCGACATGGATATCCCGCCTCCTTGACCCTGCATGTGAACGAGAACAGAGCAGAACACAACTCATTAGCCACCGTTGCCGCTCGCCCATCAGCACGCGGCCCGCTCGAGCATCAGCCAGGGCGGCAGCTCCCCATCAGCCCGCGCAGCCGCTCGTCGTTGCTCGCCACCACCGCTCGCGTTGATCTCGCTGCAGAAAGAGAAGGTAGAAGAGACCAAGGCGAGAGGAGAGATGAAATTCCGGGGAGAGAGAGAGTAGCGGATGCACTAACCTAGCGCCGTAGATCGCCGAGTGCTGCGGCGCGCCTCCAGAACTGGTGAGAGACAAGATCTGGTGGACTGGTTACTATGGGAGGAGGGAGAGGAGAAAATGTCTCCATCCTCCACGAGGACCACGACCAGGCCATAGGTGGTTACAGGAAACCAAGTTCGTGCGGTGTGGGCTATTTAGAATTTCTCCTCGCGCCCTTATGGGTTAAATTTTTTTCAGGCGCCCGTGTAAACACACTTGGGATTTTTTCTTATATTCTATATACACATTAGAACATTGTTCATGTTTATTTTTCATCCCTTCAATACAATGGAGTAAATTCAGTGTATGTTATTGAAATAGTTAAAACTTGAATAAAAATACATTAATGTTAATCGAATTAATGAAAATCGGGGGGGGGGGGGGGGGGGGGAGGGGGGAGTTAATTTCTATAAAGGGAGCCCGTAAAGGTCCATTGTTGTCCGTTCATGTAGGATTATCGGCGATGGAGGAGAGGAAGCAAAGGACACGCGACACATCTAGGTGGCCACTGGTGTTGAGAGAGGTGAGGTGAGGAGGTAACAACTGATGTTGAGAGTGAGGACCGAGGCGATTGGGTGAATCGGTTGCGGCACTTTGGCCCCCTACGTTGGAGAGAATGCTCTATGTATAAGATAATCTGAAGGCACGTGAATCACAACTCTTTTGACATCTTCCTAGTAAAGTCGCTAGAGTTAGACCTTATGGTCTTGAGTTTGAATCATGCTCCTTCAGTTCTTTCTCGAGACGTATCATTATTCTAAGAATCATCTTTTTTTTTCTTTGGAGTGATTTTCTCTTTCAAAAGTACCACATTTATATTTTTAGGTTTCTTACATAGTTCAGTTTCTTAATTTTGAAATACCGAATGCATGTTTATTATAATTTAGGATATTAATTATTACTTCATGGTACATTGTAGTGCACATTTTCAAACACATGCCATTTAAAGAAACATCTTGTTCGTATTGTTTTCGAGCAATTTTCCTATTCATTCAGACCAATTTTTAAACCATCCTACTTCTATTAGTTTGGACCATATTGTTTATTCTTTTGGACCATATTGTAAGTGCATTTTTTTAAGATGTGTCCTTTTTAGAAGAAAAAAACATCTTATTTGCATTGTTTTGAAGACCAAGCTTTCTAAAAAAAGAAAAATTTTATATATGTATCCTTAGGTTTCTTACACATGTCAACTTCTTAACTTTCATCTCGAGAGATCATACTTATTTAAATTGAAAATATTAATAGTACCTCATCTTTATCTTTATCTTTATCTAATATTAAAGAGAGGATTGTTTCTCCAGTTTTTTGGTTTATGCTGGGACCTAGAAAATTTTCGTATTCTCAGTTTTTTGGTTTATGCTGGGACCCAGAAAATTTTCATTTTTTTTGAGGGGTCAGAAAATTTTCATACGTCAGGCGTTTCCTCGTGCGAGCGTTTTCTCCTTCTCCCGATTGGTTTCTGTCAAAAGAATATCACGTGACGCACAGAGCAGCAATGGGCCGGCCCATTAGCATACACACAGCCTGCGCCAGTAAAAAAAATTCAAGAAAAAACAATGCGCGACGAGGGATCAAACCCAGCTCCTCAGGCTTGATCGCTCAGAATGCTAGCCACTAGACTAAATAAGAATTGGTGTTTAATTAGCAGCGTGAAATTTAAAATTAAGCTCACAGTCGCGTCAGAGAGAAAACCTTTTTTTAAGTGAATATATTTTAGAACGCGGAAATTTTGCAAAGTTGGTAATAAAAAAATGAAACTCGAACTTTTTTTAAGAACATATTTTTTTTACTTTTTTGAAACCTGACTATATTTTAAAGCACAAACAAGTTCTAAAACTAGGAGGTACTGTTGTGATTATTTTTCAAATTTGCAACATTTTAAAAAACAAATATATTTTTAGCTTTCAATTTGAAAAGTCTTTCCCATGCAAAACAAGAATTTGAAAAGTCAAACAGTTTTTTAAAACAAGTATTTTTAGAAAAACTAGGAGGTACTATAGCTAAACTGTTTTAATCTGTACCTATTAATAAAACTTGGCGAGTTTTCTAAATATGCCCACTTGATGCATTGTTTTAGTTCAATGTATTAAACTAGGGATATGGAAAGAATCTTTTTCTCTGTCACGTCTTCACGTACAACCAGTCTCACTCGGCCCAGTGACTCCCGTCAAAATACATGAGGAGCCCAACTAAGGTTTCATGGTCTATCTAACACAAACTAATCAATTTACATGATGACACGGACATATATTATGTGCAGTGATTTTCCCTATTATATTAGCCAGATGATAAAAAAAACTTTCTTCAACGCTCTTGATCTTCGTCGGACACGAAAGCGGCTCAACAATCCAGTTATTGGACCTGGCCAACCTTGGTGAGTGAAAACTGGTGCTGCGACCATCAGCGACGAGGACAACAAAGATGGCAAGCGGAAACATGTGTCTGATGTTATATTGAAATGGAGGATGTCGGCCTGAGGATGAGGTATTAGTCATGTTTATTATGTTATGGGCACGAGGGTGAGGTCTTTAGCCATGCTCAATGGGTAAGGGCGCGTGAGAGTTGTTTTCTCCCGTTGCAACACATGGGCATATTTGCTAGTAATAATTAAAGCCAATACAAGAATGTCTCTTCTACTTGTAGATTTGACTCTTGCTTACTGCTACTTAATGATCAAGCCGACACACTAACATCTCTCATCAACATACCTGGTTAATGAGAGCCACGTTCACTGACGAACAAGAGCTTCTCCTATTTGTATTGTTTAGTACCAATTTTATTAAGCATCATACATATTAATTGTGAAAACAACATAATGCACTTAAAATAGAAATGCTAGATCTCAATTCTCGGAAAATCTGGTATATAACATCGGTCATTCCAGATGTTTATCGATGTTGTCAATTGAAACATATCATCGCGAGTGAAAGTTAACTGTCGGTTATTGCTATACCCCATGGGGCATTTACTCAAATAACCGAGAGTCACACATGTACCGTCGGCCATTTTCACTCATAAGTGAGAGTTTTGTTTTCACTTTCGAGTATTAAATTTCACCGTCGGGCATTACATGTAATCCCCGTGGGTGTAACTAAAACCGTCGAATATTATATTGAACCATCGGGCATTAAATTTGATATCCGAGAGTTGGATTTTTACCGTCGGGTAATCTGTTATACCGTCGGCTAATAGTAGTAATATGTGTGAGTTGCCAATAACCGTCGGCCATTAATATTACCGTCGGCTATTATAGTAATAATCGACGGCCCATCGGCTAATAGATTTCACCGTCGGAAATATGGCGATTTCTAGTAGTGGATGAAGATGGTAAGGTGATAGATGGCAAGTTTACCTAATTTCAAACCGTACTGAAGGAGGTAAGACCCTACTGCTTCCTTTCATAGTGTATTGCTCGAGTGCTCACTGGCGGTCGGGAGGATCATCGGAGAGATCTAGTTTCGTGTGTTACAAGCTCTCAGCCTAGTGGCAGGCGAGAGTGATAAGATGGGATTGGTATAACCCTATCTCTAGGTTAGTTTGGAAGGTGCTCCCTTGCCCCAGAGAGGGTCCCTAGCTCGCCTTATATACTTGGTTGAGCTAGGGTAACATGGTTCGGAGCGGGTGCAGTCTGACGGATGGAGGTCCCCATCTCTTAACAACCTGACCAACAGCTTGACATGCCACTCCTAGTAGGGTAAGCTTGGGTGAGGAGAGGTACCCTTTGGCTAACCGAGGCCTCCCTTAAGTAGGCCGAGCACTGCTCCATCTAATGTGTGGCATACATCTCTTTGTAGTCGGATTGATGTGTCATTACCTCATCATGCATATATTCTATTTGTCCCATGGCAAAACTAAAGGGTGATCCGGGCAGCCACCTCTTCATGAGTCGCAAAAAGTCCTACCTACCGCCTATTACAGGGGGACTCCTACTACTTGGAGCACTCTCTTCTGAAGCACAACAAACGATTACCTCTCCAACAAGAGCGAGATGCTTTTTCCACACCACCTGGAGCCACTTCCTAGGAGAGGGCGCAATTGTGCTTCTCCCTCATCTAGTGGGTGTGGCTCAGTAACTAGTGCAACATCGAAAAGCGTGTCGACAAGTGATGTACATCTTGATGCCTCCCATTTCAATGCATGTATCTAACTACTTTGGTCACTTGCCACTGCTCTATCGCTCGTGACCCATTAGTTTATGACTTTATCCATGTTTGTTGGATTGCCTAATACTATCTGGGCGAGGAGGGCAAATGTAGTTAGGGAGAGTGATAGAGACCAAGACTAGCTAGATGGAACAATATGATGGCAAATGCTTTATAACAATAGGCCGTGCCCGATGGTCGAGACCATATCTCCTAGGCCTAAAATAAAGAGCATATTTGATAATAAATATTTCATAATGATACAGAGGCCAGAGGTTGTACTCGCTTTTGAAAAAAAAAATCATGTCCCAACACAAATTAAGTCACATGGTTCATGTCCTTCTGTTCAATATTGTAAAATGAGAGTTGTGATATTGCTATCCACATGTATTCCCCACAAGCTAGTGGTCATATTACATATGTGGTTACCTCAACCACCATTCTTTAATCTGGCCTTGCAAACCCTTTTCAAAAGAGGCAACTCTCCTCTCACGGATTTTGAATTCCTAGAAACAAATTCAAGAATTAATGCTGGCGGATAAAGTAGAGAGATCTAAACACCCTATCAAGTTATCTATTCTAGTTCGATATTAATGTACACGACTTCAAATGTAATAGCCTATGTGTTTGGTCAGCTCAGTATTACTGGTGTACTAAGAGGAGATTTGAGACACAACACCCAAACCCACGAAATTAATCAATAAATATTGCCCGCAAGGTTCCAACCTGCGCCGGCCAGAATGTGCGTGGTCCAATGATTGTAAGAAGAGCACATGCACAAATTTATACCCTCCTTCCGTCCCGTAATAGAAGATGTTATTAAAACCAATATGAGTTTACATTAGTTGTAGTAACATCCTATATTTTAGAATGAAGGGAGTACTTTTAAGGGATTAATGATGAAGATCTCATTACCATTGGTCGGGCAGTTAGATGACTTCTTTAATGGCGCCCCGTGTGGTGTGTTGGTACTGGATTGTGACGGTATAAGCTGTCATTGCCCCCTTAGATAGCACCTTGAAGAATATGGCAAGCAACAATCAACAAGGAGAAACCGTCTCTTTCTTCTTTCAATCTTTGTTTACACATGCTGAGTGTCCTCTCATACTCACTAGTAGAAAAGGGGGCTTTGGTTCAGGCCGGGGCAGCCCATTAGTCCCGGTTCAGTCCAGAACCGGGACCCATGGGGGCATTGGTCCCGGTTCGTGAGCTCAGGAGGGCGGCCGGGCCACGTGGGCCATTGGTCCCGGTTCGTCTGGACCTTTTGGTCCCAGTTGGTGGGACGAACCGGGACCAATGCGCCTGGCTCCTGGCCCACCACTATTGGTCCCGGTTGGTGGCTTGAACCGGGACCAATGGCTGCCCTTTAGTCCCGGTTCATGCCACGAACCGGGACCAATGAGGTGCCTATATATAACCCTCGCCCGTGAGCAGAGCACTCCCAGTGCTCTGTTTTTCTCTGGCCGGCGAGGGGCCGGGGGGCTTTGTAGTGCTCTAGATCACCTCCTATGCACATGAGGTGTTCGATGAAATGCCCGAGCCACACTAGTTAAGCTTTCTCCTCTCGAAGCTCGACCTCAAAGCTCCATTTTCCTCTAGATTTGTCTAGGTTTAGCGGCCCGTCACGTCCCATTCCCGTCTTCACCGCCGTCGATCGCCCGCGCCGATATCGTCGCCGGCACCAGCGTGGTGTGCCTCTTGTTCTTATCTTCTTTCTGAAAGAAAAAAATCTTGCTTTAGATAGATAGTTGTCTAATTTTCTTACTATTTTATTTCTTGTTATTATATAGTGCGATGGTTTTGGTATCCGCCCCCGTCGGCCCTCGTCCTGTCTATGATTCGGATGTGGTATATATTATCTTTATAACTATTGGTTCATTTATTGTTTATGAAAATTATGCCGACCAACGTGACATAGATTTTATTTATCTAGGAGGTATGTGAACCGGAAATTCCAACCGACCCTATTGTCGAGAGGTTAAATATAGTTGAAGAAGAAAACAATTTCTTGAAGGAAAAAATAAAAATAATTGAGGAGGAGAAGATGATATTGGAGTTTCATGTTGCGGATGTCGTGGATGATCACAAGATCAAGATGGATGCAATGCGCTTGAAGATTAGAAAGATTAGAAAATATGCCATTCATACCGAGGCTTGGTATCATTATGCCGTTGGATCAATTGTTACCTTGGTTGCGATTATGATCGCATTTGTTTTCGCATTGAAATGTTTTACATAGTTTCAATGTATGGTTTAATTAATTAGATGCTCTGGAGAGCTATATGTTGTTAGATGAGAACTATGTATGTACATTGGTTTTAATGTGATGATGAACTTCTATTAATTTGGTAACTTAATTATCTATTCATGATGTTCTGTAATGGTTTTTGACACACTTAATTATATATAATGCACGCAGATGAACCGGCAATGGATGTACGGTGACAAACACACCTCCGAGTACATTAAGGGCGTGCATGAGTTTCTCGAAGCGGCTGAGACAAACAAGCGGAATGGTTTTATGTGTTGTCCATGCACTAAATGTGGGAATACGATGTCTTACTCTAATCGGAAAATCCTTCACACCCACCTGCTTTACAATGATTTCATGCCACACTATAATGTTTGGATGAGGCACGGAGAAATAGGGTTATGATGGAAGACGGCGAAGAAGAAGAGTACGATGATAACTATGTGCCCCCTGAATACGGTGATGCTACAACGGGGGGAGCTGGTGAAGATCAAGAGGAACCAGACGATGTGCCCAATGATGCTACAATGGGTGAAGCTGCTGGAGATCAAGAGGAACTAGACGATGTGCCCGATGATGATGATCTCCGCCGGGTCATTGTCGATGCAAGGACGCAATGCGAAAGTCAAAAGGAGAAGCTGAAGTTCGATCGCATGTTAGAGGATCACAAAAAAGGGGTTTTACCCCAATTGCGAAGATGGCAACACAAAGCTCGGTACCATACTGTAATTGCTGCAGTGGAAGGCAGAGAATGTTGTGCCTGACAAAGGATTTGAGAAGCGACTGAAAATATTGAAGAAGAAGCTTCCAAAGGATAACGAATTGCCCGACTGTACATACGCAACAAAGAAGGTCGTATGCCCTCTAGGATTGGAGGTGCAGAAGATACATGCATGCCCTAATGATTTCATCCTCTACCGCGGTGCGTACAAGGATCTGAACGCATGCCTGGTATGCGGTGCATTGCGGTATAAGATCAGACAAGATGACCCAAGTGATGTTGACGGCGAGGCCCCCAGGAAGAGGGTTCCTGCGAAGATGATGTGGTATGCTCCTATAATACCATGGTTGAAACGTCTGTTCAGAAACGGAGAGCATGCCAAGTTGATGCGATGGCACAGTGAGGACCGTAAGAAAGACGGGAAGTTGAGAGCACCCGCTGACGGGTCGCAGTGGAGAAAAATCAAGAGAAAGTATTGGGATGAGTTTGCAAAGGACCCAAGGAACGTATGGTTTGCTTTAAGCGCGGATGGCATTAATCCTTTCGGGGAGCAGAGCAGCAATCACAACACCTGGCCCGTGACTCTATGTATGTATAACCTTCCTCCTTGGATGTGCATGAAACGGAAGTTCATGATGATGCCAGTTCTCATCCAAGGCCCTAAGCAACCCGGCAATGACATTGATGTATATCTAAGGCCATTAGTTGAAGAACTTTTACAGCTGTGCAATGGAAACGGTGTACGTACGTGGGATGAGCATAGACAGGAGGAATTTAACCTAAAGGCGTTGCTGTTCGTGACCATCAATGATTGGCCCGCTCTCAGTAACCTTTCAGGACAGACAAATAAGGGATACCACGCATGCACGCACTGTTTAGATGACACTGAAAGTATATACCTGGACAAATGTAGGAAGAATGTGTACCTGGGCCATCGTCGATTTTTCCGACCAACCATCAATGTCAAAAAAAAGGCAAGCATTTCAAAGGCGAGGCAGATCACCGAAGAAGCCCGCCATGCATACCAGTGATCACGTACTTGCTATGGTCAATGATTTACACGTAATCTTTGGAAAGGGTCCCGGGGCACTAGCTGTTCCGAATGACGCTGAGGGACACGCACCCATGTGGAAGAAGAAATCTATATTTTGGGACCTACCCTACTGGAAAGACCTAGAGGTCCGCTCTTCAATCAACGTGATGCACGTGACGAAGAACCTTTGCGTGAACCTGCTAGGCTTCTTGGGCGTGTATGGAAAGACAAAAGATACACCTGAGGCGCAGGAGGACCTGCAACGTTTGCACAAAAAAGACGGCATGCCTCCGAAGCAGTATGAAGGTCCTGCCAACTACGCTCTTACGAAAGAAGAGAAAGAAATCTTCTTTGAATGCCTGCTCAGTATGAAGGTCCCACTGGCTTCTCACCGAATATAAATAGAATAATAAATATGCGAGAGAAAAAGTTTCACAACCTAAAGTCTCATGACTGCCACGTGATTATGACGCAACTACTTCCGGTTGCATTGAGGGGGCTTCTACCAAAAATGTCCGATTAGCCATTGTGAAGCTATGTGTGTTCCTCAATGCAATCTCTCAGAAGGTGATCAATCCAGAAATCGTACCAAGGCTAAGGAGTGATGTGGCGCAATGTCTTGTCAGTTTCGAGCTGGTGTTCCCACCATCCTTTTTCAATATCATGACGCACGTCCTAGTTCATCTAGTTGATGAGATTGTCATTCTGGGGCCCGTTTTTCTACACAATATGTTCCCCTTTGAGAGGTTCATGGGAGTCCTAAAGAAATATGTCCATAACCGCTCTAGGCCAGAAGGAAGCATCTCCATGAGCCATCAAACAGAGGATGTCATCGGGTTTTGTGTTGACTTCATTCCTGGCCTTAAGAGGATAGGTCTCCCTAAATCGCGGTATGAGGGGAGACTGACTGGAAAAGGCACGCTTGGAGGGGACTCAATAATATGCAGGGACAGATATTCTTGGTCTCAAGTATACTACACAGTTCTATAGAACTCTACCTTGGTGACCCCATATGTCGATGAACACAAGAACAGTCTGCGCTCCAAACACCCAGAGCAGTGCGACGACTGCATTACATGTGAACACATCATGACTTTCAGCAGTTGGTTGGAAACACGTCTCAGAGGTGACAACACTGTTTGTGATGAGTAGTACTGGTTGTCCAGGGGACCATCTTTGACTGTATTGATTTACAAAGGATACGAGATAAATGGGAATACATTTTACACGATTGACCAAGATCAAAAGAGCACCAACCAAAACAGCGGTGTCCGCTTTGATGCAACAACCGAGAGGGAAAAGGACACATATTATGGTTACATAGTGGACATATGGGAACTTGACTACGGACATGATTTTAAGGTCCCTTTGTTTAAGTGCAAATGGGTCAATCTGTCAGGAGGCGGGGTACAGGTAGACCCACAGTACGGAATGACAACAGTGGATCTGAAAAATCTTGGGTACACTGACGAACCGATCGTCCTAGCCAATGATATGGCATAGGTTATCTATGTGAAGGACATGTCTACCAGACCGAGAAAAAGAAAAGATAAGGAAGCGAATACATCATAGGATGAGCCAAAGCGCCACATAGTTCTTTCAGGAAAAAGGGACATCGTGGGAGTGGAGGGCAAGACAGACATGTCTGAAGATTATGAAAAGTTTCATGAAATTCCTCCCTTCAAAGTCAAGGCTGACCCAAGCATCCTGATAAACGATGAAGATTATCCATGGTTACGGCGCAATAAGCTAAAGACACAAGCGAAGAAAAAGTGAAGAGTTCTCCCGCAACTATGATGATACCATGCCAACTTTCAACTTTTTCAGAGTTTATTTGAAATGCTTTAATGTCTTATGGTTCGGCCCTCGTAATACCATTAATCCCGGTTCGCTCCTTGTCAACTATGTTCTCACCAAGAACACTCAAGAGGGCAGCCACGTGGGCCATTGGTCCCGGTTCGTCTGGACCTTTTGGTCCCGGTTCCACGCACGAACCGGGACCAATGCGCCTCGCCCCTGGCCCATGACCATTAGTCCCGGTTTGTGCCACAAACCGGGACTAAAGGGTTGGTCCTCATTGCGGTCAGAGTTTAGTCCCACCTCGTCAACCGAAGGGCGCTCACACCGGTTTATAAGCCCGTGCCTCTCTGCCTTGTTCAGCTCCTCTCAAAGTGAAAATAGATGCCCTTATACAGGGAATTTGACCTAAATTCATAGTGAATTTCTCTGAAATTCATAGAAATTTATTATGAATTTAGGTTGAATTCTCTCTATAGGCGCATCTATGCTCATTTTTAGTAAAGTTAATCACAAACTTGCGATTCACACAAATTTCAAAGAATTCAAATTTTAACTATTCAAATTTGAAAACTAATGGCAACAAAGAATTTTCATAAAATAAATGCAAAAAGCAAAAAATAAAATAAAATAAATAAGTATAAACAAAATAAACTTTTATAAATAAGTAGAAACAAAATAAAATAAAAATAAATAAATAAGTCGAAACAAAATAAAATAAATAAAATAAACTTTTATAAAATTAATAAGTAATAAATAAACCTTAATAAAATAAATAAAATAGCAACAGTAAGTATTTTGTTGTAAGTAGAAACAAAATAGAAAAATAAAGCAACAAAGAAAATAAAAAAAATTGGGAAAAAATAAAAAATGCCACCTCTTGGGCCACCATGGCCCGAATACGACTAGAAACCCAGCTAGTTGGGCCAGGATTCAGGCCCGCCGATGGCCCAGCAGGCCCACAGGCAAAGCAGTTTCAAATTAGGCCCATAGGCCTGCAGTTCAGATGAGTTCGAGATGGAGGAGGGAGTGGGGCTTATAAACAGGTGTTAGGCGCTCTCAGCTAGCGAGGTGGGACTAAACTCCCACCACCACGCCGCTGTGCACAGACTATTGGTTCCGGTTGGTGGCTCGGACAGGGGCCAATGCCAGCCTTTGGTCCCGGTTCATGGCAACAACCGGGACCAATACCCCCCTTTAGTCCCAGTTGGTGCCACCAACCGGGACCAAAGGCCGCCGCTTCCCGCCCTTTGGGCTGCTGAAAAGAGGTCTTTGGTCTCGGTTGGTAGCACCAACCAGGACTAAAGGGTGTCTTTGGTCCCGGTTGCTGCTATGAACCGGGACCAAAGGTCAGGGTATATAAGTAGCACTTAGGAAAATTTGACGAACTCATTGCCAGTTGCCCCCCGGCCTGCCTGACGACGCCGAGCTCATCGACGCCGCCAGGCTGCCCAGATCGACGCCGTCCGCTGCCCCGACGCCGTCCGTCGCCCCGACGCCGTCCGCGCGCCGCCCCGACGCCGTCCGTGCGCCCCCGTCGTCGCCCCTGCCCCTTTGCCGCTAGGCTGCCCCGACGCCACCCGCCGCGCCCCCGCCGACGCCGTCGTCGTCGCCCGCTCCCGTCGTCGCCGTTGCCCGCGCCCGTTGTCGCCGTCGCTCCGGAGAAGCACCACTCCGGCTCCCGCGACCCGTTCATCCCCGAGGCCGTTCGTCCGCCGCCTCACCGATTCCGGCCGGCGACCTCGACCCCTCCCTGCGCTGTGAGCCCCTGCCTCCTCCCCTTTCCTTCTCATTGCCGTCCCCGCACGCCATCCGTAAGTGTGCGCCACCGCCAACCATCGTCGCCGTCGCCGACCACCGGCCTATTTTTCATTTTTTGTTACGATGTATATATGTATGTATGTATGTTCACTGCATAATGCTCTGTATATGCATTTTTTTGTTACCAAGAAAAAGGTCTATTTTTTGGTCATATGTATGTTCATATTCTCATTAATATTTAAGAAAATGTTCATATGCTCATTTAAGAAAATGTTCATATGTAACATTTAAGAAAAAAAGTAAATGGATGTATGTTCATATGCAAAGAATTATTTTTGGATGAAATGAGATGAGATGAGATATCGATGTGTTTTGTGTTGGAGAAGAAAAGAGGAAGAAGGAAGAAGGAAGAAGAAGGAAAAGAGGGGTCGAGGGGGGGGGGGGTCGATATACCCCCTCCCCGATAACATTTTTTCCATGTATATATGCAAAAGTTACATTTTTAGAAAAGTTTTATATATCTAGCTAGGAAAGGAAGAAGAAGAAAAAGAATGAGAGGAAAAAGGAAATAAGAAGAGGAAGAAAGGAGAAGAAGAGGAGAAATAAATAAGAAGAAGAAAAAAGAAGAAAAAGAAAAGAGGAGAATAAGAAAGGAACATAGGAGAAGAAGAGACAATAGAATAGCTATTTTCTCTTCTTCTCCTCTATTCCTTTCTTCTTATCCTCTTTTCTTTTCTTCTTTTTTTCTTCAATCTTCTCCTCTATTCCTTTCTTCTTCTCCTCTTTTTATTTCTTCTTCATCTTCTTAGTTTTTATCAGATATGTCGTCGTCGATATATACCCCTCCCGATAACTTCAACATGTGGGGGGGGGGGGGGGCGGTCGATATACCCCCTCCCCGATAATATTATTTTCCCATGTACGTATGTCGTGTCGATATAAACTCCTGATAACTTCAACACATGGGGGGAGGGTCGATATACCCCCTCCCGATAACTTCAACACGTGGGGGGGGGGTCGATATACCCCCTCCTCGATAATATTATTTTCCCATGTACGTATGTCGTGTCGATATAAACTCCCGATAACTTCAACACGTGGGGGGGTCGATATGCCGGCCCCCTCCCGATAACTTCAACACATGGGGGGGGTCGATATACCCCCTCCCCGATAATATTATTTTTCCATGTACGTATGTCATCGTTTTCGATATAAACCCCTCCCGATAACTTCAACACGTGGGGGGGGGGGGGAGGTCGATATACCCCCTCCCCGATAACATTATTTTCCCGTGTATGTATGTCGTCGTTGTCGATATTACCCTCTCCTTGAAGCGTTCTCGAGGCCACCCCAAACCCTTGAAGCATTGTCGAGGCCACCCCAAACCCTAGAGAAGCAGCGTTGAGGCCACTAATATGATTCCTTATTGTGATTAGCTAGCTAGTTCTACGTTTGCCACTAATATATCCATTTGTCATGTTTGAATAATAATTGCCATGTTGTAAATATTTGTAGAAACTATGGACCCCCGAGACGAAGCAACAGAAGCAGTGTTGGGGGACATAATCGCACAAGGAAGTGATGCCGTCTTCTCGTTTCTCAACGACACCGATGGTCTTGAAGGACAAGGTGAAGAAGCAGGCTACGATTATGATGGCTCCGGTGACCCAATGCCGGTGCAAGAAGGATACCGTGATGACGGCTCCGGTGACCCAATGACGGTGCAAGAAGGAGACCGTGATGACGGCTCCGGTGACCGAACCGAATCCGGCCAGGTATATATATATATATATATATATATATATATATATTAGTTAAGCCTGTGCTGACTAGCTAATTGATGCATTCATTGTTTTGGTATGTACACATATTAATTAACTCTCATCTTTCTTCCTTTTTCTAGCCCTCCGGATCGAGCACAACTTTGGTAAAGAGATGAGGCCCAAAGAAAAAGTTGATCTCGGATGAAAGGTTTGAGATCACAGCAATTGCGCGCAACGGCCAACCATTGAAACCATCCGAACAAAGGAAGCATTTGTTGCTTAGTGCGGGGTTCTGGTTAGGGATAAGACCCCGATCAGCATCCACCAATGGTTAAAGCCGGCTAAAGAAGACCCTGAGGTGTCTTATGTCAATGATATGCAGAAAACTGATCTTTGGACTGAGCTGAAGTCAAATTTCACCCTAACGCCAGAGGAGGATCCAGAGAAGCCAGTTAAAGAGCAATTAATCAAGTCTTTTTCTCTTAGGAAGATGGCAGACCTATTCAGGAGGTGGAAGAATGAGCTGAAAAGGTTTGTCGACAAAGAAGAGACACCAGAATTCATCGGCAAATATGAGAAGATCATAGATCACTGGCCCGCATTTGTGGCCCACAAGACATCGGAAAAGAGTAAGAAGATGTCGGTGACAAATAAGAAAAATGCTGCGAAGAAGAAGCTTCACCATCGCACGGGGTCAGGTGGCTACCTCAAAGCCCGGCCTAAGTGGGTCAAGGCTGAGAATGATCTGCTTGATAAAGGGATCGAACCAGAGACAATGAACTGGCCAGACCGTTGCCGAACTTGGTTCTTCGAGGCTGGTGGAACTTTGGACCCTGTATGAGGGAGGTGCCTTTGGACGGATGAGCAAATGAAAATACCAGTCAAGAGGCTTCAACACCATATCAACGCAACGTGGCAAGGGACGTTCGTTCCAGACAGAGAGAACGACGAGCTCACAATGGCCCTCGGGAATCCTGAGAACCCTGGACGGACACGAGGCATGCCAGGCTCCGTTCCGTGGAATGCTGGTTTTCCAGACGCAGGTGGTTACAAATGCCAGGAGAGGAGGAAAAAAGTGCAGCAGACCCAACTGCAGGCGCTGCACGCAAGGGTACAAGCGATAGAGGAACGAGAAGCAAATCGCAGCAAACGAACAGCCGAAGCTTCTCCCGAAGCTACCCCGCCATCTCAGCAGAGAAGCAGCGTGGCTTCCACCGAGCTGCTTCAGCCGGAGCATGTCTTGACGGCTCCTGCCAGCTATCCCGTGGATGCTATCACGAAGTCTCAAAATTGCCACCTTATGACGCAATGGATGAATTTGAAGGTCAAGGCGGCTGTTGGCTTTGTTTTACCTACTAAAGCCGGCTCAATTTTTCACTGCTAGCCGATTCCAGAAGGATATGCTAGGGTGATGGTGGATGAAATAACAGAGGGATTTGAGGACCTCCAGCTTGACCACCCTACCGGTGAAGGGGAGACTCGGCTGGGTTCTGCTCTGAAGACTCCATGCCTATGGCGGAAGGAGGTCATCAACCTTCCGAACTGGACGCCTCCACCTCCTCCTCCTCCTCCGGCGAGTCAGGGCACTCCGCCTCCTCCACTGCCTCCTCCTCCGGCGAGTGACGATCAGGGCACTCGGTGTTGGGGAACGTAGTAATTTCAAAAAATTTCCTACGCACACGCAAGATCATGGTGATGCACAGCAACGAGAGGGGAGAGTGTTGTCTACGTACCAACGTAGACCGACTGCGGAAGCGATCACACAACGTAGAGGAAGTAGTCGTACGTCTTCTTCCGATCCGACCGATCCAAGTACCGTTACTCCGGCACCTCCGAGTTCTTAGCACACGTTCCGCTCGATGACGATCCTCGGGCTCCGATCCAGCAAAGCGTCGAGGAAGAGTTCTGTCAGCACGATGGCGTGGTGACGATCTTGATGAACTACAGCAGCAGGGCTTCGCCTAAACTCCGCTACAGTATTATCGAGGAATATGGTGGCAGGGGGCACCGCACACGGCTAAGGAATAGATCACGTGGATCAACTTGTGTGTCTATGGGGTGCCCCCTGCCCCCGTATATAAAGGAGCAAGGGGAGGAGGCGGCCGGCCAAGGTGTGGCACGCCAAGGGGAGTCCTACTTCCACCGGGAGTAGGACTCCTAGTTGGACTAGGAGAGAAGGGGGAGAATAGGAGGAAGAGAGGAAGGAAAGGGGGGGGGGCGCCGGCCCCCCTTCCCTTGTCCTATTCGGACTAGGAAGGGGAGGGGCACGCGGCCACCTCTTGCCTCCTCTTCTCTTCTCCCTTAAGGCCCATGTTGGCCCAATAACCCCCCCGGGGGTTTCCGGTAACCCCCCGGTACTCCGGTAAAATGCCGATTTCACCCGGAACAATTCCGATGTCCAAATATAGGCTTCCAATATATCAATCTTTATGTCTCGACCATTTCGAGACTCCTCGTCATGTCCGTGATCACATCCGGGACTCTGAACTAACTTCGGTACATCAAAATGCATAAACTCATAATTACTGTCATCGTAACGTTAAGCGTGCGGACCCTACGGTTCGAGAACAATGCAGACATGACCGAGACACGTCTCCGGTCAATAACCAATAGCGGGACCTGGATGCCCATATTGGCTCCTACATATTCTACGAAGATCTTTATCGGTCAGACCGCATAACAACATACGTTGTTCCCTTTGGCATCGGTATGTTACTTGCCCGAGATTCGATCGTCGGTATCCAATACCTAGTTCAATCTCGTTACTGGCAAGTCTCTTTACTCGTTCCGTAATACATCATCTAACAACTAACATATTAGTTGCAGTGCTTGCAAGGCTTATGTGATGTGCATTACCGAGAGGGCCCAGAGATACCTCTCCGACACTCGGAGTGACAAACCCTAATCTCGAAATACGCCAACCCAACATCTACCATTCGAGACACCTGTAGTACTCCTTTATAATCACCCAGTTACGTTGTGACGTTTGGTAGTACCCAAAGTGTTCCTCCGGTAAACGGGAGTTGCATAATCTCATAGTTATAGGAACATGTATAAGTCATGAAGAAAGCAATAGCAACATACTATACGATCGGGTGCTAAGCTAATGGAATGGGTCATGTCAATCAGATCATTCTACTAATGATGTGACCTCGTTAATCAAATAACAACTCTTTGTTCATGGTTAGGAAACATAACCATCTTTGATTAACGAGCTAGTCTAGTAGAGGCATACTAGTGACACTTTGTTTAGTCTATGTATTCACACATGTATTATGTTTCCGGTTAATACAATTCTAGCATGAATAATAAACACTTATCATGATTTAAGGAAATAAATAATAACTTTATTATTGCCTCTAGGGCATATTTCCTTCACTCGGCCTCCTTCTCCGGCGCGTGGCGGCACTCCGCCTCCTTCTCCGCTTGCGCCGGCGCGCCCGAGCAACCAGCCTCCTCCTTCTCCGCCTCGTCAGCAAGGGCGGAAGAGACGCGCCGCCGCTCCGGCTGCTCTGACGCGTCGTAGTCCTTCTCCTCCACCTCGTAAGCAAGGAAAGAAGACAGCCGCAGCCGCTCCGTCTGCTCTGCCGGCGTCTAGCCATACAGCAAGAGGAGGGAGGCAATACAAATTCGGTGCATCTCTCAAGTCTCTAGAGAAGTTACCATACGAGAGGTCCGACGAGGAAAAAGCGAAGATCTCTAAAGCCGAAGTGAAGGACTACTTTGAAGGGGTGAAAGCAAAGAAACATCCACCTCCGGAGGAGAAGGTAGATTCGGTGAAAGCGAAGCGCACTCTGGCTGCCCTGAGAAAACCACCAAAGTCTCCTCTGAAAGGCAACTATGAGCGCATTATTGGAAAGACATTTGTCGAAGCGGAGCGGTCGGGAAGTACTGTCAGTGATCAAAGGATAAAAGAACGACGAGCTGGGAAACAGATTGCCCAGCTCGGCGAACAAGCTGACCAATCGTGCCCCCGCTCAAGGTGTCTAGCGACATCGTCGCTAATGATCCAAGGATGGTGCCTGGTTACCTGCCCGACGATGTACATTATGATTTCTTGGAGGTGGAGGCGGTACACAGATACGAGTACGGGAAGCCTGTCGTCAATGATGAAAGATCTCTAACAACGATGATGCGAAGATTCCATGCAGAGAGTTTGGGGGAGGAATACTTTGACGCTGAGAGTTAGAGAGGAGCATGACCTCATTCAAATTGAAATGTTGAATGTTTCATTTGAGGAGTTCTTCCAGTTTTTCAATTAAAGGGCCCTCGATAAAGCAACGGTCACCTGCTACTGTCTGTATGTAGTACTACTTATGTCACTAAGTCTCTCTATATAGGTCAGCTCTTTCATTGCATGTATTTATAATTATCCTCACCATATTATGCAGATTGAAGATCGCCGAATTAAAGAAAAGACAAGTCGATGATATTGGGTTCATTAACACAAATCTCATAGATGCAACTGAGGTTAAATTTTATGCCGAAGATACCGAGGCCAACTTGCTACGATCGTTGGTAATAAATGAAAACAAAGATATAATACTGTTTCCTTACAACTTCAAGTGAGTGTTACTGTCTTGTGCATATTCGGTTTCCCTTATATATTAGTCCAGGTTATAGTAATGTAATTGATGAGTTATGCATGCGTGCGCAGGTTCCACTATATTCTCCTAGAGATTAAGCTTGAGCAGGGACTAGTAACCGTCGTAGACTCGAGACGAAAAGATCCCCAGGAGTATGCGGACATGACTCAAATCCTCGAGAAGTAAGTTAAATCGATCATTATCCACCATATCAGCAACTTTGTTCATTTCCTGATGTCAAGTAATTGTTTTCTTTGTCTGGCAGGGTTTGAAGGAAATTCACCAAAAAAGCTCCGGGACTGCCGAAGAAGCTACAATTTAGACACCCGAAAGTAAGTACTATAGTAGCATGTTCCGTGCGTCTCCTAGTGATTCAAGCGCTAGTTTCATCAATACCATTTGGCATGCTTTCTTATCAGTTTGATTGACCTCTATTTCTTGTAAAGTGGTTGTGGCAGGATCAAGGGAATGATTTCCGTGGATACTACGTTTGCAAGTCCATCCGCTACACGACCTGTGAACGGGGGTACTCTGACGAACAATATGAAGTGAGTAAGCAATAATATTCACAATTTTATTTTATTACCATCATTTGTGTTGAGTTTCATTTATTCATATATATATATATATATATATATATGTGTGTGTGTGTGTGTGTGTGTGTGTGTGTGTGTGTGTATTGACCCCCTTCTTCAAATTAGATCTTTCGGATGCGGGATGAACTCCTACCACCAGATCGTATCCGAGCAATTCAAGTGAAATTGGCGGCATCCTTTCTTGACCACGTGATCGCTGAAGACAGAGAATACTATGTGGATCCTGTGTTCATATATAATTAGGACATTATATTGTAAGAGATAATTATTGTATATATATAGCCGGTAATGTCGGATAGATATACGAGAACTTGTTGTTCGACCAATCTCTCGAAGAAGGAGAGGTGGTCGATATCACTTCTCTCTGTATGCATATATGTTCATGACGATCTTCTGTTTCCTTCTTTCGCTTACTAGCTAACTAGCGTGTCTAGTCCTCTATATACGTATATAGTACGTGGCGTCGACCAAGCACGGATATAAGAGAGGACACTTCTCTTTATTAATTAGCTAGCTAACATAATATATGAAACACCTAAATTAACCCCCAAAATCCCCAACCCCCCTTCCCCTCTTAAAAAAAAATCCAGCCCCTGAAATGCTGACGCGTGAATGCCTGTTGGTCTTGGTTGATGCCACCAACCGGGACCAAAGGCCCTCCTACCTGGGCTCAGCACACCGGCCACGTGGAGGCCCATCTGTCCCGGTTTCTGTTTGAATCGGGACTAACGGGACAGGGCATTAGTAACGACCCTTTAATCCCGGTTCACAAAACCGGGACAAAAGGCCCTTACCAACCGGGACAGAAGACACTTTTTTTACTAGTGACTACGTCCCACGTAATAGCACGTTACCATACACGGATGGTAAATTGGAGTAATGGCCACACCACCGATCCAATTGTGGCAGCACATGACGCACTCACTCTGTCATTCTCGTACACACAACATGAGGCTTGAGCTAAGAGATTAATTTGAGTGAGATGACTGCAGTTAGCTTACCGTAGCACATCTCCGATTCCCTGATTAACGAACTGGTGCCGGCCTAGACATGATAACAAGGACATGTGGCAAAAGCGTTGGTGACGGGCGCCGGTGAGCTGATTGGTCCAATGGTCCGTCCTGCTTACCCACATCTAGCTGCATCGGAGCAAAAATAAATGTAAATCAAGGACCAGCATTTCAGGACATGGGGAAATTACTTGCCCGTGAAGACATGCTCAGGCAGCCTTTATAGTTTGGACATGGTGCGATGAACTCGTATACGTGTCGCCTGAGTCAATTCATCTTTTGTGATGACGCCGGCCAGATGGCTATAACCGGGCCACATGCCCATATTTTTTTGAAAAGGAGGTTAAACCCTTGGTCTCTGCATCAATCCATACATGCAACAATCTTTATTAATTATTCCACCAAGGCCTGACGGAAACATACATCAAGTCATCCGAAGCCATCACTCATGCCTACAAACTTGATAATGTAAAGTGCTCTCACTCCCCATATATTTAACTGATGTCGTCATCGATTCATCCATATAACGTATCGAAACCAACAATCGATGGAGCAGATCTAAAACGTACATCACATGCACACGTTTAAGAAGCTCGTTATTGGGGTGGTTTTGCTGGTGCTTCTGACGAGGAGAAGGAGGCGATGATCCACTCAGTCTATGGACTGTGGATAGCTCGCAATGAGGCTCGAGATGGTAAGAGGATTGCCCCTCCACATGAAATAATGCTGGCAGTGTATGAACATATGCAAGAATGGCGCCAGGTTCATGCTCCCAAAGCGCGACTGTCGAAGCCCAACATCACAGAGAAATGGAAACCTCCGGACGAGGGCTGTCTCAAGATCAACACTGTCGGGGCGATCTCAAAGCACAGCGACAGGGGTGGTGGAGGGGGTGTGATACGCGACCATGTTGGAGCTTATACGGCGGGATTCTGCCAATATTTTGCCCACATCGTTGACCTGGAAGCTGCAGAAATACTGGCGTGTTGACGCGCGGTTCAGCTAGCGCTCGAGATGGAGGTGGAGAAAATCCATGTTGAGCTGGACAGCCAAGCTGTGGTGCAAAGGATCAAGCGTCGGGAGAAGAATTTCTCTACATCAGGACCTTGGATTGAGGAAATCAAGACGATGCTCAAGTCTGTGTCGGATTCTAGAGTTTCATGGGTTCGGCACCCGCTCATAAGCTTGCCAGAGTAGGAGTATGTGAGGAGAGATCTGAGCTATGGCTTGAGCCTCCTCCAGATTTCATTTTAGATGTAATTTCAGACGATATTTCAGACTTTGTTTAGTTAAATAAAGCGGCGGCAGGTTATCCCTAAAAAAGAAGCTGCCATCATCATCGAACCGATGTCCCATCTTCAAGAGACAGATCCGCATCATCCTTATCAATCCGGCCATCCGTCGACGCCACCATTGGCGCCCAACGACTCCACCGCCCTGCGCTCGTCCATCCCGTTGCAGAGACTCTGAAAGATCTGTCGTGCGTAGCAGCTGCTTACCAGGCATGACACAGCATAGCACCCGTCGCCCAGGCATGACTTGACATCTTCACCGAAGCTCCGTTCAAGACTAAGCCGCTCCGCCTCTTGCCATTGTCTTCCACCGCTGCCCCCACGAACGATGCTTCCAAGAGAGAACCGACACCGTAGTGTCACCATCGTCCGATCTGGAACATCAGATCCTCAGGTTTTTCCCGGAGCAGCACGAGCGGGCCGACATAAGTTACACGACGATGCCTTCATCAAGTTAACGGTGCAGAATGCCGTCATTGGCTGCTGTCGGCTTGGTTTTCACTGGCAACTATGTCTCCCCAACTCGCAGCCGGGACTAGATGATGGGTCTCGAGATCCGACCATCTAGCCTCTGGCCGGCCACCTCCAACGAAGAAGATGAGTCCATCACCGCTGGCTGCACCGGCCAGAACAGATCTGACCGGAGGTGCCGCCGAGCAGTTCACCAGGCCCTCGACGCCGAGACTGATCCAAAGCCAGATGACGCACCGCCGCAGCAAAGACCGCATCGCGTCACCGGCCGAACCAGGCCAGCCGCTGAGCGCAGCCGCCCTTGACCAGGCAGCCCAACGCGCCTGCATCCGCCGTCGCCACCGCTTCACTAGATCGGCCGCGCCTCCAGGCGCATAGGGTCCCCGCACCACCCCCGAGACGCGGGAGCGAGGAGAACCTCCGCCACCGCCGTCGGCATCCGAGTGCATGCCGGCGGCGTCCTCCGGCAATAGTGGGAGGAAGAGAGGGAGGTGGTTTCGGCCCCGACGGCGGCTACGGTTGGGGTACCACCCGAGTCGCCCGAGCGGGGGCGACGCGTGGCCAAATGGCCATATACTACACTTGTTTTATCCTTTATAAAGATGAACGTTCACCACAAGTGCACAGATGTTTTTCTTCCCACATGCTCAATCCGCTTTGTTGCCAGTCCATTTTGGCTACACTAAACACATCGACCAATATTAACATGGTCTCTCTTACCCACTTTTTTGACATGGGAGGTAAGAAGGTAAGAGTTCATCAGACCCACTACGTAGTGCAATCAAAGGCTCGGATCTATTTATACTCTTTCCTCTCATGTGAACATGTTAAAAAACCTCAAACACATATACAACAGACAGTTAATTCGTGCACACAACTTATATACGTGCCAATAAAATACCGTACATCTCTCGTCAAATAATAAGCGGCCAAGCACGTACTAATAGCATGTGTTCGAGCTACTAAGCTAGGCCAGTTCATGTGAACTAGATTAACATGCGCACAGTTCAGTTCTATACTAGCTTGATCGGCTTTGTGCACACCACGATGAAGGGATCGTCTGTTTCGTCTCTGGAAGTTTTATGGTGTCCTGCCAATCCAGCACCACACTACCTTAGCTTTTGGTCACTCTCCACTTGCCACACAAACACAAAACGTCTCTTAGTTCACACGCATGCATGCTTGCTCAAGTTCGGTCCGTGGGATATTGTGGCGTGTGTATGCTGTGCAATACTGCTGCCTTGACTGTGGTGATCAGCTGAAAGAACCGCACAACGTGGCCATGCAACCAAACTACATGTAGGGAAATCAGCTACTGATGTAACCGCCAACAATTCAATGGTCAGGTTAATGGCAAAGGACTAGTAGCGCAATCTAAACCACGTTTGAACTAGTCATATGTACTACTAGTGCTATGTCTGTCATAGAGTTGCAGTGCTTTACAAATTGAAGCTTTTTCTGACGTCCACCTTCAGTTTCTCAATGCAGAAGTGGGAAACCGGATCATACTTGATGTGTTTGATCCATGCTGGACAATAGCACAAGCTTGCACAAGACGTATTACTGCCGAGAACCATGTGCAGTCTACAGCCAAAGGTTAGTAAGAGGCTAAGAACTAGCCCTTGTAAAGCCAACATCAGGATCAACAAGTTAAGACGGGACCTTAAAGAAAATGCATCAGGCAATGTGCGCACTATCATTCAACTTCCAATAATGCAGGAAGCGACTGGTTAGCGGCACGTTAGCAGAAGCACAAGCACGTACTACAGGGCAGGCCATTGGATTTCACTCTGCCCAGTAAGAAACATATAAATCTCATACCACAATAATATAGAAACCGAATCAATCACCATAGGCTCGTATCCCAATGATGACTTTCCGTTTGACCATCTGCATAGGAGAAACATGAAAAAGCTATAGAGTAGAGGCGTAATTCATGCTCAGTTTTTGCACTACATGGTTGTTAGTACTTGTTACACACAACAAATACTTTGATTATAATCCCTGGTTCACTTATTGAAACTGACGAATAGTTTTGGCTCCGTGAATACGTGTTCACTGAGGCCCCTGAAATGAGCAATGCTATGTCTACGTAACCAATCATACGTAATTAACGTTATTGCCTACTTGGCATCTTTTTGTTGGACAGAATTAGAGAGGGGGCCCCACCACTTGAAATCAGGCGCGGATGTAGCATTTTTGGCCCTGAAATACGGAAAAGAATTCTGTGAGACCAGGCCTCATGCGAGACCCATCCTGCAAGATGATACGTGGCATTCACAAATCATAAAGTATTCCTCACCCCCACTTAAAATCAGAGAGGGGGGCGGGGCGGAGAGAGATTAGATGCTTTGTGATTGAGACCTGGTCTCATATAACTTTTTTCTCTGAAATACAGGCACCATTCATACATCAAAGGAAACTCATATGTCTCTACTATCAAAGGACGGTTGGTACGTTCTCCTCACCTCACCACCCCCTCCACACTTCTTTTCTCCTTCCCACTAAACACCTAATCAATTCACTAGAACTTCCCCATTGCTACCAAATCCGGCAAACATGTTCTTGACCTAGAATACCAGTCCAACTCCTCCCGTCACCGCTCGAAGAGAAAAAAGAAACCACTTCTATTGTATTGGACCCACGCACATAGAGTCTTCCCATCCCACCAAGACTCCAATGTCGTATCCCCAGATGGTCTTCACCGGCACGGTTTGCACCTTTCCCGCCCACCTTTGTTTGCCGCTTCTCTGCCCCTTCGTCATCCCTCAGCGCGCCATGACTGCTCCTCCCAAATGTTGCCTCCCCTCCGTGCACCCACCATCTCGTGACCACGTTGTCGTCATCCGCCTTGCAGATCACCATTCTTGTTCTCTTCACCCCTGCTCCTTCTCCGTCCAGAGTGTCGCCTTCGTCACGCCATCAAGTCTAAATCCGGCGAGCTGCTCCCGCAGAGGCAGATGCCCAAGGAAGAAAGAACTAGCTGCCCAAAAAGAAATGATGATAGTGCGGCAGTGGGGGCATACTACATATTGTACACGTTATGCATATATATATAGAATTTTTAGTAGGACCAATCATATATATATATATAAGGTAAAATATATGGGGCACCTAGGTGCCTGGGCACCTTGTTAGTTTTGGAAACTATGATATATTTAATTTTTTTCTAATTATTCTTCATGCAAGACTTTCCATGCTTAAGTTTTATTTTTGGGTCTAATTATTAGGCATGCAACACTTGCCATACAATAAAATCTATTAATGTTGATTTTGTTTGAACTGTAGCAGGTATATAATAGACGTATTTTTGTTTTCTAACTATTTAGTACGGGTATCTAATGCCTATCAACGAAATTATATACATATGCATGTATGTATATATTTAGTAATTTATTTTTTGAACTATTATATTTTTTGTTTCCTAATTATCTAAAATGGGTATCATACTTACTAACGAAAGGTTGTACGTACGTGGGTATGTATATATACAATAATTTATTTCTTGACTAACTACATTATATTTTTGTTTCCTAACTATCTAATAAAGTTATACAATACCTACTGACGAAAATATTGTAACACCTGGTCGACGTATATAAGGCTATATGAAAAGGGGTATGAAAATATTGTACATACCCCGTCGATGTATATGCCCGGTTATGTGAAAAAATGTAGGAAAATATTATATATCAAATAATATACTTCAAGTGAAAATACCCAAGGTGTTTGCACACTTGTATACCTGGATGCGTGAAAAAAGTTTGGAAAATATTGTACATAACTAGTCGACGTGTGTACCTAAAGTAAAATATGGCTATGTATATGCTGACTACGTGACGTATGGATATTTAATTTATACCTAACATATTTCGAGTACAAAAACATACCTAAGATATTTTGGGTTATGTATGTATATACCTAGTAATTTATTCAAGTTATTAGATACTCGGTGAAAAATAAAAAAGCGCACATAAAAAAATACGACGTCCACTATACAAAAAAAATACCCAGCTACGTGATGTGTGAGACATGCATGGGCTTAACTTGGGTGGTTATTAAGTGTCCATATCAAGCAATAATTAGCAATAATTATTTCCTAATAAAAATCTAATGCATTTATGAATTAGTGCTAATACTAATTACACGTGCACACATCTTAGTGTGATCCAACGGTTTCTAGCCAAGGTGCCCAGGCATATATATATATATATATATATATAGTGTTACTGTTCATTACCCAGGATGCAGAATAAGTTATTCTTCACCCAAGGTAATTTTACGATCGTATCATAAATAAATTATGTTTGAAATACAAATAGTTATATTCATATTGATTTACTACATAAAATTTGGCATAAGAATACAAAAATATAGGTGATAAGATTAGAAAAAATGCATTTTATGTATATTTTACACTATGTTTTATGTTTGTAATTTTACGTAACATAAAATAATTTTTACGGCGACTATATATTTTCTTACGATCTATTTTTACGTATAAAATAAGACAAAATTTATGGAATGTAAAATTACGGTGCATTGCTATTAAAATAAAGGAGGGTGAAGAATAACTATTCCTCACCCAGGATATATACAGACGGTCTATTCTGCTAATATTAGCAGAATAACTATTCTGCACACCACTTCGGCACTGCACGCTCAACAGAAGCGCACTGCATCATTTTGATGACGAGCACTGCAATAGAGACTAGTGAACTTCTCATCGGAAAAAACTGCACGCGTTATTTTTTCGATACTGTTTTCGCTCTAATTTTTTAACAGTTTATCGGAATGAGGCGTGTAATATACTATTGAAAAGCTATGGATTAGGCGTAACTTCAACATGTTGAACAGTTTTTGAGATTCCACACGGTTTTAAGAGCAGTTTTGAAAATAGTGCGGCGGATGACGAGTGGCAGCGAGCGTTTTTTCGTGTTTTTTTCTAAACCGCTTGTTGGAATGAAGCAAATGATAGGCCGTTGGATAGATATCATCGAGGCGCATCTTTTTCATGTATAAATCTTTCTAAATCACGGAACTCTGTTTTTCAAATTTACTAAATCACGGAACTCTGTTTTTCAAATTTTTTGAAATTTTTGGTATTGTTTTTGCTCCAGCTTTTTAACCGTTTGTCAAAACGAGACATATGATACGCCGTTGGAAAGCTAAGGACGAGGCGCAACTTTCATATGTTGCAATGTTTTTGAGATTGCTTACGGTTTTAAGTTAATTTTGAAAATTGTGTGGCGGACGACGAGTGGCAGCTGCTATTTTTTTCGAAATTTTCAGAAACCGCTGCTCGGAATGATTCAAACGATACGCCGTTGGAAAGGTATCGACGAGGTGCAACTTTTTCATGTAGAACACGCTCTCTAATTCCTTACGGATTAGGAGTAGTTTTAAAATTACTAAAATGCGGATACTCTGTTTTTTGAGACACCAAAATCGACGCGTGTACTGCATCAGACATAAGAATGCACTGCTTCAGACGGATAACCGCACTGCATCGGACGGGCAAGTGCACTTCACAATTTCTTTTATCGGACGTAAATTTTTTCAAGACAAACGAGTGAATCGTGCTTCACGTCGAACATAAGTGAACCGCAACAGTTTCTAGATGTGAACCTCATTATTTTTTTGTCGTTTACATGACATCTTTTTTGCACTTCACAACGGTAGGTAGTGAACCGCGACACATAACGAAAGTGAACTGCATTCCTTTTTTTTGCCTATTTTTTGCATTTTTACTCGTTGGGTCTAAGAGGACCGCAAGACTCCTGAAAATGAGCCGCAAGCACTCTCAACAGTGAACCACACTACTCTTTTTTTAGTTTTTTAAACTTCTTCAATGAACATAACATAAATATTTGCAAATACATTTTTTTAAATTAAGTGTACTACAAAGTCCTTCGGAGCGAACATTTTTAAAGACCAGAGTGCACTGCATTTTTCTTTTTCTTTTTCTCTATAGAGTTTTGGTTTTCCCATAGTGCATTGCATATATATAATTTTTGGTTTAAAAATGAAATATGCACTGCGGGGACGAAGCGAGAGGACTGCATTTTTTGTTTGCATGCTACATATTACACACAAGCATCCATCCACATCCATATCCATTTTCTACTCTCATTTCCTATCTGCATCAACGTGCAAGGACTGCAAGAGAATTTTTTCTGCAAATCACATAGTGAATGGCCCCAAGGAGCAGCACCAGCCGGCAACAGGGCTGTAGTAAACCACACAGAGAAAGGAAGAGGATGTGAGGAGGAAGGGCACCACGGTGGAAACGCCATGCTGCAGTTGGCTGGTCCACCACATAGTGCACTGCACGTGTAGAACTATACCAAAAATATCAGAGAAAAGAACTGCACAACCACGACCCCCATCACTGCTCGCGCAGAACTGCATCACGCGGGTATTTGAGCTCCATGGTCGCGAATGCTAAACCGCCCATGAGTATTGACGATCTGCAAGAGAGGAGACAAACAGCAGAAACTATATTTTCGTCAGCGGAGGTTGTGGATGAACCACACCGGGGGGCGGAGCGCACTGCACGAGGGATCCGGGTGCACTGCACATCCAATATCCAGAAAAAAAGGAAAAGCACTCCTGTGAACCACACCGCACGGCGAGGTGCACTGCACCTTGCATCGCCGGCGAACCACACTGGCTGACGGAGAGCACCACCCACACGATTGATTTAGAGATTGGGGGATAGTCAAAGTGAACCGCCCGCGTCGGCAAGCTGCACACACCGGCACCGAAAAACCAAAGAACTACACACAATGCATCGGCGAGCTGCACGCAATGCGGTGGCGAGCTGCACACGCACGCAACGCCTTTCCGTACTGTGTCGTCAGTGTCGTCTGGCTGGGCTCGAGGAGAGGCGACCCCGATAGGAACATGTTCGCCACCAGGGTGGGCTGGGTGTTGGGAAACGTAGTAATTTCAAAAAAATTCCTACGCACACGCAAGATCATGGTGATGCATAGCAACGAGAGGGGAGAGTGTTGTCTAAGTACCCTCGTAGACCGAAGCGGAAGCGTTGACGCAACGTAGAGGAAGTAGTCGTACGTCTTCCCGATCCGACCGATCCAAGCACCATTACTCCGGCACCTCCGAGTTCTTAGCACACGTACAACTCGATGACGCTCCACGGGCTCCGATCCAGCAAAGCTTCGGGGATGAGTTCCGTCAGCACAACGGCGTGGTGACGATGATGATGTTCTACCGACGCAGGGCTTCGCCTAAGCACTACAACGATATGATCGAGGTGGAATATGGTGGCAGGGGGCACCGCACACGGCTAAGGAACGATTACGTGGATCAACTTGTGTGTCCTAGGGTGCCCCCCTGCCCCTGTATATAAAGGAGCAAGGGGGAGGCCGGCTGGCCCTATGGGGCACGCCAAGGGGAGGGGGTGTCCTCCTCCTAGTGGGAGTAGGACTCCCCTTTCCTAGTCCAACTAGGAGACTTGAGGGGGAAGGAAAGAGAGGGAGAGGGAGAGGGAAAGGGGGGCCGCGCCCCCCCTCCTAGTCCAATCCGGACTCCCCATGAGGGGGGG
Organism: Triticum monococcum; assembly: GCA_034509565.1. Taxonomy (NCBI): domain Eukaryota; kingdom Viridiplantae; phylum Streptophyta; class Magnoliopsida; order Poales; family Poaceae; genus Triticum; species Triticum monococcum. Next base: position 775,955,990 of record CM067843.1, on the reverse strand, counting down.
CGTGCCACCTCTTAGGCTTCTGCCCTCTCTCTCCCCTCAGGCCCAATAAGGCCCATTACTTCCCCGGGGGGTTCCCGTAACCCCTTCGGCACTCCGGTTTTATCCAAAATCACCCGGAACACTTTCGGTGTCCGAATATAGCCGTCCAATATATCAATCTTTATGTCTCGACCATTTCGAGACTCCTCGTCATGTCCGTGATCACATCTGGGACTCCGAACTAACTTCGGTACATCAAAATGCATAAACTCATAATAACTGTTATCGTAAAGTTAAGCGTGCGGACCCTATGGTTCGAGAACAATGTAGACATGACTGAGACAAATCTCCGGTCAATAACCAATAGCGGGACCTGGATTCCCATATTGGCTCCTACATATTCTACGACGATCTTTATCGGTCAGACCGCATAACAACATACGTTGTTCCCTTTGTCATCGGTATGTTACTTGCCCGAGATTCGATCGTCGGTATCCAATACCTAGTTCAATCTCGTTACCGGCAAGTCTCTTTAATCGTTCCGTAATACATCATCTCTCAACTAACTCATTAGTTGAAATGCTTGCAAGGCTTATATGACGTGCATTACCGAGAGGGCCCAGAGATACCTCTCCGATAATCGGAGTGACAAATCCTAATCTCGAAATACGCCAACCCAACATCTACCTTTGGAGACACCTGTAGAGCACCTTTATAATCACCCAGTTACGTTGTGACGTTTGGTAGCACACAAAGTGTTCCTCCGGAAAATGGGAGTTGCATAATCTCATAGTTATAGGAACATGTATAAGTCATGAAGAAAGCAACAGCAACATACTAAACGACCGGGTGCTAAGCTAATGGAATGGGTCATGTCAATCAAATCATTCAACTAATGATGTGACCTCGTTAATCAAATAACAACTCTTTGTCCATGGTTGGGAAACATAACCATCTTTGATTAATGAGCTAGTCAAGTAGAGGCATACTAGTGACACTCTGTTTGTCTATGTATTCACACATGTATTATGTTTCCGGTTAATACAATTCTAGCATGAGTAATAAACATTTATCATGAAATAAGGAAATAAATAATAACTTTATTATTGCCTCTAGGGCATATTTCCTTCAGTCTCCCACTTGCACTAGAGTCAATAATCTAGTTCACATCGTTATGTGATTTAACAACAATAGTTCACATCACCATGTGATTAACACCCATAGTTCACATCGCCATGTGACCAACACCCAAAGGGTTTACTGGATTCAGTAATCTAGTTCACATCGCTATGTGATTAACACCCAAAGAGTACTAAGGTGTGATCATGTTTTGCTTGTGAGAGAATCTTAGTCAACGGGTCTGCCACATTCAGATCCGCATGTATTTTGCAAATTTCTATGTCAACAATGCTCTGCATGGAGCTACTCTAGCTAATTGCTCCCACTTTCAATATGTATCTAGACCGAGACTTAGAGTCATCTAGATTAGTGTTAAAACTTGCATCGGCGTAACCCTTTACGACGTACCTTTTTTCACTTCCATAATCGAGAAACATATCCTTATTCCACTAAGGATAAATTTGACCGTTGTCCAGTGATCTACTCCTAGATCACTATTGTACTCCCTTGCCAAACTCAGTGGTAGGGTATACAATAGATCTGGTACACAGCATGGCATACTTTATAGAACGTATGACCAAGGCATAGGGAATGACATTCATTCTCTTTCTATCTTCTACCGTGGTCGGGCTTTGAGTAACATTTTGAACTACTTCAAAATCTTGTCAAGGTATGTATTTATTGAAAAAACTTATCAAGCGTCTTGATCTATCTCTATAGATCTTGATGCTCAATATGTAAGCACCTTCACCGAAGTCTTTCTTTGAAAAACTCCTTTCAAACACTCCTTTATGCTTTACAGAATAATTCTACATTATTTCCGATCAACAATATGTCATTCACATATACTTATCAGAAATGCTGTAGTGCTCCCACTCACTTTCTTGTAAATACAGGCTTCACCGCAAGTTTGTATAAAACTATATGATTTGATCAACTTATCAAAACGTGTATTCCAACTCTGAGATGCTTGCACCAGTCCATAGATGAATCGTTGGAGCTTGCATATTTTGTTAGCACCTTTAGGATTGACAAAACCTACTGGTTGCATCATATACAAGTCTTCTTTAAGAAATCCATTAAGGAATGCAGTTTTGTTTATCCATTTGCCAGATTTCATAAAATGCGGCAATTGCTAACATGATTCGGACAGACTTAAGCATAGATACGAGTGAGAAACTCTCATCGTAGTCAACACTTTAAACTTGTCGAAAACATTTTGCGACAATTCTAGCTTTGTAGATAGTAACACTACTATCAACGTCTGTCTTCCTCTTGAAGATCCATTTATTTTCTATGGCTTGCCGATCATCGGGCAAATCCATCAAAGTCCATACTTTGTTCTCATACATGGATCATATCTTAGATTTTATGGCCTCAAACCATTTCGCGGAATCTGGGCTCATCATCGCTTCCTCATAGTTCGCAAGTTCGTCATGGTCTAGTAACATGACTTCCAGAACAAGATTACCGTACCACCCTGGTGCGGATCTCACTCTGGTTTACCTATGAGATTCGGTAGTAACTTGATCTGAAGTTTCATGATCAATATCATTAGCTTCCTCACTAATTGGTGTAGGTGTCACAGAAACAGATTTCTGTGATGAACTACTTTACAAAAAGGGAGCAGGTACAGTTACCTCATCAAGTTCTACTTTCCTCCCACTCACTTCTTTCGAGAGAAACTCCTTCTCTAGAAAGTATCCATTCTCAGCAACGAATGTCTTGCCTTTGGATCTGTGATAGAAGGTGTACCCAATTGTCTCCTTTGGGTATCCTATGAAGACACATTTCTCCGATTTGGGTTTGAGCTTATCATGATGAAACTTTTTCTTATAAGCATCGCAACCCCAAACTTTAAGAAACGACAACTTTCGTTTCTTGCCAAACCATAATTCATATTGTGTCATCTCAACGGACTTAGATGGTGCCCCTTTTAACGTGAATGCAGCTGTCTCTAATGCATGATCCCAAAACGATATTGGTAAATCGGTAAGAAACATCATAGATTGTACTATATCCAACAAAGTACGGTTATGACGTTCGGACACACCATTATGCTGTGGTGTTCCAGGTGGCACGAATTTGTGAAACTATTCCACATTGTTTTAACGGAAGGCCAAACTCGTAACTCAAATACTCTTCTCTACGATCAAATCGTAGAAACTTTATTTTCTTATTACGATGATTTTTCACTTCACTCTGAAATTCTTTGAACTTTTCAAATGTTTCAGGCTTATGTTTCATCAAGTAGATATACTCATATCTGCCCAAATCATCTGTGAAGATCAGAAAATAATGATACCTGTCGCGAGCCTCAATATTCATCGGACCACATACATCAGTATGTATGATTTCCAACAAATCTGTTGCTCGCTCCATTGTTCCGAAGAACAGAGTCTTAGTCATCTTGCCCATGAGGCATGGTTCGCAAGCATCAACTGATTCATAATCAAGTGATTCCAAAAGCCCATCAGCATGGAGTTTCTTCATGCGCTTTACACCAATATGACCTAAAACGGCAGTGCCACAAATAAGTTGCACTATCATTATTAACTTTGCATCTTTTGGTTTCAATATTATGATTATGTGTATCACTACGATCGAGATCCAATGAACTATTTTCATTGGGTGTGTAACCATATAAGGTTTCATTCATGTAAGCAGAACAACAATTTATACTCTTACTTAAATGAATAACCGTATTACAATAAATAGTATCAAATCATATTCATGCTCAACGCAAACACCAAATAACACTTATTTAGGTTCAACACTAATCCCGAAATTATAGGGAGTGTGCGATGATGATCATATCAATCTTGGAACTACTTCCAACACACATCATCACTTCACCCTTAACTAGTCTCTGTTTATTCTGTAACTACCGTTTCGAGTTACTAATCAGCAACTGAACTAGCATCAAATACTGAGGGGTTGCTGTAAACACTAGTAAAGTACACATAAATAACATGTATATCAAATATACTTATGTTCACTTTGCCATCCTTCTTATCCTCCAATCACTTGGGGTGGTTCCGCTTCCAGTGACCAGTCCCTTTGCAGTAGAAGCACTTAGCCTCAGGCTTAGGACCAGACTTGGGCTTCTTCACTTGAGCAGTAACTTGCTTGCTGTTCTTCTTGAAGTTCCCCCTTTTCCTTTTGCCCTTTTCTTGAAACTAGTGATCTTGTCAACCATCAACACTTGATGCTCTTTCTTGATTTCTACCTTCATCGATTTCATCATCATCAAAAGCTCGGGAGTCGTTTTCGTCATCCCTTGCATACTATAGTTCATCACGAAGTTCTATTAACTTGGTGATGGTGACTAGAGAATTCTGTCAATCACTATCTTATCTGGAAGATTAACTCCCACTTGATTCAAGCGATTGTAGTACCCAGACAATCTGAGCACATGCTCACTAGTTGAGTGATTCTCCTCCATCTTTTAGCTATAGAACTTGTTGGAGACTTCATATCTCTCAACTCGGGTATTTGCTTGAAATATTAACTTCAACTCCTGGAACATCTCATATGGTCCATGACGTTCAAAACGTCTTTGAAGTCCCGATTCTAAGCCGTTAAGCATGGTGCACTAAACTATCAAGTAGTCATCATATTTATCTAGCCAAACGTTCATAACGTCAGCATCTGCTCCTGCAATAGGTCTGTCACCTAGCGGTGCATCAAGGACATAATTCCTCTGTGCAGCAATGAGGATAAACCTCAGATCACGGATCCAATCTGCATCATTACTACGAACATCTTTCAACATAGTTTTTCTCTAGGAACATATCAAAACAAACATAGGGAAGCAACAACGCGAGCTATTGATCTACAACATAGATATGCTAATACTACCAGGACTAAGTTCATGATAAATTTAAGTTCAATTAATCATATTACTTAAGAACTCCCACTTAGATAGACATCCCTCTAATCCTCTAAGTGATCACGTGATCCAAATCAACTAAACCATAACCGATCATCACGTGAAATGGATTAGTTTTCAATGGTGAACATCATTATGTTGATCATATCTACTATATGATTCACGCTCGACCTTTCGGTCTCCGTGTTCCGAGGCCATATCTGCATATGCTAGGCTCGTCAAGTTTAACCTGAGTATTCTGCGTGTGCAAAACTGGCTTGCACCCGTTGTAGATGGACGTAGAGCTTATCACACCCGATCATCACGTGGTGTCTGGGCACGACAAACTTTGGCAACGGTGCATACTCAGGGAGAACACTTCTTGATAATTTAGTGAGAGATCATCTTATAATGCTATCGTCAATCAAAGCAAGATAAGATGCATAAAAGATAAACATCACATGCAATCAATATAAGTGATATGATATGGCCATCATCATCTTGTGCTTGTGATCTCCATCTCCGAAGCAGCGTCATGATCACCATCGTCACCGGCGCGACACCTTGATCTCCATCGTAGCATCGTTGTCATCTCGCCAATCTTATGCTTCTACGACTATCGCTACCGCTTAGTGATAAAGTAAAGCAATACAGGGCGATTGCATTGCATACAATAAAGTGACAACCATATGGCTCCTGCCAGTTGCCGATAACTCGGTTACAAAACATGATCATCTCATACAATAAAATTTAGCATCATGTCTTGACCATATCACATCACAACATGCCCTGCAAAAACAAGTTAGACGTCCTCTACTTTGTTGTTGCATGTTTTACGTGGCTGCTACGGGCTTAAGCAAGAACCAATCTTACCTACGCATCAAAAACCACAACGATAGTTTGTCAAGTTGATGCCGTTTTAACCTTCGCAAGGACCGGGCGTAGCCACACTCGGTTCAACTAAAGTTGGAGAAACTGACACCCGCCAGCCACCTGTGTGCAAAGCACGGCGGTAGAACCAGTCTCGCGTAAGCGTACGCGTAATGTCGGTCCTGGCCGCTTCATCCAACAATACCGCCGAACCAAAGTATGACATGCTTGTAGGCAGTATGACTTATATCGCCCACAACTCACTTGTGTTCTACTCATGCATATAACATCAAACCATAAAACCTAGGCTCTGATGCCACTGTTGGGGAACGTAGTAATTTCAAAAAAATTCCTACGCACACTCAAGATCATGGTGTTGCATAGCAACAAGAGGGGAGAGTGTTGTCTATGTACCCTCGTAGACCGAAGCGCAAGCGTTGACGCAACGTAGAGGAAGTAGTCATACGTCTTCCCGATCCGACCGATCCAAGCACCGTTACTCCGGCACCTCCGAGTTCTTAGCACACGTACAGCTCGATGACGCTCCCCGGGCTCCGATCCAGCAAAGCTTCGGGGATGAGTTCCATCAGCACAATGGCGTGGTGACGATGATGATGTTCTACCGACGCAGGGCTTCGCCTAAGCACTACAACGATATGATCGAGGTGGAATATGGTGGCAGGGGGCACCGCACATGGCTAAGGAACGATCACATGGATCAACTTGTGTGTCCTAGGGTGCCCCCTGCCCTCGTATATAAAGGAGCAAGGGGGAGGCCGGCCGGCCCTATGGGGCGCGCCAAGGGGAGGGGGTGTCCTCCTCCTAGTGGGAGTAGGACTCCCCTTTCCTAGTCCAACTAGGAGACTTGAGGGGGAAGGAAAGAGGGGGAGAGGGAGAGGGAAAAGGGGGCCGCGCCCCCCCTCCTAGTCCAATTCGGACTCCCCATGAGGGGGGCACGCCACCTCTTGGGCTGCTTCCCTCTCTCTCCCCTCAGGCCCAATAAGGCCCATTACTTCCCCGGGGGGTTCCGGTAACCCCTTCGGCACTCCGGTTTTATCCGAAATCACCCGGAACACTTCTAGTGTCCGAATATAGCCGTCCAATATATCAATCTTTATGTCTCGACAATTTCGAGACTCCTCGTCATGTCCGTGATCACATCCGGGACTCCGAACTAACTTCGGTACATCAAAATGCATAAACTCATAATAACTGTCATCGTAACGTTAAGCATGCGGACCCTACGGTTCGAGAACAATGTAGACATGACTGAGACAAATCTCCGGTCAATAACCAACAGCGGGACCTGGATGCCCATATTGGCTCCTACATATTCTACGAAGATCTTTATCGGTCAGACCGCATAACAACATACGTTGTTCCCTTTGTCATCGGTATGTTACTTGCCCGAGATTCGATCGTCGGTATCCAATACCTAGTTCAATCTCATTACCGGCAAGTCTCTTTACTCGTTCCGTAATACATCATCTCTCAACTAACTCATTAGTTGTAATGCTTGCAAGGCTTATATGAGGTGCATTACCGAGAGGGCCCAGAGATACCTCTCCGACAATCGGAGTGACAAATCCTAATCTCGAAATACGCCAACCCAACATCTACCTTTGGAGACACCTGTAGAGCACCTTTATAATCACCCAGTTATGTTGTGACGTTTGGTAGCACACAAAGTGTTCCTCCGGAAAACGGGAGTTGCATAATCTCATAGTTATAGGAACATGTATAAGTCATGAAGAAAGCAATAGCAACATACTAAACGATCGGGTGCTAAGCTAATGGAATGGATCATGTCAATCAGATCATTCAACTAATGATGTGACCTCGTTAATCAAATAACAACTCTTTATCCATGGTTGGGAAACATAACCATCTTTGATTAACGAGCTAGTCAAGTAGAGGCATACTAGTGACACTCTGTTTGTCTATGTATTCACACATGTATTATGTTTCTGGTTAATACAATTCTAGCATGAATAATAAACATTTATCATGAAATATGGAAATAAATAATAAGTTTATTATTGCCTCTAGGGCTGATTTCCTTCACTGGGATCGAGAGGAGGTGACCCCAATAGGAAGAGGTTCGCCACCAGGGAAGCAGGGAGAGTTCAGGGTGGATGCGTCGCCGTCGGGGTAGCTACCCAGGGATGCAGTGGCAGAAGAGGGAGGTGGAACCGGATCCCACTAGATCCAGTGGTTGCTTGGCAGGGGCGTGGCCACATTTGTTGGCCGGCCATGGGGCTGATGGTGGCGGGGCCATGCTGGAGAGAAGGAAGGCGGGGAGTGGGGATTGGCTAGGCCCAAGGGGTGGGCTGCGACGGCCATTGATCTTGGCTAGGAGGAGGAGAGCTCGGGATGGGGAGGACGATTCGCAAGGAGAGGCAGGCACGGATCAAGGTGTTGGGCGGTGTTGCAGCGCCATAGGAGAGGAACGCCGGGGTGGGGTTGGGCGGTTACCGGGCGCGGACGACATTTGGGAAGCAGGGGAGGTGGTCATCTGGCGGCGGCAGGGGAAAGCAGAGGAGGTGGTGGTGCGGCGACGACGTGGGGGAGGCAGGGGGACGTGGTGGTGCGGCGGCGGCTTGGGGAAACAGGGGAGGTGGTGGTGCAGCGCCGGCGCAGGGGAAGCAGGGGAGGTGGTGGTGCGGCGGCGGGCATGGGAGAGGCCGTGGGGGAGGGGGAGAGAGATGATTTGGGTGGGTAACGAGAGGATAAGGCGGGCATTTTTACTGGGTTAGTCTGTAGCCGCGGGTCGCTCGGTGGTGTTAGCAGAATAAGAGATTTGATGTGCAGAATAAGACTCTTAAGGGTGTTATTAGAATAGACCCACCCTATATATATATCATCGAATGTCTTACAACCACCATTAATTCACACATGTATATATATATACAATTTCTCCTAATTGGTGCCTTCGGAGCACGATGACAATTGGAAGTGGTTCATGGGGGCGGTAGGGTGTAATAGTATTCTCCTTTGGGATCTATGACCTGGTCGAGCAAAAATCCCGCTATTTCCTTTTGAATTGCTTCTATGCGCTACTCTGTTAGGACCTTCTCCCACACCTCTCTGAACTGTTAAGAAGGAGATCAATATGCATGTGTATTAGTTGTGTGACTAGATATCGATAATGGTGTAAAAATTGTGAATAGTGTTATGACAAACGTACCCAGTCCTTTCTTTGAGATCTGCTCCTTTCGGACGCCATCATGCGAATGTTCTCGCAAACGTAGTATGCACACAGATTATTCCCCGGCGCCTGCTTCAGGACCTTTACGAGAATGGAATTTGATCAGATAATAATTAATCAAGCATGATAATTAAAGAGATGGCAGCTAGCTAGCTAGTACTACTTAATTACTTACCTTGGGTCGATACCATTTCAGCTTTCGTTTCCATTGGCCTGGAGTGACGCTGATGAACTTTGCCCAAAGCCCTGACTGCTGACAAAGAAAATGAATAAAGGGGTTATTAAATAGTTCATATCAGGAAATGACGAACTAAATAGGCCGAGATATAGTTAATAATGATTGAAATTACCTGTTGACTATCCCAAACAAGATGGTGTAGTCACTTGCTTTTTTAAGTAGTGAGTCCAGTATTTCAACTGTTCCTTCATCAACTTTAATGATTAAAAAGATCCAGTGAAATCTGCATGCACACACGTTTGCATGTCTTAATTAAGTGGGCATATCTAAGCAAAAACATGTAGCTAGCTAGTAGGCATGTGACTCACTCGAAGTTGTAAGGAAGTAGTATATCTTCATTGGTATTGAGGCGCTTGAAGAACTCTAGCATGCTTTCCTCTACACCTTTTTTCATAATATGCATCTAATTTCCATGTGTATTCATTAATTGTATTTGGTTCAATAAACCCAATGCCATAGCGTCCACGTTTTTTCATTTCATACATCTTCATCCTGCATAATACCACAGAAAAGAATATAGTGAGGATAATTATAGGTAATGATTGATCAAAATGATCACTACAGCTAGCTTGAGACTTAAATTACAGAAAGAAATCACTTACACACAATAGCAACTGATGATAGATTTGTCGAGTGCGTCTTGATTGTATAACTGAAATAGTTCTGAATACTCAACGAACACAGCTTTCTGATGGAAGTAATGATCCTTCTTGACATTCACCATGAGGGACTCTCTATTGGAAATCTTGGTAATGTCCATGTACCATTGATGCAATTCATACATTCTCGTTGGGAGCTTCTTGACCTTGTCTGGCTCAACCAAAGGTTGGCCCCGGACATATTTTCGTTTTATTTCCTCCTCTCTAATCAGAGACATGGGCTCAATATCGAGGAGTTGTCCAACAGTGATCATGAGCCTTTCAGCCTGCTCAATATGCTCCTCGGTTATTACCACATCGCCCAGCCCGGGAACGTTAGCGGTTTGCCCACAATAATATTGGGCGCCCGTACTCTCATGTGTTGTTGGCACAACAAGCGGGTGGATTGCTTGCGCCGCATGTTCTCCCAGCTGGGGAACGGTTTTACCGCTCCTTTTGCCAGCTGATTTGCTCGAGCTCGAGCTCGACTATTTCTGTAGACATGCTCGATTAACTTCCTGAGGTGGCGCTCATAGTCTATGTCAATAGGCTTGGGAGCTGGTGCTCTAGCCATACGAATGAAGTGGTCAATCTTTTCCTCAGGCACTTTCTCCCTTGGCGGCGGTGGCGGTTTCGATGCAAAATGGGTTTCCACCTCGGCCTTGGATATGGCTCTGTTTTCCTCCTCAGACTTGTCATAAGGCCTCTGCGGAAGAGGCGCGAGGCTGCTTGGACCATATTGAAATCGCTTGCCTCCGCCTGTACCTCGAGTACTACCTCGACTTGTACCGCTACGCTCCATAGCTGAGGCAGCTCTCTTCCGTGATTACTGAGGCGGCGGAGACGGCTAACGTGGCCGAGTTGGAGGGGGAGGAGTGGCCTGAAGCTATGCCGAACTTGGAGGAGGAGTGGCCTGACGCTTTGCCGGACTTGGAGGAGGAGGAGTGGCCTGAAGCTATGCCAGACTTGGAGGAGGAGTGGCCTGACGCTTTGCCGGACTTGGAGGAGGAGGAGTGGCCTGATGCGTTGGTGGACTTGGAGGAGCGGGAGTCTGCTGACTCGGTGGCGGACTTTGACGAGGAGTCGGCTGACGCAGTGTCGGTGGCCTTCAAAATATGATGCAATCCTTTCTCCATAGGATGATACGATGGTTGGCCTCTCCCAGTGTGTGCTCCTCGTCACCTCCAGGAATGTCAAGCTCTAGCCCCGAATATTGGTCCACCACCTCATCAACCAAGACACGAGCATAGCCCACTGGAATTGGGTTGCAATGGAAGGTTGCCTCGCGGGGATTTGTAAAAGCAATGGCGTCCGCCACCTTCATGGATATGTTCTTCATTTTGAAGTGTAGCTCGCAGTTAGTGTTCTCCATGATGTCATCCACTGGGTAGCTATCCAGCAATGCGTCGCCCGGGGCAGAACCCACGCTGCTTCTCGGCATGGATGGGACGGTGCTATCCAATGTTGGATAATCCGCTAGCTACTGCAGCTCCTAAGACCCCCTTTGCTGGCTAAGTGAGTCAATCTGCTCCTGGTGCCGCTGGAATTTGACTGCCAAGTTCGCGTGCGCTGATTCTAGGCCTTGAAGGCGTTCATAGTCCAGCTTCCTCTGCTCCTCCTCCATCTTCCTCTTCTTCTCCTCCGCAATATTCTTTCTCGCACGGGTTCTGTAGTCGGCGTTCCAGTCCGAAAACCCCTCATACCATGGAATAGCGCCCTTGCCTCGTGTTCTTCCTGGGTGTTCAGGATTTCCCAGGGCACGCGTAAGCTCGTCGTTCTTTCTGTTGGGCTCGAACACCCCCAATCGAGCCTATTCTATTGCAACAAGTAGCTTATCTTCGGCTCCGTCCAGACATGCCTTCTTCGAAACTTTGCCTGTCTTCGGGTCCAACGCCCCCCATGCGCATAGAACCAAGTCCTGCACCTGGGGGTGCCAGCTCAATGTTTCTGGAGTGACACCTGCATCCTCCATCTCTTTCTCAGACTTATCCCACTTAGGCATTGCCACCGCCTAGCCACCTGGCCCCAGCTTATAGAACTTATCCTTTTTGGCGGCATTGGCCTTGTTTATTCTCGACCGTTCCTTAGATAATTCTGATTACTTGAATTTCACGAAATCGTCCACTTTGCTTCTCTAGTGTTCCCTTGAATACTGGAGTCTTCTTTCCTCCCTTGACGTACTGGTCCCATACACGATTCTTGTGGTTGTTGAATGCAACCGCCATCTTCCTAAGAGCAACTTCCTTGACTTTCTCCACATCTGCATCTGTGAAATGATCTGGTAGGGTGCAATGTTCCATGAGTGTTTCCCAAAGCAGAAGTTTTTGTCTGTCGTCAACAAAAGTAAGATCTGGACGTGGCTTTGCTGGCTCTCTCCGTTCTTGAAGGGAGATCGGGAGTTGGTCCTTCACAAGAACTCCACACTGAAGAATGAACGTGTCCGCAGTCTTGTTAGGCGCTAATGGTTCGCCATTAGGTTTGATGGCCTTGATATTGTTCTTTACGCCCTCCTTCAACTATTTATTCGGGCCTCGTACTGTCCTGCTGCCTGAAGATTTGCTCGATCCGGATGGCTGAAAGAAGAAAGATCGATTCGTTAATATATTTCTTCAAGTCATTTAAAACATGTGATGATCACCAGATGCTTGCTTATATAAATATACCTCGCCGGTCTTTGTTGTTTCAAGATCAACATTTTCTTCGTCATGTTCATAGTTCATGACTTCATCAATTTGGTCGTCGTGATCGAATATCATATCACCCTCCCCGGTGTTGTTTAGATATTCGGAGCCGTCATAATCTTCTTCATTCTGATCATCATCTGGCCCGCGAGGATTGCGTATGATATTGAACAAGGCCTCTTCTCCCTCTCTGCCGGTATTGTCCGTCATAGGTTTTATTTAACTAATCCAAAAGAAATATATTCAAATTACAATGCATGGATGCAATCAATTAATAAGGAAAAACTGAATTAATCATAGTACATAATAAGCATCATCAAATATAATCTCGAATACGTCGTCTCGAATAATAGATATAATCTCGAATACATTGTCTCGAATAATATATATAATCTCGAATATTATATATCGAATACATCACTAGCTAGCTAGCTAGCTAATAAAGATCGAATACTACAGAGTAATCTAGGCCACTCGCGGTTCCTGAGGCGCGGGCGGTGGACAACCAAAGTGAAGAAACCATCACCGGATCATAGCTCGGGTGATCTCCCGAAAGAACCTGCCAGGTATTGGAGAACCTGACGTCCATAGCAGCCATGTAGCGATGGACGTGCTCGTCCTCCTCCGTGACACGACGACGTACCACCTCCGGCGGGGCCGGCTCCCTCCGCACCAAAAGTGGCCCACGCGAACGCCACCAAAGGAGATCAGGGTCGACGATGGGACCCGGGGCCGGGTTCCTCACCAAGCGTCGCGCCCCTGAAGGTAGCACCTCCCAATGCCAGCCCGGTGGAGCCCAGTCCCGGACATGGGTCCTCTGAAGCAGGACGTCGTCGCGAACTGGTCGACGGCGATGATGCGGGCCAGGCATCGTCAACAATAAATACTATATGCCGCAAAAGTAAAGTAACATTTTTTAAATGATGGATTGTGATTTCATATATGCAAATTCTAAATTTTATAACTAAAACTAACATTTCTAATATTTCTATAACTAAAACTAACATTTCTATATAACTAACATTTCTAATATAACTAACATTTCCATATAACTAACATTTCTAATATTTCTATATAACTAACATTTCTAATATTTCTATATAACTAACATTTCTAATATTTCTATAACTAAAAAACAAAAAATGCTAACATTTCTATAACAATGTGTGTGTGTGTGTGGTACATGGCGGCCGGGGCAGGAGCTCACCGGCGAGGCGCGACGACGGGGGGCGGCGACGGGGACGAAGACGGGCGGTGACGACGGGGATGGGGACGGGGCGGCGACGACGGGGACGGGGACGGGTCGGGTGGGGATGACGGGAGAAAGGGGCGGGGCGTGGCGACGGGGCGCGACGCGGCAACGGGGACGGCGACGGCGACAGACGGCGACGGGGACGGCGACGGACGGCGACGAGGGGCGGCGGCAACGGGGCAGAGGAGAAAGAAGTAGAGGGAGAGATGAGAAACTGACATTTTTTTGAAGTCTTTTTTTATATAGAACAACCTTTAGCACCGGTTGGAGCCACCAACCGGTACTAAAGGTCTGTTTTGGCCAGGCCAAGCGGGCGGGAACGACACCTCTTTAGTACCAGGTGGTGGCTCCAACCAGTACTAAAGACCCCCCCCCCCTTTAGTACTGGTTTGAGCCACCACCCGGTACTAAAGGGGGTGTGCTGGCGCGGGTGCGGTGTGAAATGGTTAGTCCCACCTCGCTAGCCGAGGGGCGTCCGCACTGGTTTATAAGCCCCAATGCGGTAGCTCTCTCGAGCTCCTCTCCAAAGCAGGCCTACTGGGCCTAAATGTTCTGTGCTGCCCTGTGGGCCTACTGGGCCTTTGTGAGCCTGCATCCTGGCCCAACAACAGGTTGGGTTTCTAGTCGTATGCAGGCCGCTGTGGCGCAGTAGGCGGGCTTTTTTATTTTCTTATTTTTTTTGCTTTATTTATTTTTGTTTTATTTATTTTTAAGTTGTTTTTTCCTGTATTTAGAGTTTCTTTGTGAATATTTTTTCTTTAGGTACAAAAAATTACAAACTTTCTGTTAGTGTCGGTAGTTTAGAAATTTGAATAATTTAAATTTTGAATTATTTGAAATTTGTGCGAATCACTAGTTTGTGAATAACTTAACTTTGAAAATAGATTTTTTTGTGATTCTTTTTTCTTATGTTTAATATTAGTGTGTTTTATTATTATATTCAATTTTGTAATGCTTAGGTTATTTAAAAAATGAAATTCCTTTGTAACGGATGAGTTTTCATCCGAAACCCTGATACTTCGAAAGAGATTGTCCATTTTGTACACGATGTGCATCCAGTTTTTCAGGTAACCCTCTCCACATTTTTGCACATGCTATGTGGGTGAAATTATGATACCATGCCAACTTTCAACCTTTTCTGAGTTCATTTGAAATGCTTTTAAATTTCAGGGTCATTTAGCTGGAAAAAAATAGTAAATGCATGAAAGAATTTGTTTGCACATAAAATTTCTTCGTGTTTCAAATGCCAAAACACATAACTATCCTAACTATTATAGAGATTCCCTCCTGGGTTTGAAACACAGAAGAAAGTGATGATAGTGAAGCCGATCACATCCCGGATCTTTGGGTGTGAAACTTTTTCTTCACGTGTGTCCCTTTGCGCTGTAGCCATGGAAAATCTTCATCATTTAACTGGATGCTCGGATCAATATTCACTGTGAATGGAGCAATTTCATCAAACTTTTCATAATCCTCTGACATATCTGTCTTGTCATCCACTCCCACGATGTTTCTCTTCCCAGAAAGAACTATGTGGCGCTTTGGCTCATTGTATGATGCATTCGCTTCCTTATCTTTTCTTTTTCTCGGCTTGGTAGACATATCCTTCACATAGAAAACCTGTGACACATCATTAGCTAGGACGAATGGTTCGTCTGCATACGCAAGATTGTTGAGATCCACTGTTGTCATTCCATACTGCCGGTCTTTCGTTACCTCGCCTCGTGTCATATTGACCCATTTGCACCGAAACAAAGGGACCTTCAAACCACGTCCATAGTCAAGTTCCCATATCTCCTCTATGTAACCATAATATGTTTCCTTTCCCGTCTTGGTTGTTGCATCAAAGCGGGCACCACTGTTTTGGTTGGGGCTCTTCTTATCTTGGGCGATCATGTAAAATGTATTACCATTTATCTCGTACCCTTTGAAAGTCGTTAAATTCGAAGATGGTAACTCGGACAGCGAGTAGAGGTCATCTTCAATAGAGGCGTCATGCATGGTACGTGTCCGCAACCAGCCGGCGAAACTCCTGGTTTGTTCACATGTAATCCAGTCATCAGACCGCTCCGGGTGTTTGGAGCGTAGAAAATTCTTGTGTTCGTCCATATACGGAGCCACCAAGGCAGAATTCTGTAGAACTGTGTAGTGTGCTTCAGTTAGAGAATGTCCATCCATACATATTATTTGATCCCCTCCTAGCGTGCCTTTTCCATCTAGTCTGCCCTTATGCCGCGATTCAGGAACACCAATCGGCTTAAGGTCAGGAAGAAAGTCAATACAAAACTCAATGACCTCCTCATTTTCATGGCCCTTGGAGATGCTTCCTTCTGGCCTAGCACGGTTATGAACATATTTCTTTAAGACTCCCATGAACCTCCCAAAGAGGAACATATTGTGTAGAAATACAGGACCCAAAATGTTAATCTCTTCGCATAGGTGAACTAGGATGTGCATCATGATGTTGAAGAAGGATGGTGGGAACACCAACTTGAAACTGACAAGACATTGCACCAATCATTCTCTATCCTTGGTATGATTTCTGGATCGATTACCTTCTAAGAGATTGCATTGAGGATTGCACATAGCTTCACAATGGGTAATCGAATGTTTTCCGGTAGAAGCCCCCTCAATGCAATCGGAAGCAGTTTTTTTGAATATTTACTGTAGGGTAAAAACCCCACAGCCCTTTATTGCAGTCTCAAAAAACAAACTGTACAGAGAAAGAAAGAGATAACAAGCCTAAACTAAAAGTTAAGAAGAACTTACAATTACATGAGGGAGTTAACCCAATCTACAAGCCTAGACTTAGAGCTATCCTTAAACCTATGTGACAGCAGAAGAATGTCATGTACAAAACTGCCCCTCCAGGCAGCAAAAGTAGCCTGTACTCCCCTAAAAGATCTCCCATTTCTCATTATCCATATATTCCAAGCAGCTATGAGCATAACTTCGAAGAAGAAAGGATGCCCAAACCATGTGACCAATCGATCTGCAGGTAATTCCAAACCCTGGCACTGAAATTACAACCAAAGAATAGATGAGCCCTGTCCTCCCAAACTAAGGAATTACAGATGACACATAGATTATCAGCCGTGGGGGATCCCCAATGCCTGCTGACCAGCATGTCCTTTGTGTTGAGCCTGTCAAAAAATAGGAGCCAGCCAAAAACCTTAATTTTCATAGTACATCTGCTTTGCCAAAGCCACCTGCAGGGCTCAATAGTTGGGAGGTGTGTATGCATGATGTCATAGAAGCTCTTTGCAGAAAACTATCCAGATTTACCAGGCCAAATCCAAACATCAGGCAATGTTGGATCTCTCTAGAGATTGAACAACCATCCTTCCAAGCATTCCAATTCTGTTGCTGCTTGCTGAGAAATTGGCAGATGAAACATTAAGTACAAATCCCGAGTTTGCAAAAACTCCCTGACATAAACCTTATCATCCAAAACAAAAGAGAAAAGCCTTGGCAATCTGAGGCTAAGTGGCCTTGAAGAGCCACCTACATGCCAAGCATCCAGCCAAAAGAGAGAAGAATCACCCATATTAACTTGCACTGAAGCAATTGACCTATAAGTGTCAGCAAGCTTGAGAATGTCCTTCCACCAAAAGGAGCCAGTTAGGACTATTGCATGGGGCACCACTCCATCATAATAACTATCCCAAGTCAACTGGACCCAAGGAACCTGCTGTTTGTTGTAGAACTTATGCATTTGTTTGAGAAGCAGACCTTGGTTCTGAACATTGAGGTTTAGAATGCCAAGGCCTCCCTTATCCTTTGGTCTACAAAGTAAATCCCTGGCAGCTAGGGATTGCTTAGGCACATCGGAATTTCCTCTCCACAAACACTGCCTGAAAATCGATCCTATCCAACTGTTTGATAATACCAGGTGGGATATGCAAGCTGCAGAGGAAGTATATGGGCATTGAAGTAAGCACAGAAGTGAGCAATTGCAACCTGGATCCTTGGTTGAGCATGGAAGAGCTAACAGACAGTCTTCTTTCAACACTATCCACTAGAGGCATGAAATCAATGATTCTAGGTCTTGTTGTACCTAGAGGCAAACCCAGATATGTGAAAGGTAACTGCTCCATCTTACATCCCAGGATGGAAGACAACCTCTGTGCCTCTGTGGGATCAACATTTAGTGGCACCATTGAAGATTTTCCAAAATTTACCTTTAGGCCAGTAGACTGTTGAAAAATATGGAGTATGTTCTTGAGAGCCACCAACTGGTCCTCTACTGCAGAAAGGATAATTATTGTGTCATCTGCATACTGAATGATAGGAAAGTCAGGGTCATGAGATGGGATTGGAAGTGTTAGAACTCCCATAGCCAGCATGTCATTGACCATTGTTTGAAGTAGATCAGCATCTATGACAAATAAAAGAGGGGATAGTGGACCCCCCTGCTTGACCCCACATTTACATTTGAACTGTTTGTCAGGCACCCCATTGAGCAAAACAGATGATGATCCTGAGGAAAGAATCTCTTTAATCCAAGAAATCCATTTGGCATCAAAACCTTTGTGCTGTAGGACTTGCAAGATGAGGTCATGCTCCACAGTGTCAAAAGCTTTGGCAAAATCCAATTTCAAAATGATAATTGGCCTTTTTGATTGATTGCATTGATGTATATATTCAAAAGCCCAAGCCAGGCAGTCCTGAATGGCTCTACTATTTAAAAACCCATATTGATTCTTATGGATGCATTGCAGAATGACCTTTTGAAGCCTATTTGCCAAAATCTTAGTAAGGAACTTGAGGCATGTGTTAGTAAGAGAGATTGGTCTAAAATCCTCTGGTCCTTCAGGAGACAACATCTTTGGAATTAAGGTGATAAGGGATCCATTAATATTTTCCAAAGATAGCTTCCCATCATAAAATCCCTGAATGAGAGCCAAAAAATCCTTCTCAATCAGTTGGCAATTCTTTAAGGACAGTGGTGATTTCTTCAGCAGAAAACGGTTCAGATAGACTTCTCAAGCCATCAACAGGTTGAATAAGAGCGTGCAGATCAAAGGCCATATTAATACCTTGGGCCTGACCCATTCTGTTTTTAAAAGAGGAGCAAAGGATTCCCGCCATTTGGGAGTGATCAGAAACTGGGTCAGCACCTGCAACAGAGAGGCTTGCAATCGTATTCCTGCGCAGACGTTCAGAAGCCATTGCATGAAAAAACTTACAATTCTCCTCCCCCACCTTAATATAACGGAATGTACACCTCTGCTTCCAATAAATGTAATGTATTCTAAGCAGATTCTCATGGTGTAATTTAACAATCTTCCGAAAGTTTAATTCAGGTGTGGTGAGAGGCCTCAACTCTTCCAAGTTATCAAAGAATAAGATTACTCAAGAACAATCCATTGTGAGCCATTTAAGGAACGACAGGTTCTTCCTCCAAGCCTTGAGGGCAGAACGCAGGCGCTTAAACTTGGTTGTCAGGATCGCAGAAGGAGACAAATCAGCAAATACTGGCTGGTTCCAAGAAAGCTTGACACAGTCCAAAAACCCTGGCATGTGTACCCAGTAGTTATCAAACTTGAAAACTCTGGATTTAGGTATATTGGTGTCAACTGAAACCATGCAGGGCACATGATCAGACGACGTTTTTGCCAGGGGTAGAACGACAGTGTTGGGATTGATTGAAATCCAGTCTGAGGTGGTAAAAAATCAATCAAGCTGTTCGAGCAATGGCTGCTCCTGCATATTGGACCAAGTAAAACTTCTGCCTTTTAAAGGCAATTCCAGCAAACCCAAATGGCCAATGATCTCATTAAAGAGAAAAATGTCATTGACATCACCACCTGGTGTGTTTCTATTATCAAAGGAACGAATGAAGTTGAAATCTCCCAGAAGCAACCAATTCTCGTCTGTTGGGATATTAAGGTGGTAGAGCCAACTAAAAAAATTATCCCTAGGGGGGCCATCACAGGGCCCATAAATGGACACTAGGGTCGACTTCTCAGCATTATGAACTGACTGAAAAGAAACTACAATGCCAAAGCTCTGAACTTGAACGAGGGTCCCATGGAAGATGGACGAGTTCCAAACAACAAGGATGCCACCAGAAGCACCAACTGTAACATCCCAAATTTTCAATTTGGAATGTTATACATAGATCATCATGCATATCATATTTTCTTGCATTTTGCCGATCCTAGAAATTTCACGCAACTCAAGGACCCTCGGAGAGAGTTGGAGATTTTGTTATTTTCATATTTGAGTCCTCTCAAATTTTGAAAAGAGGATCATTGGTTTTGTCAAAGTTTCATTCGCCTTTTATTTGGATAGGGAAAAATGCGTGTTTTGAAAATTTGCATTTTAGGCCCGGAGAAAAGTTCATTTTGTTCGACTCATTTTTAGGAGTCGGGGAAAATTTACTTTATTAGATTTGGAGTTCGTTTAGATCTCTTTCTGTTTTTTTCCCGAGCGCGGAACCGGTTTAAAAAAAATGCTCCAGCGACTTGGGCCAAAGGCCCAAGCCACCGAGCCGGCCGGCCAGAGGCCAAAGGCCACCGCGTGCGAGCCGCGCCAGGCGCCCAGGCGCAAGGCGCCAAGGAGGCCGCCGCTGTTGCCTTTTTTGTTTCCTAGTAGGACTTTAGTCCTACTTCCGTATATTCCTTTTCTTTTCTAGATCTTTTTCCTTTTCTCTTTTCTTTCCTAGTCCTAGTCTAATTCCTTGACCCCTACCCCAAGTTTTCTCCTCCCCTCCCCAATATAAATACTCCCACACCCCCCCTCTAAATCCTCATCAAACCAAAGCCTAGAGCTCCACAAGCACCACCGCACCTCACCCCGCACCACGCCTAGAGCCGCCGCCGCCCGCGCCCTGCGTCACGCGTCGCCGCCACCCGTAGCCGCCGCCGCCCTAGTGCCCCACCGCCGTCGCCCAACGCCCACGCCGACGGAGTTCCTCGCCGGAGGTAGCCCCGCGCCACATCTCTTCTTTTCATCTAATCGTTTTCTTCTAATCGTTCCGAGTCTTCTTCCCCGATTCGTTTTCTTCAAGAAACCGTTCCGGTTTTCTAGATCGGTTTTTCAATCGGTTTTCTTCTCCGAAACCCTAGATCGGATTCGTTCTCTTTTCCGATTTAGTTGCCCAAGACCGTTCGCCGGACCGTTCATCCTAACGAACGTGATCATCGGATTCTTCTAGGTTAACGAACGCCCGTTCATTCAACCGTTCTTCTTTTTCTTTTCGTCGGATTTATTCCGCAATCGCGATCTCAGATCCGATCTTCTTTCTAGTCTATCTTCTCGCCCGTTTATCGGAATCAGGTGATTCAAGCGCCTGGAGTTTCGTTTCGAAACCGCCGTTCCGTCTAATCAACTTTAACTAAGTTTTGCTATGGTAAAATTTGACCTAGTTTCAACTTGCTAGAACCGAGTTGTTTTCCGCCGTTTGTTTTCGGTTTTTTGTTCGGTTCTTTTCTTTCTTCTCAACCGGAGTTCTTAAGTTGAACTTTCTGGTTCGATCTCTTGTTCGAGTTTTACCTGTGCATTAGATGAGTACTTATTGTATGCTTGTTGTTTGTCTGCGATAGATTACCCAGATTGCGCCGCCTGTTACTTCGAATCTCTAGGACTCGCGGATCATCAGCAAGGCAAGTAACACTTTGATCATACCTTTTCTACAACCCAGTTTTATTGCATTAGATCCATCCTCGCACATTGCATGATTAGGATCTAATTAAATTGTGGGATGGGAAGTAGATGAGGTAGTACCTATTACCTATTACTATGAAACCTTTGGGAGTTACTTCTATGTTTGCTTATTATGCCATGCTATGCTAGTGGACGTGGATTGGGTGAGTGATATCCATGACAGATGTGAGATTGATAATTTTAATGGTTTATCTAAGGTGGCAACTTAAACACACATCTGGGTGGATTGAGGCACCTGATGTCTATCAGGACTTGCCTGTTTTTATTTTGGACCGCCACCCAGGCTCAAAGGGATCATAAGATCTTTCATGCTAAATACTTACGTGTGCAGCCACAAGCCATTATGGGCTCTGGCATAGTTGACTAAGTCGTGCGAACTCTTATAGGGGTACACTAGCAGATGTAGGGGATATAGGTGGTACGGTCTACTCCGTCGTAAGGTGCTAGCGCTTCTGAAAGACTATGTCTCGGTCATCCGTTTCTCAAACACCAGTAGTGCGAGAAAACCAACGGAGGCGATCAAGTCTTGTGGGGAAAAGTGCGCAAACCTCTGCAGAGTGTAACAAACTAATCATGATTAGCCGTGTCCCCGGTTATGGACAATCTTGAGTATCTAGTGCTTGAATATCATGTGAATCTCATCATGTTACTTCTAATTAATATTGTTGGGTTTTAATTGTTCACTTTTAATTGGGATTGAGGATGTTGTCAACCATTCTCAATGTTTAACAACCACCATGATAGTTAAATAAATTTATTCCTTTGCAGTAGGGAAAAACTGGCTTTACGCAAAACAGTAACCATAGAGCTTTCCACCACCCAAATATGCATATAGTATAGATGTTTCATTCCATTACTCTCTATGTGTTACCTTGCCAGCATATTCCATGTGCTGACCCGTTTCGGGCTGCAACGTTAATGTTGCAGACTTTTCAGACGACGATTGAGGTGTTTTTAGGTCGTGGTTCTATACTCAGTGATGCCGTTGGAGTTGATGGACCCATTTATCTTCCAAGTCTTCCGCTGTTATCGACACTAGATGGCCTTAAGCCATATTTATGTAATAAGTTCTCTTCGGAGACATCGATGTAATAAGTGTGTGATTGCCACTCTGCTATAAATCCTTCGAAGTACTGTGTGGTGTCAGCATTACTGATCCAGGGATGACACCGAAGCACAGAGATCAGACTGTTTGAGGTCTGGTCGCTACAGAGATGGTATCAGAGCACACGCTGACTGTAGGACACGACCACTAAGTTAAAGCCATATATCACTATTCTCTCCTCATTTTCTAACTCCTCATCTTTTCTACTCTTTAGGATGAAGGACGTGAAGATTAAGTATGCTCAACCGTATGAAGGCACGCCTTTTGGATTTCACCTGAAGGAAGTCACCAAGTACCTGAATATTGGATTACCAAGTTTCACGGGAACCTTCAACGCCACTTTGCCTGAAGAGGAGCGCTGGAAGATTCAAGATCACGTTCCGGGAAGGACATTCGCGCCAATCACGAAGCCCATAGATAGTGTTTTCAATGCACCAACTTGGAGTCTAGGAAAGAGCATGGCAGCCCATATCATGTGACACTCCAAAATTTTTGATTTGGTTTTCATCAAAAACTTTATTGGATTCTAAAGGAGGGCCTTTAAAAATTTCTTTTTCAGAAAACCCTTCCTCTTTAAAAACTTCCTTTCACCTTTGGCATGGATTTCCTTTCCATTTCAAATTCCGGTGTTGAAATTTTGGAAGCTTTTCTTCTGGTTGTTTCCCTCTCAAACTTATTTATTTTTCATTTAAAAAGAAACCCTAGGGGTTTTGGGACTTCTTTCTTTTGAAACCACCCATGATTTTGTTTGTCACAGGTGGTAAAACCACTCCAAAACCTCCCCTCCCTCTTGGAACAACCTAAGTTCTCTGTCCCAACTAAACCAAACAAGTTTTGTATTTTATTTCAAACATTTTTTTCATCTCAAATCATTTTTGTCAATTATGTGGAGTCTGAGCCATTTACAAAGAAAGTACCTTATTTCCTTTGAGTTTTGATCTCAAACCAACTCCTCTGGATTGTCCTTAGCATCCACAACTCAGAACCATCTTGATCCACTCTCCTTCTTTTCAAATTTTTCAAATTTCAGCCTCTGCAAGTTTGGACCAGATTTGCGAAATTTGGTGAAATTCATATCTACACTTACCCAAAAATTCTACAAAAATTCAGGCAGCCTACTCGAGCAATGAGTAGCCACTCCACCAAAAATCAGCTCTAGGAAAAATCCCTAGAGACCTATATCATTCTATCGAACACCTTGCATACACTGAATTTTTTACTTTCAGTAATTCAGTAAAGTTCAGAGTTCAGTGTCGTTTTCTCCTCGCCAGATTCAGTCACGCGTGGACAGTGCACTTGGCACGATCCTCGCCGCCTCTCCCTCTTGTCTGGAGTGCCGCACGCGCGCTTGGCGCCTTCCGGGCGTCGGTGGCGCCCGGGCCCGCCTGCGCAGGTGTGTCCCGCGGCGGCCAATCCACCGTAACGGCCGACCGGAAGCAAAACGGCGGCGCAACGCCGTTCGGCGCCGCCCAACTCTCCCTGGCTCTCCGCGTGGCACATGCATGCCAGCGCAGCCCCGCTGCACAGTCACCGTGGCCCGGCAAGCACAGAACGCGCTCCCTGCCGCCGACGTGCCGCACGGCCGTTCCGTTGGA
The DNA here is from genome assembly GCA_034509565.1 of Triticum monococcum. NCBI lineage: Eukaryota > Viridiplantae > Streptophyta > Magnoliopsida > Poales > Poaceae > Triticum > Triticum monococcum. The sequence goes on along the minus strand of CM067843.1, from coordinate 775,931,763 downwards.
GCCGGCCGTAAAACTCCCCTCCCGTGCTGAGCTGGACCCTGGAATGGAACCTCTACTCCACCTAGACGATGCCTAAACCCCTAATCCCACTGCCCAACCCCGGCGCCGCCGTAATCGCTCGCCAGACTTATCCCGTACGCGGCAACCGCCTCGGGCCGGCTATATATAGCACCCCCACGTTCCCTCTCGCCCCCGCACACATCCACTACCTCTCTGGACCCCGACCAACAACTAGAAGAGCCTCGAGGGGCCCTTCTTCCTCGTCTCCAGCCGCCTCGTTCCGCCTCGGCCTCCACCTCGATTCGCTCCGGTGAGGCCATCCCCGGTGCCCAAACTTCGTCAATAGCATCCTCGAGCACCCAGTAAGCTAACCCAAGCACCAATTTGACCTTCGCAGCTCTCCCCGGTGAAGTCCATCTCCACCCGAGCCGCCGTCCGACAGAGCAAGGCTCGCCATCGACGTGGTAGTCGCCGGCGACCACCACCACCCCCAACCGACGCGGAAGGACGTCCTGAGCAAGGAGGTACCCTCCGATCCCCTTGCCTCGCCGTGGATCGCCGCCGGCGACCACCGCGGCTCTCGGGCTCCGTCGAGCTCTGCCGCCCATTTTAAATTTTCAAACCTGACGGGTGGGACCTGCCCGTCAGCCTCTCTGTCTCTTTCTAAACGAACCGTTTTTGAAAGCGTATTCTGCCAAATGCGTTTTCCTCCTGGGCTGGCGTATACCCTGCCGAAGCGTTTTCAGTTTTTATGAGCTAGCCCCTGGAAATATTATGTTTCATTACAGATGAGTCCCTGGACTAAAACCCTTATAACTTTTAAACAGAAAAGTATTTTTGATTGATTCTTTTTCTGTTCTCTTTGAAATTTTGTCTAGTTTTTTATCATATTTATTTGCAAATTTTTTGGAATACATTTTGTGCACTTCTTGGTATTTACGATAGCGCCTATATTTTCTGTATACCGTAGATACCGAAGGAGGTGACGGAGCCGCGAACTTCACCGAGCTAGGCTCCGACTACTCTGAACCAGGCAAGCATGTTTGAACTTTTGATATGATGAGTGTCTTGGCATGTTTTGCATTTAGTTAGTTTCATGGCATGTTGATGAGCATACCCATGAACGTTATTTTCATGCATGATCAAGGTAAGTGAGCTCGATGATCCATAAGTGGATGGATGTGAGTATGAAAGGCCATGGGTTGGCATGAGGATGGGTAAGATGGCAGTGTTGTAGCATGCCAGTCTTATGCCAGACTATTTGACTGCAGTGTCAAATCGTATCGGTCCAGTTCCTCCCTTTTCCTTCCTCCCTTTCCCTTTACCACATGTTTTCCGCAAGGAATATGGCTTAGTAAGTTGCAAACCGCTTTCCTGGTAGACATCAAAAGGAGAGGCCGGGATGATGGTTCCATGGCCCTGGATTAAAGCCAGTCATCCGGTCAGGGGGCATGGGTGTTTCCGGTTGGGACCGAGAGGGGGGCACCCCTTAGAGCGCGCGTATATAAATTTGATCCCATTCTATTCGAGATTGTGATCTCCCCGTCTCAAAGTTTTTCTTGGACGATGTCTAGGGTGAGTCCTGGCATCGAGAGATAGGATGGGTGAGTACTGGATTGCTATGTTTACTTCCGAAATACCGTAAACGGAACTAGTCCTTCGAGACTACGGAAATCCGTTAGCTGTGGGAAATTTTTGTACAAACTCTGCAGAGTCATAAATCTCCAAATCATCCTATCCATACCCAAATTTTGCGCTGACTTATTTTGACAAGTGCCAGTTTTTGGTGACAGATACTCCTGTGAATCTCGTGAGCACTAAGCCCGGTTAAAAGTTTATTCCTGTGGATGGACTAACCCATTTATTATTATGAACTGAATATTTATTATGAGTATTATTTACTTGTGGATTAAAGCCCTTTCTGTGATGTCGCTCAGACGTCCGACTGTGGCATTTCTTTTAAAGCCCTTTCCGTGATGTCGCTCAGACGTCCGACTATGGCATTTCTTTAAAGCCCTTTCTGTGATGTCGCTCAGACGTCCGACTGTGACATTTCTTTTAAAGCCCTTTCTGTGATGTTGCTCAGACGTCCGACTGTGGCATTTCTTTTAAAGCCCTTTCTGTGATGTCGCTCAGACGTCCGACTGTGGCATTTCTCTTAAAGCCCTTTATGTGTTGTCGCTAAGACGCCCGACTGTGGCATGATTTTCTGTTATTATTTGTTCACCTTTCGAGGCGTCGCTCCAGACACCCGATCGGTTCTCATTTATATTTTGTTGGGATTTCAGGCGGACTACCGCCGTCTCCCTCGTACTTATTTCGCTATGCAAATTTTTAATTGTGCATTGGAAAAATTATTCATGACGCATTCATGCATGCATTTGTTATATCTTACGTCCGAACTGTCTTGCGAGTACTTTCAAAGTACTCACTGGCTTGTTGATTTGGCCAGATGCTGACGAAGGTGATCTCATGGATGAAGAGTTCGATAGTGAGTCCGACGCCTAGAGGAATCCCAGTCAGTCCCGTGCGACCCTGGTCTTGGTCACTGTTTTATACCCGCTTCCGCAACTCGAATAAATTTATCGAGCCTCACCTCGACGCTCGATGAGATGCCAGTTTGAGAGTCGTGTTACCACACTTCCCACTGTGTTATTCCACGACCACTATATCCTCGAGTCAGTAGTATGCCACCACACCATTGTGTTATATCCGCCATTATGTATAATTATTGGCACGCTTGTAATAATTTGTTGAGCAGCCCTAGCTCAACCATGTAATATATTCTATGCTGCTGGCTTATTGTATCAAGTATTTGTCTACCAGTGAGGAGGATTTTCTCTCATACTGGAATCAAAGATTGGTTTCTCAATAAATATTTTTATTGGAAAACCGGTCGTGACAAGCTTGGTACCAGAGCCAAGCTGACTGTAGGAAGCCACTAGGTGCGATCACTAAGCGGTTATTAGCATGGTAGAGCCGATTTTTTTTGCAATTGTAGTCATTTTCTGATAGTCAGCATAAATTTATGATCTGACCATTCAGGATTTTTGCCTACTTTTGTAGATGGCCGACAACAACTGCGAGTCTCAGACCTTCGCCAACGTACCCGATGGGTTCGTCAAGCTTCTCTCCTTCATCGTTCAGGTCGCGATGGGGCCATCCGTGCGCCCAGTCTTCACACTCCGCCAGCACAGAGTCAACGACGGTCTGACCATGCACCAGGCCACGGTGCAGTTCAAGGGAGGGCGTGGTGAGCTACGCCGCTACCTGTTCGTGGGAAGAGCCATGCCTACGGAGAGGCATGCTATGCAGATGGCAGCCCGTGAGGCGATAGCCCGTCTCAGGGATGTCCTCCCCGCGATGAAGACTCGTCGCTACCGTTATCTTCCTTGCCATGTGCCCTACACCTGCCACTACGCATTCTCCTGCCCCAGAGGAGAACGAGACGAGGCTTTTGAGATGCTTATTGAGTATCTCCGGGCTCTGGAGGCAGCCTTCGACAACCTGGTGGACGATTTCGTAGCTGCCCGCATGGACTCAGTTCATGGCTGTGCCGCCAACAAGAGGGAGCTCCTGCTCACCGCACTGCCACTGACTTTTGTCTCGTCTTCAGCATCGCATGCACTTACTCGTCACCTGCCTACCACCGGAGGGTTCACCCAGGCCTTTGCGCCCACTCCAGCGCGCACTGCACCACCCGCTGTGCCCACTCCTATTCGTGTTGCTCCGCCCCTGGCACCATCCCATCTACCCGACGCGGCTCTTCACGTCTGGAGCCTATTAGTGAGGAGGAGGTCGAGTCCCCAGCCTCACTACGCCTCACCCTTGGCAGGGCCAAGGAGATCATCGACATTTTCGGATGAGTGCGTTTGCCCGTCATGCGATGTACCGCTTTGTAAGATATGTTGTGAGAAGTAGCTTGTTTGCGCATCATGTAGAACTGGAGGAGTGATCTAGCCTAAATAACATGTCAGGATTATGTACGCATATCCTGAGTGATGTACTGTATAATTATCGCCCGCGTGTAAGATATGTAATGAGCAGTCCTTCTCCGTGCGCAAGTCAATTTGTTTTCTTAAGTGATCTTGGACTTTTAAATTAATTGCCATCCTTGTGCATTTTTATTTTTGGAGTTGTTTTTGACGACCACCTTCACTTTCCTTATGAATTTTACAAAATATATCCCCAGAGTGAAAAATGTCTCATCCTTGGACTCGCTCCATGCCTACTCCGCCAGAGGAAAATTTGGACACTCAACCAGGCAACAATTTCACGCAAGGGCAGTCGAGTCAACAGGGCAGTGAAACGGCACTTTCCCAAATGTGCCGCCTTTATGAACAGAGTCAGCAACAACATCGTGAAATGATGAATCAAGTCATCAACATGGGAAATTACCATGGATAGTATCCGCAGCATTCCAAGTTATCCGAGCTACAGAAGACGCGTCCCCAAACATTTTCTCATACTGACAAGCCTCTTGAAGCCGAGGACTGGCTTCGGGATATGGAGAGGAAATTAATTATTGCAAAATGTTCAGATCCCGAGAAGGTGTTGTATGCTCCGCACTATCTCACAGGAGCAGCCGCATCTTGGTGGGAGAATTTTCTGCACATGCATCCAAACGAAGGTGACATAACCTGGGATGATTTCAAGGAAGGTTTCCGCGGTGCACACATTCCTAAGAGTATTATGAAAATCAAAAAGAGAGAGTTCGATGACCTCAAACAAAGGAACTTGACAGTGGCAGATTACAACAGTGAATTTACACTATTGTCTCGCTAAGCCAATGAAGAGCGTATGACTGAAAGCAAGAAGATGGAGAAATTCCATGACGGTCTAGCGCCCGCGCTTAAATGCCAACTGGTCGTGCACACTTTTCCCGATTTTAAGACACTGGTGGACAAGGCCATTACTCTGGAAAATGAGAGACGCAGTCTGGAAGATATCCGCAAGCGAAAAAGGGACCAGACCAACCATGCTCGCAATCCCCGAAGCAAGACAGATTTTCAAAAGGGTGGGACACACAAATTCCCATCAAATGTCTCACGCCAAATCAAGAATTTTCATGCAAGGGACAAGGAGTTCATATATCGCCCCGGCGTTACTTGTTACGCCTGTGGAGAAGAAGGGCACTATGCCAAGCAGTGTCCCAAGCCTAGAAACTCAACCCCAAAGCCAAACAACGGCGGTAATAATTCAGCACCCAAGCGAAACAATTTCAATCCCAGCAACAACCACAGGAAGGGTCATCTGAACCACGTAACCAAAGAGGAGGCACAAAACGCTCCGAATATCGTACTCGGTACGTTTCCTGTCAACACAATACCCGCAACGGTTTTGTTTGATTCTGGAGCTTCTCACTCTTTCATTTCGAAAAGTTTTGCTTTGCAAAATAATTTTTCGATGCTTCCTTTGGAGAAATCCATGATCATCAAATCCCCTGGGATTTAGCAAGTTACTCAGAATTACTGTCAGAATGTGGTCATTGAGTTTGAAGGATTGGAGTTTCACACAAATCTTATTGTGTTGGAAAACAAAGGACTGGATGTCATCTTAGGGATGGACTGGCTGACCGCCAACAAAGGTTTTATTGACTGTTTCAACCGGACTGTAATCCTCACACACCACCACGGGAAGACAATAAGAGTGTCGGCCAAGGAAGGAAAAATACCCCGACAACCAAGATTGAATAAGGTAGACATTTCTGAGCTAAACAAGGTTCTAGTGGTATGTGAATTTCCAGATGTATTCCCTAAAGAATTACCAGGCATGCCACCAGATCGAGAGATAGAGTTCTGCATTGAGCTCGCACCAGGAACCACCCCCATCTACAAGAAACCATACCGAATGGCACCATCCGAGTTGGTTGAATTGAAGAAACAAATAAAAGAATTGCTAGACAAAGGATATATTCGAGCCAGCTCCTCACCTTGGGGATCACCAATTTTATTTGCCAAAAGAAGGATGGAACACTGAGATTGTGTATTGACTATCGAGCACTCAACATGGTCACAATTAAGAACAAATACCCGATGCCAAGGATAAACGATTTGTTTGATCAACTTGCTCAGGCCAAGGTATTTTCAAAAATTGACTTAAGATCTGGATACCATCAATTAAAGGTGCGAACGGAAGATATCCCAAAAACAGCCTTCACTTCCAGATATGGGCTGTATGAGTTAATGCCATTTGGATTAACAAATGCCCCTGCATATTTTATTCACCTCATGAACAAAGTATTTATGAAATATATGGACAAGTTCGTCGTGGTATTCATCGACGATATTCTGGTATACTCCAAAACACCGGAAGAGGACGCAGAACATCTCAGGATTGTGCTAGCAGAACTCAGGAAACACCAATTGTATGCCAAGTTCAGCAAGTGCGAATTTTGGCTCAGACAAGTAGGCTTTCTGGGCCACGTGCTAACCGAAGACGGTATCGCAGTGGACCCAGAGAAAGTCAAGGCCATACTTGGCTGGAAGTCGCCAGCAAGCGTAACAGATATACGTAGTTTCTTGGGAATGGCAGGATATTACCGCAGATTTATTGAAGGATTTTCCACCATAGCCAAGCCTATAACGCAGTTACTCAAGAAAGACAAGAAGTTTGAATGGATAGAAGCCTGCGAAAAGAGTTTCCAAGAGCTAAAGCGAAAATTAACAACAGCACCAGTATTAATTGTGCCAGACATACACAAGAATTTTGAAGTGTTTTGTGACGCGTCCAGAAAGGGTCTCGGATGCGTGTTGATGCAGGAAGACAAGGTTGTCGCCTATGCTTCAAGGCAACTTCGCAAGCATGAGGAAAATTATCCCACTCATGACTTAGAAATGGTAGCGGTCATTCACGCACTCAAGGAATGGAGGCATTTCTTACTTGGGAACCGATGTGAAATATATACAGATCACAAAACTCTCAAATATATTTTCACGCAGCCAGAACTAAATTTACGACAGAGACGCTGGTTGGAATTGGTGAAGGATTATGATGTTGGTATCCATTACCATCCAGGAAAAGCAAATGTAGTGGCCGATGCTCTCAGTCGGAACCCCAACTCCGACGAAAGCACTCTACAAAGCTTAAGGCCCGAATTCCAACAAGAATTTGCCAGGCTCAATTTGTTAATAGTAGCAGAAGGCACCATATCAAACTTGGAAATACAACCCGACCTTGTGGAGGAAATTAAAGGAGCTCAGCCCGGCCACCCCAACATTGAAGGCATCAAAAGAAAGGTGAGTATGGGCAAGGCCTCGGAGTTCGTCATAGACGATGGAGGAATATTGTGGTACGGAGAAAGACTCTGCGTGCCAAACATAGAAGACCTTAAACAACAAATCCTAGCTGAAGCCCACACCGCCCCGTACTCGATCCACCCTGGCGGGACCAAGATGTATAAAGATATCCAGGAAAGATTTTGGTGGAATGGTATGAAGAGGGACATAGCCACCTTTATTGCACATTGCGACTCGTGTCAGCGCATAAAAGTTGAGCATCAGAGACCGGCCGGACTACTGCAACCAAACAAAATACCTGAGTGGAAATGGGATGAAATAGGGATGGATTTCATTGTCGGACTACCTCGGTCACAGCACGGGAATGATGCCATCTGGGTCATCACTGACAAGTTAACCAAGGTGGCACATTTCATTCCAGTAAAGACAACCTACAACACTCAGCGGCTTGCCAGGATTTATCTCTCCCGTATAGTCTGTCTGCATGGAGTCCCGAAGACTATAATATCCGACAGAGGCACTCAGTTCGTCTCAAGATTTTGGGAGCATTTACAACAGGCTCTGGGAACTCAACTAGCCTTCAGCACCGCATACCACCCACAGACCGATGGACAAACGGAACGCGTAAACCGGATTTTAGAAGACATGCTGAGAGCATGTGTCCTCACATATGGAACCAGTTGGGAAGAAAGCCTGCCATACGCCGAATTCGCGTACAACAATAACTACCAGGCCAGCCTGCAAATGGCACCATTTGAGGCTTTATACGGACGGAGATGTCGTACCCCGTTGAATTGGTCAGAGACCGGAGACAGCCGCATCTTCGGACCGGACATGCTCAGAGAAGCCGAGGAAAAAGTCAAGCTAATCAGAGACCGACTTAAGACCGCTCAAAGTCGACAGAAGAGTTATTATGATCAGAAACATCGTAGGGTCAGCTTCAAGCCCGGTGAGTTCGTATACCTGAAAGTATCTCCTATGAGAGGATTGCAACGATTCAAGATAAAAGGGAAGCTAGCACCAAGATTCATTGGACCGTTCTGTATAATGGCCCGAAGAGGCACGGTAGCCTACCAGCTAGACTTACCCAAAGAATTATCCGATGTCCACGACGTGTTCCACGTCTCGCAATTGAGGAAGTGCGTGAGCAACCCAGAGAAACAAGTATCCCATGAGAGCATTGACGTGCAGCCAGACCTCACTTATCGGGAACGTCCAATAAGAATATTAGAGGAGTCTGAAAGGAGAACCCGACAGAAGACCATAAAATTCTTCAAAGTCCAGTGGAGCAATCACACCGACAGTGAAGCTACTTGGGAAAGAGAGGATTTTCTTCGGACAGAGCATCCACACTTATTTAAGGATCAGCTGAAATCTCGGGGACGAGATTTTTCCTAAGGGGGTAGGTGTTGTGACACTCCAAAATTTTTGATTTGGTTTTCATCAAAAACTTTATTGGATTCTAAAGGAGGGCCTTTAAAAATTTCTTTTTCAGAAAACCCTTCCTCTTTAAAAACTTCCTTTCACCTTTGGCAAGGATTTCCTTTCCATTTCAAATTCTGGTGTTGAAATTTTGGAAGCTTTTCTTCTGGTTGTTTCCCTCTCAAACTTATTTATTTTTCATTTAAAAAGAAACCCTAGGGGTTTGGGGACTTCTTTCTTTTGAAACCACCCATGATTTTGTTTGTCACAGGTGGTAAAACCACTCCAAAACCTCCCCTCCCTCTTGGAACAACCTAAGTTCTCTGTCCCAACTAAACCAAACAAGTTTTGTATTTTATTTCAAACATTTTTTTCATCTCAAATCATTTTTGTCAATTAGGTGGAGTCTGAGCCATTTACAAAGCAAGTACCTTATTTCCTTTGAGTTTTGATCTCAAACCAACTCCTCTGGATTGTCCTTAGCATCCACAACTCAGAACCATCTTGATCCACTCTCCTTCTTTTCAAAATTTTCAAATTTCAGCCTCTGCAAGTTTGGACCAGATTTGCCAAATTTGGTGAAATTCATATCTACACTTACCCAAAAATTCTACAAAAATTCAGGCAGCCTACTGGAGCAATGAGTAGCCACTCCACCAAAAATCAGCTCTAGGAAAAATCCCTAGAGACCTATATCATTCTGTCGAACACCTTGCATACACTGAATTTTTCACTTTCAGTAATTCAGTAAAGTTCAGAGTTCAGTGTCGTTTTCTCCTCGCCAGATTCAGTCACGCGTGGACAGTGCACTTGGCACGATCCTCGCCGCCTCTCCCTCTTGTCTGGAGTGCCGCACGCGCGCTTGGCGCCTTCCGGGCGTCGGTGGCGCCCGGGCCCGCCTGCGCTGGCGTGTCCCGCGGCGGCCGATCCACCGTAACGGCCGACCGGAAGCAAAACGGCGGCGCAACGCCGTTCGGCGCCGCCCAACTCTCCCTGGCTCTCCGCGTGGCACATGCATGCCAGCGCAGCCCCGCTGCACAGTCACCGTGGCCCGGCAATCACAGAACGCGCTCCCTGCCGCCGACGTGCCGCACGGCCGTTCCGTTGGAGCCGGCCGTAAAACTCCCCTCCCGTGCTGAGCTGGACCCTGGAATGGAACCTCTACTCCACCTAGACGATGCCTAAACCCCTAATCCCACTGCCCAACCCCGGCGCCGCCGTAATCGCTCGCCAGACTTATCCCGTACGCGGCAACCGCCTCGGGCCGGCTATATATAGCACCCCCACGTTCCCTCTCGCCCCCGCACACCTCCACTACCTCTCTGGACCCCGACCAACAACTAGAAGAGCCTCGAGGGGCCCTTCTTCCTCGACTCCGGCCGCCTCGTTCCGCCTCGGCCTCCACCTCGATTCGCTCCGGTAAGGTCGTCCCCGGCGCCCAAACTTCGTCAATAGCATCCTCGAGCACCCAGTAAGCTAACCCAAGCATCAATTTGACCTTCGCAGCTCTCCCCGGCGAAGTCCATCTCCACCCGAGCCGCCGTCCGCCGGAGCAAGGCTCGCCGTCGACATGGTACTCGCCGGCGACCACCACCACCCCCAACCGACGCGGAAGGACGTCTTGAGCAAGGAGGTACCCTCCGATCCCCTTGCCTCGCCGTGGATCGCCGTCGGCGACCACCGCGGCTCTCGGGCTCCGTCGAGCTCTGCCGCCCGTTTTAAATTTTCAAACCTGACGGGTGGGACCTGCCCGTCAGCCTCTCTGTCTCTTTCTAAACGAACCGTTTCTGAAAGCGTATTCTGCCAAATGTGTTTTCCTCCTGGGCTGGCGTATACCCTGCCGAAGCGTTTTCAATTTTTATGAGCTAGCCCCTGGAAATATTCTGTTTCATTACAGATGAGTCCCTGGCCTAAAACCCTTATAACTTTTAAACAGAAAAGTATTTTTGATTGATTTTTTTCTGTTCTCTTTGAAATTTTGTCTAGTTTTTTATCAGATTTATTTGGAAATTCTTTGGAATACTTTTTGTGCACTTCTTGGTATTTACGATAGCGCCTATATTTTCTGTATACCATAGATACCGAAGGAGGTGACGGAGCCGCGAACTTCACCGAGCTAGGCTCCGACTACTCTGAACCAGGCAAGCATGTTTGAACTTTTGATATGATGAGTGTCTTGGCATGTTTTGCATTTAGTTAGTTTCATGGCATGTTGATGAGCATACCCATGAACGTTATTTTCATGCATGATCAAGGTAAGTGAGCTCGATGATCCATAAGTGGATGGATGTGAGTATGAAAGGCCATGGGTTGGCATGAGGATGGGTAAGATGGCAGTGTTGTAGCATGCCAGTCTTATGCCAGACTATTTGACTGCAGTGTCAAATCGTATCGGTCCAGTTCCTCCCTTTTCCTTCCTCGTACTACCACATGTTTTCCGCAAGGAATATGGCTTAGTAAGTTGCAAACCGCTTTCCTGGTACACACCAAAAGGAGAGGCCGGGATGATGGTTCCATGGCCCTGGATTAAAGCCAGTCATCCGGTCAGGGGGCATGGGTGTTTCCGGTTGGGACCGAGAGGGGGGCACCCCTTAGAGCGCGCGTATATAAATTTGATCCCATGCTATTCGAGATTGTGATCTCCCCGTCTCAAAGTTTTTCTTGGATGATGTCTAGGGTGAGTCCTGGCATCGAGAGATAGGATGGGTGTGTACTGGATTGCTGTGTTTACTTCCGAAATACCGTAAACGGAACTAGTCCTTCGAGACTACAGAAATCCGTTAGCTGTGGGAAATTTTTGTACAAACTCTGCAGAGTCAGAAATCTCCAAATCATCCTATCCATACCCAAATTTTGCGCTGACTTATTTTGACAAGTGCCAGTTTTTGGTGACAGATACTCCTGTGAATCTCATGAGCACTAAGCCCGGTTAAAAGTTTATTCCTGTGGATGGACTAACCCGTTTATTATTATGAACTGAATATTTATTATGAGTATTATTTACTTGTGGATTAAAGCCCTTTCTGTGATGTCGCTCAGACGTCCGCCTGTGGCATTTCTTTTAAAGCCCTTTCTGTGATGTCGCTCAGACGTCCGACTGTGGCATTTCTTTTAAAGCCCTTTCCGTGATGTCGCTCAGACGTCCGACTGTGGCATTTCTTTTAAAGCCCTTTCTGTGATGTCGCTCAGACATCCGACTGTGGCATTTCTTTTAAAGCCCTTTCTGTGATGTCGCTCAGACGTCCGACTGTGGCATTTCTTTTAAAGCCCTTTCTGTGATGTCGCTCAGACGTCCGACTGTGGCAATTCTTTTAAAGCCCTGTCTGCAATGTCGCTCAGACGTCCGACTGTGGCATTTCTTTTTAAGCCCTGTCTGTGATGTCGCTCAGACGTCCGACTGTGGCATTTCTTTTAAAGCCCTTTATGTGGTGTCGCTAAGACGCCCGACTGTGGCATGATTTTCTGTTATTATTTGTTCACCTTTCGAGGCATCGCTCCAGACACCCGATCGGTTCGCATTTATATTTTGTTGGGATTTCAGGCGGACTACCGCTGTCTCCCTTGTACTTATTTCGCTATGCAAATTTTTAATTGTGCATTGGAAAAATTATTCATGACGCATTCATGCATGCATTTGTTATATCTTACGTCCAAACTGTCTTGCGAGTACTTTCAATGTACTCACTGGCTTGTTGATTTGGCCAGATGCTGACGAAGGTGATCTCATGGATGAAGAGTTCAATAGCGAGTCCGACGCCTAGAGGAATCCCAGTCAGTCCCGTGCGACCCTGGTCTTGGTCACTGTTTTATACCCGCTTCCGCAACCCGAATAAATTTATCGAGCCTCACCTCGACGCTCAATGAGATGCCAGTTTGAGAGTCGTGTTACCACACTTCCCACTGTGTTATTCCACCACCACTATATCCTCGAGTCAGTAGTATGCCACCACACCATTGTGTTATATCCGCCATTATGTATAATTATTGGCGCGCTTGTAATAATTTGTTGAGCAGCCCTAGCTCAACCCTGTAATATATTCTATGCTACTGGCTTATTGTATCAAGTATTTTTCTACCAGTGAGGAGGATTTTCTCTCATACTGGACTCAAAGATTGGTTTCTCAATAAATATTTTTATTGGAAAACCGGTCGTGACATATCACCATAGGACGCATTGGAGAAGTTTATCAAGAAGACCTCAAGGACACTATCTACCAGATTTGCGGACGCCGAGGTGAACAATGGGAGTTAGTCAGCACCAAGAAGGATAGATCCATTGCAGTTTTTATCCAGGAGTTAAACCAGCACATTCGACGCCACGAGAACCAGATGTGCAATGATATGATGGAGTTGAAGAATGCGAAGACAAGGATCATCGAGCTAGAAGGAGAACTGAAGGCTACACGCAAGGACTACATGGACGAGATCGTAGCTCTAGCAAGACACAACGTCGATCTTAAGCAAGAGATTGAAGAACTCAAGAGGAAGTTAGCATGCAAGGAGGAAGACATGTACGTCGCATGCCCGGATAACTACATCATCATCGACGACACCGATTCGGATCCAAGTGAACCCGACTTTGACGACAAAGCTGGAGCGGATATCACGGAGTCTTCCGTCGGTTCAAATTTTTAGATGACCACCAAATATTAGTAGTATTCCCCCCATGTAAACATTATAGTTCGAGCACTTTTGCGATAGTTAGATTGATTGTATGCCCTTGTTTGATTGAATGAAGTGATTTTGTGTGAATTTGCTCATGTGCATTGGGGTAGTGTTTTCTCTTTAGACCTCATTCTATTATTATATCTCTTCTTTTCTAAAACCTCAGATGCCTCTAAGACGTGACCCCGGATTTACCATTTAGGATTTGTAACTATGTTTTTCCCTCAGACCTAATAGTGTTGGAATCTCAAGGATTGGTTGTAATCCTCGGTATGGATTGGTTATCGATGTATGGAGGAAACATCGATTGTGCTAGTAAGTCAATTTTGCTTACCACGCCGGAAGGAAGAAGGATTAAGTATGTATCCCGGCATGTGCCAAATAGGACACAAGTAAATTGCCTGACAGGAGTCATGCAGGAGGAAGTACCAGTGGTAAAGGATTTTCCTGATGTATTTCCGGAAGAGTTGCCAGGCATGCCACCGGATAGAGACATTGAGTTTTTGATTGAGTTATTGCCAGGGACGGGACCAATATCAAAGAGACCATACCAGATGCCAGCAAAGGATTTGGTAGAAATTAAGAATCAGATTAAGGAGTTATTGGAGAAAGGTTACATTCGCCCAAGTTCTTCACCTTGGGGATCACCCGTACTTCTAGTGGAGAAGAAGGATGGATCATTAAGGATGGTTGTTGATTATCGAGGATTGAACGAAGTAGCCATCAAGAACAAGTACCTGCTGCCTATGATAAATGATCTGTTTGATCGTTTGCAAGGAGCCAAAGTGTTTTCCAAGATCGATTTGCGATCAGGGTACCACCAGTTGAAGATTCAGGAACAGGATATTCCTAAGACAGCATTCACCACGAGATATGGACTGTATGAGTATACCGTTATGTCATTTGGATTGACTAACGCGCCTGCCTATTTTATGAACATGATGAATAAAGTGTTTATGGAGTTTTTGGATAAGTTCGTCGTAGTGTTCATTGATGATATCCTGGTTTATTCAAAGAATGAAGAAGAGCATAAGGAACATTTGCGTTTGGTTTTGGAGAAGCTAAGGGAACATCGGTTATATGCCAAATTTAGCAAATATGAGTTTTGGTTGAAGGAAGTAGGATTCCTCGGACACGTTATATCCGGAGAAGGGATAGCAGTTGACCCCGCAAAGGTTGAGACCGTAACCAAATGGGAAGCACCAACGACAGTTGGAGAGATCCGGAGTTTTCTTGGACTCGCAGGATACTACCGGAGATTCATTGAGAATTTTTCAAAGATTGCGAAGCCTATGACGGAGTTGTTGAAGAAGGATACCAAGTTCAATTGGACCGAGGAGTGTGAGGCTAGTTTCCAAGAGTTGAAGAAACGATTAGTTACCTCACCAGTGTTGATTTTGGCATATCAGACCAAGGATTATGAGGTGTATTGCGACGCTTCATGTCGAGGACTTGGAGCAGTGCTTATGCAGGAAGAGAGAGAGTTGTTTCGTATGCTTCACGACAAATGAAACCTCATGAGTTGAATTACGCCACACATGATTTGGAGTTAGCAGCCGTAGTGCATGCATTGAAGACATGGAGACATTTTCTCATTGGAAATCATTGTGAGGTGTACACGGATCACAAGAGTTTGAAGTACATTTTCACGCAGAAGGAGTTGAATCTCAGACAAAGGAGATGGTTGGAGCTTATCAAGGATTATGATATGAGAGTGCATTATCATCCCGGGAAGGCTAATGTAGTAGCTGATGCATTAAGCCGCAAGAGCCATGTCAATACGTTAATGACGGGAAGTATACCAAAGGAGTTAGCAGAAAACCTTCGTGAACTAAGTTTAGAGATAGTTCCGAAAGGCTATGTGGCAGCATTGGAAATTCAGTTAACATTGATGGATAAAATTAGAGAAGCTCAGAAATCTGACAAGGAGATTGCTTCTATAAAGGAGAAACTAAGCAAAGGAAAAGCAAAGGGATTTCATGAGGATGAGCACGATACCCTATGGTTTGAGGACCGCGTTTATGTGCCAAATGACCCAGAGATCAGGAAGTTGATTTTGCAAGAGGCACATGATTCACCATATTCGATTCACCCAGGAAATACTAAGATGTATTTGGATTTGAAGGAGACATTCTAGTGGACCGGAATGAAGAAAGATATTGCAGCCTATGTAGCAGTTTGTGACGTATGTCATAGAGTGAAGGCAGAACATCAGAAGCCAGCCGGATTGTTGCAACCATTGCCGATACCCGAATGGCAGTGGGATAAGATAGGCATGGATTTTATCACAGGACTACCCAGGACGAAAGCAGGATATGACTCGATATGGGTAGTAGTTGATCGTTTGACGAAAGTAGCACATTTCATTCCAGTCAAGACCACTTACACCAGTGCTAAGTTGGCGAAGATATACATGAATAGGATCATTTGTTTGCATGGAGTTCCGAGGAGTATTGTATCGGATAGAGGAACCCAATTTACCTCAAAGTTTTGGAATCGGTTGCATGAAACTTTGGGAACCAGGCTAGAGTTTAGCACCGCTTTTCATCCATAGACAGATGGACAGGCCGAGAGAGTCAATCAGATTTTGGAAGATATGCTAAGAGCTTGTGCACTAGATTATGGATCTAGTTGGGACGATAATTTGCCGTATGCGGAGTTTTCGTATAACAACAGTTACCAAACCAGTCTGAGGATGGCACCTTTCGAAGCTTTGTACGGAAGGAGGTGCAGGACACCGTTGTCATGGGACGAAGTTGGAGATCGTCAGTTCTTTGGACCAGATTTGATTAAGGAGTCTAAACAGAAAGTGAAGTTGATTCGTGATAGGCTCAAGGTAGCCCAGTCCAGGCAGAAGAGCTACGCAGATTCCAAACGCAAGGAGACAGTTTACGAAACCGGAGACAGGGTGTATCTCCGAGTATCCCCACTTCGAGGAGTTAAGCATTTTGGAGTTAAGGGAAAGTTAGCACCGTGTTTTGTTGGACCATATAAGATCTTGCAACGTATGGGAGAAGTCGCGTATAAGTTGGAATTACCAGAGGGACTGTCAGGAGTCCATGACGTATTCCATGTTTCTCAGTTGAAGAAATGTAACGCCGAGATGGCGGAGGTACCGTTAAGAGATACAGTGGCGCTAGAAGCAATTCAGTTGAAGGATGACTTGACGTATGAGGAGAAACCAGTCAAGATTCTCAAGATTGCCAGTAGAGTTACCCGCAGCAAGGTTATCAAGTTTTGCAAAGTTCAGTGGAACCACCACTCAGAGGATGAAGCCACCTGGGAGAGAGAAGAAGATTTGCTCAAGGACCACCCTCACGTATTTTCTAGCCAACCCGAATCTCGAGGGCGAGATTCATCTTAAGGGGGGTAGGTTTGTAACATCCCAAATTTTCAATTTGGAATGTTATACATAGATCATGATGCATATCATATTTTCTTGCATTTTGCCGATCCTAGAAATTTCACGCAACTCAAGGACCCTCGGAGAGAGTTGGAGATTTCGTTATTTTCATATTTGAGTCCTCTCAAATTTTGAAAAGAGGATCATTGGTTTTGTCGAAGTTTCATTCGCCTTTTATTTGGATAGGGAAAAATGCGTGTTTTCAAAATTTGCATTTTAGGCCCGGAGAAAAGTTCATTTTGTTCGACTCATTTTTAGGAGTCGGGGAAAATTTACTTTATTAGATTTGGAGTTCGTTTAGATCTCTTTCTGTTTCTTTTCCCGAGCGCGGAACCGGTTTAAAAAAAATGCTCCAGCGACTTGGGCCAAAGGCCCAAGCCACCGAGCCGGCCGACCAGAGGCCAAAGACCACCGCGCGCGAGCCGCGCCAGGCGCCCAGGCGCAAGGCGCCAGGGAGGCCGCCGCCGTTGCCTATTTTGTTTCCTAGTAGGACTTTAGTCCTACTTCCGTATATTCCTTTTCTTTTCTAGATCTTTTTCCTTTTCTCTTTTCTTTCCTAGTCCTAGTCTAATTCCTTGACCCCTACCCCAAGTTTTCTCCTCCCCTCCCCAATATAAATACTCCCACACCCCCCCTCTAAATCCTCATCAAACCAAAGCCTAGAGCTCCACAAGCACCACCGCACCTCACCCCGCGCCGCGCCTAGAGCCACCGCCGCCCGCGCCCTGCGTCACGCGCCGCCGCTGCCCTTAGCCGCCGCCGCCCTAGTGCCCCGCTGCCGTCGCCCAACGCCCACGCCGCCGAAGTTCCTCGCCGGAGACCTCGCCGGAGGTAGCCCCGCGCCACATCTCTTCTTTTCATCGGATCGTTTTCTTCTAATCGTTTCGATTCTTCTTCCCCGATTCGTTTTCTTCAAGAAACCATTCCGGTTTTCTAGATCGGTTTTTCAATCAGTTTTCTTATCCGAAACCCTAGATCGGATTCGTTCTATTTTCCGATTTAGTTGCCCAAGACCGTTTGCCGGACCGTTCGTCCTAATGAACGTGATCACCGGATTCTTCTAGGTTAACGAACGCCCGTTCATTCAACCGTTCTTCTTTTTCTTTTCGTCGGATTTATTCCGCAATCGCGATCTCAGATCCGATCTTCTTTCTAGTCTATCTTCTCGCCCGTTTATCGGAATCAGGTGATTCAAGCGCCTGGAGTTTTGTTTCGAAACCGCCGTTCCGTCTAATCAACTTTAACTAAGTTTTGCTATGGTAAAATTTGACCTTGTTTCAACTTGCTAGAACCGAGTTGTTTTCCGCCGTTTGTTTTCGGTTTCTTTGTTCGGTTCTTTTCTTTCTTCTCAACCGGAGTTCTTAAGTTGAACTTTCTGGTTCGATCTCTTGTTCGAGTTTTACCTGTGCATTAGATGAGTACTTATTGTATGCTTGTTGTTTGTCTGCGATAGATTACCCGGATTGCGCCGCCTGTTACTTCAAATCTCTAGGACTCGCGGATCATCAGCAAGGCAAGTAACACTTTGATCATACCTTTTCTACAACCCAGTTTTATTGCATTAGATCCATCCTCGCACATTGCATGATTAGGATCTAATTAAATTGTGGGATGGGAAGTAGATGAGGTAGTACCTATTACCTGTTACTATGAAACCTTTGGGAGTTACTTCTACGTTTGCTTATTATGCCATGCTATGCTAGTGGACGTGGATTGGGTGAGTGATATCCATGACAGATGTGAGATTGATAATTTTAATGGTTTATCTAAGGTGGCAACTTAAACACACATATGGGTGGATTGAGGCACCTGATGTCTATCAGGACTTGCTTGTTTTTATTTTGGACCGCCACCCAGGCTCAAAGGGATCATAAGATCTTTCATGCTAAATACTTACGTGTGCAGCCACAAGCCATTATGGGCTCTGGCATAGTTGACTAAGTCATGCGAACTCTTATAGGGGTAGACTAGCAGATGTAGGGGATATAGGTGGTACGGTCTACTCTGTCGTAAGGTGCTAGCGCTTCTGAAAGACTATGTCTCGGTCATCCGTTTCTCAAACACCAGTAGTGCGAGAAAACCAACGGAGGCGATCGAGTCTTGTGGGGAAAAGTGTGCAAACCTCTGCAGAGTGTAACAAACTAATCATGATTAGCCGTGTCCCCGGTTATGGACAATCTTGAGTATCTAGTACTTGAATATCATGTGAATCTCATCATGTTACTTCTAATTAATATTGTTGGGTTTTAATTGTTCACTTTTAATTGGGATTGAGGATGCTGTCAACCATTCTCAATGTTTAACAACCACCATGATAGTTAAATAAATTTATTCCTTTGCAGTAGGGAAAAACTGGCTTTACGCAAAACAGTAACCATAGAGCTTTCCACCAGCCAAATATGCATATAGTATAGCTGTTTCATTCCATTACTCTCTATGTGTTACCTTGCCAGCATATTCCATGTGCTGACCCGTTTCGGGCTGCAACGTTAATGTTGCAGACTTTTCAGATGACGATTGAGGTGTTTTTAGGTCATGGTTCTATACTCAGTGATGCCGTTGGAGTTGATGGACCCATTTATCTTCCAAGTCTTCCGCTGTTATCGACACTAGATGGCCTTAAGCCATATTTATGTAATAAGTTCTCTTCGGAGACATCGATGTAATAAGTGTGTGATTGCCACTCTGCTATAAATCCTTCGAAGTACTGTGTGGTGTCAGCATTACTGATCCAGGGTTGACACCGGAGCACAGAGATCAGACTGTTTGAGGTCTGGTCGCTACACCAACGGCCGGGGCAAACACAAAAGTATCAAAGCGCCGAGGACAGAAAGATCTAATTTTTCGATTATCAAAATCCGCACACTTCGTTTCTTGCAAGCAAACAATGGAGCATTGACTCTCCTCAATCTTTGCTCTCACATCACGCTGTCGAGCATCTGAATTCAGGCTGCGGACATTCCAACAGAGCACACGCCAATTACGATAAGTAGTACTATCCATAAAGAACTCGCAGCGATAAAATAATGATTGTTAGGCATAACCTAGCAGTTTCATAGATCACAGCCACATGACCCAAAAGAGCAAACAGTGCAACAAGTTCAGATAAAACATAGCCACTAAAGAGACAAAAACTATGCCAGGCAAGACCCCTCTGGTGCCAATCCTGAAGCCTAGGTTTACTCATTATCAGACACTGTATCAGAAGAAGATTTCTTAGGAGGAGCCATAAGCTTCTCCAGAGTCAGATAATCTACAGAGATACCCAGACGAGCGCCGACTGCCTGTAAATCAGCGATAGGTGTTGGTGGAGGTATCGCCTGCGCTGCATCTTCATGATCGTCAGAGTCGTCAACTGATGGCTTGGCCTTCTTGGCCCTTGGGCGGCGCAATGCAGAAGTTTTGGTGGGAATGGCTGAAGTTGGTTTGTAACTAGAGGCCTTAGCAGCGCTACGCGTCATGCGTCTGACGGACAAATCCGGAGTTGGAGCAACTGCAACTAATGACCGACGACCTCGCCTGGCCTCACGTCCACGCTTGCCAAGCACTGGAGGAAGAGCAGACGTGAACAAGAATTCATCGTGATTCTGCGGCAAATCAACATTTGCAGGCTGCACAGGTTCAACCTACTCATGGGCAGAAACTTGAGGCTCCACTTGATCTGAGAAAATCTCTTCAATAACAACAGACGAGCGAGGCGTGGGAGGATTGTTGGGCTTCGTCAGAAGTCCAAAAGAGAACTCACAGTGCTCAAGAAAAACACAAGTGGTCAGTTGAGACTGCTATTGTTGATGTGTTGATAGCGAAGCAGGCACCTTTCTGATGAAAAATTCAGGCAGTAATGAATGAAAAGACCTCTCCCAGATAAGATGTGGCGGAAGCACAGGACCATAAACAACACGAACAATTCCAAGTTGAATTGGGTCTAGAGGAGCCACTGGGTGCTGTGCCACAATGTGATGGATGGGCTGTTGAACTTCCTCTAAATCCATGTCATTGTCAGAATCCAAAGAAGGGCTGAGGACCATGGAATTCTTCTCCTGAACAATATCCTGCTGCTGACCAGGTGCATCCTCATGCTGTTGCTGTGGTTGCTGAACCTTCTCATCCCAAGGGCCCCATCCAGCATCATTGACATTGTTGACCTCATTGGCATCCACACCCCAGCCTCCCACATTGTTACCCTGGTGTGGATTATGGTGAGGTGGAACAGCATTCCAACCAAGTGCAGGGTACGGTGGCATTGCCCAGAAGGGCTGCGGTGGGTTTACGCCTGACATAGGATGTGGGTTACCGTCTAGAGGCATTGGGTCTTCGTCGACAGGTATCATAGCATCCGCAAATTCTCCAGTCAAGATGAAACGACCAGCAGTCCAAGATACAACATCACCTCCCCAGTTTGCAAAATCCCGAAAAACCACAGAACGGGGCACCAAAGCATTATCTGAAAAAGAGGCTCTGACCAGGGATCTAACAAGATGACGATCTGTTCGGTTCTAGTAGTGAAACTGGCCAAAAGTTCCAACAACCTCTGTCAAGCACTGCGTGTTACGATAATCAAGTGGCACTGCAATAAACATGAGCCAGCTAGTTCTATGGCCATGAATAGCACTGAAGCCCTCCCCCTGGTTGTGCGGAATAAACCGAACAAAAAATTCCTCTCCATCTTCATCCACACCAAGGGGAAAAGGGGGGGTGCTGAGTAAACGAACCCCGCACTACAGGATCTTCCATCTCAAAGAGCCCTACCCCTTGGAACCAAGTCTGAGCAGAAAGCACCGGAATATGCAGGGTCTGTGTAAGAAAATCAAGAACCTGCTGTCGACGAATAGCAACCAAGTGTGCTGGTGGTAGAGGCTCGACGATGGCCACCATGTATTGCTCATGGTTGCGGGGGGGGGGGGGGGCGTGATTGCAGGCGTGTAGAAGGTCCTTGGGAGCCGATCTTCTCCACCATCAACGATATCATATCCAGCCGGAACAAAGTGATGCGGGTCAATCGCATAGACCGCCATTGGAGATGACGGCGATGCTGCTGACGACGCGGTGGAAGCAGGAACGGTCGGCGAAGATCGTAAGCTTGGCGGCGATGGGTGGGAGGCGGACAATTGGGGTTTTGGAGGGGGTGAAGGCGTCTGGTTTGGGGAAACCGGAGAGGCCGGAGAGTTGTCCTTCTTGGCACGGGCTCCAAAGCCTTTGGATGGGACTTTTGGCACCCAGAGGGGAGAATCAGGTGGTTGGCCAGTGCAGTCCCGTTTAATGTGACCAGACCGGAAACAATTTCTACACCGAATCCTGTTAGAACAAGTCTCTGTCCGGTGGCCCATACCCAAGCAATTCTGACAGTCCCAAAACATGGCAGCCAAATTTTCAATCATCTCGTCAAAGCTCTGTAAATCGCTGACAACATCCTGCGACGATGGAGAGAATTGCTCGAAATCTGTGGAGTCCGGTGGGCCAAGCTGTCCTCTTCATCATCACAAATTTAAATGGGCTGAGAGGATGAGGAAGTAGGCTGAGGTGCAGGCCCAGGACCTTCTAACTGTGGAGAATCCGGAATGTCCACAAATTTCGGTCCAATAAACTTCAAACAAGCAGGAGATCTGGGGTTGTCGCCAACAGACAGCGGAGATTCCAGAGATAGTTGGAACGAACCAAAAAGGATCGTCGGAGGCGGCGAGCTAGCCGTGGCCATCACCGGAGATGACATGCCTGAGGCTTCTTGGGATGACACATGATAACCAGCCTCACGGACCCTCAACACGTCAGAGGGCGTGGGATGATAACTATACTCCTTACGAGTAGGATAGTTGATGAACGTAGCAAAACGTAGTTTTTTCTTTGGGTGGCCAGGGGTAGAACTAGAACGCAATGAAGGTTTACTAGGAACATGTTTCATGGCCTGCATCCCAAGCAAAACCCTATGTTTGGTTGGACTAACTAAGGTCCATTCCTGCTGGCATTCAACCTGCCAGAGATGAAATTCTTTCTCCCAATCTGGACCACCATGGCCCTAGAGATGAAAATAGCACTTGAAAAGATCACAGGCAAAGCTACGCTGATGTAGAATGAAAAAACCCCACTTGCTTGGATGAAACCGTGAAAGAAAAAACCCGATCATTGAGGTACGATACCTTGAGATGAGAGGAATAACCACCAATAGCAGATTCAAGGGCGAGGCAAAAATTATCCTCATCCAGACGAAAGGAGTGCTGGGCAAAGTAGACCACCATCGTGAAGTGACCCGAGTCAGAGGTCGGGTGCACAGATCTGTTGATCGTACGCTGGATCTTAGCCGCCAACGCCATCCCCGGGCTAAAGTCCAAGCCCAAGGAGATGGAAGCGTGCACCACCATGGAGAAGGCAACCAACGAGGAGAGCAACATGCGCCGGTGAGGATGGTGCGATCAGATGTAAAAAACCACGGTCAAGTGGGCTGATCGCCAGTGGGGTGGGTGGCTAGGGTTAAGGTGGCGGCGGGGTGGAGGTGGAAGACATCTTTTTTGAGTATGTTGGTAAGCTCCCGCAACCGGAAGCAGTTGCGTCATAATCACGTGGCAGTCATGAGACTTTAGGTTCTGGAACTTTTTCTCTGCCATATTTATTATTCCCTTTATATTCGATGAGAAGCCAGACGATACCTTAATACTGAGCAGACATTCAAAAAAGTTTTCCTTTTTTTCTTTGGTAAGAGCGTAGCTGGCATAACCCTGATGTATGCCGTCTTTGCCGTGCATACATTGCTGGTCCTCCCATGTCTCAGGTGTATCTTTGGTCTTCCCATACACGCCCAAGAAGCCAAGCATGGTCATGCAAAGATTCTTCATCACGTGCATCATGTCGATTGCGGAGCGGACCTCTAGGTCTTTCCAATAGGGCAGGTCCCAAAATATAGATTTCTTCTTCCACATGGGTGCGCGTCCGTCAGCGTCATTCGGAACAGGTTGTCCTCCAGGACCCTTTCCAAAGACTACCTTCAAATCCTTGACCATATCATGTACATCAGCACCAGTACAGTGGCGAGGCTTCGTCCGGTGATTCGCCTCACCTTTGAAATGCTTGCCTTTCTTTCTTACGGCATGCCTGCTCGGAAGAAATCGACGATGTCCCAGGTACACATTCTTCTTACAGTTATCCAAATATATACTACCGGTATCGTCCAAACAATGCGTGCATGCGCGGTATCCCTTGTTTTTCTGTCCTGAAAGGTTACTGAGAGAAGGCCAATCATTGATGGTCACGAACAGCAACGCCTTTAGGTCAAATTCTTCCCCCATGTGCTCATCCCACACACATACACCTGTTCCATTCCACAGCTGTAAGAGTACTTCAACTAATGGCCTTAGGTACACATCAATATCGTTGCCAGGTTGCTTAGGGCCTTGGATGAGCACTGGCATCATAATGAACTTCCGCTTCATGCACAACCAAGGAGGAAGGTTATACAAACATAGAGTCAGAGGTCAGGTGCTATGGTTGCTGCTCTGCTCCCCAAAAGGATTAATGCCATATGCGCTTAGACCAAACGATACGTTCCTTGCGTCATCTGCAAACTCCTTCCCATACTTTCTCTCGATTTTTCTCCACTGCGACCCGTCAGCGGGTACTCTCAACTTTTCGTCTTTCTTACGGTCTTCTCTGTGCCATCGCATCGCCTTGGCATGCTCTTTGTTTTGGAACAAACGTTTCAACCGTCGTATTATAGGAGCATACCACATCACCTTGGCAGGAATCTTCTTCTTGGGGAGCTCGCCCTCGACATCACCAGGGCCATTGCGGCTGATCTTATAGCGCAATGCATCGCATACCGGGCAAGCGTTCAAATCCTCGTACTCACCGCGGTAGATGATGCAATCATTAGGGCATGCATGTATCTTCTGCACCTCTAACCCTAGAGGGTAGACAGCCTTCTTTGCTTCATACATACTCTCGGGCAATTCGTTGTCCTTTGGAAGCATATTCTTGATCATTACCAGCAACTTTCCAAATCCCTTGTCAGATACACCATTCTCTGCCTTCCATTGCAGCAATTCCAGTGTGGTGCCCAGCTTTTTCTTGTCACCTACGCAATTCGGGTACAACAATTTTTTGTGATCCTCTAACATGCGTTGCAACTTCTTCTTCTCCAAATCACTTGCGCAGTTTCTCTTTGCATCGGCAATGGCCCGACCTAGATCATCAACGGGCTCATCCGATGCCTCTTCTTCAGCTTCTTCCCGCATTGCCGGCTCAGCTTTTTCCCACATTACCGGCTCAGCTTCTTCCCTCATTGTTCTATCATCATATTCAGGGAACCCATGGCCAGGATAGCTGTCGTCGTCCTCTTCTTCTTCATTGTTTTCCATCATAACCCCTCTTTCTCCGTGCTTGGTCCAAACATTATAGTGGGGCATGAAACCGGACTCAAACAGGTGGACGTGAATGGTTCTTGACGTAGAGTAATTGTGACCATTCTTACAACCAGCACATGGACAAGGCATAAAACCACCCGCCCGCTTGTTTGCCTCAGCCGCAAGCAGAAAAGTATGCATGCCATTCATGAACTCGGGGGAGCATCGGTCATCGTACATCCATTGTCGGCTCATCTTCAATACACAGCATCGAAAACACCAAATTAATACAATACATAAAGTTCATACAACACTTAAATGCAAAAAAACAAATAACTCTCTAGCTAAAGAATTTAAATGCAACAATAAATGCGATCAAGATCGCAACTAAGGTAACAATTGATGCAACAACATAATGATACCAAGCCTCACTATGAATGGCATATTTTCTAATCTTTCTAATCTTCAAGCGCATTTTCTCCATCTTAATCTTGTGATTATAGACGACATCGGCAACATGCAACTCCAATTCCATCTTCTCCCCCTCAATTCTCCTCAATTTTTCCTTCAAATCCTCGTTTTCTCTTTCAACTAAATTTAACCTCTCGACAATATGGTCGGTTGGAATTTCCGGTTCAACTACCTCCTACATACAAATATCTATGTCAACTTGATGGGCATAATTTGTCATAAACATGAAATGCAACAAATAGTTTTAAAAGAGAATATACCGCATCCGAATCATAACCCGGACGAGGGCCGACGGGGACGGATATCAAAACCATGGCACTATGTATAACAAACAACGTATGGGTAAGATAATTATACGAGTAACGATATATCCAAATCACACAAACATCAATTTTTTATATAAAACATTCATGAACAAGAGGCTCGCCACAAGGTGGTTACGGCGGAGATTTAGAAGACACTAAGTAAACCACACCTACATATGCAAACTAAGTGTTATTTTTGACCTCAAATTGCATATAAATCAAATACTAGCACATATATATATAATTCCTCCCAAATTACTAAACTCAAAAATCAATCACTATATAAAACATTGCACGAGCTGATCTAGCAATGAGAGATGAAAGGACAAAGTTGCTAACCTTTGTGATCATTTGAATAGATGGGGGCCTTCAAATCTTGACAAATTTTGGGCAAAATGTGTGATGAGGTTGAGAGGAAGAGGGAAAGAACGGAGAGGAAGAGGGGAAAGGGGAAGAACAAAGCGAGCTCGGGTGGACGAAGGGTGTATGTAGGACGACCTTTAGTACCGGTTCGTGATACGACCCGGTACTAAAGGTGCTGGAGGGGCCCCGGGCTGATAACATCCTGCCACCACTTACTTTAGTACTGGTTCGTGGCACGAATCGGTGCTAAAGTTTCGCCACGAACCGGTACTAATGATGTTCGCCCGCCTAGCCGTTGGAACCGGCACTAATGGACACATTAGTGCCGGCTCAAATTCAAACCGGCACTAATTTGCTTCACATTTGATCCTTTTTCTACTAGTGCGTGTTGAAGTTATTGATCATTTAATGGTCATGCATGCATGCATTGTAATTAATGGATCGGTAAACACAACTTTTTGAGAAAAATGAGTTTAGTAATTAATTATTTTTGCAAACTACAAAATTTATTCGATCACTCATCATCTACCTTGGTTGGAGAGATTTACAAATTGAGTCCTATAAACCGAAAGGAGGTAGTAGATCGACAAGCGTGCTATGAGACTTGCAGCGCTACAACATTATTCAAGTAGTACTTTGATGGAGCAGGACACTGAGATAAACACAGCCATGGTTGTAGCTAGTGCAACTTATTACCAAGTCTGAATTAAAGCTACTGTACGGTAGGCTGTTAGACTGCTCACAGTGGGGAGTAACATAGAGTAGTAACTTGTCGATGTTATTAGTCTATGTTACTACCTCTATAGTGGGTAGTAACATATGAATGGTATCATGAAAGAGTTCATTTATTAGGCTATAGACTTATTATGCCTTGAAATGTGTGATGTTACAGTAACTAGCTAAGTTAGACTGGTCGTAATGGTAGTATCATAGCTAGTATCGTGCATGCCAACTAGACTATTTTGCTGAGGTGGCATAAAATTAGATGAGGAAATAGAGTGTTGAGTATCATATCATGATACTGTATCTTATAAAATGCTATGCTAATATGTGTCATGCATGGCAATAAATAAGGTTACCTATGATACTAGTATATGATACTGTGCATTACGGAGGTAGTATCATAGCTTAGTATCATATGCAAGATACTAAGGTATGATACTACCCATTACAAGCAGCCTACCACAAACCACTCTCTCCTCATTAATTAGCTGCCACATAAGCAATCTTGTATTAAAATGTGTGATGTTACTAGTTAAGTTACTTTCATTGTAACTAGTCTAACTGCCAAGGTAGGAGTAGTAATTAACCGGTAATCAATCAAAGCTAGAGCTAGATGCTGGTCTCCCTATCACGAGGCCGGGTCTCGGTACATGGCCACATCGCATGTGAGATGCTTTCACCTGTTCACCAGCGGTGGGAGGCCAACTCAAGTCAAGGTTGCAGTATATATCACGCAGCATACACACGCCACTACATCCCACTGAGACTGAAAGTTCAGCAAATTAGACCTGCATGTGTGTGTGGACTCAACACATGTCGCTACAAAGATCGTTACAATTTCGATCCAGATGTGAACAGCTAAAAGGCGCAAGTCGCCTTCATGCACATATATATCGTGGTGCACAGGAACGAATCGTGGGAAAAGTGCGCGTATTGATCCAACGTTGTCAAAATGGGTAGAGCTATCTAGCTAGCTAGTGCACCAAGTAAGGCACGCACTCAGTGAGAATAGCACGCACACACGCACAGCCGCAAAATTAGTTCATGTACTTTCACCCGACTATAGTATATCCGGAGCAGAATGTGTCGTCTCTAAGACTGAGGGCGCGTTCACGAACAGGAAGGTGTAGACGGTGCCTGCCAACATCTAAATCTCCATTTTTTAAAATGCTCAATGCCACCATGCTCTATTGGATAGTTTGTTGAGTATATTGGCAGTTGTTTGATTAATTTAATCCAGAAGATAATGACCAGTATGGCAGTGACAGTGCTGAGCATATATACTGATATTCGACCACGTAAGCACATACTACGCAAATAGACACATCTACGTATAATGCTAATATGACTAACACAGAAATAATGAGGAGTAGGATAAACGAGTTATACCCTCTATAAGGCCAGGCCGAAGCTGCCGCGGCCGCGGCAGTAGAGGTGTCCTCGGTGGCCTTCTTCTCGGCTTCAAGCTTCTCGGCGGCGAGTCGGTCGGCTTCGGTGGCCATGGTGGTGACGAAGGCGGCGTGGACGTAGTTGATATAGTGCACGTAGACGAACAGTGGCGAGCAGTCACGTAGGACACGCTCCCCGAAAACCTAATTGCCCCTCTCTCATACAAGATCTCATGAGGCGCGGTTTTAGAGGCCTGCTCTCCCATCAACCATGCATGTAGTGGATGGAATGGAATGGCCGACGGCAACAACAATGAGAGGAATGATTGTAGGCGGTGTGCGCGAGGAGGTAGACGTGATCTGATTCTCTTCTGGCGGCGACTAGGTTTGCCGACGCTTCCACTATATAAGCGCAGTCGGGTAGGAGGACGTGGGCTCGACCCACGCCCGAGGCGGTGACTACCCACGATCCGACGTCTGGGATCGTGGCGCGTCTATTACAGACCCTCCATTTTTGACCGGAAAAAATAAACGCACGCATGACATAGGTCTGAGCTCGGCTCGGCTCATTCACGAAACGCGACACCCCGCGCGCGACGCTGGCAGTGGAGGAGGAGCGCTCGGGAACCACTTCATAGCATGTGAAAGAAGAACACTTAGAAAGAGGTCCAACTATTTCTCCAAATCCAGGGTAGTACTAAATTTCCACTACTTCCCTTGTCATGACACCTCCATGGGCCCTTAGAGTTTTTTTTTTTTGAAGTTGTTGGATGGCTCTAAAGCCCACCCCATATTTCAACATAGTTGTTATTGATTCATTCGGATGCTGGCCCGGACTGATCTAACTACGGCCTGAGATTGTCTAAAAAAAAAACTACGGCCTGAGAAGCTTCACGAGTGAGTCTGAATAGAGAGAAGATCAATAGAGCAGTCCGGCAGCTTCTTTAGGTTTTGGGGTGAAATTCACTCATGGTATTCCAACCAAAGGAAAACGAGAGGGATCCTGGGAGGATAACTTGAAACCAAAAGAGGCCTTATGAATGGACGTGGGGGTTACAGAATGACGTGATATTGTTAAGTTGGTGGTTAGTGGCCGGACAATGAAATTCAAAGAATGATTAGGGGGTAGTTAGTAGAAATTACGCCCGTAAGTATCCAGATGTAACATTCATGCCCGTAGGTTAAGCATTTTTACTCGCTTGGTAGTATAATAAAATCCCACACTAGGTCTTCGTGCATAGGAATACATGGTTACAAATGTCAGAATCCACCTAGCCATTTTACATTCCCTGCTGATGCGTCATTCATTTTCTCGAACAGGAGGCAAACTTTGCCTCTTCACATTGAATAAGATGAGTTTAGAAGTAAGAAAAGTGACTGGTAAAAGATCACGTACAAATACTATTCTCAGCATGAAATATGTCAAATGTTTAGCTACATCCAATCCCCAAAGATTGGCCTCGACCTTTGCCTTACTAGCGATTGCGGTTCGTACTGAGGAAACTCCTCTAAAAACTATATGACTTTTAGAGTCCCGCTTCGGTAAGGACATTTCAAACTTCCTACGAGAGTAGCATAAGGAGGGATATCATGCCCTTCCTCGCGTTACCTTTGACGATGATCATGGATAGCCAGTATTCTTTGATGGAGGTGAGTTACTCCAAGCGTCGATGTGCTCCTGATCCTTGTTAATCACATGCGAGGTTCATGCATGAATCCTTGTTGATACGGGATTGCCAGAGCGAGCCCTTGCTCGTGTGCTCTGCCCCACTAGTTAGAACCTACCTCGTTCCCTTGGAGTGCATGAGAGAAGTTGATCTATGGAACTTGTCGATTTGGTTGACGCCTTCTAATCTGACTATCTGAATGAATCCAGCTTTGTAGGAAGACTGGATAACTTTGTTTGAGGTTTACTCCTGACATCTCCTAATCCCATGATTCTTGCTAGTCTGTGGTCACGTGGTCTCTAAGTGAATATTGGCAACCGATCAGTTGATCTCTCTCTCCTCTCGAGGAACTAGAACCAGGATAACTCGGACATCCATGGTCTTACACTGCCCATGGTGACCTTTATGTACAAGGTGAACATGTGTGGCTCGATCCAATGCATTGGGGCTGATGGTTGGTCATCATTCATATATATTCCATGGATATTTGGTGGACAAGCCGATCTAAATAATTGCGGTTCTTTAACTGCCATGCCTTTGGGTGGGTAGCTTCAAGCCAACTTTTGCTTCTTTCATATTACTCCATCGGTCCCAAAATAAGTGTCTGAAGCTTAGTACAACTTTACACTAAATTTAGTACAAACTTTGGACACTTATTTTGGGACGTAGGGAGTAGCTTTTATTTACATGTTACTTGAAGATTATGTACAAGTTTCTAAGCATTATCTTACCTAGCTGGTGAAGGCATGACCACACACCACGCCCATCAAAGATCATGTATGTGCATGTAGGATTTCTTTTGTTTTAACTAGATGACCCGTTGCATCAATTGGCGCAAGGATAACTCCAACCTGCAAGTTAAGTGAACTATATGGAACCTAAAATGGAAGTCAATCCATGCACATAACAGTGATGACCAAGACCAATCACCTGCCAGATGCACTAGAACTAACTACACATGTGCACTACATGTTGAGTCGCACAAATAACTCAATAACAACGATAAATTTACTGTGCTAGCTTTTGTTTGACATCAGAAATGCTAACTATGCTTAGAAATCCAGCAAGTATAAGCATTTAATTCCATTAAAAATACGCCCATATGTGTGTGACTGATCCATGCCAAATTTTCTTGTTACTGAAACTTCCACCATCTTCTTTGAAGACTTCCATTGTCTAGCTTTAGAAAAACTGCAAAGCGAAAAAGTACAAGCAATGTGATTACTATACAATACCACATTTTAACCCTGGATCCACCCGAGTCACCCCTGCAGGGGCCAAGCGGTCTTTCTCAGAGTTCAAGAAGCCTCTGCATCTTTTTTTCTCGAATACGCTACGGTTAGCGTATCATTGCATTGGTAGAGAGGGGACAACGTACAGGTTAGGCATCAGGTGCGCGTACACTAGAAGGCGTGCCCGAGATGCACAGTGAGCATGGAGTGGGTTGCTCAGCCCAGATATCAGTCTATGTTACAAGGATGATACTACTCAGTCCTTTGGCTCCTACGTAGGCCCAGGAGCGGGCGTCTTCCTGGATCGCAGCCAGGAGGGAGGCGGGGGAGGGTGTGATCTTGTCGAAGATGATCACATTGCGGTGGCGCCCGACGGACCAGATCATCAGGCAGCAATGGTGGAGAGCCCTCATCGCTTTTCCTGGGTCACCGTAGTAAGGGCTGCGCTAAGCCAGTCTAGGAAGTCGAGGGAGCCATCTGGAATGTTGATCTCGGGGCAACAACAAGAGAGGATGCCATGCCAAATCATGCGGGAGAATACACATTCGACCAGGAGATGATGTAAGGTCTTGGCATGCTGAGAACACTGCACACATGCAGGCTCGTGCAGGAGGCCACGCCGCTCCAACCGGTCGGCCGTCCAACACCGGTTGACGGAGGCAAGGTAGATGAAGAACTTGACTGAGAGGAGGGCACTCGATATCCACACGAGGCGCCAGTGCTAGGACATTGTAGATCCGGTGAATAGGGCATTATAGCAGGAGGAAGCAGAGTAAACCCCGTTTTCTGTCCACTTCCATAGAATGGTGTCGGGCTCCTGGGATAGAGTGATAGCCTGCAGCCGACAGTAGAGATCGAAGTACTCAAGCGCAGCCGCCGGGCCAAGGTGGCCATGGATGTCACCGATCCATGCTCGGTCCTGAAGGGCAGCAGCAACTGTACGCGATCGGTGGCCAGCTTGGGACAAGAGCAATAAGGCTCGGGGCGAAGTCACTGATAGAGAAGCCCTGGAGCCATTTGTCGGTCCAGAAGCGACAAGATGCGCCATTGCCAATGAACGAAGTCATCGAGGCATGGAAGAACTGGAGAGCCTCGGGGTCAGAGGGCGGCTGGAGATGTGACAATGGGTGAGAGTCATCAGAAGCACGAAGCCAAAGCCATCGGACACGAAAGGAGATACCGGTGCGGTGAAGATCACGAATTCTGAGCCCGCCAAGCTCGATAGGATGGCAAACCCTTGCCCAGCTAACAAGACAAGATTTAGCACGGGCATCCTTGCGGCCGTGCCATAGGAAGTCGCAGATGATCCGGTTCGCCTTCTTGAGGATAGGTGGGGATAGCAATATGGCCAAAAGGATGTGCACGAGCATAGCCATAAGAACTTGCCGGACCAAGGCGAGGCATTCCCCTCGCGAGAGCACCGCGGCCTTCCAGGTTGACAACTTACGGAGTAGCTTGTCGATGAGGGGAAGCAGGTGAGAGGTAGGCACCTTGTGGAGGGAGAGGGGGATGCCTAGGTATTGGATGGGGAAGGCCACGACCGGACATGTCAGAGAAGATCCAACCGCGTCGGAGACCTCGGGGGTGCACTGGATTGGCGCCGCCGAGCACTTGGCAAAATTAGTGCGTAGTCCTGACACAGCCCCAAAGTAGTCGAGGAGCCTGCTAACGACGGCGAGCTCGGAGGGATCGGGGTGGCAGAAAATGACCACATCGTCTACGAAGAGGGAGATGCCGGACGCAGCCAAGCGGTCGGTGAGTCGCTGGATGATGCCCTTGCTCACTTTAAATTGTAGGAGCGAGTTCAGCGCATCAATGACTAGGGTGAAGAGCATTGGTGAAACAGGGCCACCCTACCGAAGGCCTTGATGATGAGCAATGGGAGGGCCCAGAGTGCCATTGATCATCACCAGAGTAGATGCCTTGGATATGAGTATGGACACCCACTCGCGCCATCTAGGTCCGAACCCTAGATGCTCAAGGATCTGGAGGAGAAACGGCCAAGATACTGAGTCAAAGGTGCGGGCTATATCCAGCTTGAGCAGAACGTGAGGTAGTCGAAGCCTGTGGAGTTGTCGTGCCGTTTATTGGACAAGAATGAAGTTGTCGTGTACACTCCTGCTTGCAATGAAGGCACTTTGATTGGAGGAGACCAAATCGCCGAGTCTAGGTGCCAACCGCAAGGAGAGAACCTTGGCAAAGTGTTTAGCGACGATGTGAATGAGGCTGATGGGGCGGTAATCGAACAAGGTGGCGGCGTCCGGCCTCTTGGGGATCAGAGAGTGATCAGAGCCTCGTTGAGCCTCTGGAAAGCTTGCCCGTTGAGAGCGTATAACTTTTTGAAGACATCACAAAGGTCATTCTTGATGACGTCCCAGCATGATCGAAGGAAATCGGCGGTGAATCCATCCGGGCCTGGTGCCTTGCCGGAAGGGAGCTTTTTGGTAGAATCCCAAATCTCGTCGGAGGTGAAGGGAACTTCAAGCTCGGGAAGGTCAAAGGATCGATGATCAATGGCCTGGAGATCAAGCGTGACAGTGCACCCATCCTGGGACCCAAGGATCGCGGAGAAGTGATTGAACGCAGCACGGGCAAGGTCGGCCTCTCTGGAAACTCGTTGACCATCGACGGTGAGATCAAGGATCTTGTTCTTCTGCACCCGGTGAGAAGCATGAATCTTAGAGAAGGCCGAGGAGGCCTCGCCCTCCTTGAGCCACCAAAGACGGAGGCACTGGTGGGCAATGGAGTGCTGGAGGGACGTGAGGCGTAGATACTTCCGTTTCAGTTTACGTCGGAGCCACGCTTCGGTAGTAGAAAGGGGTCTCAAGTCTTGGGCAACGTCAAGTCACGCAATGAGCTGGCGGGCGACATCGAGTTGGGTGCTGATGCTGTTGGTAACTCGCGCGCTCCACCGCTAGAGACCCTTTGCCGTGGCTTTCAAGCACGCAAAGAAGCGCAAAAAGGGGTCCGGATCAGGAGCCACAGAATTCCAGGCCTCTGCCACCGTATGATGAAACCCATCAAGGCTCGGCCAGTACTTTTGGAAGTGGAAGCGTCGGCCTCCAGGAGAGTGGGCGGCACAGTCGATGAGCAACGGGTAGTGATCAGAAGCCGCAGAAGAAGGGCATTGCAAGAGGCACTGAGGGTGTGACGTTTCCCAGGAGGGCGTGCAGAGGACGCGGTCATTCCGAACAAGGGCGGGGTTCGCTTGCTCGCTGGAACAAGTATAGCGCCGACCATGCATGTAAATGTCAGATAGGCCATGATCGGAGATGAAGCGGCGAAAGCGGTTCATTATGCGGCGAGAAACGTGATCCTTATTCTTGTCGGCCAACGAGGTGATCATGTTCAAATCGCCTCCTAGAAGCCAGGGGCCCGATATGCTGGATCGGAGGTCTTGGAGCTCATTAAGGAAAGCTAGCTTTGCGTCATCACTCTGAGGGTCGTAGACGCCGGTGAGCCACCAGTGAGGTCCGCCCGTGGTGGGACTCACAACTGCGGAGACATGATGATCGCCAATCATGGGATTAGATAGGGAGATGTGGCCGCTCTGCCATGCGAGGATGATGCCTCCCCGGTTTCGATCGCCGGGAGGAAGAAGATGATAACCCACAAGTATAGGCGATCACAACAGTTTTCGAGGATAGAGTATTCAACCCAAATTTATTGATTCGACACAAGGGGAGCCAAAGAATATTCTCAAGTATTAGCAGTTGAGTTGTCAATTCAACCACACCTGGATAACTTAATATCTGCACCAAAGTATTTAGTAGCAAAGTAGTATGGAAGTGACGGTAACGGTGGCAAAGGTAATAGTAGCAGTTTTGTAGTAATTGTAACAGTGGCAACAGAAAAGTAACTAAGCAAAGACCAATATGTGAAAAGCTCGTAGGCATTGGATCAGTGATGGATAATTATGTCGAATGCGATTCTTCATGCAGCAGTTATAACATAGGGTGACATAGAACTAGGTCCAATTCATTACTGTAATGTAGGCATGTATTCTGAATATAGTCATACGCGCTTATAGTACCGGACCGAAGCAATAACACTTAGTGAATACATGAACTCCTCAAATTACGGTCATCACCGGAAGTGGTGCCGATTATTGTCACTTCGGGGTTACCAGATCATAACACATAGTATGTGACTATTGACTTGCAAGATAGGATCAAGAACTCACATATATTCATGAAAACATAATAGGTTCAGATCTGAAATCACGGCACTAGGGCCCTAGTGGCAAGCATTAAGCATAGCAAAGTCATAGCAACATCAATCTCAGAACATAGTGGACACTAGGGATCAAACCCTAACAAAACTAACTCGATTACATGATAAATCTCATCGAACCCATCACTGTCCAGCAAGCCTACGATGGAATTACTCACACACGGCGGTGAGCATCATGAAATTGGTGATGGAGGAAGGTTGATGATGACGACGGCGACGGATTCCCCTCTCCGGAGCCCCGAACGGACTCTCGATCAGCCCTCCCGAGAGAGATTAGGGCTTGGTGGCGGCTCCGTATCGTAAAACGCGATGAATCCTTCTCTCTGATTTTTTTCTCCCCGAACGTGAATATATAGAGTTGGAGTTGAGCTCGGTGGAGCCTCAGGGGGCCCACGAGATAGGGGGCGCGCCCAGGGGGCAGGCGCGCCGCCCACCCTCGTGGACAGGGTGTGGGCCCCTAGTCTTGATTCTTTCACCATTATTTTTTATAAATTCCAAAAATATTTTCCGTGAAGTTTCAGTTCATTCCGAGAACTTTTATTTCTACACAAAAAATAACACCATGGCAATTCTGCTGAAAACAGCGTCAGTCTGGGTTAGTTCTATTCAATTCATGCAAGTTAGAGTCCAAAACAAGGGCAAAAGTGTTTGGAAAAGTAGATATGATGGAGACGTATCAACTCCCCCAAGCTTAAACCTTTTCTTGTCCTCAAGCAATTCAGTTGACAACTGAAAGTGATAAATAAAAACTTTTACAAACTCTGTTTGCTCTTGTTGTTGTAAATATGTAAAGCCAGGATTCAAGTTTTCAGCAAAGATTAGGAACTAACCATATTCACAATAACACATTGGTCTCATGTTTACTCATATCAATGGCATAATCAACTAGTGAGCAATAATAATAAATCTCGGATGACAACACTTTCTCAAAACAATCATAATATGATATAACAAGATGGTATCTCGCTAGCCCTTTCTGAGACCGCAAAACATAAATGCAGAGCACCTCTGAAGATCAAGGACTGACTAGACATTGTAATTCATGGTAAAAGAGATCCAGTCACAGACATACTCAATGTAAACTAATAGTAATGGATGCAAATGATAGCGGTGCTCTCCAGCTGGTGCTTTTTAGTAAGAGGGTGATGACTCAACATAAAAGTAAATAGATAAGCCCTTCGCAGAGGGAAGCGGGGATTTGTAGAGGTGCCAGAGCTCGAGTTTTGAAACAGAGATAAATAATATTTTGAGTGGCATACTTTCATTGTCAACATAACAACTGAGAGATCTCGATATCTTCCATGCTACACACATTATAGGCGGTTCCCAAGCAGAATGGTGAAGTTTATACTCCCTCACCACCAACAAGCATCAATCCATGGCTTTCCCGAAACAACGGGTGCCTCCAACTAACAACAGTCCTGGGGGAGTTTTGTTTGCAATTATTTTGATTTGGTTTGAGCATGGGACTGGACATCTCGCTAGCCCTTTCTCGTGAGGGAGGAGCGGAGTCCACTCCTCTTGAGAATAACTCGCCTAGCATGGAAGATACAGATAGCGCTAGTTGATACAGGAGCTATTCGAGCATACAAAACAGAATTTCACTTGAAGGGTTAGAGTTTGGCACATACAAATTTACTTGAAACGGCAGGTAGATACCACATATAGGAAGGTATGGTGGACTCATATGGAATAACTTTGGGGTTTATGGAAGTAGATGAACAAGCAGTATTCCCGCTTAGTACAAGTGAAGGCTAGAAAGAGATTGGGAAGCGACCAACTAGAGAGCGACAACCACTAGTAGAAAAAGGGCCATTTGTCTCGGTTTGTAAGGCCCATTTTTCCTGGTTGGGGAACCGGGACTAAAGGGTCTGTACTAAAGCCCTAAACCTTTAGTCCCGGTTCTTACACCAACCGGGATAGATGGGCCTCCACGTGGCCGCTATGGCGAGCCCGGGCAGGAGGGCCTTTGGTCCTGGTTGGTAGCACCAACCGGGACCAAAAGGCATCCACGCGTCAGCAGCTTGCAGGAGATGAGGTTTTTTTGAAAGGGGATGGTTTAGGGGGTTTTGGGAGGTTAATTTAGGGTGTTAGCTAGCTAATAGAGAGAAGTGTCCTCTCTTATCTCCGTGCTTGGCTTACCAACGCTACTGCTATGCCTAAACATGGCTTTGATTGAAGTGAAGGCAACATGTGGTACATGTCGAAAGTAATACTAATCCTAACTTGATCAAGTTTGGATTAGTACTACTTTCGACATGCACCACATGTTGCCTTCACTTCAATCCAATCCATATTCATTTCACCCACTGATATATAATAACTATTCATGCTCGCATCATGCATCATCATAATAACAAGTCCCACTAATCATCACCATACAACTTCTACTCGTTATTAATAACAAGTCATACGATCATCATCATCATCATAGTCATCGAACCAACCCAACTTAATTGTTCTTAGCACATGATCATCAATATTAGGTAGGACCTAAATACCCTCTTTAAGGTAAAATATCATAAAACAATATAGGCCCGGACTCTCCATTATGGAGAATGGAGATCATCATGTCTCCAATTCTTGCGCTTCGCTTCCTTTTGCTTCCAAGAACCTCCTTACGACTGTCCATACATTTTTTTCCATTCTTTGATTAGCATGTATTCACCGGTTTTAGAAATCCGGTATGGACATGTGAGATTCGTAGGATGACCTGGCTGTATGTTCAAAATATCAAGGCGACCATTCTGATACATCAAATGAGGCACACAATCCATCGGGATTCTCTGTTGAAAAACATAGTAATAACTTCGTAGTAAGCAATGATGTACTAGTTTTAGAAGTATACAAAAGATGCACGGATGTCGTAATAGTAAAAAATCTTACCAGGGTATCTCCATAGAAGTTATCGTGGTTCAACACGTGCACTAGTGGCACGTATTGACCACAATTTGGAGGAGTATCATAATAGGTATTGTAATTCTCAAGGTCAGTAGAAAATGTGATCAGATGATTTTTCTCCTGGTAAGTTAATTCGGAGCCATCGGTGTAGTGGGTTTTGTCTACCATCTTCTGCACATTGTTTGAAGAATGAAAATAAGCTGTCAATGGAAGTTGTCAAATATTTTGAAATAAAAAATATAAATTAGCTAATAAGTATGTTTGAGAAACTCACATAGCGGTAGAATTGGAAATGTATCAAGAAGGACCCAAATGTCCATATTGTCTTGCTCGATGTCAGGATCACCAAGATCCATGTTGACAAGCATATCCTCATAAAAACCATACATCTTGCAAAGTGCTTCCCAATTTGGGCAACCAAAATGGGTTACGCTCTGAGAATTGTACAGATTTACTTCAAAATCCATACCATGATGGGTCCTTAGGTGAATTTTCTTTGTTTCGAAACTTTCATTGTCTTCAAAACCCATCCTCTCCAAGACATAGCGTCTTGCATGGCATGAGATAAGCTAGTCGAATTGTAAAAGATGAAAATTACACGTTGAAATAGTTGAAGTCGTGACTAATTACGAAAAAAACACTAGTCATTGTGTACTGTTTCAACATCGAAGGTCTCCTGGAGCTTAATGTTGAAGCGCCGATCTTCGTCCAGGTGAGGGCACCTGTCGCACAGACCTCGATCGTCGTTCACCAGGAGCACTCCCCGGGAGACTTTCGTCATCCGAGTACAACATTTCCTATGTTCATAATTCAAAGATTAAACTTGTACAATTAAATATATGTACTACAAAAACAAAATTAGAACATTATTATTCATCACGGGTTGACTATCGGTCTGTCGAGTCTTTTCTTGAAAACTCTCAGCTCACGTGGTGTCGGGGATAATACCCCGCGGCGTAAACCGGCCGGAAGTATAACCCGACCGGACTAGGCGTTTCATTGGTAAACCGCCAGAGGATTGGTGATTTACGTGATTGGCGGTTTACGTGTCTGGCGATTTACATGTCTGGCGGTTCACTGGTATGACGATTCACGAGCCTGAAGACTCATTGGTGACCCGGCTGGACTTGGCGGTTTACTTGAGACCCGGTTTACACTTGGCGATTCACTGGCGACCTGCCCTGACCTGGCGGTTTACAAGCAACCCGCTGGAACATTATGACACACTTGTGACCCGGCGGACGGGTCAGATGAATGACAAGGCACAAGGCCCAGAAGGCCGGTTTACGTTAATGGTGGGCCGGTTTAAGAGAAAAGGTGTATTTCCCTTACAAGGAGTCAAGACCCGGACTTGTATCCGGTTTGTATTAAGATAGACTGGTCCTAATCCTAATAGGACTCCACATGTAACCCGCCCCTTCAACATATATAAGGAGGGGCAGGGCTCCCGAAAAGGGGGACAAGATTCACAAGTTGGACAA
Organism: Triticum monococcum; assembly: GCA_034509565.1. Taxonomy (NCBI): domain Eukaryota; kingdom Viridiplantae; phylum Streptophyta; class Magnoliopsida; order Poales; family Poaceae; genus Triticum; species Triticum monococcum. The sequence goes on along the minus strand of CM067843.1, from coordinate 775,891,941 downwards.
GTTAGGTTTAGACAATAGCTCTCGAGATAGAGCACTCTTGTAACCGTGATCATCATCATCAATATCAATGAAGCAGGATGTAGGCTTTTACCTCCACCATGAGGGGCCGAACCTGGGTAAAACATCGTGTCTCTCGTTTCGCTCAACCCCTCTCAAGCTACCACATAGATGCGTTGGCCTCGCGACTAAGTCCTGACACCTAGGACATCTGCTGTGACAATTCCATGACACGTGGTGTATATATTCGACCGTCGGTGATGGTAGCTCCTCCTTTCGTTCCCGAATACATTACACCAAATTGTCTAGCACATCGGAATGAAGGAGAAGCTACCCCCACGACAACAGTCGGGATTCTTCGTCCTTTGATCATATATGGTGGAGACTCACCCTCACTGATTCCTCTCTGACATTTACGACCGTCGGTGATGGTAGCTCCTCCTTTCATTCCCGAGTGCATCACACCAAATTGTCTAGCACACGGGAACGAAGGAGAAGCTACCCCCACGACAACAGTCGGGATTCTTCGTCCTCTCATATATGGTGGAGACTCGACAGACTTAAAGTCAACCCGAAATATCGTTTAATTATATTTCTAAAAAAGGACATATCGAGTGCCTGAAATTTTTCGGAACGGAAATATACATGTTTTTATCTACATCATATGAGCATTCAAACTTGATGGCCATTACATTTCAATGGTTGAAAATATGAGCAAAAACATTTCAAAATATCTTATAGGACTCATATTAACATGGAGATTTGGCTGGTCTCACCTCGAGGTCCGAGGGGGGTCGGTGACGGGGAAGATGGCGGGGATGATGGAGGGGGCTCCTAGATTTCTGCAAAAACATAAACCCTATAAGCTATCAACTAATCAAATGCATACGCCTTGCATATGCTCTCCAATTTTAGCATTCAAAGTAGGAGTAGTTTTCCAATTTGAGCATTCAATAAGCAAAACCAAATCGTAAAATAAATTAGTATTCAAATTAGCATGCATTCAATAAGCAAAACTGAAGGAAATATGCCCTAGAGGCAATAATAAAGTTATTATTTATTTCCTTATTTCATGATAAATGTTTATTATTCATGCTATAATTGTATTAACCAGAAACATAATACATGTGTGGATACATAGACAAACAGAGTGTCACTAGTATGCCTCTACTTGTCTAGCTCGTTGATCAAAGATGGTTAAGTTTCCTAGCCATAGACATGAGTTGTCATATGATTAACGGGATCACATCATTAGGAGAATGATGTGATTGACTTGACCCATTCTGTTAGCTTAGCACTCGATCGTTTAGTATTCTGCTATTGCTTTCTTCATGACTTATACATGTTCCTATGACTATGAGATTATGAAACCCCCGTATACCGAAGGAACACTTTGTGTGCTACCAAACGTCACAACGTAACTGGGGGATTATAAAGGTGCTCTACAGGTGTCTCCGAAGGTACTTGTTGGGTTGGCGTATTTCGAGATTAGGATTTGTCACTCCGATTGTCTGAGAGGTATCTCTGGGCCCTCCCGGTAATGCACATCACTATAAGCCTTGCAGGCAATGTGACTAATGAGTTAGTTGCGGGACGATGCATTACGGAACGAGTAAAGAGACTTGCCGGTAACAAGATTGAACTAGGTATTGAGATATCGACGATCGAATCTCGGGCAAGTAACATACCGATGATAAAGGCAACAACGTATGTTGTTATGCGGTTTGACCGATAAAGATCTTCGTAGAATATGTGTGAGCCAATATGAGCATCCAGGTTCCGCTATTGGTTATTGACCGGAGACGTGTCTCGGTCATGTCTACATAGTTCTCGCACCCGTAGGGTCCGCACGCTTAAAGTTCTGTGACGATCGGTTTAATGAGTTTATGTGATTTGATGTACCGAAGGTAGTTCGGTGACCCGGATGAGATCTGGGACATGATGAGGAGTCTTGAAATGGTCGAGACGTAAAGATCAATATATTGGACGACTATATTCGGACATCGGAAAGGTTCTGAGTGATTCGGGTATTTTCGGGGGTACCGGGGAGTTACGGGAATACGAGGAATAAGTAATGGGCCTCATGGGCCAAGTGGTGGAAGAGAGGAGGCAGGGCGCATGTCCCCCCTAGCCCAAACCGAATTGGACTAGGGGGGCGGCCCCTTTCCTCCTTTTCCTCCCTCTCCTTCCTTCTCCTTCTCCTCCTTCCTTTCCTCCTCCTAGTAGGAGTAGGAAAGGGGAGTCCTACTCCTACTAGGAGGAGGACTCCTCCTCCTGGCATGCCCTACAGGGGCCGGCCGGCCTCCCCCCTTGCTCCTTTATATACGGGGCCAAGGGGGCACCCTAGAACACAACAATTGATCTCTTGATCTCTTAGCCATGTGCGGTGCCCCCCTCAATCATATTCCACCTTGATCATATCGTAGCGGTGCTTAGGCGAAGCCCTGCGTCGGTAGCATCATCATCACCACACCACGCCGTCGTGCTAACGGAACTCTCCCTCAAAACTCGGCTGGATCGGAGTTCGAGGGACGCCATCGAGCTGAACGTGTGCTGAACTCGGAGGTGTCGTACATTCGGTACTCGGATCGGTCGAATCATGAAGACGTACGACTACATCAATCGCGTTGTGCTAAACGCTTCCGCTTTCGGTCTACGAGGGTACGTGGACACACTCGCCCCTCTTGTTGCTATGCATCACCATGATCCTATGTGTGCGTAGGAAAATTTTGAAATTACTACGTTACCCAACAATGGTATCAGAGCTTAGTTTTATGCTTAGATGTTATATGCACGAGTAGAACACAAGTGAGTTGTGGGTGATATAAGGCATACTGCTTACCAGCATGTCACACTTTGGTTCGGCGGTATTGTTAGATGAAGCGGCCCGGACCGACATTACACGTACGCTTATGCGAGACTGGTTCTACCGATGTGCTTTGCACACAGGTGGCTGGCAAGTGTCAGTTTCTCCAACTTTAGTTGAACCGAGTGTGGCTACGCCCAGTCCTTGAGAAGGTTAAAATAGCACTAACTTGACGAACTATCGTTGTGGTTTTGATGCGTAGGTAAGAATGGTTCTTACTCAGCCTGTAGCAGCCACGTAAAACTTGCAACAACAAAGTAGAGGACGTCTAAATTGTTTTTGCAGGGCATTTTGTGATGTGATATGGTCAAGGCATGATGCTATATTTTATTGTATGAGATGATCATGTTTTGTAACCAAGTTATCGGCAACTGGCAGGAGCCATATGGTTGTCGCTTTATTGTATGTAATGCAATTGTCCTGTAATGCTTTACTTTATCACTAAGCGGTAGCGATAGTCGTAGAAGGAAAAGTTGGCGAGACGACAACGATGCTACGATGGAGATCAAGGTGTTGTGCCGGTGACGATGGTGATCATGACGGTGCTTCGGAGATGGAGATCACAAGCACAAGATGACGATGGCCATATCATATCACTTATATTGATTGCATGTGATCTTTATCCTTTATGCATCTTATTTTGCAAGATGATCTCTCACTAAATTTCTAGATAAAAGTGTTCTCCCTGAGTATGCACCGTTGTCAAAGTTTGTCTTGCCGAGACACCACATGTCTGCAACCAGCCGGCGAAACTCCTGGTTTGTTCACGTGTAATCCAGGCATCAGACCGCTCCGGGTGTTTGGAGCGTAGAAAATTCTTGTGTTCGTCCATATACGGAGCTACCAAGGCGGAATTATGTAGAACTGTGTAGTGTGCTTCAGTGAGAGAATGTCCGTCCATACATATTATTTGATTCCCTCTTAGCGTGCCTTTTCCATCCAGTCTGCCCTTTTGTCGCGATTCAGGAACACCAATCGGCTTATGGTCAGGAATAAAGTCAATACAAAACTCAATGACCTCCTCATTTTCATGGCCCTTGGAGATGCTTCCTTCTGGCCTAGCACGGTTATGAACATATGTCTTTAAGACGCCCATGAACCTCTCAAAGGGGAACATATTGTGTAGAAATACAGGACCCAAAACGTTAATCTCTTCGCATAGGTAAACTAGGACGTGCGTCATGATGTTGAAGAAGGATGGTGGGAACACCAACTCGAAACTGACAAGACATTGCACCAAATCATTCTCTAACCTTGGTATGATTTTTGGATCGATTACCTTCTGAGAGATTGCATTGAGGAATGCACATAGCTTCACAATGGCTAATTGAACGTTATCCGGTAGAAGCCCCCTCAATGCAACCGGAAGCAGTTGCGTCGTAATCACGTGGCAGTCATGAAACTTTAGGTTCTGGAACTTTTTCACTGCCATGTTTATTATTCCCTTTATATTCGGTGAGTGTAGCTGGCATGACCCTAATACTGAGCAAGCATTCAAAGAAGATTTCCTTCCCTTCTTTGGTAAGAGCGTAGCTGGCATGACCCTGATGTATGCCATCTTTTCCGTGCATACAATGCGGGTCCTCCCGTGCCTCAAGTGTATCTTTTGTCGTCCCATACACGCCCAAGAAGCCAAGCAGGGTCACACAAAGATTCTTCGTCACGTGCATCACGTCAATTGCGGAGCGGACCTCTAGGTCTTTCCAATAGGGCAGGTCCCAGAATATAGATTTCTTTCTTCCACATGGGTGAGCGTCCGTCAGCGTCATTCGGAACAGTTTGTCTACCAGGACCCTTTTCCAAAGACTACCTTCAAATCCTTGACCATATCATGTACATCAGCACCAGTACGGTGGAGAGGCTTCGTCCGGTGATCCTCCTCGCCTTTGAAATGCTTGCCTTTCTTTCTTACGGGATGCCTGCTCGGAAGAAATCGATGATGTCCCGGGTACACATTCTTCCTACAATTATCCAAATATATACTATCGGTATCATCCAAACAGTGCATGCATGCACGGTATCCCTTGTTTGTCTATCCCGAAAGGTTACTAAGAGCAGGCCAATCATTGATGGTCACGAACAGCAACGCTTTTAGGTCAAATTCTTCCCCCATGTGCTCATCCCATGCATGTACACCTGTTCCATTCCACAGCTGTAAGAGTTCTTCAACTAATGGCCTTAGGCACACATCAATGTCGTTGCCGGGTTTCTTAGGGCCTTGGATGAGCACTGGCATCATAATGAACTTCCGCTTCATGCACAACCAAGGAGGAAGGTTATACATGAAGGAAATATGCCCTAGAGGCAATAATAAAGTTATTATTTATTTCCTTATATCATGATGAATGTTTATTATTCATGCTAGAATTGTATTAACCGGAAACATAATACATGTGTGAATACATAGACAAACAGAGTGTCACTAGTATGCCTCTACTTGACTAGCTCGTTAATCAAAGATGGTTATGTTTCCTAACCATGGACAAAAGAGTTGTTATTTGATTAACGAGGTCACATCATTAGTTGAATGATCTGATTGACATGACCCATTCCATTAGCTCAGCACCCGATCGTTTAGTATGTTGCTATTGCTTTCTTCATGACTTATACATGTTCCTATAACTATGAGATTATGCAACTCCCATTTACCGGAGGAACACTTTGGGTACTACCAAACGTCACAACGTAACTGGGTGATTATAAAGGAGTACTACAGGTGTCTCCAATGGTAGATGTTGGGTTGGCGTATTTCGAGATTAGGGTTTGTCACTCCGATTGTCAGAGAGGTATCTCTGGGCCCTCTCGGTAATGCACATCACATAAGCCTTGCAAGCACTGCAACTAATATGTTAGTTGTGAGATGATGTATTACGGAACGAGTAAAGAGACTTGCCGGTAACGAGATTGAACTAGGTATTGGATACCGACGATCGAATCTCGGGCAAGTAACATACCGATGACAAAGGGAACAACGTATGTTGTTATGCGGTCTGACCGATAAAGATCTTCGTAGAATATGTAGGAGCCAATATGGGCATCCAGGTCCCGCTATTGGTTATTGACCGGAGACGTGTCTCGGTCATGTCTACATTGTTCTCGAACCGTAGGGTCCGCACGCTTAACGTTACGATGACAGTTATTATGAGTTTATGCATTTTGATGTACCGAAGGTTGTTCGGAGTCCTGGATGAGATCACGGACATGACGAGGAGTCTCGAAATGATCGAGACGTAAAGATTGATATATTGGAAGCCTATGTTTGGACATAGGAAGTGTTCCGGATGAAATCGGGATTTTACCGGAATACCGGGAGGGTTACCGGAACCCCCCGGGAGGCTAATGGGCCTATTGGGCCTTAGTGGAAAAGAGAGAAGAGGCAGCCCACAAGCCTAGCCGGCGCCCCCCCCCCTTCCCCAAGTCCTAGTAGGACTAGGAGAGGTGGGCCGGCCCCCTCTCTCTCCTTTCCCCCCCAAGAGTCCTAGTTGGAATAGGATTGGAGGGGAGGAGTCCTACTCCCGGTGGGAGTAGGACTCCCCCTGCGCCTCCTCTATCTTGGCCGGCCAGCCCCCCTCCTCCAACATATATATACGGGGGCAGGGGGCACCCCATAGACACACAACTTGATCCTTGAGATCGTTCCTTAGCCGTGTGTGGTGCCCCCTGCCATCAAATTCCACCTCGATCAAACCGTTGTAGTGCTTAGGCGAAGCCCTACGTCAGTAGTACATCAAGATCGTCATCACGCCGTCGTGCTGACGAAACTCTTCCTCGACGCTTTGCTGGATCGGAGCCCGAGGAACGTCATCGAGCTGAACGTGTGCTAAGAACTCGGAGGTGCCGGAGTAACGGTGCTTGGATCGGTCGATCGGGAAGAAGACGTACGACTACTTCCTCTACGTTGTGTGATCGCTTCCGCAGTCGGTCTGCGTTGGTACGTAGACAACACTCTCCCCTCTCGTTGCTGTGCATCACCATGATCTTGCGTGTGCGTAGGAAAATTTTGAAATTACTGCGTTCCCCAACAGTGGCATCCGAGCCTAGGTTTTATGGTTTGATGTTATTTGCACGAGTAGAACACAAGTGAGTTGTGGGCGATACAAGTCATACTGCCTACCAGCATGTCATACTTTGGTTCGGCGGTATTGTTGGGTGAGACGATCCGGACCAACCTTACGCGTACACTTACGCGAGACCGGTTCCCTCGACGTGCTTTGCACATAGATGGCTTGCGGAAGACTGTCTCTCCAACTTTAGTTGAACAAAGTGTGACTACGCCCGGTCCTTGAGAAGGTTAAAACGGAGTCTATTTGACGAACTATCGTTGTGGTTTTGATGCGTAGGTGAGATGAGTTCTTACTTAAGCCCGTAGCAGCCACGTAAAACTTGCAACAACAAAGTAGAGGACGTCTAACTTGTTTTTGCAGGGTATGTTGTGATGTGAAATGGTCAAGGCATGATGCTGATTTTATTGTATGAGATGATCATGTTTTGTAACCGAGTTATCGGCAACTGGCAGGAGCCATATGGTTGTCGCTTTATTGTATGCAATGCAATCGCGATGTAATGCTTTACTTTATTACTAAGCGGTAGTGATAGTCGTGGAAGCATAAGATTGGCGAGACGACAACGATGCTACGATGGAGATCAAGGTGTCGCGCCGGTGACGATGGTGATCATGACGGTGCTTCGGAGATGGAGATCACAAGCACAAGATGATGATGGCCATATCATATCACTTATATTGATTGCATGTGATGTTTATCCTTTTATGCATCTTATCTTGCTTTGATTGACGGTGGCATTATAAGATGATCTCTCACTAAATTATCAAGAAGTGTTCTCCCTGAGTATGCACCGTTGCCAAAGTTCGTCGTGCCCAGACACCACGTGATGATCGGTGTGATAAGCTCTACGTCCAAATACAACGGGTGCAAAACAGTTGCACACGCGGAATACTCAGGTTATACTTGACGAGCCAAGCATATACAGATATGGCCTCGGAACACGGAGACCGAAAGGTCGAGCGTGAATCATATAGTAGATATGATCAACATATTGATGTTCACCATTGAAAACTACTCCATCTCACGTGATGATCGGTTATGGTTTAGTTGATTTGGATCACGTGATCACTTAGAGGATTAGAGGGATGTCTATCTAAGTGGGAGTTCTTAAGTAATATGATTAAATTGAACTTAAATTTATCATGAACTTAGTCCTGGTAGTATTTTGCAAATCATGTTGTAGATCAATAGCTCGCGTTGTTGCTTCCCTGTGTTTATTTTGATATGTTCCTAGAGAAAATTGTGTTGAAAGATGTTAGTAGCAATGATGCGGATTGGATCCGTGATCTGAGGTTTATCCTCATTGCTGCACAGAAGAACTATGTCCTTGATGCACCGCTAGGTGACAAACCTATTGCAGGAGCAGATGCAGACGTTATGAACGTTTGGCTAGCTCAATATGATGACTACTTGATAGTTTAGTGCACCATGCTTAACGGCTTAGAATCGGGACTTCAACGACGTTTTGAACGTCATGGACCATATGAGATGTTCCAGGAGTTGAAGTTAATATTTCAAGCAAATACCCGAGTTGAGAGACATGAAGTCTCCAGCAAGTTCTATAGCTAAAAGATGGAGGAGAATCGCTCAACTAGTGAGCATATGCTCAGATTGTCTGGGTACTACAATCGCTTGAATCAAGTGGGAGTTAATCTTCCAGATAAGATAGTGATTGACAGAATTCTCTAGTCATCATCACTAAGTTAGTAGAACTTCGTGATGAACTATAATATGCAAGGGATAACGGAAACAACTCCCAAGCTCTTCGTGATGCTGAAATCAACGAAGGTAGAAATCAAGAAAAACATCAAGTGTTGATGGTTGACAAGACCACTAGTTTCAAAAAAAAGGGCAAAGTGAAGAAGGGGAACTTCAAGAAGAACGGCAAGCAAGTTGCTGCTCAAGTGAAGAAGCCCAAGTCTGATCCTAAGCATGAGACTAAGTGATTCTACTGCAAAGGGACTGGTCACTGGAAGCGGAACTACCCCAAGTGATTGGCGGATAAGTAGGATGGCAAAGTGAACATAAGTATATTTGATATACATGTTATTGATGTGTACTATACTAGTGTTTATAGCAACCCCTCAGTATTTGATGCTAGTTCAGTTGCTAAGATTAGTAACTCGAAACGGGAGTTGCATAATAAACAGAGACTAGTTAAGGGTGAAGTGACGATGTGTGTTGGAAGTAGTTCCAAGATTGATATGATCATCATCGCACACTCCCCTATACTTTCGGGATTAGTGTTGAACTTAAATAAGTGTTATTTGGTTTTTGCGTTGAGCGTGAATATGATTTGATCATGTTTATTGCAATACGGTTATTCATTAAAGTCAGAGAATAATTGTTGTTCTGTTTACATGAATAAAACCTTCGATGGTCATACACCCAATGAAACAAGTTCGTTGGATCTCGATCATAGTGATACACATATTTATAATATTGAAACCAAAAAGATTCAAAGTTAATAATGATAGTGCAACTTATTTGTGGCACTGCCGTTTAGGTCATATTGGTATAAAGAGCATGAAGAAACTCCATGCTGATGGGCTTTCGAAATCACTTGATTATGAATCACTTGATGCTTGCGAACCATGCCTTTTGGGCAAGATGACTAAAACTCCATTCTTCGGAACAATGGAGCGAGCAACAGATTTGTTGGAAATCATACATACTGATGTATATGGTCCGATGAATATTGAGGCTCGTGACAGGCATCATTATTTTCTGATCTTCACAGATGATTTGAGCAGATATGAGTATATCTACTTGATGAAACATAAGTCTGAAACATTTGAAAAGTTCAAAGAATTTCAGAGTGAAGTGGAAAATCATCGTGACAAGAAAATAAAAGTTTCTACGATATGATCGTAGAGGTAAAATATTTGAGTTACGAGTTTGGTCTTTAATTAAAACAATGTGGAATAGTTTCACAAAATCATGCCACATGGAACACCACAGCATAATGGTGTGTCCTAACGTCATAACCGTACTTTATTGGATATAGTGCAATCTATGATGTATCTTACCGATCTACCACTATCGTTTTGGGGTTATGCATTACAGACAGCTGCATTCACGTTAAATAGGGCACCATCTAAATCCGTTGAGACGACACCGTGTGAACTATGGTTTGGCAAGAAACCTAAGCCGTCGTTTCTTAAAATTTGGGGTTGCGATGCTTATATGAAAAAGTTTCATCCTGATAAGCTCAAACTCAAATCGGAGAAGCGCGTCTTCATAGGATACCCAAAGGAAACTATTGGATACACCTTCTATCACAGATCCGAAGGCAAGACTTTTGTTGCTAAAATTCGGAAACTTTCTGGAGAAGGAGTTTCTCTCGAAAGAAGTGAGTGGGAGGAAAGTAGAACTTGACGAGGTAACTGTACCTGCTCCCTTATTGGAAAATAGTACATCACAGAAAACTGTTTCTGCGACACCTATGCCAATCAGTGAGGAAGCTAATGATGATGATCATGAAGCTTCAGATCAAGATACTACTGAACCACGTAGATCAACCAGAGTGAGATCCGCACCAGAGTGGTACGGTAATCCAGTTCTGGAAGTCATGATGTTAGATCATGATGAACCTACGAACTATGAAGAAGCGATGGTGAGCCCAGATTCCGCAAAGTGGCTTGAGGCCATGAAATCTGAGATGGGATCCATGTATGAGAACAAAGTATGGACTTTGGTTGACTTGCCCGATGATCGGCAAGCAATTGAGAATAAATGGATCTTCAAGAAAAAGACTGACGCTGACGGTAATGTTACTGTTTATAAAGCTCGACTTGTCGCAAAAGGTTTTCGACAAGTTCAAGGGGTTGACTACGATGAGACCTTCTCACCCGTAGCGATGCTTAAGTCCGTCAGAATTATGTTAGCAATTGCCGCATTTTATGATTATGAAATATGGCAGATGGATGTCAAAACTGCATTCCTGAATGGATTTCTGGAAGAAGAGTTGTATATGGTACAACCAGAAGGTTTTGTCGATCCAAAAGGAGCTAACAAAGTATGCAAACTCCAGCGATCCATTTATGGACTGGTGCAAGCATCTCGGAGTTGGAATATACGCTTTGATGAGTTGATCAAAGCATATAGTTTTATGCAGACTTGCGGTGAAGCCTGTATTTACGAAAAAGTGAGTGGGAGCACTACAGCATTTCTGATAGGTATATGTGAATGACATATTGTTGATCGGAAATAATGTAGAATTATTCTGTAAAGCATAAAAGGAGTGTTTGAAAGGAGTTTTTCAAAGAAAGACTTCGGTAAAGCTGCTTACATATTGAGCTTCAAGATCTATAGAGATAGATCAAGACGCTTGATAAGTTTTTCAATAAGTACATACCTTGACAAGATTTTGAAGTAGTTCAAAACGGAACAGTCAAAGAAAAAGTTTCTTGCCTGTGTTACAAGGTGTGAAGTTGAGTAAAGACTCAAAACCCGACCACGGCAGAAGATAGAAAGAGAATGAAAGTCATTCCCTATGCCTCATTCATAGGTTCTATAAAGTATGCCATGCTGTCTACCAGATCTATTGTATACCCTGCACTGATTTGGCAAGGGAGTACAATAGTGATCTAGGAGTAGATCACTGGACAACGGTCAGAATTATCCTTAGTGAAATAAGGATATGTTTCTCGATTATGGACGTGACAAAAGGTTCGTCGTAAAGGGTTACGCCGATGCAAGTTTTGACACTAATCTAGATGACTCTAAGTCTCAGTCTAGATACATATTGAAAGTGGGAGCAATTAGCTAGAGTAGCTCCATGAAGAGCATAGTTGACATAGAAATTTGCAAAATACATGTGGATCTGAATATGGCAGACCCGTTGGCTAAGATTCTCTCACAAGCAAAACATGATCACACCTTAGTACTCTTTGGGTGTTAATCACATAGAGATGTGAACTAGATTACTGACTCTAGTAAACCCTTTGAGTGTTGGTCACATGACGATGTGAACTATGGGTATTAATCACATGGTGATGTGAACTATTGCTGCTAAATCACATGGCGATGTGAACTAGATTATTGACTCTAGTGCAAGTGGGAGACTGAAGGAAATATGCCCTAGAGGCAATAATAAAGTTATTATTTATTTCCTTATATCATGATGAATGTTTATTATTCATGCTAGAATTGTATTAACCGGAAACATAATACATGTGTGAATACATAGACAAACAGAGTGTCACTAGTATGCCTCTACTTGACTAGCTCGTTAATCAAAGATGGTTATGTTTCCTAACCATGGACAAAAGAGTTGTTATTTGATTAACGAGGTCACATCATTAGTTGAATGATCTGATTGACATGACCCATTCCATTAGCTTAGCACCCGATCGTTTAGTATGTTGCTATTGCTTTCTTCATGACTTATACATGTTCCTATAACTATGAGATTATGCAACTCCCGTTTACCGGAGGAACACTTTGGGTACTACCAAACGTCACAACGTAACTGGGTGATTATAAAGGAGTACTACAGGTGTCTCCAATGGTAGATGTTGGGTTGGCGTATTTCGAGATTAGGGTTTGTCACTCTGATTGTCGGAGAGGTATCTCTGGGCCCTCTCGGTAATGCACATCACATAAGCCTTGCAAGCACTGCAACTAATATGTTAGTTGTGAGATGATGTATTACGGAACGATTAAAGAGACTTGCCGGTAACGAGATTGAACTAGGTATTGGATACCGACGATCGAATCTCGGGCAAGTAACATACCGATGACAAAGGGAACAACGTATGTTGTTATGCGGTCTGACCGATAAAGATCTTCGTAGAATATGTAGGAGCCAATATGGGCATCCAGGTCCCGCTATTGGTTATTGACCGGAGACGTGTCTCGGTCATGTCTACATTGTTCTCGAACCGTAGGGTCCGCACGCTTAACGTTACGATGACAGTTATTATGAGTTTATGCATTTTGATGTACCGAAGGTTGTTCGGAGTCCCGGATGAGATCACGGACATGACGAGGAGTCTCGAAATGATCGAGACGTAAAGATTGATATATTGGAAGCCTATGTTTGGACATAGGAAGTGTTCCGGATGAAATCGGGATTTTACCGGAATACCGGGAGGGTTACCGGAACCCCCCGGGAGGCTAATGGGCCTATTGGGCCTTAGTGGAAAAGAGAGAAGAGGCAGCCCACAAGCCTAGCCGGCGCCCCCCCCCCTTCCCCAACTCCTAGTAGGACTAGGAGAGGTGGGCCGGCCCCCTCTCTCTCCTTTCCCCCCCAAGAGTCCTAGTTGGAATAGGATTGGAGGGGAGGAGTCCTACTCCCGGTGGGAGTAGGACTCCCCCTGCGCCTCCTCTATCTTGGCCGGCCAGCCCCCCTCCTCCAACATATATATACGGGGGCAGGGGGCACCCCATAGACACACAACTTGATCCTTGAGATCGTTCCTTAGCCGTGTGCGGTGCCCCCTGCCATCAAATTCCACCTCGATCAAACCGTTGTAGTGCTTAGGCGAAGCCCTGCGTCGGTAGTACATCAAGATCGTCATCACGCCGTTGTGCTGACGAAACTCTTCCTCGACGCTTTGCTTGATCGGAGCCCGAGGAACGTCATCGAGCTGAACGTGTGCTAAGAACTCGGGGGTGCCGGAGTAACGGTGCTTGGATCGGTCGATCGGGAAGAAGACGTACGACTACTTCCTCTACGTTGTGTGATCGCTTCCGCAGTCGGTCTGCGTTGGTACGTAGACAACACTCTCCCCTCTCGTTGCTGTGCATCACCATGATCTTGCGTGTGCGTAGGAAAATTTGAAATTACTGCCTTCCCCAACAATACAAACATAGAGTCACAGGCCAGGTGCTATGGTTGCTGCTCTGCTCCCCAAAAGGATTAATGCCAGCTGCAAACTCCTTCCTGTACTTTCTCTCGATTTTTCTCCACTGCGACCCATCAGCGGGTACTCTCAACTTTCCGTCTTTCTTACGGTCTTCTCTGTGCCACCGCATCGCCTTGGTATGCTCTTTGTTTTGAAACAAACATTTCAACCGTGGTGTTATAGGAGCATACCACATCACCTTGGCAGGAATCTTCTTCCTGGGGCGCTCGCCCTCGACATCACCAGGGTCATCGCGGCTGATTTTATAGCGCAATGCAACGCATACCGAACAAGCGTTCAAATCCTCGTACTGATCACCGCCGTAGAGGATGTAGTCATTAGGGCATGCATGTATCTTCTGCACCTCTAACCCTAGAGGGTGGACATCCTTCTTTGCTTCATACGTACTCTTGGGCAATTCGTTGTCCTTTGGAAGCATATTCTTTATCATTATCAGCAACTTTCAAATCCCTTGTTAGATACACCATTATCTGCCTTCCATTGCAGCAATTTCAGTGTGGTGCCCAACTTTTTCTTGTCAGCTTCGCAATTCGGGTACAACAATTTTTTGTGATCCTCTAACATGCGCTGCAACTTCTTCTTCTCCAAATCACTTGCGCAGTTTCCCTTTGCATCGGCAATGGCCCGGCCTAGATCATCAGCGGGCTCATCTGATGCCTCTTCTTCAACTTCTTCCCGCATTGCCAGCTCAGCTTCTTCCCCCATTGTTGTATCACCGTATTCAAGGAACTCATCATGGCCAGGATAGCTGTCGTCGTCCTCTTCTTCTTCATTGTCTTCCATCATAACCCCTCTTTCTCCGTGCTTGGTGCAAACATTATAGTGAGGCATAAAACCGGACTCAAACAGGTGGACGTGAATGGTTCTTGACTTAGTGTAATTGCTATCATTCTTACAGCCAGCACATGGACAAGGCATAAAACCATCCGCCCGCTTGTTTGCCTCAGCTGCAAGCAGAAAAGTTTGCACGCCATTAATGAACTCGGGACAGTATCGGTCATCGTACATCCATTGTCGTGTCATCTTCATTACACAACACCGAAAAGACCAAATTAATACTAGTTCATACATAAAGTTCATACAACACTTAAATACAACAAACAAATAACTCTCTAGCTAAAGAATTTAAATGCAACAACAAATGCGATCAAGATCGCAACTAAGATAACAATTGATCCAACAGCATAATGATACCAAACCTCACTATGAATGGCATATTTTCTAATCTTTCTAATCTTCAAGCGCATTTTCTCCATCTTAATCTTGTGATCATCGACGACATCAGCAACATGCAACTCCAATTCCATCTTCTCCCCCTCAATTCTTTTCAATTTTTCTTTCAAATCCTTGTTTTCTCTTTCAACTAAATTTAACCTCTCGACAATAGGGTCGGATGGAATTTCCGGTTCAACTACCTCCTACATACAAATATCTATGTAAACTTGATGGGCATAATTTGTCATAAACACGAAATGCAACAAATAGTTTTAAAAGAGAATATACCACATCCGAATCATAACCCGGACAAGGGCCGACGGGGACGGATATCAAAAAAATGGCACTATGTATAACAAACAACGTACGGGTAATATAATTATACGAGTAACTATATATCCAAATCACAAAAACATCAATTTTTATATAAAACATTCATGAACAAGAGGCTCACCACAAGGTGGTGCCGGTGACGGGAAGTTGCGGGCGATCGACGGTGGTTACGACGGAGATTTAGAAGGCACTAAGTAAACCACACCTACATATGCAAACTAAGTGTTATTTTTGACCTCAAATTGCATATAAATCAAATACTAGCACATATATATAATTCCTCCCAAATTACTAAACTCACAAATCAATCACTATATAAAGCATTGCAAGAGCTAATCTAGCAATGAGAGATGAAAGGACAAAGTTGCTAACATTTGTGATCATTTGAATGGATGGGGGCCTTCAAATCTTGACAAATTTTGGGCAAAATGTGTGATGAGCTTGAGAGGAAGAGGGGAAGAACAGAGAGGAGAGGGGAAAGGGGAAGAACAGAGCGAGCTCGGGTGGACGAAGGGTTTATATAGGACGACCTTTAGTACCGATTAGTGATACGAACCGGTACTAAAGATGCTGGAGGGGCCCCAGAATGACAACATCCTGCCACCACTAATTTTAGTACCGGTTTGTGGCACGAACCAGTGCTAAAGGTTCGCCACGAACCGGTACTAATGAGCGCGGCCGGCTAGCCGTTGGAAACGGCACTAATGCACACATTAGTGCTGGCTCAAAATCAAATCGGCACTAACATGCTTCACATTTGACCCATTTTCTACTAGTGGCCGGCCGTCCCTACTAGACCTCTGCCCAGGGTCGCCCTGGCGGCGGCGCCTCGTCATCGCTGTCCTCGAGGACGATGACGCCTCCCTTGTCGCAGCAATGGCGCCGACCGGCGATCTCCTCCAGGGAGCGGCGCTGGTGCTCCATCTCCAGCCGGGCCTAGTCCTCACACGCCCACTTGATGGCGGCCTCATTGGCGGCAGCCATGTCATCGTGCTTGCTCTTCATGGCGGTGAGCCCCGGCTTCGTCTTCGGCTTGACGAGGCGGGAGGTAGGATCAGAGGAGGCATGCCCACCCTCGTTGATGACGAGGGCGACGTCGCGGGTGCGCTGGCCGAGCGGCGTCTCCACGGACTCAGCCTTGACGCTGATGAGCGCCGGCGACCCGGAAGAACGGGAGGAGGAACAGGAGGACGAGGAGGAGGAGGAGGACCCTCCCGCCATGCGCCTCGGCAGCCACAGGCCGCCACTCCGGCGGGGGGCCGGGGCCGCCGGGTACTCAAGTGGCAGATCGTTGCCGCCCTCGAGGTACTCATGGACGGCGTGGTGCCTGCGGCCGGGGGCGGCCCACCACAGGCGGCGGCCATCGCTCTTGTTGCGCCCCCTTATCACCGCCGCTTGGTTGGTGGAGGTGAGCTGCTCCTCGTGGCGGCGCTGAAAGTACGTCGCACAATGCGCGTGGGCGTCAGCGGCGTATTCCGGGAAGTCCAGCTCCTCCTCCATCAGAGAGGCCCGAACACGCTCGATCTCGGCGTTGAAGGGGCCGGCCTCGATCGGCTGTAGGGGGACGGGGATGCCTCCACCGCCTTGGCACGCGCATGTCAAGCGGCGTCAGATAGTTCGCCTCGTGGAGGAGGTGGGCTTCCCACTCTTACAGGTGGTGTCGGCCGAAGCCGTTGGTCACCGCTCTGTCGCCGGGGAACTACTCTCCCATCAGCAGGGCCTACACGCGGTGAGAGACGGAGATGAGATGGGAGGCGTCAGCGGCGAGAGAGAGGTTGCGGGTGAGTGCGTCCACCGGCGAGGAAGGGGCCGGATTTTATAGCGGCCGGGGAGCGACAAGCGTGTGTACGCGTGGCGGGAGGGGGCGCGTCGCCACACTGCGCCGCGCGTGAGGAATCGATGAAAAGCTGACCGACGGCAGCCTTGGCATTGTTTTCCTACGAGAAACCGAGGCAATGAGGAAGACGACACGAGACCGATCGCTGATTCGGCGGCCCCACATCGCGCCAGGTTCGCCGGCACCAAATTCAGGCGTAACCGGCGAAAAATGGGCTTCCGGGGGCCCGACTGGGCCCTTTTTTAGCGTCGATGATAAAAAGGGCCGGGGGGGGGGGGGGGGGTTGGTGGGGGCGAGTGGAGATGCTCTTAGCTACTTGTTGAGGAACTCTTCCTTTGCTCATATATTGACTACGTTGTTTATCATTTTTTTTCTCTAATTTTTAAAATATTGGTAAAAGGTACACATTCGATATGTTATAGCTCAAATAAATAATGGCAACCACCAGAAACACCCCAACAAATTCTGGTATTATCGTAATAATTATTCTAACTACTACACGTGAAAGATAGTTTAGAGTAATGCATAAAACGACAAAGAATGAACAACCAAGAGCACTATTGAATAACCATGTACACACTGGCTGATAAAATGGCAAGAGACGAGGTGCCTTCACACTTACAACGTCCAACAAATAGTTCGCTATTGCGTAGAGATGAGGTTAGTTTCAAATAGCGAAGATAGCATCCGCTATTGCTCAAACAAAATGTCGTTACATTTTGTTAATGATCTAGAAATATGCATAATAATTTAGTGTTTTTACAAATCCGCTACACGGACATAATGCCCGCAATAGCACCCGCTATCCGCATTCCGCTATGCGGACCCCAATCCGCTATTTAAAACCAACGAATACATGCAATCCGTGATGTCAAACCCGCTTAGTTCTGATTCCTCTAGAGACAGTGGACATTCATGCAACAATGACGGAGTCGGGGACTGCACCGGATCTTTGTTAGCTAGATAGGCTTGGAAGGCATAGGAAATTACTCTTCCGCGTCATCTTAGTGTTACATGACCAACTTGGTGCCTACAACCTCCTTTAGGGATACTCAAATGACGTGTAAAAGCCAGCTAGCCAGAGAATCCAAGAAAAATAGTGGCCTTGTCTAAACTGTACTTCCTTAGACATTCCAATACAGCAGATGTCAGGAGTTTTTTGCTCTGCTTCCCCTGCCCAAAAGGCATTTCTAGTTTTCTACTGTGTGAAAGAATGGCATCATGATTCACACGCGATGTTTCAGCGAAAATTTACTGTATACTCTAGCACTACTCCCTCCATTCCATAATGTAGCGCATATAGATTTTCTACAAAGTCAAACTTTATAAACTTTGACCAAGTTTATAGAGAAAACTATTTATATCTACAATACCAAATGTAGATAATATGAAAGTATGTCTTGTGATGTATCTAATCACATGTATTTGGTATTCTAGATATATATGATTTTCTCTACAAACTTGGTCAGAGTTTATAAAATTTGACTTTTAGAAAAATCTATGTGCACTACATTGTGGAACGGAGGGAGTATTAATTATTGCTCGGATTAGTACCACACCTATACTTGGTTCTTGCATTGCCATGTGGTCGTTCGTGAACAGGTGGAGATGGAATCACCCGTTCGTGCATTCGGAGGCAGAGGCGAACAAAGCTATTGCCTTTCCTTTTTGACATACTGGTGATTTTATCTACGGATTTTTTCCTCAGGATATATGACTTATTTTGAGTTTTTCTTGTTCCAGGGACGCACTACCCATTGTATATATACATAAGTATGTAAATGTAGACTACTGATACTGCATTGGATAGTCGCCTTGCTACATGTGAAGGGGCTCCTAAATATATTCCTCAAACGTGTCACAACAAGTTGTGTTACAGAATTACAGGAGTACATTACAGCGTGCAGAGAGGAAGAACTGCCACGAGGAGATGGCTTCCTTGTCACATGTCCTGGAGAGCCTATCTGACCACAGGTCTAGACTGGAGATGATTAGTCTAGAGGAGATAGTGGAGTGCCTATCTATGGCCCTAAAGGTTTTATCGTTACAAGCTTCCCAACTTTTCCATAAGATTGTGAGAAATACGAAAGACTAGGCGCCGGCAGGCGCATGTGGATGAGGCAAGGTATCCCAGAGATCATCGATGAAGTCCGAAATTGGTGTGATGCCCACGCGTTGCCAAATGCAGGCGGCGATGGGACAAACGATGAAGAGGTGGAAGGCATGTTCGAAGGGCGCCAGGCACCGCGGGCAGGCAGGCAGCATCGGAGATGATGTGCTTGTGGACGAGGTTGGCGCATGTGTGGAGCCTATCGCGGTGCAGCCAAGCCAAGATCTTGATCTTGTTAGGTACCTTGGAGTGCCAAATAAGTGGTGCATTCCAGTCGGTTGTCCGGATGAGTACATCATAGGCGCTCCTAGTGGAGAACGCAAGGCCCCAATGAGAAAGAGCTGACCCTGATTTGAGACGGCAAAAAAATCCTGCAACACAGCCAAAAGCAAAACCAACTCCTGCGACGCGGAAAAGGTTAAATAATTTTGCAGGTTAGCCTCCAAACCAAAATGCCCAATATTTGCAACCCTAATCGTGGGCACCTCTGAGTGGGAGCAGAGGCTGGGGAATGTGGTAGCTGGTGGTTTTGGGGTGAGCCAAGTATCATACCAAAAGTAGGTTGAGGTTTCATTGCTGGTAAGCACAAAGGTTATATTTTGTAATTTAGGCATATGGTGGTTTATTGTTTTGCATAGGTAGGATGTATTGCAGGCAAGATTAAAAAAAGCGTTGGGGTGCTGCAAGCTTAACCATTCTAGCCAGGGAGCATTTTTAGGGAGAGGTGATTTGACAGCGAATTTCATAAGTAAGCAAGAGTTCTGAACATGCAAGTTTTTAATGCCTAAGCCACCTTATTTTTTGGTGTACAAACGTTGTTCCAAGTGATGAGGCATTGTGCACCAGAACAGGTGTCCTCTACCGAGGAAAAGAAGGCAGGTCTAATTGCATCTATTATTTTGAGAACTTATTTGGGGATGAGGAAGACCGAAATGTAGTAGGTTAGGATGGAATCTATGACCGCTGAAATGAGAACTAAACGATCCCCTTGAGTTACTAATCTAGCCCGCCAACTAGAGAGGTATTTTTTGCAGCGCTCTAAGATGGGTGGAAAGGTATTAGGGGGAGGTCGGAGAGGTGTGAGCGGGGGACCAAGATAAGGTTCGGGAAGGACGACATTGCGCAACCCAAAATGTTTGCTATGGCATCTGTGATGTGTTGCTGGGAGTGAAGAGGTTCAATAGTGGTTTTGGAAAAGTTGATTGTGAGGCCGGTTGCAGAAGCGAAAAGATCTGCAATATTTTTTAGGGATGAGGCAGCAGAAGGCGAAGCTGCGGCAACGAAGTATGTCGTCGGGTACTAGTTAAGCAGCACAATTCATGCACACAGCTTGTACTGATTTCCTCTTTGGGTATTTATACAATTACATGACGGAGGGAGATGCAAGGGAGCGGAGAGGTGGTTAGCTACAATGAGCATGTCGTGCATTTGTGAAGGGCACACGATGTGCACACGCTGTTGAGGGCGCCCGCAGAATCGGCCGTGGCTGTTAGCTACCTGGAGCCGGTAGTGATGACGTGTTCCAACACCCACTCCCCCACCCAAAACGTGGGTTCCCAAACGTTGGCGCTTCAGCGGAACACGCCAAATACAGATGTTGGAAGGCCTTCGGTAAGATGTCAGCAAACTGGGAGGTGGTGGGGATGCGTTGGACACGGCCTTCGCCAAGAGCAGCGCGCTCCCGGATGAAGTGAAGATATCGATCTCCTTGTCTTTCGTCCGCTGCTGGGGCACCGGATTATTGGACGTGTACATGGCGCTAACATTGTCGTAGTAGATTACCGTAGCACACGCAGAAAGTTGGTCAAGCTCGTCGACGAGTTGTCAGAGCCGCGGACTCGATGACGGCTCAAGATGGTAATTAGGCCCCGAAACCCTCGTCCTCATGTTTTTAAGCATATTAGGGAATGTGGATGGGCGTGTTTCTAACCCAGCGGGGCTGCTACTGGGTAAATTATAAAACCCGACATGTTTCGCGCGTCCGACACTATCTCAGCAGTACCTGAACCCGAAACCCACCATATCCGTTAAAATACCTAGTAGCATCCAGTGATCCACCAATTTCCACCCATCCACTCCACTGATCCAGCCTCGAGCCGACGACGTCGGCCACCACACGGTACTCAGGTTCGGTGCTCGATCGAGAGACGGTTTTCTACCACTTCGAGGACCATGTGAGAAGGTTGGGGTGTGAGGAAGATGCAGTACCCAAACATTGACTGGCGTGTGTCAGGGCATCCGCCTAGTTAGTGTCAGAGTAGGCGAGGAGCTTCGACGCAACAGAGCGGTGAATCTGCAGCCCGAGTCGCGTGGTGCCGTGTAGGTAGCGCACGATGCACTTTTGTTTTTTGCGGGAGAAATAGCAATTTATTACTCAATCACAACGTCTTTACAATCATACGATGCTATTTCCACTACTTCATCTGGACCAGCTCCTAACCAAGTCAAAGTCCTGCCTTGGGTTCTAGCAAACTTAGCTAGACAATCACTAGCTTTATTTTGAGATCTACCTATATGAGAAATACAAGTCTTTCTTAAACCCATTAAGTGCTTAATCTCTCTAACAATAGAGCAGTAAACTGAGCGATATGTATCCAAGCTTGATATGAGAGAGACCGCTTCGAAAGAATCCATCTCCACCACGATCGGCAAATCACTTCTCTGCAAGGCAAGGGACAAGCTTTCCATACACGCGCATAACTCCGCCTCGAGGGAGTCTCTGCACGAAAACAACACCCTGCATGCCGAGAAATTGATAGCCCCTCGATGATCACGTAAAATCATGCCCGCACCCGCTTGCTCCGACGCAGCAAAAGATCCATCAGTGTTTAACTTGCACCACCCTGGCTCTGGCGTACTCCAACTCCTTTCAACCTGCTCAACACCGCTTCTTCCCTTCCTCCCTGTATCCTTCCATACGATATAAGTTTTGCCCTTGGCTGGGTCAGCTTGTGGATTCTGCTTAATACCCATCAAGGTCACCAGATACCTTTGTAGAAATCTTACAGAGACTTCCATAGGCGGGGCAGGCTTAGCATGAACTACCTCGTTCCAGACAAACCAGCTCCTCCAGAAAATCATAAGTACCATTGTTCGTTCAAGGTTACATAGAGGGTCAAGGACACGATGCAATTAAGGTTGGGAGGAGATTCTAATATCATATTATAATATAATACAATATAACATCAAAGGGAAAACCATTGATAAGAAATATATCCTATTCACCTATTTGTATTAGGATTCGGCAAATGAAGACATCAAGTGACAATATAATACTAGTGTATGATATTATATGTAATATGAATGTTGTATTATCCACTACAATACAGGCACATGGTACATCACAAATGGCTCTCTAGCGAGCAATGTTGTAGGTGTGTTGGCCTCTTTCCTTGGTCATATGGATGGAGAGGTGTGCCACTGGCAAGTGATCCTGGTGAGGCGATTGTCCTTGATGATGGTCCATCTACGACTGGGATCTTGAGTTTCCATTCATCATGGCTTGGGTCCCTTTGGTGAGGTGTGCAGGAGGAACCGAGCGAAAACTCCATGCATTGATGGTGGTGATGCCTGGCTCCCAGTGTCGTGTTCCTCTTGTGGGCACCGCCTTGGCCTCCCTCCGCCCCTTCCTCTAGCTAGCACTTGGGGTGAAAATCCTCGTCCATCTTGGGCAAGCACGGCGGGTGTGCTGCGTTGTGTCCCTCTTGTGGGTGATCTCGGTCCTGGCAGCGTGTTTGGTTTGTCTTGGAGCTCCTTTCGGCCCACCTCAGCTCTGACGGCTAGTTGTCTCCTTTGCTCCAACTTTTACACACGACGTATCCTCTCTCTGTCATTTCTGCTGGTCGGCAGGGTTGGCGCTCCTCGGTTTGGAGCAAGAGGGCAGTGGGTCCCCTCTAGCGGCAGGTTGGTGGTGATCAGGCTGGTCATAGTGGGGAGTAACTTAGACTAGTGTCATATGCATGACACTAGTCTAAGTTATTATCTTTATAGTGCAAAATAGAGTGAATTCCATTTTTTACTCTGTAGTTCTGCATTTGTGACACATATTACCCTATTTAGTGCAACTTCTACCAAATATTTCATTTAGAAGATTTTGAACACAGTTTTACCCCAGTTTAGCACTTTGCTTGTTTCTGTTAGATAGTACCGGCATGTTACGCCGACGTGGCGCGGTAAAATGCGTAAAGATCTGAGGGCATAATAGATATTCATGTTCAGATTTCTCTTACCCATATGTTCAAATCCTCCTCCTCGTCTTGATATTTTTAAACTCTGGTCAACACCTTACACCTTGCCTAATAGACACGCATAAAAAAACAAGGTTTCAAAGCTTTTAAAAGGGGTAATCTTGACGATTTTTCATTCGACAGGGTAATTAGTGTCAAAAATGCATAACTAAGGAGTAAAAAGTGGAATTCACTCTGCAAAATAACATAGTATTAGTGTCATATGTGCCCTCATTTAATAGATTGTAGACTCATGTCGTCTTGGAAAGCGCTATGTTACAGTAACATATTATGTTACTACTTCTTATTAACTACTTGCCACATAAGCAAAAAATTCTCAAGGTACACTATGTTACTATCTAAGTTACTTCCACTGTGACTAGCCTCATGCGATGGAATCTGGTGCCTTCTTGCAGGTGCCGCGTGGTTGCATGTCGTCGGCTGCCTTTGGTTGTAGTTCGAGGTGGTCCGCCCCTCCTGTGTGTGTTATTTCTACTCGTGTCGTGACTGGAGTTTGAATGAAACTGTACCATGCGCCGGTGAGTGCGGATAGCTTTAATTGGCTGTGCTTTTTCCATTGTTTACCATCTCTTGTTCGACCACATAGTACTTTACGTATGAACCATGGGACATGATTATTCTAGTAGAAGATATTTTCTTGGAAGATATACACTTTATTGTAGGCCCATGAGGTCAGGACTGTACGAGCATAATCCAATGTTATAAATCATACCCATGCTACTTACTTCCTAGAGTAGCACATCCGTAGCTACTATTCACCTCTCCACTCTTCCTATCCATATTTGCTCTCTTCACCCAACAGTACGTATTTGCACCCAAACACCAAATAGTATTACCACCCAAACAAACAAGGACAACAGAGTCAAGAACCAATGATTCAGCAAGGACACAACGGTAAGAAACGAGTAATGTTTCTTTACAAAATGAACAAGCAAACTAACTAACAAACGAGCAAAAGTCGAAATAGTTAGGCGATGTTGGATCCATACATGGAAATGGGAGGCATTTAGATACACATGCCTTGCAGAAGCTTATGGAAACATTGTTTCTGAAGAATACTAAGTACCCAAGGAAAAAGCACAAGGACTCTTCGTCAATGTGCCGCTGGGAGGTGCGTGAGGAAGCATCTCTGTCATGTTAGAGATGTCTTCAGTGATGGGAGCACTGAGGCATATGTTGAGGTCGTTGTGCTTGACGAACTGGATGTAGAAAGTGACATCGAGCTTCAATTGTTTAGTCATCCTACTTTAGTAAACAATTATTACTAGGGGTGTCCCTTGGTCGTGTACATGTTGTGGGTATGATGGTGTGGGACTAACTTCCCACTTGCTTCACAAGTATTTCCTTTTCTACTATGCGTTTAGTCAATTTTGTCCCTGGGATAGAAAGCCACCAGTGGCTTTGTTTTCTACATTATGGTGATGCACTGCACTGAACGAGAATTTCAACTTTTATCCCCTGCCTATGTGAAAGCATTTGGGGAGGTCAAAAGCATCCCTGGTTTAGTGATGACCAGACACAGGCTCCGACGATCAAGCTGATTCTATCGGCTTTCACGGATTTCTCATGACTAAGAACTAATTAGGTTGTGTCTAGTTCTCTTTTAGATGAGAAATAACTCAGTCTCATATAACTCCTACATCGTTTGATTTTACGCTGTGTGATTTTTTTCTTTTATTTTCTTACTTGATTAATTAAATAGTGTGGGAGTTAGATGAGACATTGCCACTTCTTAACTAAGAGAGCCATTCCATTTAGGGTGAGATAGAATGGGCGGGCACAAGCAGTCTGATGTCCAAGCTGATTGAAATGGTGGCATTAGATATTGCATGGATTCTTGGCTGCCCGCTAGCTCATTACCTTTTTACTTCTACTTCGGTACAACCCCATTAAACACATCAACGAAGGCGATACGCGGCCTGTGTATGTACCGGCCATACATGGATTTTTTTTCTCTTTCTTTTTAATCTTCAAAAAATGTTGCCTGTGTACGTACCGCCCATACACGGATTTCTCTCTCTCTCTCTCTCTCTCTCTCTCTCTCTCTCTCTCTCTCTCTCTCTTTAATCTTCGGAAAATGTGCGTCACGGGAGATTCAAATTCCGACCCTCAAGGTTTACTTCAAGTTGTAGTAACCAACTGGGATAGGTTACTTGTGCCCACTTGCTTTCTTTTTCGGTTCTTATGGGGCAAATATGACTTTGTGAACTTTAGGCTGGACTTTTTTTGTGTTTTTCAAACCTAGTTTTATTATGTTTTATTCTGGTTCTTTGTTTATTTTTTCTTTTTTTTACAAATGCATGAAAATTTTAAAATAGGATTTTTTACAAATTTGTGAATCTTTGTCAGTTTATTGCAAAAATTGCACATTTTCTAGTGAACATTATTTTGAAAATTTGTCAACATTTCGCTCGAAATTGATGAACTTTTTTTAATTCCGCAAATCTTGGGCTAGCCCAACAAGCAACCGACGTGAGCGATATCGTCGCCAGGTTGGCCAAGGTCTAAGCGGTTTTTTATTTTCTATTATTTTCTTAGCTTTTTTGTTTATTCATTTTTATCCTTTTTGAGCTTTATTATCCCTTTTGATTTTGAAATGTGTTCCAAAATTTGAAAAATTGTTTAATATACCAAAAATTGTTCTTGTTTTCAAATATTATTTACAATATAAAAAATATTCTGGAATTCATAAAATGTTCCTGTTTTTGAATTTTTATTCAGAAATTTAAGAAATATATTCATTTTAAAAAGTTGATATTTTTTTAAAAAAAGTACGTGCTTTGCACTTTATGTTCAAAAGATTCATCAATTGTTAGGAATTTGTTAACAATTTTCTAAAAATTGTTTGAGTTTGTAAAATTTCATGCACAATTTGAAATTCCAAAATTGTTGACAAATTTGAAGAAATGGTTGGGACATAAGAAAATGTTCATGTCGATTTATAATGATACTAGTCGTAAATAACATAAGAATCAAAATTAGGAAAAACTACATGCTCACATGTGCACCCACCTGGCCTATTTTGTCAGACACCTCTGAACTGTAGTTTTTTTTTACTACTGATAAATGACTCCAATTTCTTGCAAGAGCCTGGCACAAACATATGAGGCATCCATCGCAGGTTTGAATGACTTGCGACACTGTTTGCATATTGCGACACGTCAGGCCATTTTATCAGCCCATTGATCGAACCCAATGGCTAAATTTTCTGCCTCCGCACCTATTCTCTCACCGAGCTTGTTGGATCATGCATTTGCAGCTAATTGTAGATCTTAGACCACTTCTCTTTTCTCGTCTCTCATCTCTGTTTGAAGTCAGCACCAATCTGATGTGGTAACTTCTATAGACCTCCTACACCCGTAAGACAAGTGGCTGACAACATCGCCACCAATGGATATACATGTTGCGCTGCCAAAACTATCATGTTGGGCATGTTTGAGCTACTTAAAGTAGAGCTATCACACCCATGTTCAACGTTTCCGCCCTCGAATCCTATGTAGGCGAACAGTGCTCATGGCATTTAGTAGGCACAAGGACCTTAATCGGGATAGAATCCAACCTAAGCTGAAGTGCGCACTCCATGCGTCGGACACCGGTGAGGTCCATTAACATATTTATTTTTATTTTAAAAATAATATATATATATATTCTTTATGAGAAAATATATGACCAAAACACTTTAATAAATATAAAATATATACTTTATCATTCAACTAAAAATGCTTCAACTAGTTGTAAAAATGTCTTCATGTTTGATAAATTTATTCATGTATACTGAATAAAATATCCATGACAATCATGAAAAAGTGCTCGAGTATTAGAATAAACCATTTGTAAAAATAAATTTATAATATAATTTGGAAAACTAGACAGTATTTTCTTAAAGATATTCTGGTGTGTATGAAAGTGTCCATGCTTTATAACTAAATAGGTAGGCATGAGTATTAAAAATATCCAAACGACTTATCAAAAATATGTGAATCGATAAAATGGTGCACATATAAAAGGTTCTCTCAAATATGTTTCATCGTCTAAGTAAAATGTTCGTATATACAAATAAATCTTGCAGTGACTTATAAAATAATAATTCTGATGTAGATTTCAACTTGTATGGAAAAATGTTTTTCTACATTTCAACAACATTTTCCGTAGAAGTTTTGTTTACACCAAAAAACTTCTATGGAAATGTTGAAATGTATCATGAAATGACATGCAAAAAATTCTTTTTTTTGAAATATTTTAGAGTGCTGTTTTCGTTTTAGCCATGTATTCAGCAAATGTCATTTCATCTTTAAATTTGCCAAGCACCTAAAACATTTGTCAAGAAAAATTCATAATTTTTTGAATTTTTTCTTCAGATTTTACTGTTCATCATATGCTCAGATGAGCTCAGGGGCAGAAGAGGACTTTAGGGCCTTGCTCTGCCAATTAAACCATGGCATATTGGCGTGTACTATAATACTTTACACACACCCAATTCAATATATCTAACCCGGTCAACTACCGCTACCCTCAGCATCAGCGATTCTGTGAACTTCTTGACCGGAGGAGTGGAGCACACAGCCGGTGTGCTCCTTAAACCATACGACAACGAAGTTCTGGCAAGTGTTGCGAGAGGAGTAATGTGACGGTGACTCAATTCGATATAGCAAAGTTTGATACATTCATCCGATGGCTGATTAAGAGCATCTCCAACAGTCGCGCCAAAAGACATGTACGGGGTAAACTATTTTTTTAGCACACGTGAGACGTTGTCGCGCATTCCAATGATGGCGGGAAACTAGCGCGTACGGAAAACGATTGTCAGCGCGGGAAAAGGCGGCAGCTCGCGCGCTACATTTGGCACGCCGCGTCCGGCGCGCCTATAAACTGCGGCGCTTGCCACGCGCTTATTCACACTGCCACACCCGCTCTCCTCCGCTTTCTCGTAGCTCCCTTTGCTTCCTCGCCGCCCCAGCGCCCCGCCACCGACGCGCCACCATGCCGCCGCGCCGCCGAGGAGCGTCGGGCTACCGGGCGTCCACCAGCGCACCAACGGCTGGTACTACGCCGAGATCTGGTCCCGGCGATGTTCGGCTTGGCCTCGGCACCTTCAAGACTGCGCACGAGGCCGTCCGCACATACGACGCGGCGGCATGGCGCCTAGACAGGCCGCGCGCGTAGATGAATTTTCAGGACGTCCACACGCGCCAGCAGGCGCAGGACGTCGCCCCTCCGCCTCGTCTTATCACGGAGCAAGACCATGCGAAGCACACTCGGCAGCAGCGCCGCCTCATCGCCGAGGAGGACGAGCGAGGCATAGCGGAGTGGCGCCGACGCCACCCGGAGGATGTCGCCAACGAGCAAGCCTACTGGACGGAGAGGACAGCAAAGCGCCGCGCGGATCAGTTGGACAGACGTGGGCGGAAGGCACTGACGTTATGGCAATGCGATATCGTTGAAGCAGGTGGGCAGTCGATCTTTACGGATAATGATCCTCGTTGGGACGACATGTGGCTCGATACCTTAGACCAGACCAGCGAGGATGATGATGATGATGATGATGATGATGAGGACAACTCGGAGTAGGTTGTAGTTGCACTATCTAGTCGTTTTTATGTCGTTGCACCGTAGTTTTATCTATCTATGCTATGGAACTATGTAAAATATCTATGTATCATTTTTTCTAAATATGTATGCAATGTTTGTGCGATAGGGCGTGCTGCATTTTAACGCGGTTGTTGGAGCTACGCATATGTTAAATTTTAGCGCGTCTATTGGAGTCAGCGCTGTCCGCCGCGCTAAGGTGATGGGCGTATTGCAAAGTATTTTTTAGCGCGTGGCGCGGCTATTGAAGATGCTCTAATACTGGTAAACGTGTTTTTTTTATTCCATGAGATGACGACCGTGGGCTCTCGGCTACAATATCTTCCCATGCACGCATCCACTTCGACATCAACATACATCACATTATTTTGGCAGCATTGACTTTGCCATGGCCATGAACATCTCCTTCCTGGCCGTGAAATGGGCGAGCAGCTGCGCCCTGTCCGGCAGGCACGCCCGGACCTTCTCGTTGGAAGCGTACTCCTTGGCCCAGCGGCAGAGACGAGGGAACTCCTCGGCCGTGACCAGTTTCACCCCGGACACCTGCTCGCAGACGGTGAGCCAGTGCGCGAACCCGCAGGCGGCTATGTCGACGAGGCCAATGGTGTCTCCGCCGAAGAACCTCTTCCCCTCGAGCTGCGCCTCCAGCAGCGCGAAATTCTCCTTGATCTCCTTGATGAACCCCTTCTGCGCTTCGCCATCCGTCCACATCGCCAGCCAGAACGGCTTCGAGCACTGCGCACTCAGCCAAAATCATTACTGGTACGTAGCCAGGAGTTTACACGGAAACAAGATCGCTAACTACTAGAGAAAGTTCGAGCAGAGTGACACGAGAGCTCAGGTAATCATGGACTCATGGTCATGTACCTTGTCGTCGATGAAGCGTGACCAGAAGCGGGCGGTGGCCCGGTCGTACGGGTCGGTCGGGAGAAGCGCCGGCCCGTCGAAGGTCTCGTCGACATACTCGACGATGATGAGCGACTCGCAGACGGCGCGGTCACCATGGAGCAGCACGGGCACCTTCTTGTGGACGGGGTTGCTCGTGAGCAGCAGCTCGCTCTTGTTGTGGAGCTCCTCCAGGATGAGCTCGTAGGGAACGCCCTTGAGGCGCAGGGCGACCTCGGCGCGGTGGCTGAACGGGCTGTCGAAAGCGCCGATCACCCTGACGGCCGCCGGTGCGCTCATCTTCGCTCGGGTAGTTGTGCTGGAAGTCAAGTGTAGATTGATGGTGAGATTGTGAGGTCTCTGGGTAATGGCCGGTGACTTTGTGGTATTTTATAGCCCTTGGATATTGGACTGGCTTAATGCCGAGACTATTTTAATCAAGTTGGTACTGAAACTTCTTCGGGAAGAACAGATTGTTTTTGTTTCCTGAGCACAAGTCAAATGTTGCTGTCTTTGCGAGAAGCTTCCTTGTTGCTTCGCTCCAGACAGAGTGATCGATAAAATAACGTACTGCCTCTGTTTTCATTCAATCCGCGTATTAGCTTTAGTTAAGCTTTGTAAACTTTGATAAAATTTATCAACAAATTTTTTAACATATACAATAACAAATAAATATCATTAAATTTATTATTAAATGTACTTTCACATCATATAGATTTGTTCTAGTCAGTGTTTGTACTTTTTCTATAAACTTGATCAATTTACAAAGTTTGACTTCTCTTTCGCAAAATTTTTTTTTTGACTTCAACCAACTCTAATATGCAAAGTAAATAAAAATAGAAAGAATACTAGGCCAGGCCTATTTGTTTCCATCGCCAAATCGAAGGGAGTTATGGCAACAGCAAGCCAAAATGAATGGGCGTCTGATACAAAAAACTCTTTCATATAAAAAAAGCTCTATAATATGACATTTTAAAGAAACATATAATTTCCATGAAAATTGTTACTTTGCGTAGCTTATGATTAAAATCAAAATTTTAACTGAAAAAGATAAATTAAGCAGTTACCATCTTCACCGTCCTTTGCCCCGATCTCTAGTCGGTGTCTTATTACCACATCTCCGGTTGCCACCGCATTCTAAAACTCTTCCTCTGACTTCAATAATGTCTGTCATTAGGTCAACCTCGTAACCACACTGTGACATGATAAGGGTTGGTTTGTGCCAGCTCATTTGTTTCTCTATCGGCTCATCAACCTTCTTATAGGTCTCTGTAGCTGGCAATGCCACCTTTTTGCACTATTGTGAAACACCGCCTCCACCATCCATCCATTAGCTATATCGGCCTTTCCTCTCGGTTTGGAGCATGAAGATTTCTATCTCTCTCCCAACCCCAACATTACCCCACCCTCAAAACTCTAATCTTGTGGACATGGTCCAGGGATCAGTGGCGCAGTGATGAACAGAGTGCCGCTCACCTTCACCAGCTCTGAAATTTTCGCGTGTTCCCAGCATAGTACCTCTCTTCTTCATGTATTTCAAGGGTCAGGTGTCTGGCAGAAAATACACATGTGGCTAGAGGGATGTAGCAATATATTGTACTGCATTATCACAACGTCTCATGTAAGAAAATTTCCTTCTAACATGTGAGCAATGGTGTCAGCAAGAGTAATTTCATTCTCTTTGTGGTGAACATTTCGATACATTTGAGCTTTTCATAGTAACATAACATAATTGAGGTAAAACATCTGAAAAACCTAATCCCATTCACCTGTAAGCGGGCAATTGTTAGTGAACAATTGTTTCAAATTTCTTCCATACTCCTATTAGTAGAGTCTGGTTAAAAGCATGAGAATACATGTTGTGTCTATGTACTTTTAATATGAACTCATTTGTAGCATACTAATATCCTAAATCAGAGTACACACCATAGGACGTCGATTCATCAACTTTTTTGTTAAAAATAATACTTGTCATGTTTTTCCAATCTCATTCACTCATGGCAATGCTGCAAAAAGAGCCAAGACAACGAAACATTTAAGTGAGCACAAGGATGCTCAAGAAGGTGGTCGATGAGGCATACATGAGGGGTGCCAATGGTGCCAATACATCCATGTCCCTGTACGAGCTGATGACGTCCACAACCACGACAAGAGGTATTCCGTTGCCAATATGTCCATTGACGCACGGCTCAACAGAATAAGCATTGCCAATACCTTGTGTGTTTCTAGGGCCACATAGAGGGATTTTCAGACATTGACGTATTGGCAATGGAATAAGCAGCAATGACAAGAGGGATTGCCCACTGTTGGAGGAAAAAACTTAGTTACTGAAGTTATTTGGATAATGTTCTATTGGTGATTGTTCTATATCTTGTAATAACTAGACATGATTATGTTATCTTGTTACTTTGCTAATACTTTGCTATGTTGGTGGAATTCGAGGGGGGGGGGGGGGGGGGGCACAATTAAGAAAAATAATGTAGAGAAACATTCAAAGTTTCTCCCTACAGAGCCGGCCCAGCCGCACAATCGAGTGATGCTGCAACACACTTGTTGGAAATATGAGCAATTTACCAAATGATTTTATTAACACAAATACTAGATAAAGCACGACTAGTATAGCAGTGATAAAAGAAGTCATGTGATTTGACAAAGAGAAGGTAAAAAACATCTTCATATATGAACTGTAACTAAACACATCTAGGGCAGACAGTATAGCAAGTTGGATATATGAAACAGAGTCTAACATATCTAGGGCAAACACTAGAACAAGGAACTGTAACAGGGCCTCTCATAGAAAGAGGAAGAACACGTACGGGACGGCAGAAGCAGAAGAGCTAGACTTGGGGTCGGTGTCCTCGCCAGCCATGTCGTCAAGGAGGTTGTCGACGTC
Source organism: Triticum monococcum (assembly GCA_034509565.1). Taxonomy (NCBI): domain Eukaryota; kingdom Viridiplantae; phylum Streptophyta; class Magnoliopsida; order Poales; family Poaceae; genus Triticum; species Triticum monococcum. Next base: position 775,859,036 of record CM067843.1, on the reverse strand, counting down.
GGGGAAGTAGTCGTCGGAGTCCGGGGCGTCCGTGACGAAGAAGTCAGTAGTCGCGCTGAGCGTTCCCCAAAAACCTTATCACCCTTCTCCCTTAAAGGACTCAAAGAGGTGGAGTTTCGGAGGCCTACTGTCCCGACCTGCGGTGCACGCCGCAAGCCGGGATGGAGAAGATCGTAGCAGCAGTGCAGTGCTCAGGAACTTTGTGGCGAGAGGAAGAGGATCTTTTGGTGCGTCTCTCTGAGAGGAGGGACCTCCTAAGAAGGAGGCGAGAGGCTGCGCCGGGAGCTGGAGGGAATGAGGGAGACGAAATGAACAGGTAGCAGGCGAAGAGGTGCGCCGTTCGTATTCAATCTCCACTACAGCAAAACGTTTGAGCTTGCACATGATCTTTCGTATACCTGTCGTGTGTGGCAAAAATTTAGACATCGTCTCAGCTCATTGCCGCTGTTGGGGAACGCAGTAATTTCACAAAATTTCCTACGCACACGCAAGATCATGGTGATGCATAGCAACGAGGGGGAGAGTATTGTCTACGTACCAACGCAGACCGACTGCGGAAGCGATCACACAACGTAGAGGAAGTAGTCGTACGTCTTCTTCCCGATCCGACCGATCCAAGCACCGTTACTCCGGCACCTCCGAGTTCTTAGCACACGTTCAGCTCGATGACGTTCCTCGGGCTCCGATCCAGCAAAGCGTCGAGGAAGAGTTCCGTCAGCACGACGGCGTGATGACGATCTTGATGTACTACCGACGCAGGGCTTCGCCTAAGCACTACAACGGTACGATCGAGGTGGAATTTGGTGGCAGGGGGCACCGCACACGGCTAAGGAACGATCTCAAGGATCAAGTTGTGTGTCTTGGGGTGCCCCCTGCCCCCGTATATAAAGGTTGGAGGAGGGGGGCCGGCCGGCCAAGGGAGGGGAGGCGCAGGGGAGTCCTACTCCCACCGGGAGTAGGACTCCTCCCCCCAATCCTAATCCAATTAGGACTCCCGGGGGGGAAAAGAGAGAGAAGGGGGGCCGGCCCCTTATCCTATTTCTAATAGGACTTGGGGAAGGGGGGCGCCGGCCAGCTTGGGCCTTTTCCCTTTTTCTCTTTTTTCCACTAAGGCCCAATAGGCCCATTAGTCTCCCGGGGGGTTCCGGTAACCCTCCCGGTATTCCGGTAAAATCCCGATTTCACCCGGAACACTTCCGATGTCCAAACATAGGCTTCCAATATATCAATCTTTACGTCTCGACCATTTCGAGACTCCTCGTCATGTCCGTGATCTCATCCGGGACTCCGAACAACCTTCGGTACATCAAAATGCATAAACTCATAATAACTGTCATCGTAACGTTAAGCGTGCGGACCCTACGGTTCGAGAACAATGTAGACATGACCGAGACACGTCTCCGGTCAATAACCAATAGCGGGACCTGGATGCCCATATTGGCTCCTACATATTCTACGAAGATCTTTATCGGTCAGACCGCATAACAACATACGTTGTTCCCTTTGTCATCGGTATGTTACTTGCCCGAGATTCGATCGTCGGTATCCAATACCTAGTTCAATCTCGTTACCGGCAAGTCTCTTTACTCGTCCGTAATACATCATCTCACAACTAACTTATTAGTTGCAGTGCTTGCAAGGCTTATGTGATGTGCATTACCGAGAGGGCCCAGAGATACCTCTCCGACAATCGGAGTGACAAACCCTAATCTCGAAATACGCCAACCCAACATCTACCATTGGAGACACCTGTAGTACTCCTTTATAATCACCCAGTTACGTTGTGACGTTTGGTAGTACCCAAAGTGTTCCTCCGGTAAACGGGAGTTGCATAATCTCATAGTTATAGGAACATGTATAAGTTATGAAGAAAACAATAGCAACATACTAAACGATCGGGTGCTATGCTAATGGAATGGGTCATGTCAATCAGATCATTCTACTAATGATGTGACCTCGTTAATCAAGTAACAACTCCTTGTTCATGGTTAGGAAACATAACCATCTTTGACTAACGAGCTAGTCAAGTAGAGGCATACTAGTGACACTCTGTTGGTCTATGTATTCACACATGTATTATGTTTCCGGTTAATACAATTCTAGCATGAATAATAAACATTTATCATGATGTAAGGAAATAAATAATAACTTTATTATTGCCTCTAGGGCATATTTCCTTCAGTCTCCCACTTGCACTAGAGTCAATAATCTAGATTACACAGTAATGATTCTAACACCCATGGAGCCTTGGTGCTGATCATGTTTTGCTCGTGGAAGAGGCTTAGTCAACGGGTCTGCAACATTCAGATCCGTATGTATCTTGCAAATCTCTATGTCTCCCACCTGGACTAAATCCCGGATGGAGTTGAAGCGTCTCTTGATGTGTTTGGTCCTCTTGTGAAATCTGGATTCCTTTGCCAAGGCAATTGCACCAGTATTGTCACAGAAGATTTTCATTGGACCCGATGCACTGGGTATGACACCTAGATCGGATATGAACTCCTTCATCCAGACTCCTTCGTTTGCTGCTTCCGAAGCAGCTATGTACTCCGCTTCACATGTAGATCCCGCTACGACGCTTTGTTTAGAACTGCACCAACTGACAGCTCCACCGTTTAAAGTAAACACGTATCCGGTTTGCGATTTAGAATCGTCCGGATCAGTGTCAAAGCTTGCATCAACGTAACCTCTTACGGTGAGCTCTTTGTCACCTCCATATACGAGAAACATATCCTTAGTCCTTTTCAGGTATTTCAGGATGTTCTTGACTGCTGTCCAGTGATCCATTCCAGGATTACTTTGGTACCTCCCTGCTAAACTTATAGCAAGGCACACATCAGGTCTGGTACACAGCATTGCATACATGATAGAGCCTATGGCTGAAGCATAGGGAACATCTTTCATTTTCTCTCTATCTTCTGCAGTGGTCGGGCATTGAGTCTTACTCAATTTCATACCTTGTAACACAGGCAAGAACCACTCTGGCATCATGACTTCCAGAACTGGATTACCGTACCACTCTGGTGCGGATCTCACTCTGGTTGATCTACGTGGTTCAGTAGTATCTTGATCTGAAGCTTCGTGATCATCATCATTAGCTTCCTCACTGATTGGCATAGGTGTCGCAGAAACAGTTTTCTGTGATGTACTATTTTCCAATAAGGGAGCAGGTACAGTTACCTCGTCAAGTTCTACTTTCCTCCCACTCACTTCTTTCGAGAGAAACTCCTTCTCTAGAAATGATCCATTCTTAGCAACGAATGTCTTGCCTTCGGATCTGTGATAGAAGGTATACCCAACAGTTTCCTTTGGGTATCCTATGAAGACACATTTCTCCGCTTTGGGTTCGAGCTTATCAGGTTGAAGCTTTTTCACATAAGCATCGCAGCCCCAAACTTTAAGAAACGACAACTTTGGTTTCTTGCCAAACCATAGTTCATAAGGCGTCGTCTCAACGGATTTTGATGGTGCCCTATTTAACGTGAATGCGGCCGTCTCTAAAGCATAACCCCAAAATGATAGCGGTAAATCAGTAAGAGACATCATGGATCGCACCATATCTAGTAAAGTGCGATTACGACGTTCGGACACACCATTACGCTGTGGTGTTCCGGGTGGTGTGAGTTGCGAAACTATTCCACAATTTTTCAAATGTATACCAAACTCGTAACTCAAATATTCTCCTCCACGATCAGATCGTAGAAACTTTATTTTCTTGTTACGATGATTTTCAACTTCACTCTGAAATTCTTTGAACCTTTCAAATGTTTCAGACTTATGTTTCATTAAGTAGATATACCCATATCTGATCATCTGTGAAGGTGAGAAAATAACGATATCCGCCACGAGCCTCAATATTCATCGGACCACATACATCGGTATGTATGATTTCCAACAAATCTGTTGCTCTCTCCATAGTACCGGAGAACGGTGTTTTAGTCATCTTGCCTATGAGGCACGGTTCGCAAGTACCAAGTGATTCATAATCAAGTGGTTCCAAAAGTCCATCAGTATGGAGTTTCTTCATGCGCTTTAGACCGATATGACCTAAACGGCAGTGCCACAAATAAGTTGCACTATCATTATTAACTTTGCATCTTTTGGCTTCTACATTATGAATATGTATGTTACTATCTTCGAGATTCAACAAGAATAGACCACTCTTCAAAGGTGCATGACCATAAAAGATATTATTCATATAAATAGAACAACCATTATTCTCTGATTTAAATGAATAACCATCTCGCATTAAACAAGATCCAGATATAATGTTCATGCTTAACGCTGGCACCAAATAACAATTATTTAGGTCTAATATTAATCCCGAAGGTAGATGTAGAGGTAGCGTGCCGACCGCGATCACATCGACATTGGAACCATTTCCCACGCGCATCGTCACCTCGTCCTTTGCTAGTGTCCGCTTATTCCGTAGTCCCTGTTTCGAGTTGCAAATATTAGCAACAGAACCAGTATCAAATACCCAGGTGCTACTGCGAGCTCTAGTAAGGTACACATCAATAACATGTATATCACATATACCTTTGCTCACTTTGCCATCCTTCTTATCCGCCAAATACTTGGGGTAGTTCCGCTTCCAGTGACCAGTCTGCTTGCAGTAGAAGCACTCAGTTTCAGGCTTAGGTCCAGACTTGGGTTTCTTCTCCTGAGCAGCAACTTGCTTGCTGTTCTTCTTGAAGTTTCCCTTCTTCTTCCCTTTGCCCTTTTTCTTGAAACTAGTCGTTTTGCTAACCATCAACACTTGATGCTCCTTCTTGATTTCTACCTCCGCAGCTTTCAGCATTGCGAAGAGCTCGGGAATAGTCTTGTTCATCCCTTGCATATTATAGTTCATCACGAAGCTCTTGTAGCTTGGTGGTAGTGATTGGAGAATTCTGTCAATGACGCAATCATCTGGAAGATTAACTCCCATCTGAATCAAGTGATTATTATACCCAGACATTTTGAGTATATGCTCACTGACAGAACTGTTCTCCTCCATCTTACAGCTATAGAACTTATTGGAGACTTCATATCTCTCAATTCGGGCATTTTCTTGAAATATTAACTTCAAATCCTGGAACATCTCATATGCTCCATGACGTTCAAAACGTCGTTTAAGTCCCGATTCTAAGCCGTAAAGCATGGCACACTGAACTATCGAGTAGTCATCAGCTTTGCTCTGCCAGACGTTCATAACATCTGGCGTTGCTCCAGCAGCAGGCCTGTCACCCAGCGGTGCTTCCAGCATGTAATTCTTCTGTTCAGCAATGAGGTAATCCTCAGGTTACGGACCCAGTCCGTGTAATTGCTACCATCATGTTTCAACTTTGCTTTCTCAAGGAACGCATTAAAATTCAACGGAACAATAGCACGAGCCATCTATCTACAAGCAACATAAACAAGCAAGATACTATCAGGTACTAAGTTCATGATAAGTTTAAGTTCAGTTAATCAAATTACTTAGGAACTCCCACTTAGATAGACATCCCTCTAATCCTCTAAGTGATCACGTGATCCAAATCAACTAAACCATAACCGATCATCACGTGAGATGGAGTAGTTTTCAATGGTGAACATCGTCATGTTGATCATATCTACTATATGATTCACGCTCGACCTTTCGGTCTCTGTGTTCCGAGGCCATATCTGCATATGCTAGGCTCGTCAAGTATAACCTGAGTATTCTGCGTGTGCAAAACTGGCTTGCACCCGTTGTAGATGGACGTAGAGCTTATCACACCCGATCATCACGTGGTGTCTGGGCACGACGAACTTTGGCAACGGTGCATACTCAGGGAGAACACTTCTTGATAATTTAGTGAGAGATCATCTTATAATGCTACCGTCAATCAAAGCAAGATAAGATGCATAAAAGGATAAACATCACATGCAATCAATATAAGTGATATGATATGGCCATCATCATCTTGTGCTTGTGATCTCCATCTCCGAAGCACCGTCATGATCACCATCGTCACCGGCGCGCCACCTTGATCTCCATCGTAGCAACGTTGTCGTCTCGCTAATCTTATGCTTCCACGACTATCACTACCGCTTAGTAATAAAGTAAAGCATTACATCACGATTGCATTGCATACAATAAAGCGACAACCATATGGCTCCTGCCAGTTGCCGATAACTCGGTTACAAAACATGATCATCTCATACAATAAAATCAGCATCATGTCTTGACCATATCACATCACGACATACGCTGCAAAAACAAGTTAGACGTCCTCTACTCTGTTTGTTGCAAGTTTTACGTGGCTGCTACGGGCTTAAGCAAGAACTCATCTCACCTACGCATCAAAACCACAACGATAGTTCGTCAAATAGACTCCGTTTTAACCTTCTCAAGGACCGGGCGTAGTCACACTTGGTTCAACTAAAGTTGGAGAGACAGTCTTCCGCAAGCCATCTATGTGCAAAGCACGTCGAGGGAACCGGTCTCGCGTAAGAGTACGCGTAAGGTTGGTCCGGATCGTCTCAACCAACAATACCGCCGAACCAAAGTATGACATGCTGGTAGGCAGTATGACTTGTATCGCCCACAACTCACTTGTGTTCTACTCGTGCATATAACATCAAACCATAAAACCTAGGCTCTGATACCACTGTTGGGGAACGCAGTAATTTCAAAGAATTTCCTACGCACACGCAAGATCATGGTGATGCATAGCAACGAGGGGGAGAGTATTGTCTACGTACCAACGCAGACCGACTGCGGAAGCGATCACACAACGTAGAGGAAGTAGTCGTACGTCTTCTTCCCGATCCGACCGATCCAAGCACCGTTACTCCGGCACCTCCGAGTTCTTAGCACACGTTCAGCTCGATGACGTTCCTCGGGCTCCGATCCAGCAAAGCGTCGAGGAAGAGTTCCGTCAGCACGACGGCGTGATGACGATCTTGATGTACTACCGACGCAGGGCTTCGCCTAAGCACTACAACGGTACGATCGAGGTGGAATTTGGTGGCAGGGGGCACCGCACACGGCTAAGGAACGATCTCAAGGATCAAGTTGTGTGTCTTGGGGTGCCCCCTGCCCCCGTATATAAAGGTTGGAGGAGGGGGGCCGGCCGGCCAAGGGAGGGGAGGCGCAGGGGAGTCCTACTCCCACCGGGAGTAGGACTCCTCCCCCCAATCCTAATCCAATTAGGACTCCCGGGGGGGAAAAGAGAGAGAAGGGGGGCCGGCCCCTTATCCTATTCCTAATAGGACTTGGGGAAGGGGGGCGCCGGCCAGCTTGGGCCTTTTCCCTTTTTCTCTTTTTTCCACTAAGGCCCAATAGGCCCATTAGTCTCCCGGGGGGTTCCGGTAACCCTCCCGGTATTCCGGTAAAATCCCGATTTCACCCGGAACACTTCCGATGTCCAAACATAGGCTTCCAATATATCAATCTTTACGTCTCGACCATTTCGAGACTCCTCGTCATGTCCGTGATCTCATCCGGGACTCCGAACAACCTTCGGTACATCAAAATGCATAAACTCATAATAACTGTCATCGTAACGTTAAGCGTGCGGACCCTACGGTTCGAGAACAATGTAGACATGACCGAGACACGTCTCCGGTCAATAACCAATAGCGGGACCTGGATGCCCATATTGGTTCCTACATATTCTACGAAGATCTTTATCGGTCAGACCGCATAACAACATACGTTGTTCCCTTTGTCATCGGTATGTTACTTGCCCGAGATTCGATCGTCGGTATCCAATACCTAGTTCAATCTCGTTACCGGCAAGTCTCTTTACTCGTTCCGTAATACATCATCTCACAACTAACTTATTAGTTGCAGTGCTTGCAAGGCTTATGTGATGTGCATTACCGAGAGGGCCCAAAGATACCTCTCCGACAATCGGAGTGACAAACCCTAATCTCGAAATACGCCAACCCAACATCTACCATTGGAGACACCTGTAGTACTCCTTTATAATCACCCAGTTACGTTGTGACGTTTGGTAGTACCCAAAGTGTTCCTCCGGTAAACGGGAGTTGCATAATCTCATAGTTATAGGAACATGTATAAGTTATGAAGAAAACAATAGCAACATACTAAACGATCGGGTGCTATGCTAATGGAATGGGTCATGTCAATCAGATCATTCTACTAATGATGTGACCTCGTTAATCAAGTAACAACTCCTTGTTCATGGTTAGGAAACATAACCATCTTTGATTAACGAGCTAGTCAAGTAGAGGCATACTAGTGACACTCTGTTGGTCTATGTATTCACACATGTATTATGTTTCCGGTTAATACAATTCTAGCATGAATAATAAACATTTATCATGATGTAAGGAAATAAATAATAACTTTATTATTGCCTCTAGGGCATATTTCCTTCAGCCGCAACCCGTGGCGTGTCGTGACGAGGCGTGGCGAGGCGGGCGGTGGAGGAGGAGCGCGCGTGGATGTCTCTCTTGTTCTCATCCTCATACATGTGGAAAAAGAGCCTCTCTGATAAAGAGGTCCAACTCCCTCTAAACTAGTAATGTGGGACTAAACTTTAGTTTCACCTCTTGCCTTGCACGAATGGGCTGTATGGGCCTCTAGTATTTATTAGGAATTTCTGAAACTGCTATTGGGCTAGGCCCAAAATAGACAAAATTCTACCAACCCCCACCAGATTCCAGAGGCACACAAAATTTGCCTTTGGTTCCAAAACACTGTTTTATATACCGGTACTGTAGTGGAGACTGTTAAGTTGAACTTCCACCTAGAACTCTATGCTACACTCGTAAGCAACTTGAATAGTGGACTGGGCCTTGAACTGCAATGCGAATCTAGCTTCACATAAAGCCTTGACCGATACGTGGCTACTGTGGGTCTTCCCCGTGGGTGGAGCTTATGCGTCATACTCCGAGACCTTTCATGAGTTTACTAGAGAGAACACTACTCTCATAGACTGCGACGTTTACCAATCAGACTCATATAGGTGTGTTCTTCAAAAGATGTTCTGCAGGACGACATCTCTGCTTCAATGAGCCACTTAGAATGTAACGCCCCGAGACCGTTGTGCCAGGTGTCGTTCAGTTATTCGCTGTTGTTGTGTTGTCATTGCTTGCGTGTCATGCATTGCATATCATGTCATCATGCGCATTTCATTTGCATACGTGTTCGTCTCATGCATCCGAGCATTTTCCCCGTTGTCCGTTTTACAATCCGGCGTTCCGTTCTCCTCCGGTGGTCATTTCTACCTTTCTTTCTTGTGTGGCGATTAAACATTTCCGGATTGGACCGAGACTTGCCAAGCAGCCTTGGTTTACTACCGGTAGACCGCCTGTCAAGTTTCGTACCATTTGGACTTCGTTTGATACTCCAACGGTTAACCGAGGGACCGAAAAGGCCTCGTGTGTGTTGCAGCCCAACACCCCTCCATTTTGGCCCAAAACCCACCTAACTCTGCTCCATCATCTAGAGTGTTCGATCACGATCGCGTGGGCGAAAACCGCACCTCTTTTGGACTCTCCTAGCTCCCTCTACCTATAAAAGAGCACCCCTCCCCGAAATTTCGGATGAAACCCTAGTCTTCTTCCTCCACCGCGCATCCGGACGCGTCCGCGCCGCGCCGGACATGTCCGCTCACCGCCGCCACCTCAGCCTGCGCACTGCCCCACTTCGCCGCCGGCCCGCGGGGCCTAGATCTGGCCCGCGCGAGCCCGACCGAGTCAACCGCCGCGCCTCCCCTTCGTCCCCGCCGCCTCGGGTGCTTCGCGCCGCCACCTACCCTCGCCAGAATGCCGCACGCCGCTGTTGAGCTCGCCGGCCGGAGCCGCCGTCTGCCGCACGCCGCCGGACCACCGCAGCCTCGCCCTAGCTGGATCCGGCGCCATCCTCCTCGGATCCGCGCGCCCCGAGCCCCTCCAGGCCATTCCCGTCCGTCCCTACCTTCCCCGCTCCTGACGCCGGCCGCCGTCGCCGGATTGAGCCGCCACCGCCGCCGCCATGGCCTCACTCTCTCTCCTGTCGAGGAGACGACGAGCGCCCCGTTGACTTCTTTGCGGGCCGCGCCTCCAGGCCCAGCGCGCCGCCCACGTTTGGCCTGCCTTCTACGCGCCTCAAGGCCTAGCGCTCCCAAGGCCATCTCCAGCTCCTGCCTCCTCCGACCGGGCCGCGCCTCCAGGCCCAGCGCAGCGCCCCGCCTCGGTCTACCTTCCCCACCTTCCCGGGTCAGGCCCAGGGTGAGCCGCCCCAGCGCCCCGCCTCTATATTTTTTCCCTGCTGTTGGGCTTGCCAAGTTTCAGCCCGATGCATGTTTTTCCCTCTGTTGCGATTTTGTCCATTTATTCCTGAGACAGCAGTTTTGCAGAATAGTCCCTGTTGTTCATGCATTTAATAACTCACAAATGGTGCATCGGATTAAAATGTTTTATATATGGAAATTGCTCAGAATTTTGTGTAGATTAATAATATCCAACTTTCACCTATGTTTGAAATGTTTAAAATGTTGTTTGCATTAATTTGCTCCTATGCCATGTTAAAACGGTTTAATTCATAACTAAATAACCGTAACTCGGATTTTAATAAATTTTATATGTAAATGGGGTAGAATTTTGCCTAGTTTAACATGGTGCACTCATCTTGCGTGCTTAACAACTCTAAAATAATGTTTAGGACAGAACAGTACCAAACCTTAAATTATGCATATGAGGATTTTCCGGAATTGTTGTTCATTGTTTCCGGCCTCATTTAAACTTGCCTAGATAGGTAGTTTTGTTGTGCTTCACCTCTTGCCATGTTAATCAACATTTAATTTTGTTGGGTACTTAAATGAGATCGAACTAAATAACTTGTTATGGTGTTTCGTCAATATGCAACGAGTTGCATATTGATCTCCACTTAATTTGCAGAATTGCTTGTGCCCTTTGCCATGCCATGCCTCTTTAAACCGGACATGCATCATACTTGATTGCGCATCGTGCCATGATTATGTGATGGTTGTTTTACTATATTGTTTGCTTTCTTTCCGGTGTTGCTTCTTCGGGTTAGTTCCGATAATGTCATGTTTGTGAGGATCCGTTCGACTACGTCTGTTTATCTTCGTCATGGACTCGTTCTTCTTCCTTGCGGGATCTCAGGCAAGATGATCATACCCTCGAAATCACTACTATATTTGCTATGCTAGTTTGCTCGCTCTTTTGCTATGCCAATGCTACGATGCCTACCATTTGCTTGTCAGCCTCCCAATTGCCATGTTGAACCTCTAACCCACCATGTACTAGCAAACCGTTGATTGGCTATGTTACCGCTTTGCTCAGCCCCTCTTATAGCGTTGTTAGTTGCAGGTGAAGATTTGAAGTTTGTTCCTTATTGGAACATGGAGATGTTGTTCCTTGTTGGAACATTTATTTACTTGTTGGGATATCACTATATATCTTATTTAATTAATGCATCTATATACTTGGTAAAGGGTGGAAGGCTCGGCCTTATGCCTGGTGTTTTGTTCCACTCTTGCCGCCCTAGTTTCCGTCATATCAGTGTTATGTTCCCGGATTTTGCGTTCCTTACGCGGTTGGGCTATTATGGGAACCCCTTGACAGTTCGCCTTAAGTAAAGCTCTTCCAGCAATGCCCAACATTGGTTTTACCATTCGCCACCTAGCCTTTTCTTTTCTCTTGGGAGTCGCGCTCCTGAGGGTCATCATTATTTTACCCCCCGGGCCAGTGCTCCTCTGAGTGTTGGTCCACCTGTCAGCTGCCGGTGGCCACCAGGGGTAACTCTGGGCTGGCCTACCCGTACCTAAGACAATCTGAGTGTTCCCTGAGAAAGAGATATGTGCAGCTCCTATCGGGATTTGTCGGCACATTCGGGCGGTGTTGCTGGTTTAGTTTTACCCTGTCGAATTGTCTTGAAGAACCGGGATACCGAATCTGATCGGAACGTCTCGGGTGGAGGTCTATTCCTTCGTTGACCGTGAGAGCTTGTCATGGGCTAAGTTGGGACACCCCTGCAGGGATTTGAACTTTCGAAAGCCGTGCCCGCGGTTATGGGCAGATGGGAATTTGTTAACGTCCGGTTGTAGAAAACCTGAAGTCGACCTTAATTAAAATGAATCAACCGCGTGTGTAACCGTGATGGTCTGTTTCCGGCGGAGTCTGGGAAGTGAACACGGTTGTTGGAGTTATACTTGACGTAGGTAGTCTAGGATCACTTCTTGATCATACTTTTATCGACCGTGCTTTGCCTTCTCTTCTCGCTCTCATTTGCGTATGTTAGCCACCATATATGCTAGTCGCTTGCTGTAGCTCCACCTCATACCTTTACCTTACCCATAAGCTTAAATAGTCTTGATCGCGTGGGTGCGAGATTGCTGAGTCCCCGTGGCTCACAGATACTTCCAAACCAGCTTGCAGGTGCCGATGAGACCGTGCAGATGACGCAACCCAGCTCAGGAGGAGCTCGATGAAGATCTTGTCCTTTGTGTTGTTCCGTTCTAGTTGATTAGTAGTGGAGCCCAGTTGGGGTTGATCGAGGACCTTTGTCGCATTTGGGGTTCTTCTTTTATTTTGGTTCCGTAGTCGGACCATGAGTGTATTTGGTTGATGTAATGTTTATTCATGTATTTGTGTGAAGTGGCGATTGTAAGCCAACTATGTATCTTTTTCCCTTATGTATTACATGGGTTGTGTGAAGATTACCTCACTTGCGACATATGCCTTCAATGCGATTATGCCTCTAAGTCGTGCCTCGACACGTGGGAGATATAGTCGCATCGAGGGTGTTACATAGAACACATTAAGATATACATCAACCTGCCATGCATATTAGGAGAGTATTGCATCTTCATGGAGTGGTATTGCTAATAGTAAGGATACTCTCCTCTTAGTTGACCAATAGCTTGTCTTCCACATCTAATTCACGGGATCTCCGATCACATAGACTAGGTTACCACTGTGAACAACTCATATTGTGGGTCTCATACCCATCTCCCTCGATGCATTATCTATCACATTGCCTGATAGACCCTTAGTGAAAGGATCTGCCAGATTTTTAGACATTTGGATATAATCCGATGCAATAACTCCGGAGTTTCTCATTTTCCTGACAGACTTTAACCTTCTCTAAACGTGTCTTGATGACTTCATGTTACCCTTTGAGCTGCTCACTTTCGTGATTACAGTTTGATTGTCGCAGTTCATAATGATACCTGGTACAGGTTTCTCAACAACCGACAAGTCATTGAAGAGCCGGCGAAGCCAATCCGCTTCGACCGTAGCTGTATCTAGTGCTATGAGTTCTGCTTCCATTGTTGACCTCGTTAGGATGGTCTGCTTGCAAGACTTCCAAGAAACAGTGCCACCTCCATGAGTGAATACATATCCGCTCGTGGCCTTTATCTCATCAGCATCTGAGATCCAGTTTGAGTCAATATACCGTTCAAACACCTTTGGGTACCCGATCGATGTAGTGAATTCCATAATTCGCAGTGCCTTTCAAATAACGCAAAACTCTCCCTAGAGCTTTCCAATGCACATCTCCTGGTTTTGAGACAAACTGACTCAGTTTGCTAACAACAAAAGAGATGTCAGGTCTTGTAGCAGTGGCTAAGTACATAAGCGAGCCAATAATCTGAGAATATTTCAATTGATCTCTAGCAATTCTTCGATTCTTTTGAAGTAACATACTGATACGTCTCCGTCATATCTACTTTTCCAAACACTTTTGCCCTTGTTATGAACTCTAACTTGTATGATTTGAATGGAACTAACCCGGACTGACGTTGTTTTCAGCAGAATTACCATGGTGTTGTTTTATGTGTAGAAGACAAATATTCTCGGAATGACCTGAAACTTCACTGAACATCTTAGAAAAACAATAAAAAATCCTCGCCAAAGATGAAGACTGGGGGGCCCACACCCTTCTCACGAGGGTGGGGGGCGCCCCCCCTAGGGCGCGCCCCCTACCTCATGGGCCCCCTGTTGCGTCTCTGACTCCAACTCCACCTCCATATATTGAGTTTCGATGAGAAAAAATGAGAGAGAAGAAATCATAGCATTTTACGATACGGAGCTGCCGCCAAGCCCTAAAACCTCTCGGGAGGGCTGATCTGGAGTCCGTTCGGGGCTCCGGAGAGGGGGATTCGTCGTCGTCATCATCAACCATCCTCCATCACCAATTTCATGATGCTCACCGCCGTGCGTGAGTAATTCCATCGTAGGCTTGCTGGACGGTGATGGGTTGGATGCGATTTATCATGTAATCGAGTTAGTTTTGTTAGGGTTTGATCCCTAGTATCCATTATGTTCTGAGATTGATGTTGTTATGACTTTGCTATGCTTAATGCTTGTCACTAGGGCCCGAGTGCCATGATTTCAGATCTAAACCTATTATGTTTTCATGAATATATGTGAGTTCTTGATCCTATCTTGCAAGTCTATAGTCACCTACTATGTGTTATGATCCGGCAACCCCGAAGTGACAATAATCGGGACCACTCCCGGTGATGACCCTAGTTTGAGAAGTTCATGTATTCACTATGTCCTAATGCTTTGTTTCGGTTCTCTATTCAAAGGAGGCCTTAATATCCCTTAGTTTCCAATAGGACCCCGCTGCAACGGGAGGGTAGGAGAAAAGATGTCATGCAAGTTCTTTTCCATAAGCATGTATGACTATATACGGAATACATGCCTACATTACATTGATGAATTGGAGCTAGTTCTGTGTCACCCTATGTTATGACTGTTACATGATGAACCGCATCCGGCATAATTATCCATCACTGATCCGGTGCCTACGAGTTTTCCATATACTGGTTCTCGCTTATTTACTTTCCCACTGCTACTGTTACAATCACTACAAAATACCAAAAACATTACATTTGCTGTCTTTACTTTTGTTGCTGCTACCACCACTATCATATTACTTTGCTACTAAACACTTTGCTGCAGATACTAAGTTTCCAGGTGTGGTTGAATTGACAACTCAGCTGCCAATACTTGAGAATATTCTTTGGCTCCCCTTGTGTCGAATCAATAAATTTGGGTTGAATACTCTACCCTCAAAAGCTATTGCGATCCCCTATACTTGTGGGTTATCAAGACCAATTTCTGGCGCCTTTGCCAGGGAGCATAGCTCTATTCTTCGAGTCACTTGGGATTTATATCTGCTGGACACTATGAAGATCTTGAGAAATCCTAAAACCAAGATCTATCCCTCAACTACGAGGGGAGGTAAGGAACTGCCATCTAGCTCTACACTTGATTCACCTTCTGTTATGAGTAAGTTTGCGACACCTACATCTGCTTCTGCTATTCGTTCTGATATGTCGCATGTTATTGATGATGCCACTTCTGCTATGCATGATACCTATGATGAAACTGCTTCTATGCTTGATACTACTGTGCCCCTTAGTGAATTTCTTGATGAACAAATTGCTAGGGCTAGAGAAAAAGAAATTATTGAATCTGAATACGATGATGATAGTGATGATGAAAATATGCCTATTATTCCTGAGGGTTATCTTTTTGATACGGAATCTTCTGCCGCTATTTTTGCTTGCAAAGATAGATATGAGCTTAAGAGGTTATTAATTAAATGGAACAAAGAATCACTTAGAGATAAAATGAGACCCGACCCTGCTTTTGCTACTTCACCTATATGTGTTCCTGATAAAGATTATGAATTCTCTGTTGATCCTAGTATAATTACTTTGGTTGAATCTGATCCATTTTATGGCTATGAATCTGAAACTGTTGTGGCACATCTTACTAAGTTAAATGATATAGCTGCCCTATTTACTAATGATGAGAGATCGCGTTACCTTTATATACTCAAAATATTTCCGTTCTTATTAAAGGGTGATGCTAAGATATGGTTTAATTCTCTTGATCCTGGTTGTGTGCGTAGTCCCCAGGATATGATTTATTACATCCCTGCTAAATATTTCCCTGCTCATAAGAAACAAGCTGCTTTGAGGGAAATATACAACTTTGTGCAAATTAAAGAAGAGAGTCTCCCACAAGCTTGGGGGAGGCTTCTCAAGTTACTTAATGCTTTGCCTGATCATCCTCTTAAGAAACCTGAAATACTCGATATCTTTTATAATGGACTAACCGATGCTTCCAGAGATTACCTGGATAGTTGTGCTGGTTCTCTTTTCAGGGAAAGAACACCGGATGAAGCTGAAATTCTATTGAATAATATGTTGACAAATGAAAATAATTGGGCACCTCCTGAGCCAGTCCCTGAGCCATCTCCTGCTCCAATTACTGAGCCTATTCCTAAACCAACTCCCAAGAAGAGAGGTGTTCTATTTATCAGTCCCGAAGATATGCAAGTGGCAAAGAAATCTATGAAAGAAAATGGTATTAAAGCTGAAGACGTTAAGAATTTACCTCCTACTTAAGAAATACATGGTCTTAATTCATCACATGTTGAAGAAACCTATGATATAAATTATTTATTTACTGAAGAACCTCCTGATCCCGATATCCCGACACAGGTAGTAAAGGTAAATTCTCTCTATAGATATGATAAAGCTGAAGTCCCTCCTACTAAAATTGCTAGTCAATGCTTGGATGAGTTTGATAACTTTATGTATAAGCAAGATGACTTCAATGCTTATTTTGTTAGACAATTAAAAGAAAATGCTTATATGATTAGACGCTTGGGTGATTATATGGCTGATATTAAAGGTGAACTTAAACTTGTTAGCAAACATGCTTCTATGGTTACCACTCAAGTAGAACAAGTACTTAAGGCTCAAAAAGAAGTGCTTGATGAAATGAATAGAAAGAAAAATGATTATGCTGTTAGAGTGGCTACTAGAACCGGTAGAATGACTTAGGAACCTTTGTATCCTGAAGGCCACCCTAAGAGAATCGAGCAAGATTCTCGAAGAAATAATATTGATGTTCCCAGTTCTTCTAAAAAGAAGAAGAAGAAAAATGATAGAACTGTGCAAACTTCTAGTGAACCTATTGCTGAACCACCTGATAATCCAAATGATATTTCTATGTCTGATGCTGAAACACAATCTGGTAATGAACATGAACCTAGTAAAAATATTAATGATGATGTTCATGATGATGCTCAACCTAGTAATGATAATGATGTAGAAATTGAACCTGATGTTGATCTTGATAACCCACAATCAAAGAATCAACGTTATGATAAAAGAGACTTTGTTGCTAGGAAACATGGTAAAGAAAGGGAACCTTGGGTTCAGGAAGCCATGCCTTTTCCTCCGAAACCATCCAAGTAAAAGGATGATGAGGATTTTGAGTGTTTTGCTGAAATGATTAGGCCTATCTTTTTGCATATGCAATTAACTGATGTGCTCAAAACGAATCCTTATGCTAAATATATGAAGGATATCATTACTAATAAAAGAAAGATATCGGAAGCTGAAATTTCCACCATGCTTGCTAATTATACTTTTAAGGGTGGAATACCAAAGAAACTTGGAGACCCCGGAGTACCTACTATACCTTGCTCCATTAAAAGAAATTATATTAAAACTGCTTTATGTGATCTTGGAGCCGGTGTTAGTGTCATGCCCCTCTCTTTTATATCATAGACTTGACTTGAATAAGCTGACACCTACTGAAATATCTTTGCAAATGGCTGATAAATCAACTGCTATACTTGTCGGTATCTATGAGGATGTGCCTGTTGTGGTTGCAAATGTTACTATTTTAACGGACTTTGTTATACTTGATATTCCCGCGGATGATAGTATGTCTATTATTCTTGGAAGACCTTTTCTTAATACTGTAGGGGCTATTATTGATTGCAACAAAGGCAATGTCACTTTTCATGTTAATGGTAATGAGCATACGGTACACTTTCCAAGGAAACAACCTCAAGTTCATAGTATCAACTCTATTGGAAAAATTCCATCGATTATATTTAGAGGTTTTGAATTTCCTCTTCTTACTGTCAATCTTCTATACCCTCTCTATACTTTCTGTTAATTAGATTAAATAAAGTAAAAATAGTATTTTTCTGTCTGTTTCCTGACTTATCCGTGCAATATAAAAATATCCCGAAAATAAAAGTCCTCAGAATGCCATGCCAATTTAATATGGTTTTTTCGGGAATATTTGAGGATTTACTGTGCAAAAATTACCGCGGGAGGAGCTGCCACCTGGCCACGAGGGTGGTGGGCGCCCCCCCCCTATAGGGCACGCCCCTGCCTCGTGGGCCCACGGTGGCCCTCCTCCACTTATCCCAGCACCATCTTCTTCCTCTATCTCACACAAACCCGAAAAACCAACTCAAGCACGAGTTCCAGCCACTTTTGCTGCGATTTTTGATCTCCTTGCTCAAAGCACCTCTCGCAAAACTGCTTGGGAAGATGCTTCCTTGGTATGTGACTCCTCCATTGGTCCAATTAGTTTTTGTTCTAGTGCTTTATTCTTTGCAAATTTGTGATGCATAGGTGACCATGTTCTTGAGCTTGCATGTCAAATTTATATGGTTCCAAGTAGTTCTAATGCTTGATATAGGCTCTAGGCACTTGTAGGAGTAGTTGCTATCAGTTTTATTGAGTTTGGTTTACTTTTATTTTGAAGTTACTAAAAAATTCAGAATTTTTCAGAAAATGATGAGGAGATTATTGAGGGGCTCATCGAGCCAAAGCTTGAAGGAAAAGGCACCGAAGCCTAAGTATAATTTGCCAAGCGCCGCGGATATTCGGGCGTGTGAATGGCCTTCTGATGATTTCTTGAGAGCAGCCGATATCTATGAAGATTTTTATGAATTGGCTCACAATGCAGGCCTCACCGCTTTCCTCCACGACCAATGCGATCAGTATCTCTTACTCACAAATACCTTTGTGCAAAACTTTCATTTTCATTCTAGGGACTCACCACCTACGGTGGAGTTTCATTTATATGATGAGCATAAGGCGATGTCACTTTATGATTTCTGTCAGATTTGTTTAGTCCCTTTTGAGGGCAAGACAGAAGAACCACATCATGATGATGTGGCTGGGTTTATTGATAATATCACTGTAGGAGAAACCAGGAAGGTTTCCGATGCACGAATCACTAGCATACATTTTCCTGTTTTGTGTTACTTTGCATTATTTGGTAGTCGTTGTTTAATTGGACGCGGAAATTCTAGAAACCAGAGTATCCTTGATTTAATTATTCTGCTCCAAGGTTTATATAGTAATAACACTTTTAGTTTGGGCGGTATTATTGCTAGACGTTTAAATATGAACCGTACAAAGGGCCCCATCTTTGGAGGCATCTATGCCACACGCCTAGCCGCACATTTTAACATACCTATTAGGCATGCTGAGAAGGAAGAAAAGGTGCTGCGCCGTGTTTATCTAGATCATAAAAGTATGGTGGCACATGATTTTATTGTTAAGAATAGGGCAGGAGAGCTTAAGTATCAACTGTTCTTTAATAAACATCATCCTAAGACTATTACCTTGCCTGCTCCTACTTTGTTTGATTTTACTGCAGGCACGTACCTTGTTCCGTTGACGGCTATTCACGCCTACCGAAGACTGAAGGAAATATGCCCTAGAGGCAATAATAATGTTATTATTTTATTTCCTTATATCATGATAAATGTTTATTATTCATGCTAGAATTGTATTATCCGGAAACATAATACTTGTGTGAATACATAGACAAACTAAACGCCACTATTATGCCTCTACTTGACTAGCTCGTTAATCAAAGATGGTTATGTTTCCTAACCATAGACATGTGTTGTCATTTGATTAACGGGATCACATTATTAGGAGAATGATGTGATTGACATGACCCATTCCATTAGCTTAGCACCCGGTCGTTTAGTATGTTGCTATTGCTTTCTTCATGACTTATACATGTTCCTATGACTATGAGATTATGCAACTCCCGTTTGCTGGAGGAACACTTTGTGTGCTACCAAACGTTACAACGTAATTGGGTGATTATAAAGGAGCTCTACAGGTGTCTCCAAAGGTAAATGTTGGGTTAGCGTATTTCGAGATTAGGATTTGTCACTCCGATTGTCGGAGAGGTATCTATGGGCCCTCTCGGTAATGCACATCACATAAGCCTTGCAAGCATTGCAACTAAAGAGTTAGTTGCGAGATGATGTATTACGAAACGAGTAAAGAGACTTGCCGGTAACGAGATTGAACTAGATATTGAGATACCGACGATCGAATCTCGGGCAAGTAACATACCGATGACAAAGGGAACAACGTAAGTTGTTATGCGGTCTGACCGATAAAGATCTTCGTAGAATAAGTGGGAGCCAATATGAGCATCCAGGTTCCGCAATTGGTTATTGACCGGAGACATGTCTCGGTCATGTCTACATTGTTCTCGAACCCGTAGGGTCCGCACGCTTAAGGTTTCGATGATAGTTATATTATGAGTTTATGAGTATTGATGTACCGAAGTTAGTTCGGAGTCCCGGATGTGATCACGGACATGATGAGGAGTCTCGAAATGGTCGAGACATAAAGATTGATATATTGGATGGCTATATTCAGACACTGGAAGTGTTCCGGATGATTTCGGAGAAAACCAGAGAGCCGGAGGGCTACCGGACCCCCCCAGGAGAAGTAATGGGCCATATGGGCCTTAGTGGAGAGAGAGAGAGGGGCAGCCAGGGTGGGCCGCGCGCCTGCTCCCCCTGGTCCGAATTGGACTAGGAGAGGGGGGCGGCGCCCCGTTTCCTTCTCCCTCCCCACTTCTTTCCCCCTCCAAGTAGGAGTCCTACTCCTACTAGGAGTAGGACTCCTCCTAGCGCGCCAATAGGGGCCGGCTGGCCTCCTCCCCTTGCTCCTTTATATACGAGGGCAGGGGGTACCCCTAGACACACAAGTTGATCCACCTGATCGTTTTCTTAGCCGTGTGCGGTGCCCCCTTCCACCATAATCCTCGATAATATTGTAGTGTTGCTTAGGCGAAGCTCTGCGACAGTTGAACATCAAGATCGTCACCACGCCATCGTGCTGACGGAACTCTTCCCCGAAACTTTGCTGGATCGGAGTCCGGGGATCGTCATCGAGCTGAACGTGTGCTAGAACTCAGAGGTGCCATACGTTCGGTACTTGGATCGGTCGGATCGGGAAGATGTACGACTACTTCCTCTACGTTGTGTCAACACTTCCGTTGCCGGTCTACAAGGGTACGTAGACAACACTCTCCCCTCTCGTTGCTATGCATCACCATGATCTTGTGTGCGCATAGGAAATTTTTTGAAATTACTACGTTCCCCAACAGTGGCATCCGAGCCTAGGTTTTATGTGTTGATGTTATATGCACGAGTAGAACACAAGTGAGTTGTGGGCGATATAAGTCATACTGCTAACAACATGTCATACTTTGGTTCGGCGGTATTGTTGGACGAAGCGGCCCGGACCAACATTACGCGTACGCTTATGCGAGACCGGTTCTCCCGACGTGCTTTGCACAAAGGTGGCTAGCGGGTGTCAGTTTCTCCAACTTTAGTTGAACCAAGTGTGGCTACGCCCGGTCCTTGCGAATGTTAAAACAGCACCAACTTGACAAACTATCATTGTGGTTTTGATGCGTAGGTAAGATTGGTTCTTGCTTAAGCCCGTAGCAGCCACGTAAAACTTGCAACAACAAAGTAGAGGACGTCTAACTTGTTTTTGCAGGGCATGTTGTGATGTGATATGGTCAAGACATGATGCTAAATTTTATTGTATGAGATGATCATGTTTTGTAACCGAGTTATCGGCAACCGGCAGGAGCCATATGGTTGTCGGTTTATTGTATGCAATGCAATTGCACTGTAATGCTTTACTTTATCTCTAAGAGGTAGCGATAGTCGTGAAAGCATAAGTTTGGCGAGACGACAACGATGCTACGATGGTGATCAAGGTGTCGCGCCGGTGATGATGGTAATCATGACGGTGCTTTGAAGATGGAGATCACAAGCACAAGATGATGATGGCCATATCATATCACTTATATTGATTGCATGTGATGTTTATGTTTTTATGCATCTTATCTTGCTTTGTTTGACGGTAGCATTTTAAGATGATCTCTCACTAATAGTCAAGAAGTGTTCTCCCTGAGTATGCACCGTTGCGAAAGTTCTTCGTGCTGAGACACCACGTGATGATCGGGTGTGATAGGCTCTACGTTCAAATACAACGGGTGCAAAACAGTTGCACACGCGGAATACTCAGGTTATACTTGAGGAGCCAAGCATATACAGATATGGCCTCGGAACACGTTGACCGAAAGGTCGAACGTGAATCATATAGTAGATATGATCAACATAGTGATGTTCACCAATGAAACTAATCCATCTCACGTGATGATCGGACATGGTTTAGTTGATTTGGATCACGTAATCACTTAGAGGATTAGAGGGATGTCTATCTAAGTGGGAGTTCTTTAGTAATATGATTAATTGAACCTAAATTTATCATGAACTTAGTACCTGATAGTATCTTTCTTGTTTATGTTTGATTGTAGATAGATGGCCCGTGCTGTTGTTCCGTTGAATTTTAATGCGTTCCTTGAGAAAGCAAAGTTGAAAGATGATGGTAGCAATTACACGGACTGGGCCCGTAACTTGAGGATTATCCTCATTGCTGCACAGAAGAATTACGTCCTGGAAGCATCGCTGGGTGCCAGGCCTACTGCTGGAGTAACACCAGATGTTATGAACGTCTGGCAGAGCAAAGCTGATGACTACTCGATAGTTCAGTGTCCCATGCTTTACGGCTTAGAATCGAGACTTCAACGACGTTTTGAACGTCATGGAGCATATGAGATGTTCCAGGAGTTGTAGTTAATATTTCAAGCAAATGCCTGGATTGAGAGATATGACGTCTTCAATAAGTTCTATAGCTGCAAGATGGAGGAGAACAGTTCTATCAGTGAGCATATACTCAAAATGTCTGGGTATAATAATCACTTGATTCAATTGGGAGTTAATCTTCCAGATGATTGCGTCATTGACAGAATTCTCCAATCACGGCCACCTAGCTACAAGAGCTTCGTGATGAACTATAATATGCAAGGGATGAATAAGACTATTCCCGAGCTCTTCGCAATGCTGAAAGCTGCGGAGGGAGAAATCAAGAAGGAGCATCAAGTGTTGATGGTCAACAAGACCACTAGTTTCAAGAAAAAGGGCAAAGGGAAGAAGAAGGGGAACTTCAAAAAGAACAACAAGCAAGTTGCTACTCAAGAGAAGAAACCCAAACCTGGACCTAAGCCTGAAACTGAGTGCTTCTACTGCAAGCAGACTGGTCACTGCAAGCGGAACTGCCCCAAGTATTTGGTGGATAAGAAGGATGGCAAGGTGAACAAAGGTATATGTGATATACATGTTATTGATGTGTACCTTACTAATGCTCGCAGTAGCACCTGGGTATTTGATACTGGTTCTGTTGCTAATATTTGCAACTCGAAACAGGGACTACAGATCAAGCGAAGATTGGCTAAGGACGAGGTGACGATGCGCGTGGGAAATGGTTCCAAAGTCGATGTGATCGCGGTCGGCACGCTACCTCTACATCTACCTTCGGGATTAGTATTAGACCTAAATAATTGTTATTTGGTGCCAGCATTAAGCATGAACATTATATCTGGATCTTGTTTGATGCGAAACGGTTATTCATTTAAATCAGAGAATAATAGTTGTTCTATTTATATGAGTAATATCTTTTATGGTCATGCACCCTTAAAGAGTGGTCTATTCTTATTAAATCTCGATAGTAGTGATACACATATTCATAATGTTGAAGCCAAAAGATGCAGAGTTGATAATGATAGTGCAACTTATTTGTGGCACTGCCGTTTGGGTCATATCGGTATAAAGCGCATGAAGAAAATCCATACTAATGGACTTTTGGAACCACTTGATTATGAATCGCTTGGTACTTGCGAACCGTGCCTTATGGGTAAGATGACAAAACACCGTTCTCTGGTACTATGGAGAGAGCAACAGATTTGTTGGAAATCATACATATAGATGTATGTGGTCCGATGAATGTTGAGGCTCGTGGCGGATATCGTTATTTTCTCACCTTCACAGATGACTTAAGCAGATATGGGTATATCTACTTAATGAAACATAAGTCTAAAACATTTGAAAAGTTCAAAGAATTTCAGAGTGAAGTTGAAAATCATCGTAACAAGAAAATAAAATTCCTACGATCTGATCGTGTAGGATATTTGAGTTACGAGTTTGGTGTACATTTGAAACAATGCAGAATAGTTTCGCAACTCACGCCACCCGGAACACTACAGCGTAATGGTGTGTCGGAACGTCGTAATCGTACTTTACTTGATGTGGTGCGATCTATGATGTCTCTTACTGATTTACCGCTATCGTTTTGGGGTTATGCTCTAGAGACGGCCGCATTCACGTTAAATTGGGCACCATCAAAATCCGTTGAGACGACGCCTTATGAACTGTGGTTTGGCAAGAAACCAAAGTTGTCATTTCTGAAAGTTTGGGGTTGCGATGCTTATGTGAAAAAGCTTCAACCTGATAAGCTCGAACCCAAATCGGAGAAATGTGTCTTCATAGGATATCCAAAGGAAACTATTGGATACACCTCTATCACAGATCCAAAGGCAAGACTTTTGTTGCTAAATTCAGAAACTTTCTAGAGAAGGAGTTTCTCTCGAAAGAAGTGAGTGCGAGGAAAGTAGAACTTGATGAGGTAACTGTACCTAACTCCCTTATTGGAAAGTAGTACATCACAGAAACCAGTTTCTGTGACACCTACACCAATTAGTGAGGAAGCTAATGATGATGATCATGAAACTTCAGAACAAGATACTACTGAACCTCGTAGATCAACCAGAGTAAGATCCGCACCAGAGTGGTACGATAATCCTGTTCTAGAAGTCATGCTACTAGATCATGATGAACCTACGAACTATGGAGAAGCGATGGTGAGCCCAGATTCCGCAAAATAGCTTGAAGCCATGAAATCTGATATGGGATCCATGTATGAGAACAAAGTATGGACTTTGGTTGACTTGCCCAATGATCGGCAAGCAATTGAGAATAAATGGATCTTCAAGAAGAAGAATGACGTTGACGGTAATGTTACTGTCTACAAAGCTCGACTTGTCGCAAAAGGTTTTCGACAAGTTCAAGGGATTGACTACGATGAAACCTTCTCACCCGTAGTGATGCTTAAGTCTGTCCGAATCATGTTAGCAATTGCCACATTTTATGATTATGAAATTTGGCTGATGGATGTCAAAACTGCATTCCTGAATGGATTTCTGGAAGAAGAGTTGTATATGATACAACCGGAAGGTTTTGTCGATCCAAAGGGAGCTAACAAAGTGTGCAAGCTCCAGCGATCCATTTATGGACTGGTGCAAGCCTCTTGGAGTTGGAATAAATGCTTTGATAGTGTGATCAAAGCATTTGGTATTGTACAGACTTTTGGAGAAGCCTGTATTTACAAGAAAGTGAGTGGGAGCTCTATAGCATTTATGATATTATATGTAGATGACATATTACTAATCGGAAATGATATAGAATTTCTGGATAGCATAAAGGGATACTTGAATAAAAGTTTTTCAATGAAAGACCTCGGTGAAGCTGCTTACATATTGGGCATTAAGATCTATAGAGACAGATCAAGACGCTTAATTGGACTTTCACAAAGCACATACCTTGACAAAGTTTTGAAAAAGTTCAAAATGGATCAGGCAAAGAAAGGATTCTTGCCTGTGTTACAAGGTGTGAAATTGAGTAAGACTCAATGCCCGACCAATGCAGAAGATAGAGAGAAAATGAAAGATGTTCCCTATGCTTCAGCCATAGGCTCTATCATGTATGCAATGCTGTGTACCAGACCTGATGTGTGTCTTGCTATAAGTCTAGCAGGGAGGTATCAAAGTAATCCAGGAGTGGATCACTGGACAGCGGTCAAGAACATCCTGAAATACCTGAAAAGGACTAAGGATATGTTTCTCATATATGGAGGTGACAAAGAGCTCATCGTAAATGGTTATGTTGATGCAAGCTTTGACACTGATCCGGACGATTCTAAATCGCAAACCGTATACGTGATTACATTAAACCGTGGAGCTGTCAGTTGGTGTAGTCGTAAACAAAGCGTTGTGGCGGGATCTACATGTGAAGCAGAGTACATAGCATCTTCAGAAGCAGCAAATGAAGGAGTCTGGATGAAGGAGTTCATATCCAATCTAGGTGTCATACCTAGTGCATCGGGTCCAATGAAAATCTTTTGTGACAATACTGGTGCAATTGCCTTGGCAAAGGAATCCAGATTTCACAAGAGAACCAAGCACATCAAGAGACGCTTCAATTCCATCCGGGATCTAGTCCAGGTGGGAGACATAGAGATTTGCAAGATACATACGGATCTGAATGTTGCAGACCCATTGACTAAGCCTCTTCCACGAGCAAAACATGATCAGCACCAAAGCTCCATGGGTGTTAGAATCATTACTGTGTAATCTAGATTATTGACTCTAGTGCAAGTGGGAGACTGAAGGAAATATGCCCTAGAGGCAATAGTAATGTTATTATTTTATTTCCTTATATCATGATAAATGTTTATTATTCATGCTAGAATTGTATTATCCGGAAACATAATTGTGTGAATACATAGACAAACTAAACGTCACTAGTATGCCTCTACTTGACTAGCTCGTTAATCAAATATGGTTATGTTTCCTAACCATAGACATGTGTTGTCATTTGATTAACAGGATCACATTATTAGGAGAATGATGTGATTGACATGACCCATTCCATTAGCTTAGCACCCGATCGTTTAGTATGTTGCTATTGCTTTCTTCATGACTTAAACATGTTCCTATGACTATGAGATTATGCAACTCCCGTTTTCCGGAGGAGCACTTTGTGTGCTACCAAACATCACAACGTAACTGGGTGATTATAAAGGAGCTCTACAGGTCTCTCCAAAGGTAAATGTTGGGTTAGCGTATTTCGAGATTAGGATTTGTCACTCTGATTGTCGGAGAGGTATCTCTGGGCCCTCTCGGTAATGCACATCACATAAGCCTTGCAAGAATTGCAACTAATGAGTTAGTTATGAGATGATGTATTACGAAACGAGTAAAGAGACTTGCCGGTAACGAGATTGAACTAGGTATTGAGATACTGACGATCGAATCTCGGGCAAGTAACATACCGATGACAAAGGGAACAACGTATGTTGTTATGCGGTCTGACCGATAAAGATCTTCGTAGAATATGTGGGAGCCAATATGAGCATCCAGGTTCCGCTATTGGTTATTGACCGGAGACATGTCTCGGTCATGTCTACATTGTTCTCGAACCCGTAGGGTCCGCACGCTTAAGGTTTCGATGACAGTTATATTATGAGTTTATGAGTATTGATGTACCGAAGTTAGTTCGGAGCCCCGGATGTGATCACGGACATGACGAGGAGTCTCGAAATGGTCGAGACATAAAGATTGATATATTGGACGGCTATATTCGGACATCGGAAGTGTTCCGGATGATTCCGGAGAAAACCGGAGAGCTGGAGGGTTACCGGAACCCCCCGGGAGAAGTAATGGGCCATATGGGCTTTAGTGGAGAGAGAGAGGGGCAGCCAGGGTGGGCCGCGCGCCTCCTTCCCCCTGGTCCGAATTGGACTAGGAGAGGGGGGGCGGCGCCCCCCTTTCCTTCTCCCTCCCCACTTCTTTCCCCCTCCTAGTAGGAGTCCTACTCCTACTAGGAGGACTCCTCCTGGCGCGCCAATAGGGGCCGGCTGGCCTCCTCCCCTTGCTCCTTTATATACGGGGGCAGGGGGCACCCCTAGACACACAAGTTGATCCACGTGATCGTTTTCTTAGCCATGTGCGGTGCCCCCTTCCACCACAATCCTCGATAATATTGTAGTGGTGCTTAGGCGAAGCCCTGCGACAGTTGAACATCAAGATCGTCACCATGCTGTCGTGCTGACGGAACTCTTCCCCGACACTTTGCTGGATCAGAGTCCGGGGATCGTCATCGAGCTGAACGTGTGCTAGAACTCGGAGGTGCCGTACGTTCGATACTTGGATCGGTCGGATCGGGAAGACGTACGACTACTTCCTCTACGTTGTGTCAACACTTCCCTTGCCGGTCTACAAGGGTACGTAGACAACACTCTCCCCTCTCATTTATGTTCACACACACTCATTGCTAGATGTCGGTGCTCATACTTTTTCACTGTAATATCCATGCTAGTTTATTTTCTTTTTCCTGCTTTCTTCTTGTGTGTTGTTAAACCTTAAGAAAAACCAAAAAAATAGTAGTAGTTTATTTTCCTGCTGTAGTAGTAATAATTAAAAAGAAAACCCAAAAATATTTCTCATTCTTCTTTTGCTTGTTGGGAGCTTTCCCGTGTAAATAGTTTTATTTCTTTTCTTTTATTTGGGTGTCAGTAGGAGAAGACCATAATTAAATTGTTGAAGTGGCTCTTATATGCATTATTGTTGATTTAACCCAGAGCCCATATTGCCTTGTCTTCTCCTATTTATTGAATGCTCGCAGATTCCAGCTTAGTCCAATGCACATGCACTATTATTATTATTCACACCGTTCGGTCGTGCAAGTGAAACGCAATTATGATGATATATGATGGACTGACTAAGATGAGAAAAGCTGGTATGAACTCGACCTCTTTTGTTTTTGTAAATATGATGAGCCCGTCGTTCTTGATTCAGCTTATTATGAATAAACATGTTTGCAATGACAATTAGAGATTAGATTTGCTTGTGCCATGCTTGATTAGCTATGAGTTATAATGATTTACCTTGTACGCCAACATGCTATTGAGATGATTATGATGTGGTACGATGGGGTGGTATCCTCTTTTGAATGATTTAAGTGACTTGACTTGGCACATGTTCATGCATGTAGTTGAAACAAAATCAACACAGCCTTCACGATATTTATGTTCATGGTGGATTATATCCTACTCATGCTTGCATCCAATGTTTATTAATTTTAATGCATGTACATGACTGTTGTCGCTCTCTAGTTGGTCGCTTCCCAGTCTTTTGCTAGCCTTCACTTGTACTAAGCGGGAATACTGCTTGTGCATCCAATCCCTTAAACCCCAGAGTTATTTCAGATGAGTCCACCATACCTTCCTATATGCGGTATCTACCTATCGTTCCAAGTAAATTTGTATGTGCCAAACTCTAAACCTTCAAATAAACATTCTGTTTTGTATGCTCAAATAGCTCATGTATCAACCAAGGCTGTCCTTATCTTCCGTGTTAGGCGGGTTATTCTCAAGAGGAGTGGACTCCGCTCCTCACTCACGAGAAAATGGCTGGTCATCGGGATGCCCAGTCCCATGCTTTACGCAAACTAAATCAAAATTAATTGCAAACAAAACTCCCCCTAGGACCTAATGTATGTTGGAGGCACTCGTTGTTTCGTGCAAGCCATGGATTGATGCTTGTTGGTGGAGGGGGAGTATAAACTTTACCATTCTGTTTGGGAACCGCCTATAATGTGTTTAGCATGGAAGATATCGCCATCTCTTAGTTGTTACGTTGACAATGAAAGTATACCACTCAAAATACAATTTATCTCTATTTCAAAACCGAGCTCTGGCACCTCTACAAATCCCTGCTTCCCTCTGTGAAGGGCCTATCCATTTACTTTTATGTTGAGTCATCACCCTCTTATTAAAAAGCACTAGCTGGAGAGCACAGCCGTCATTTGCATTCATCACTGTTAATTTATATTGGGTATGACTATGATTGGATCTCTTTTACCATGAATTACAATGTCTAGTCAGTCCTTGATCTTTAAAGGTGCTCTGCATTTATGTTTTGCGGTCTCAGAAAGGGCTAGCGAGATACCATCTTGTTATATCATATTATGATTGTTTTGAGAAAGTGTTGACATCCGAGATTTATTATTATGACTTGCTAGTTGATTATGCTATTGATATGAGTAATTGTGAGACCTAAGAATTATTGCAAATGTGGTTAGTTATGATCTATGCTGAAAACATGAATGCTGGCTTAACATAGTTGCAACAACAAGAGCCAACAGAGTTTGTAAAAGTTTTTCTTTCTTTCTTTGAGTTTGTCGACTGAATTGCTTGAGGACAAGCAAGGGTTTAAGCTTGGGGGAGTTGATACATCTCCGTCGCATCAACTTTTCCAAACGCTTTTGCACTTGTTTTGGACTCTAACTTGTATGATTTGAATGGAACTAACACGGACTGATGCTGTTTTCAGCAGAATTACCATGATGTTGTTTTATGTGCAGAAAACAAATATTCTCGGAATGACCTGAAACTCCACGGAACATCTTAGAAAAAACAATAAAAAATCCTCGCCAAAGATGATGAACGGGGGGCCACACCCTTCTCACGAGGGTGCCCCCCCTAGGGCGCGCCCCCCTACCTCGTAGGCCCCCTGTTGCGTCTCCGACTCCAACTCCACCTCCATATATTGAGTTTCGATGAGAAAAAAATCAGAGAGAAGAAATCATCGTGTTTTATGATACGGAGCCGCCACCAAGCCCTAAGACCTCTCGGGTGGGCTGATCTGGAGTCCGTTCGGGGCTCCGGAGAGGGGGATTTGTCGCCGTCGTCATCATCAACCATCCTCCTTCAGCAATTTCATGATGCTCACCGCCGTGCGTGAGTAATTCCATCGTAGGCTTGCTGGACGGTGATGCGTTGGATGAGATTTATCATGTAATCGAGTTAGTTTTGTTAGGGTTTGATCCCTAGTATTCATTATGTTCTGAGATTGATGTTGCTATGACTTTGCTATGCTTAATGCTTGTCACTAGGGCCCGAGTGCCATGATTTCAGATCTGAACCTATTATGTTTTCATGAATATATGTGAGTTCTTGATCCTATCTTGCAAGTCTATAGTCACCTACTATGTGTTATGATCCGGCAACCCCGAAGTGACAATAATCGGGACCACTCCCGGTGATGACCCTAGTTTGAGGAGTTCATGTATTCACTATGTGCTAATGCTTTGTTCCGGTTCTCTATTAAAAGGAGGCCTTAATATCCCTTAGTTTCCAATAGGACCCCGCTGCCACGGGATGGTAGGACAAAAGATGTCATGCAAGTTCTTTTCCATAAGCACGTATGACTATATACGGAATGCATGCCTACATTACATTGATGAATTGGAGCTAGTTCTGTGTCACCCTATGTTATGACTGTTACATGATGAACCGCATCCGGCATAATTATCCATCACTGATCCGGTGCCTACGAGTTTTCCATATATTGGTTCTCGCTTATTTACTTTCCGCTGCTACTGTTACAATCACTACAAAATATCAAAAACATTACTTTTGCTGTCTTTACTTTTGTTGCTGCTACCACCACTATCATATTACTTTGCTACTAAACACTTTGCTACAGATACTAAGTTTCCAGGTGTGGTTGACTTGACAACTCAGCTGCTAATACTTGAGAATATTCTTTGGCTCCCGTTGTGTCAAATCAATAAATTTGGGTTGAATACTCTACCCTCGAAAGCTGTTGCGATCCCCTATACTTGTGGCTTATCACACACTCGCATCATATGGTGTTGGAGAGGGCTTGGAATCACAATAGCCAAAGCGACTCAAGATCTTTTCCACATAGTGAGATTGAAGCAATGTAATCCAACCATCATCGTCTCTCAACAACTTGATGTTCAGAATGACATCAGCCACTCCTAAATCCTTTCATCTCAAAGTAGCGAGATAGAAAATCCTTGACCTCCTTAATAACATTCAGATTTCTTCCGAAAATCAGTATGTCATCAACATACAAGCAAAGGATAACTCCCTCGCCCCCACCATGGCGATAGTACACAAATTTGTCAGCTTCGTTTACAACAAATCCTGCAGCTGTTAAAGTTCTTTCAAACTTTTCATGCCACTTTTGGGTGCTTGCTTGAGTCCATACAAAGACTTCAGCAACTTGCACACTTTTTCTTCCTGACCATCTAGTACATACCCATCTGGTTGTTCCATATAAATTTCCTCGTCCAACTCTCCATTTAGGAAAGCAGTCTTAACATCCATTTGATGAACGTGAAGACCATGTGAGGCAGCTAGTGAAAGTAGAACTAGAATAGTGGTCAGTCGAGCCACAGGTGAGTAAGTATCAAAGAAGTCTTCCCCTTCCTATTGGGTATAACCCTTAGCCACGAGCCGAGCCTTGTACTTTTCAATAGTACCATCAGGCCTAAGCTTCTTTTTAAATACCCATTTGCATCGTATAGGTTTGCACCCATAAGGAAGATCAGTTATCTCCCAAGTTTCATTCGCCAAGATGGAATCCATCTCGCTACGAACTGCTTCCTTCCAGTAGTCAGCATCTTCAGATGCATAGGCCTCTAAAATAGAACTGGGAGTGTCATCTATGAAATACACAAGAAAATCATCACCAAAGGACTTTGCAGTCCTCTGTCTCTTGCTCCTAGTAGGAACTTTATTGTTCTCCTGCTCAGGATTTTCAAAGTGTTCCATCGAAATGGCAGGTTCGTTAATTGTAATTGGTTCCTGATTCGATCATTGTTGAGGAAATCGTTAACTGGTAGCTGCTTGGTTGGCTGACAAGAAGGGGATTAATAGGCTAACGGCAAGTTAATCGATTGTTTAATCAATTAATCGGATGATTTATTGGTTTATCATCTACTCGGTAACCCTACGATTAGGGATTAATCAGCAAGTTAACTGGTTAATCGGACGAATTCTTGAACAGGGGATTCGATTAACTAGGCATCTCCTGATTAGATGAGGTAGCCATATCCTTCATTGGAAAGATATCTTCAAAGAAAGTCGCTTCATTCGACTCCATGATCATACCGACACGCGTGTCAGGTACCTCAGATTTTACAATCAAGAATCTATAACCAATGCTATGAAAAGCATATCCCAAAAAAACACAATCCACGGTCTTTGGTCCAAGCTTGCGCTTCTTTGGAATTGGCACATTGACTTTCGCCAAACAACCCCAGGTTCGTAGATAAGAGAGTTTTAATCTTTTCTTCTCCCATTCCTCAAATGGAGTTATCTCTTTATTCTTTGTGGGAACTCGGTTTAGGACATGACATGCAGTCAATATCACCTCCCCCACCATGCCTTGGAGAGACCCGATGTGTCTAACATGCCATTAACCAAATCTATTCGAGTACGGTTCTTTCTTTCGGCCACCCCATTTGACTGAGGTGAATAAGGAGGTGTCCTCTCATGGATTATACCATGTTCCGCATAAAAAGCATCAAATTCATTGGAAAAATACTCTCCACCACGGTCGGACCTAAGCCTCTTGATTTTCCAATCAAGTTGATTTTTCACTTCAGCTTTATAGGTCTTGAAAAATTTCAAAGCCTCATCCTTAGATTTCAGAAAATACACACGGCAGTATCTAGTGGAGTCGTCAATTAACGTTATGAAATATTTCTTTCCACCTTTTATCAAATCACCATTCATTTCACATAGATCTGAATGTATGAGTTCTAGTGGTGCAAGATTTCTCGTTTCCGCAGTCGTGTGAGACTTACGAGGTTGCTTAGCTTGCACACAAACTTGACACTTAGATCCCTTGGCACTGGTGAAACTAGGGATTAAGTTCAATTTGGCTAGTCGCAACAAGCAACCAAAGTTAACATGACAAAGACGTGAATGCCACACGTTTGATTCACTATTGTTGCAAATATGATTAACAACTTTATTGCAAACATCTGATGAGGATAAACGAAATAGGCCTCTTGACTCATAGCCTTTACCAACAAAGGTTCCATACTTGGATGTTACAAATTTATTCGACTCAAAGACAAGCTTGTAGCCATCTCTACACAGAAGCGATCCGCGACATAATGCATGTTCTTTAGCCGCACGATCTTCCCCGAAGTAAACTTCAGATCGATCGTGCCAACACCACGAACAGAAGCACTTGAACCGTTGCTCATCGGCACGGTTGAAGTCCCTATGGTTTGATAAGACGAAAACATGGAAATATCACCGCATACATGCACATTAGCACCCGTGTCAATCAACCAATAAGGAGAATGACATACTGAAAGAATAGTGAGAAATATACCACACTGATGTCTACTACACAACCTTCTTCTTGTAGACGTTGTTGGGCCTCCAAGTGCAGAGGTTTGTAGGGCAGTAGCAAATTTCCCTCAAGTGGATCACCTAAGGTTTATCAATCCATAGGAGGCGTAGGATGAAGATGGTCTCTCTCAAGCAACCCTGCAACCAAATAACAAAGAGTCTCTTGTGTACCCAACACACCCAATACAATGGTAAATTGTATAGGTGCACTAGTTCGGCGAAGAGATGGTGAGACAAGTGGTATATGGATAGTAGATAAAGGTGTTTGTAATCTGAAATTATAAAAACAGCAAGGTAACTAATGATAAAAGTGAGCGTAAACGGTATTGCAATGCGTTGAAACAAGGCCTAGGGTTCATACTTTCGCTAGTGTAAGTTCCCTCAACATTACTAACATAATTGGATCACATAACTATCCCTCAACATGCAAGAAGGAGTCACTCCAAAGTCACTAATAGCGGAGAACGAACGAAGAGATTATGGTAGGGTACGAAACCACCTCAAAGTTATTCTTTCCAGTCAATCCGGTGGTCTATTCCTATAAGTGTCACAAACAGCCCTAGAGTTCGTACTAGAATAACACCTTAAGAAACAAATCAACCAAAACCCTAATGTCGCCTAGATACTCCAATGTCACCTCAAGTATCCGTGGGTATGATTATACAATATGCATCACACAATCTCATATTCATCTATTCAACCAACACAAAGGACCTCAAAGAGTGTCCCAAAGTTCCTACCGGAGAATCACGACGAAAACGTGTGCCAACCCCTATGCATAGGTTGATGGGCGGAACCCGCAAGTTGATCACCAAAACATACATCAAGTGAATCACGCGATATCCCATTGTCACCACAGATATCCACGGCAAGACATACATCAAGTGTTCTCAAATCTTTAAAGACTCAATCCGATAAGATAACTTCAAAGGGGAAACTCAATTCATTACAAGAGAGTAGAGGGGGGAAGAAACATCATAGGATCCAAATATAATAGCAAAGCTCGCGATACATCAAGATTGTATCACCTCAAGAACATGAGAGAGAGAGAGAGATTAAACACATAGCTACTGGTACATACCCTCAGCCCCGAGGGAGAACTACTCCCTCCTCTTCATGGAGAGCACCAGGATGATGAAGATGGCCACCGGAGACGGATTGCCCCCTCCAGCAGGGTGCCAGGACGGGTCTAGATTGGTTTTCGGTGGCTACGGAGGCTTCTGGCGGCGGAACTCCGGATCTAATCTCAATTCTGGAAGTTTTAGGGTACGACGATATATATGAGTGCAGGAAGTACGTCGGAGGAGTCACGGGGGCCCCATGAGGCAGGGGGCGCGCCCTAGGGGGGTGGGTGTGCCCCCCACCCTCGTGGGCAGCCCGTGTCTCCCGTGACGTGCACTCCAAGTTCCCTAGGTTGCTTTCCTTCCAAAAATAACTTCTCTAGTTGATTTCGTTCCGTTTCGACTCCGTTCGATATTCCTTTTCTTCGAAACACTGAAATAGGCATAAAACAGCAAATCTGGGCTGGGCCTCCGGTTAATAGGTTAGTCCCAAAAATAATATAAAAGTGGAAAATAAAGCCCAATATTGCCCAAAACAGTACATAATATAGCATGGAGCAATAAAAAATTATAGATACGTTGGAGACGTATCAAGCATCCCCAAGCTTAATTCCTGCTCGTCCTCGAGTAGGTAAATGATAAAAAGATAATTTTTGATGTGGAATGCTAGTTGGCATAATTTCAATGTAATTCTTCTTGCTTGTGATATGAATATTCAGATCCATAAGATTCAAGACAAAAGTTCATATTGACATAAAAATAATAATACTTCAAGCATACTAACTAAGCAATTATGTCTTCTCAAAATAACATGGCCAAAGAAAGCTATCCCTACAAAATCATATAGTCTGGCTATACTCTATCTTCACCACACAAAATATTTAAATCATGCACAACCCCGATGACAAGCCAAGCAATTGTTTCATACTTTTGATGTTCTCAAACTTTTTCAATCTTCACGCAATATATGAGCGTGAGCCATGGACATAGCACTATAGGTGGAATAGAATGGTGGTTGTGGAGAAGACAAAAAGGGAGAAGATAGTCTCACAACAACTAGGCGTATCAACGGGCTATGGAGATGCCCATCAATAGATATCAATGTGAGTGAGTAGGGATTGCCATGCAACGGATGCACTAGAGCTATAAGTGTATGAAAGCTCAAAAAGAAACTAAGTGGGTGTGCATCCAACTCGCTTTCTCACGAAGACCTAGGGCAATTTGAGGAAGCCCATCATTGGAATATACAACCCAAGTTCTATAATGAAAGATTCCCAGTAGTATATGAAAGTGACAACATAGGAAACTCTCTATCATGAAGATCATGGTGCTACTTTGAAGCACAAGTGTGGTAAAAGGATAGTAGCATTGTCCCTTTTATTTTATTATTATTTTTTATTGGGCCTTTCCCTTTTTTATTTGGCCTTTATTATTTTTTTATTTGGCCTTTCTTTTTTTATGGCCTTTCTCTCTTTTTTTGGGGACAATGCTCTATTGAATGATGATCATCACACTTCTATTTATTTACAACTCAAGAATTACAACTCGATACTAGAACAAAGATGACTCTATATGAATGCCTCCGACGGTGTATCGGGATATGCAATGAATCAAGAGTGACAAGTATGAAAAAATTATGAACGGTGGCTTTGCCACAAATACTATGTCAACTACATGATCATGCTAAGCAATATGACAATGATGAATGTGTCATGATGAACTAGATGGTGGAAAGTTTTATGGCAATATATCTCGGAATGGCTATGGAAATGCCATAATAGGTAGGTATGGTGGCTGTTTTGAGGAAGGTATATGGTGGGTTTATGGTACCGGCGAAAGGTGTGTGGTACTAGAGAGGCTAGCAAGGGTGGAAGGGTGAGCGTGCATATAATCCATGGACTCAACATTAGTCATAAAGAACTCATATACTTATAGCAAAAATCTACAAGTTATCAAAGCAAAGTATTACGCGCATGCTCCTAGGGGGATAGATTGGTAGGAAAAGACCATCGCTCGTCCCCGATCGCCACTCATAAGGAAGGCAGTAATAAATAAATCATGCTCCGACTTCACCACATAATAGTTCACCATACGTGCATGCTACGGGAATCACAAACTTCAACACAAGTATCTCTCAAATTCACAACTACTCAACTAGCATGATTCTAATATCACCATCTCCATATCTCAAAACAATTATCAAGTATCAAACTTCTCATAGTATTCAACACACTCATAAGAGAATTTTATTATTCTTGAATGCCTAGCATATTAGGATTTTAAGAAAATTACCATGCTATTTAAGACTCTCAAAATAATATAAGTGAAGCATGAGAGTTCATCTATTTCTTCAAAATAAAACTACCGCCATGCTCTAAAAGATATAAGTGAAGCACTAGAGCAAATGACAAACTACTCCGAAAGATATAAGTGAAGATCAATGAGTAGTCGAATAATTATGAACTATGTGAAGACTCTCTAACATTTAATAATTTCAGATCTTGGTATTCTATTCAAACATCAAGCAAAGCAAAATAAAATGACATTCTAAGAATGGCAAACATCATGTGAAGAAGCAAAAACTTAGGATCAACCGAAACTAACCGATAGTTGTTGAAGAAGAAAGGTTGGATGCCAACCGGGGCATCCCCAAGCTTAGACGCTTGAGACTTCTTGAAATATTATCTTGGGGTGCCTTGGGCATCCCCAGGCTTGAGATTTTGTGTCTCCTTAATTCATCTCATATCATGGTCTCCCTAAATCTCAAAAGCTTCATCCACACAAAACTCAACAAGGACTCGTGAGATAAGTTAGTATAAACCATTGCCAAAACCTTATCATACTCTAATGTAGAAAATCACTAAAATTATTATTCAACATTGCATACTAAATGCCTCTGCATATTTTATAGTCCTATCCTCAAATAGAATCATTAAAGAAGCAAACATATGCAAACAATGCAAACATAACAGCAATCTGCCTAAACAGGATAGTCTGTAAGGAATGCTGCAACAACCATACTTCCCTAACTCCAAAAATTATGAAAGAAAATTACCACTATAGTAAATTTATGAGATCTTAATATGCAAAAGGTTTCGACATTTTATCACATTCTGACTTTTCTAGGGAATTATTGCAATAGCGGTAAACATTCTGTTTTCAAACAGCAACATGTAACATAGGCATAGTAAAGGCTATCAATGCCACTTTTATTGAAATAAAAGATGCAAAACATTGTTCTAGGTAACATCAAGCAAATCCTAACAAAATAAATTGACGCTCCAAGCAAAACACATATCATGTGGCGAATAAAAATATAGCTCCAAGTAAAGTTACTGATGAACGAAGACGAAGGAGGGGATGCCTTCCGGGGCATCCCCAAGCTTAGGCTCTTGGTTGTCCTTGAATATTACCTTGGTGTGCCTTGGGAATCCACAATCTTAGGCTCTTGCCACTCCTTATTCCATAGTCCATTGAATCCTTACCCAAAACTTGAAAACTTCACAACACAAAACTTAACAGAAAACTCGTAAGCTCCGTTAGCATAAGAAAGCAAATCACCACTTCAAGTTACTGTAATGAACTCATTATTTATTTATATTGGTGTTAAACCTACTTTATTCAAACTTATCTATGGTTTATAAACTATTTTACTAGCCATAGATTCGTCAAAATAAGCAAACAACACATCGAAAACAGAATCTGTCAAAAACAGAATAGTCTGTAGTAATCTGGATAAAACGTATACTTCTGGAACTCATAAAATTCTCAAATAAATTTCTGGACCTGAGGAATTTATTTATTAATCATCTTCAAAAAGAATTAGCTAAATAGCACTCTCCAAATAAAAATGGCAGTAGTTCTCGTGAGCGCTAAAGTTTCTGTTTTTTTACAGCATGATCAACAAGACTTTCCCCAAGTCTTCCCAAAGGTTCTACTTGGCACAAACACTAATTAAAAGCATAAAACCACATCTAAACAGAGGCTAGATGAATTATTTATTACTAAACAGGAACAAAAACAAAGTTGGGTTGCCTCCCAATAAGCGCTATCATTTAATGCCCCTAGCTAGGCATGA
The DNA here is from genome assembly GCA_034509565.1 of Triticum monococcum. Lineage (NCBI taxonomy): Eukaryota > Viridiplantae > Streptophyta > Magnoliopsida > Poales > Poaceae > Triticum > Triticum monococcum. The sequence goes on along the minus strand of CM067843.1, from coordinate 775,819,884 downwards.
TAATGACAATGATGCTGAAATAAAAGATAAGAATTGAAATATAAAGAGAGCATCATGAAGAATATGACTAGCACTTTTATGTCTAACCCACTTCCTATGCATAGGGATTTTGTGAGCAAACAACTTATGATAACAAGAATCAACTTGCATAGGAAGGTAAAACAAGCATAACTTCAAGATTTTAAGCACATAGAGAGGAAACTTGATATTATTGCAATTCCTACAAGCATATATTCCCCCTTCATAATAATTTTCAGTAGCATCATGTATAAATTCAACAATATAACCAGCACCTAAAGCATTCTTTTCATGATCTACAAGCATAGAAAATTTACTACTCTCCACATAAGCAAAATTCTTATCATTAATAGTAGTGGGAGAAAACTCAACAAAATAACTATCATGTGATTGAAAATTAAGATCAAGATGACAAGGTTCATTGTTATTATTATTCTTTAAAGCATACGTGTCATCACAATAATCATCATAGATAGGAGGCATGCTTTCATCATAATAAATTTGCTCATCAAAACTTGGGGGACAAAAAATATCATCTTCATCAAACATAGCTTCCCCAAGCTCGTGGCCTTGCATATCATTAGCATCATAGATATTCAAGGAATTCATACTAACAACATTGCAATGATGCATTCAAATATTTAGTGCCAAACATTTTATAGATTTCTTCTTCTAGCACTTGAGCACAATTATCCTTTCCATCATACTCACGAAAGATATTAAAAAGGTGAAGCGTATGAGACAAATTCAATTCCATTTTTTTAGTTTTCTTTTATAAACTAAACTAGTGATAAAACAAGAAAGTAAAAGACTCGATTGCAAGATCTAAAGATATACCTTCAAGCACTCACCTCCCCGGCAACGGCGCCAGAAAAGAGCTTGATGTCTACTACACAACCTTCTTCTTGTAGACGTTGTTGGGCCTCCAAGTGTAGAGGTTTGTAGGACAGTAGCAAATTTCCCTCAAGTAGATGACCTAAGGTTTATCAATCCGTAGGAGGCGTAGGATGAAGATGGTCTCTCTCAAGCAACCCTGCAACCAAATAACAAAGAGTCTCTTGTGTCCCCAACACACCCAATACAATGGTAAATTGTATGGGTGCACTAGTTCGGCGAAGAGATGGTGATACAAGTGGTATATGGATAGTAGATAAAGGTATTTGTAATCTGAAATTATAAAAACAGCAAGGTAACTAATGATAAAAGTGAGCGTAAACGGTATTGCAATGCGTTGAAACAAGGCCTATGGTTCATACTTTCGCTAGTGTAAGCTCCCTCAACAATACTAACATAATTGGATCACATAACTATCCCTCAACATGCAAGAAGGAGTCACTCCAAAGTCACTAACAGCGGAGAACGAACGAAGAGATTATGGTAGGGTACGAAACCACCTCAAAGTTATTCTTTCCAATCAATCCGGTGGGCTATTCCTATAAGTGTCACAAACAGCCCTAGAGTTCGTACTAGAATAACACCTTAAGACACAAATCAACCAAAACCCTAATGTCACCTAGATACTCCAATGTCACCTCAAGTATCCGTGGGTATGATTATACAATATGCATCACACAATCTCAGATTCATCTATTCAACCAACACAAAGGACCTCAAAGAGTGCCCCAAAGTTCCTACCGGAGAATCACGACGAAAACGTGTGCCAACCCCTATGCATAGGTTCATGGGCGGAACCCGCAAGTTGATCACCAAAACATACATCAAGTGAATCACGTGATATCCCATTGTCACCACAGATATCCACGGCAAGACATACATCAAGTGTTCTCAAATCTTTAAAGACTCAATCCGATAAGATAACTTCAAAGGGGAAACTCAATTCATTACAAGAGAGTAGAGGGGGGAAGAAACATCATAGGATCCAAATATAATAGCAAAGCTCGCGATACATCAAGACTGTATCACCTCAAGAACACGAGAGAGAGAGAGAGAGAGATCAAACACATAGCTACTAGTACATACCCTCAGCCCCGAGGGAGAACTACTCCCTCCTCTTCATGGGGAGCACCGGGATGATGAAGATGGCCACCGGAGACGGATTGCCCCCTCCAGCAGGGTGCCGAAACGGGTCTAGGTTGGTTTTCGGTGGCTACGGAGGCTTCTGGCAGCGGAACTCCCGATCTAATCTCCGTTCTGGAAGTTTTAGGGTACGACGATATATATGAGTGCAGGAAGTACGTCGGAGGAGCCACGGGGGCCCCATGAGGCAGGGGGCGCGCCCTAGGGGGGGGTACTAGTTCATAGCAACCCCTCAGTATTTGGTACTAGTTCAGTTCCAAAGATTAGTAACTCGAAATGGGAGTTGCAGAACAAACAGAGACTAGTTAAGGGTGAAGTGACGATGTGTATTGAAAGTGGTTCCAAGATTGATATGATCATCATCGCACACTCCCTATACTTTCGGGATTAATGATTGTTATTTGGTGTTTGCGTTGAGCATAAATGTGATTTGATCATGTTTATTGCAATACAGTTATTCATTTAAGTTAGAGAACAATTGTTGTTCTGTTTACATGAATAAAACCTTCTATGGTCATACACACCAACGAAAATGGTTTGTTGGATCTCGATTGTAATGATACACATATTCATAATATTGAAGCCAAAAGATGCAAAGTTGATAATAATAGTGCAACTTATTTGTGGCACTGCCGTTTAGGTCATATCGGTGTAAAGCGTATGAAGAAACTCCATACTGATGGACTTTTGGAACCACTCGATTATGAATCACTTGGTACTTGTGAACCGTGCCTTATGGGCAAGATGACTAAAACGCCATTCTCCGAAACAATGGAGCAAGCAACAGATTTGTTGGAAATCATACATACTGATGTATGTGGTTCGATGAATATCAAGGCTTGCAGCGGGTATCATTATTTTCTGACCTTCACAGATGATTTGAGCAGATATGGGTATATCTACTTGATGAAATATAAGTCTGAAACATTTGAAAAGTTCAAAGAATTTCAGAGTGAAGTGGAAAATCATCGTGACAAGAAAATAAGGTTCCTACGATCTGATCGCGGAGACAAATATTTGAGTTACGAGTTTGGTCTTCAATTAAAACAACGTGGAATAGTTTCACAAATTCGTGCCACCTGGAACACCACAGCATAATGGTGTGTCCGTACGTCATAGACGTACTTTATTAGATATAGTGCAAATCTATGATGTTTTTTACCGATTTACCACTATCGTTTTTGAGGTTATGCATTAAAGACAGCTGCATTCATGTTAAAAAGGGGCACCATCTAAGTCTGTTGAGACGACACAATCTGAACTGTGGTTTGGCAAGAAACCAAAGTTGTCGTTTCTTAAAGTTTGGGGTTGTGATGCTTATATGAAAAAGTTTCATCCTGACAAGCTCAAACCCAAATCAGAGAAATATGTCTTCATAGGATACCCAAAGGAGACTGTTGGGTACACCTTCTATCACAGATCCGAAGGCAAGACATTCGTTGCTGAGAATGGATACTTTCTAGAGAAGGAGTTTCTCTCGAAATAAGTGAGTGGGAGGAAAGTAGAAAACTTGATAAGGTAATTGTACCATCTCCCTTATTGGAAAGTAGTTCATCACAGAAATCTGTTCTTGTGACTACTACACCAATTAGTGAGGAAGCTAATGATGATGATCATGTAACTTCAGATCAAGTTACTACCGAACCTCGTAGGTCAACCATAATAAGATTTGCACCAGAGTGGTACGGTAATCCTGTTTTGGAGGTTATGTTACTAGACCATGACGAACCTACGAACTGTGAAGAAGCGATAGTGAGCCCAGATTCCGCGAAATGGCTTGAGGCCATGAAATCTGAGATGAGATCCATGTATGAGAACAAAGTATGGACTTTGATTGACTTGCCCGATGATCAACAAGTAAATGCATCTTCAAGAGGAAGACGGACATTGATAGTAGTGTTACTATCCACAAAGCTAGACTTGTCGAAAAAGGTTTTTGACAAAGTTCAAAGTGTTGACTATGATGAGAGTTTCTCACTCGTATCTATGCTTACGTCTGTCCGAATCATGTTAGCAATTGCCACATTTTATGAAATCTGGCAAATGGATAAACAAAACTGCATTCCTTAATGGATTTATTAAAGAAGAGTTGTATATGATACAACCAGAAGGTTTTGTCAATCCTAAAAGTGCTAACAAAATATGCAAGCTCCAGCGATCCATCTATGGACTGGTGCAAGCATCTCGGAGTTGGAATACACGCTTTGATAAGTTGATCAAAGCATATAGTTTTATATAGACTTACGGTAAGCCTGTATTTACAAGAAAGTGAGTGGGAGCACTACAGCATTTCTGATAAGTATGTGTGAATGACATATTGTTGATCGGAAATAATGTAGAATTATTCTGCAAAGCATGAAGGAGTATTTGAAAGGAGTTTTTCAAAGAAAGACCTCGGTGAAGCTACTTACATATTGAGCATCAAGATCTATAGAGATAGATCAAAACGCTTGATAAGTTTTTTCAATGAGTACATACCCTGACAAGATTTTGAAGTAGTTCAAAATGGGACAGTCAAAGAAAGAGTTCTTGCCTGTGTTACAAGGTGTGAAATTGAGTAAGACTCAAAACACGACCACGATAGAAGATAGAAAGAGAATGAAAGTCATTCCCTATGCCTCAGCCATAGGTTCTACAAAGTATGCCATGCTGTGTACCAGATCTATTGTATACCCTACACTAAGTTAAGCAAGGGAGTACAATAGTGTTCTAGGAGTAGATCACTTGACAGCGGTCAAAATTATCCTTAGTGGAATAAGGATATGTTTCTCAATTATGGACGTGACAAAAAAGGGTTCGTCATAAAGGGTTGCGTCGATGCAAAATTTGACACTGATCTAGATGACTCTAAGTCTCAATCTGGATACATATTGAAAGTGGGAGCAATTAGCTAAGAGTAGCTCCGTGTAGAGCATTGTTGACATAGAAATTTGCAAAATACATACGGATCTGAATATGGCAGACCCGTTGACTAAACTTCTCTCACAAGCAAAACATGATCACACCTTAGTACTCTTTGGGTATTAATCACATAAGCGATGTGAACTAGATTACTGAATGTAGTAAACCCTTTGGGTGTTGGTCACATGGCGATGTGAACTATGGGTGTTAATCACATGATGATGTGAACTATCGATGTTAATCACATGGTGATGTGATCTAGATTATTGACTCTAGTGCAAGTGGGAGACTGAAGGAAAAATGTCCTAGAGGCAATAATAATGTTATTATTTATTTCCTTATATCATGATAAATGTTTATTATTCATGCTAGAATTGTATTAAACGGAAACATAATACATGTGTGAATACATAGACAAACAGAGTGTCACTAGTATGCCTCTACTTGACTAGCTCGTTAATCAAAGATGGTTCTGTTTCCTAACCATGAACAAAGAGTTGTTATTTGATTAATGGGATCACATCATTAGGAGAAGTATGTGATTGACATGACCCATTCCATTAGCTTAGCACCCGATCGTTTAGTATGTTGCTATTGCTTTCTTCATGACTTATACATGTTCCTATGACTATGAGATTATGCAACTCCCGTTTGCCGGAGGAAGACTTTGTGTTCTACCAAATATCACAACGTAACTGGGTGATTATAAAGGATCTCTACAGGTGTCTCCAAAGGTACATGTTGGGTTGGCGTATTTCGAGATTAGGATTTGGCACTCCGATTGTCGGAGAGGTATCTCTGGGCCCTCTCGGTAATGCACATCACATAAGCCTTGCAAGCATTGCAACTAATGAGTTAGTTGCGAGATGATGTATTACGAAACGAGTAAAGAGACTTTCCGGTAACGAGATTGAACTAGGTATTGAGATACCGACGATCGAATCTCGGGCAAGTAACATACCGATGACAAAGGGAACAACATATGTTGTTATGCTGTCTAACCGATAAAGATCTTCGTAGAATATGTGGGAGCCAATATGAGCATCCAGGTTCCGCTATTGGTTATTGACCGGAGACGTGTCTCGGTCATGTCTACATTGTTCTCGAACCCGTAGGGTCCGCACGCTTAAGGTTTCGATGACAGTTATATTATGAGTTTATGAGTTTTGATGTACCGAAGGAGTTCGGAGTACCGGATGAGATCGGGGACATGACGAGGAGTCTCAAAATGGTCGAGACGTAAAGATCGATATATTGGACGACTATATTCGGACATCGGAAAGGTTCCGAGTGGTTCGGGTATTTTTCGGAGTACCGGGGAGTTACGGGAATACGGGGGAGAAGTATTGGGCCTTATTGGGCCATACGGGAAAGAGAGAGGGGCTGCCTAGGGCAGGCCACGCGCCCCCCCAAGGCCTAGTCCGAATTGGACTAGGGAGAGGGGCTGCGCCCCCTCCTTCCTTCCTTTCCCCCTTCCCCTTCCTTATCTCCTACTCCTACTACATGGAAGGACTCCTAGTTGGACTAGGAAAGGGGGAATCCTACTCCCTGTGGGAGTAGGACTCCCCTAGGGCGTGCCATAGAGAGGGACAGCCCTCCCCTCCTCCACTCCTTTATATACGGGGGCAGGGGGCACCCCATAGGCACACAAGTTGATCCACGTGATCATATTCTTAGCCGTGTGCGGTGCCCCCTTTCACCATAGTCCTCGATAATATTGTAGCGGTGCTTAGGCGAAGCCCTGCGACGGTAGTACATCAAGATCGTCACCACACCGTCGTGCTGACGGAACTCTTCCCCGACATTTTGCTGGATCGGAGTCCGGGGATCGTCATCGAGCTGAACGTGTGCTAGAACTCGGAGGTGCCGTAGTTTCGGTGCTTGATCGGTCAGGCCGTGGAGATGTACGACTACATCAACCAAACGCTTCTGTTGTCGATCTACAAGGGTACGTAGATCACACTCTCCCCTCTCGTTGCTATGCATCACCATGATCTTGCATGTGCGTAGGAAATTTTTTGAAATTACTACGTTCCCCAACAGTGGTATCAGAGCCCAGGTTTTATATGTTGATGTTATATGCACGAGTAGAACACAAGTGAGTTGTGGGTGATATAAGTCATACTGCTTACCAGCATGTCATACTTTGGTTCGGCGGTATTGTTGGACGAAGCGGCCCGGACCGACATTATGCGTACGCTTACGCGAGACCGGTTCTCCCGACGTGCTTTGCACATAGGTGGCTTGCGGGTGACAGTTTCTCCAACTTTAGTTGAACTGAGTGTGGCTACGCCCGGTCCTTGCGAAGGTTAAAACAGCACCAACTTGACAAACTATCGTTGTGGTTTTGATGCGTAGGTAAGATTGGTTCTTGCTTAAGCCCGTAGCAGCCACGTGAAAACTTGCAACAACAAAGTAGAGGACGTCTAACTTGTTTTTGCAGGGCATGTTGTGATGTGATATGGTCAAGACATGATGCTAAATTTTATTGTATGAGATGATCATGTTTTGTAACCAAGTTATCGGCAACTGGCAGGAGCCATATGGTTGTCGCTTTATTGTATGCAATGCAATCGTGCTGTAATGCTTTACTTTATCACTAAGCGGTAGCGATAGTCATGGAAGCATAAGATTGGCGAGACGACAACGATACTACGATGGAGATCAAGGTGTCGCGCCTGTGACGATGGCGATCACAATGGTGCTTCGGAGATGGAGATCACAAGCACAAGATGATGATGGCCATATCATATCACTTATATTGATTGCATGTGATGTTTATCTTTTATGCATCTTATCTTGCTTTGATTGACGGTAGCATTATAAGATGATCTCTCACTAAATTATCAAGAAGTGTTCTCCCTGAGTATGCACCGTTGCAAAAGTTCTTCGTGCTGAGACACCACGTGATGATCGGGTGTGATAGGCTCTACGTTCAAATACAGCGGGTGCAAAACAGTTGCACACGCGAAATACTTAGGTTATACTTGACAAGCCAAGCATATACAGATATGGCCTCGGAACACGGAGACCGAAAGGTCGAGCGTGAATTATATAGTAGATATGATCAACATAGTGATGTTCACCAATGAAACTACTCCATCTCACGTGATGATCGGACATGGTTTAGTTAATTTGGATCACGTAATCACTTAGAGGATTAGAGGGATGTCTATCTAAGTGGGAGTTCTTTAAGTAATTTGATTAATTGAACTTAAATTTATCATGAACTTAGTCCTGGTAGTATTAGCATATCTATGTTGTAGATCAATAGCTCGCGTTGTTGCTTCCCTATGTTTGTTTTGATATGTTCCTAGAGAAAAACTATGTTGAAAGATGTTAGTAGCAATGATGCGGATTGGATCCGTGATATGAGGTTTATCCTCATTGCTGCACAGAAAAATTATGTCCTTGATGCACCGCTAGGTGACAGACCTATTGCAGGAGCAGATGCAGACGTTATGAACGTTTGGCTAGCTCAATATGATGACTACTTGATAGTTTAGTGCACCATGCTTAACGGCTTAGAATCGGGACTTCAAAGACGTTTTGAACGTCATGGACCATATGAGATGTTCCAGGAGTTGAAGTTAATATTTCAAGCAAATACCCGAGTTGAGAGATATGAAGTCTCCAACAAGTTCTATAGCTACAAGATGGAGGAGAATCACTCAAGCAGTGAGCATGTACTCAGATTGTCTGGGTACTACAATCGCTTGAATCAAGTGCGAGTTAATCTTCTAGATAAGATAGTGATAGACAGAATTCTCTAGTCATCATCACCAAGTTAGTAGAACTTCGTGATGAACTATAGTATGCAAGGGATAACGGAAATGATTCCTAAGCTCTTCATGATGCTAAAATCGACGAAGGTAGAAATCAAGAAAAACATCAAGTGTTGATGGTAGACAAGACCACTAGTTTCAAGAAAAGGGCAAAAGGAAGAAGGGGAACTTCAAGAAAAACGACAAGCAAGTTTCTGCTCAAGTGAAGAAACCCAAGTCTGGTCCTAAGCCTGAGACAAAGTGCTTCTACTGCAAAGGGATTGGTCACTGGAAGCGGAACAACCCCAAGTATTTGGTGGATAAGAAAGGATGGCAAAGTAAACAAAGGTATATTTGATATACATGTTATTGATGTGTACTTTACTAGTGTTCATAGCAACCCCTCAGTATTTGGTACTAGTTTAGTTGCTAAGATTAGTAACTCGAAATGGGAGTTGCAGAACAAACAGAGACTAGTTAAGGGTGAAGTGACGATGTGTATTGGAAGTGGTTCCAAGATTGATATGATCATCATCGCACACTCCCTATACTTTCGGGATTAATTATTGTTATTTGGTGTTTGCGTTGAGCATAAATATGATTTGATCATGTTTATTGCAATACGGTTATTCATTTAAGTTAGAGAACAATTGTTGTTCTGTTTACATGAATAAAACCTTCTATGGTCATACACACCAACGAAAATGGTTTGTTGGATCTCGATTGTAATGATACACATATTCATAATATTGAAGCCAAAATATGCAAAGTTGATAATAATAGTGCAACTTATTTGTGGCACTGCCGTTTAGGTCATATCGGTGTAAAGCGCATGAAGAAACTCCATACTGATGGACTTTTGGAACCACTTGATTATGAATCACTTGGTACTTGCGAACCGTGCCTTATGGGCAAGATGACTAAAACGCCGTTCTCCGGAACAATAGAGCAAGCAACAGATTTGTTGGAAATCATACATACTGATGTATGTGGTTCGATGAATATCAAGGCTTGCAGCGGGTATCATTATTTTCTGACCTTCACAGATGATTTGAGCAGATATGGGTATATCTACTTGATGAAACATAAGTCTGAAACATTTGAAAAGTTCAAAGAATTTCAGAGTGAAGTGGAAAATGATCGTGACAAGAAAATAAGGTTTCTATGATCTGATCGCGGAGACAAATATTTGAGTTACGAGTTTGGTCTTCAATTAAAACAATGTGGAATAGTTTCACAAATTCGTGCCACCTGGAACACCACGGCATAATGGTGTGTCCGAACGTCATAGCCGTACTTTATTGGATATAGTGCAAATCTATGATGTTTCTTACCGATTTACCACTATCGTTTTTGAGGTTATGCATTAAAGACAGCTGCATTCATGTTAAAAAGGGGCACCATCTAAGTCCGTTGAGAGGACACAATCTGAACTGTGGTTTGGCAAGAAACCAAAGTTGTCATTTCTTAAAGTTTGGGGTTGTGATGCTTATATGAAAAAGTTTCATCCTGACAAGCTCAAACCCAAATCGGAGAAATATGTCTTCATTGGATACCCAAAGGAGACTGTTGGGTACACCTTCTATCACAGATCCGAAGGCAAGACATTCGTTGCTGAGAATGGATACTTTCTAGAGAAGGAATTTCTCTCGAAAGAAGTGAGTGGGAGGAAAGTAGAAAACTTGATATGGTAATTGTACCATCTCCCTTATTGGAAAGTAGTTCATCACAGAAATCTGTTCTTGTGAGTACTACACCAATTAGTGAGGAAGCTAATGATGATGATCATGTAACTTTAGATCAAGTTACTACCGAACCTCGTAGGTCAACCATAATAAGATTTGCACCAGAGTGGTACGGTAATCCTATTTTGGAGGTTATGTTACTAGACCATGACGAACCTACGAACTATGAAGAAGCGATGGTGAGCCCAGATTCCGCGAAATGGCTTGAGGCCATGAAATCTGAGATGAGATCCATGTATGAGAACAAAGTATGGACGTTGATTGACTTGCCCGATGATCAACAAGTAAATGGATCTTCAAGAGGAAGACGGACGTTGATAGTAGTGTTACTATCCACAAAGCTAGACTTGTCGAAAAAGGTTTTTGACAAAGTTCAAAGTGTTGACTACGATGAGAGTTTCTCACTCGTATCTATGCTTACGTCTGTCCGAATCATGTTAGCAATTGCCACATTTTATGAAATCTGGCAAATGGATAAACAAAACTGCATTCCTTAATAGATTTATTAAAGAATAGTTGTATATGATACAACCAGAAGGTTTTGTCAATCCTAAAAGTGCTAACAAAATATGCAAGCTCCAGCGATCCATCTATGGACTGGTGCAAGCATCTCGGAGTTGGAATACACGCTTTGATAAGTTGATCAAATCATATAGTTTTATACAGACTTACGGTAAAGCCTGTATTTACAAGAAAGTGAGTGGGAGCACTACAGCATTTCTGATAAGTATGTGTGAATGACATATTGTTGATCGGAAATAATGTAGAATTATTCTGCAAAGCATGAAGGAGTATTTGAAAGGAGTTTTTCAAAGAAAGACCTCGGTGAAGCTACTTACATATTGAGCATCAAGATCTATAGAGATAGATCAAAACGCTTGATAAGTTTTTTCAATGAGTACATACCTTGACAAGATTTTGAAGTAGTTCAAAATGGAACAGTCAAAGAAAGAGTTCTTGCCTGTGTTACAAGGTGTGAAATTGAGTAAGACTCAAAACACGACCACGAGAGAAGATAGAAAGAGAATGAAAGTCATTCCCTATGCCTCAGCCATAGGTTCTGCAAAGTATGCCATGTTGTGTACCAGATCTATTGTATACCCTACACTGAGTTAAGCAAGGGAGTACAATAGTGATCTAGGAGTAGATCACTTGACAGCGGTCAAAATTATCCTTAGTGGAATAAGGATATGTTTCTCAATTATGGACGTGACAAAAAAGGGTTCGTCGTAAAGGGTTGCGTCGATGCAAAATTTGACACTGATCTAGATGACTCTAAGTCTCAATCTGGATACATATTGAAAGTGGGAGCAATTAGCTAAGAGTAGCTCCGTGCAGAGCATTGTTGACATAGAAATTTGCAACATACATACGGATCTGAATATGGCAGACCCGTTGACTAAACTTCTCTCACAAGCAAAACATGATCACACCATAGTACTCTTTGGGTATTAATCACATAAGCGATGTGCACTAGATTACTGAATCTAGTAAACCCTTTGGGTGTTGGTCACATGGCGATGTGAACTATGGGTGCTAATCACATGATGATGTGAACTATCGATGTTAATCACATGGTGATGTGATCTAGATTATTGACTCTAGTGCAAGTGGGAGACTGAAGGAAATATGCCCTAGAGGCAATAATAAAGTTATTATTTATTTCCTTATATCATGATACCTGTTTATTATTCATGCTAGAATTGTATTAAACGGAAACATAATACATGTGTGAATACATAGACAAACACAGTGTCACTAGTATGCCTCTACTTGACTAGCTCGTTAATCAAAGATGGTTATGTTTCCTAACCATGAACAAATAGTTGTTATTTGATTAATGGGATCACATCATTAGGAGAATTATGTGATTGACATGACCCATTCCATTAGCTTAGCACCCGATCGTTTAGTATGTTGCTATTGCTTTCTTCATGACTTATACATGTTCCTATGACTATGAGATTATGCAACTCCCGTTTGCCGGAGGAACACTTTGTGTGCTACCAAACGTCACAACGTAACTGGGTGATTATAAAGGAGCTCTACGGGTGTCTCCAAAGGTACATGTTGGGTTGGCGTATTTCGGGATTAGGATTTGTCACTCCGATTGTCGGAGAGGTATCTCTGGGCCCTCTCGGTAATGCACATCACATAAGCCTTGCAAGCATTGCAACTAATGAGTTAGTTGCGAGATGATGTATTACGAAACGAGTAAAGAGACTTTCTGTTAACGAGATTGAGCTAGGTATTGAGATACCGACGATCGAATCTCGGGCAAGTAACATACCGATGACAAAGGGAACAACGTATGTTGTTATGCAGTCTGACCGATAAAGATCTTATTAGAATATGTGGGAGCCAATATGAGCATCCAGGTTCCGCTATTGGTTATTGACCGGAGACGTGTCTCGGTCATGTCTACATTGTTCTCGAACCCGTAGGGTCCGCACGCTTAAGGTTTCGATGACGGTTATATTATGAGTTTATGAGTTTTGATGTACCGAATGAGTTCGGAGTGCCGGATGAGATCGGGGACATGACGAGGAGTCTCAAAATGGTCGAGACGTAAAGATCGATATATTGGACGACTATATTCGGACATCGGAAAGGTTCCAAGTGGTTCGGGGATTTTTCGGAGTACCGGGGAGTTACGGGAATACGGGGGAGAAGTATTGGGCCTTATTGGGCCATACGGGAAAGAGAGAGGGGCTGCCTAGGGCAGGCCACGCGCCCCCCCAAGGCCTAGTCCGAATTGGACTAGGGAGAGGGGCTGTGCCCCCTCCTTCCTTCCCCTTCCTTGTCTCCTACTCCTACTACATGGAAGGACTCCTAGTTGGACTAGGAAAGGGGGAATCCTACTCCCTGTGGGAGTAGGACTCCCCTAGGGCGCGCCATAGAGAAGGCCGGCCCTCCCCTCCTCCACTCCTTTATATACGGGGGCACAGGGCACCCCATAGACACACAAGTTGATCCACGTGATCATATTCTTAGCCGTGTGCGGTGCCCCCTTCCACCATGGTCCTCGATAATATTGTAGCGGTGCATAGGCGAAGCCCTTCGACGATAGTACATCAAGATCATCACCACACCGTCGTGCTGACGGAACTCTTCCCCGACACTTTGCTGGATCGGAGTCCGGGGATCGTCATCGAGCTGAACGTGTGCTAGAACTCGGAGGTGCCGTAGTTTCGGTGCTTGATCGGTCAGGCCATGGAGACATACGACTACATCAACCAAATGCTTCCGTTGTCGATCTACAAGGGTACGTAGATCACACTCTCCCCTCTCGTTGCTATGCATCACCATGATCTTGCGTGTGCGTAGGAATTGTTTTGAAATTACTACGTTCCCCAACAGCTCTTGTGCTGCACAGCCTTGTTCTTCCCATCAAACTTCGCTTTACCATCAAACTTGCCCTTGTTCTTGAACTTGTGGGGTTGGAAGTTCTGCTTCTGTATCAGATTGGCACTAGATCCTCCCTCAATACCTTGGGGACGTGTGTCCGTTTCTCTCGCCTTTTCTTCCACATCAAGAGTACCAATGAGATCCGGAATGGAAAACTCCTGTCTCTTATGCTTCAGTAAGGTAGCAAAGTTCCTCCATGGAGGAGGAAGCTTAGTGATGATACCTCCAGCAACAAACTTGTCCGGTAGCATATAATTGAAGTGTTCAAGTTCTCTAGCAAATGACTGTATCTCATGAGCTTGCTCAACCACGGAGCACTCTTCAGTCATCCTGTAATCATAGAATTGCTCCATGATGTACATCTCAGTGCCAGCATTCGAGACCCCAAACTTGGCCTCGAGTGCGTCCCACATATATTTTCCATTGTCAATTGACGCATACGCATCAACTATGTTCTCACCAAGAACAATCAAGAGAGCACCCTTAAACAGAGTATCCATTTTCTGAAAAGCTTGTTCCTGTTGGGCATCATACTCCCCTTCAGGTTTGCCAAGAGTGGCGTCATAGCAACTCATGGTTTGAAACCATAAGACGGATCTCACGCGCCACCTCTTATAGTGGATACCCTCAAACATAGGATGTCTCATGGAAGCAGCAAAACCACTTGGTGTAAATTGCCTATAATAAGGTTTTTGGATTGTTGGAAATATGAGCAATTTACCGAATGATTTTATTAACAGAAATACGAGATAAAGCACGACTAGTATAGCAGTGATAAAACAAGTCATGCGATTTGACAAAGAGAAGGTAAACAACATCTTCATATATGAACTATAACTAAACACATCTAGAGCAGACAGTATAGCAAGTTGCATATATGAAACAGAGTCTAACATATCTGTGGCAAACACTAGAACAAGGAACTATAACAGGGCCTCTAATAGATAGAGGAAGAACACGTATGGGACGGCAGCAGCAGAAGCGCTGGACTTGGGGTCGGTGTCCTCGCCAGCCATGTCGTCGAGGAGGTTGTCGACGTCGGGGAAGAAGTCGTCATCGGGGAAGTAGTCGTCGGAGTCCGGGGCGTCCGTGACGAAGAAGTCAGTAGACGCGCTGAGCGCTTCCCAAAAACCTTATCACCCTTCTCCCGTACAAGAATCAAAGAGTGGAGTTTCAGAGGCCTACTATCCCGACCTGCGGTGCATGTCGCAAGCCGGGATGGAGAAGATCGTAGCAGCAACGCAGTGCTCAGGAACTTTGTGGCGAGAGGAAGAGGATCTTCTGGTGCGTCTTTCTGAGAGGAGCGACCTCCCTTTTATACGCGCAAGAGAACGAGGCGAGAGGCTGCGCCGGGAGCTGAAGGGAATGAGGGAGACGAAACGAACAGGCAGGAGGCGAAGAGGTGCGATGTTCGTATTCAATCTCCACTACAGCAAAACATTTCAGCTTCCATGTGACCTGTCGTATACCTGTCGTGCGTGGCAAAAATTTAGACATCGGCTCATTCCCGCAACCCGTGGCGCGTCGTGGCGAGACGGGCGGAGGAGGAGGAGTGTGCGTGGATGTCTCTTTTGTTCTCATCCTCATACATGTGGAGAAAGAGCCTCCCTTATAAAAAGGTCCAACTCCCTCTAAACTAGCTATATGGGACTAAACTTTAACTCCACCTCTTGCCTTGCATGAATGGGCTGCGTGGGCCCCTAGGATTTATTAGGAATTTCTGAAATTGCTATCGGGCTAGGTCCAAAATAGACAAAATTCCAGCAACACTCACCGTCAAAATGGATGTTGTGACGTAATTATGATTATTGTGGTAGCGGTCATGGATGTGTCACGCTGATTTGTCGTATCCCCATCCTTGAAAAAAGTTAATCCCTTTTGTGACATGGTGATGTCCAAAACATGAGTTGTCACAGAAAACGACATAGTTTCTTTTTTAGGGTTGCATCTTGAGTTTTTTTCTTTTGAGAAATGATGGAAGACCTATTACTTCTTTTATTATAAGAGAAGGCCTTAATTCTTCAACATTTAATTCGTTCAACGAACCACATGGATGAGATGGGAGGGAAGAAATACTGAATTCATATTTGACTATCTTGATCATGACACCCAGAACAAACATAGTTGGAATAGTTCCACTTACGATGCCTCCTAATCCTATGTATGAGCAATATGCGTGTGTCCTCACAAGCTATGATTGCCACCCATATTTTAAAAGCAAAAGCTATGATTATCACCCAAAAATCACAAGATGGGTTGTGGAAGCATGTGTACTACTTGTGAGGAGTACATTCATGAGTTGTTTGATTTATACTAGTTGGAGTTTTGTCTTACCTAGGTGTTAATTCTGTTAGGTAGTTCTGAATAATTATTTCGTTTTTATTCTGCCCATCTCAAGAGTCCAGAAAGGGTGTGGAAGACCAGTTTGAGATTTATAATCATGTTTCTTTGTCAGTGGGAATTGTTTTGAGCGGAAAGAATTGAATCCCTAGATCTTCATTTCAATGAAGAAGCACTAGGACTAGGATGGCGAATGTCTAAGACATGGTGGCCCATCCGGTTATATGTATTAGATTACAGATCATATTCAAACTACATGACTAAAATTTTTCATTTTTCAAGGAAATTCATTTGATCGTTTTGGCGATTCTGACTGAACACGAGTCTTTCCACAATCGAAATTTAAAACGCAAGTACCAATTTGCAGTGTCAAATTGAAGAGATGGTGGGCACACTAATTAATAGGGAGAAAACAAGGACAGGACCCCCTTGTCACCACGTATGTAGTATCACCACTGGCCAGTGGGGAATAAATATGGAAGAAGTTAGCTCTTCTATGATTTTACTAGACTGGACTAAAGCGTATGAACCATGTTACTTAATTTATGGTGTAAAAATATATTTTCTTGAAAGATATACTCTTTGTTTTAGGCAGAGAAGATATTAGATCAACCATCTGAGTATGATCCGTTGTTACAAAACATGTGCTGGCATATCTATCGTTGCATGTAGCTAGTCAGTCTCTAGTTCTCTACTACTCTGCCCATGCATGTTTTATCTCTCTAGAGCTCTACCATGATAGCATTAGCAGTTTAGCACCCAAACAAACACCACTAGTCATGCACTAATGTTTTAGGAGAGAAAGAGCTGTACAAAAGGAACAAATCAGGATTATTTAGGTGGAGTTGAACTATCCATGGAAATGGGAGGTATCTGGATGCACATTCCTTGCTGAAACTTAATTGAGCATTGTGCCAGTAACTGCAATAAGCCGTAAAGGGAGAAGTGCAAGGATGATCTTCCAATGGAGTTTCTGCAATGAGGTGTGTGGGAAGCACCTCTCTATTGTTGGTTTACATGGAAGACAACTCGTGGAGCTGGACAAGAAGAACGCAGAGCTGCATACTAGGCACCCTTCGCAGCTGACCACCTTCATGAACATCTGGGTTGCGTGGAATGGCACCGGCAGCAGACCACCTTGATGAACACTGATGAACGTCTAGGTTGCGTGAAGTAGCGCGGGCAGCAGACCACCTCTAGGAACACTAGTGAACATCTGAGTTGTAGTGATGAACACCGGCAGGAACCATCAGGGATGCGAGCAGTTCGAAGCGAGATTTGCAGCAGTTGGTCACCAAGCAACAGGGACTGAGATCCATGAGCATCCTTCGTCACTACCGGAATCGCACCCTATGCCGACGGCTAGGGCCGTCGGCATAGCCCTGAATAGCCGTCGGGACAAGCGTATGCCGACGGCCCCCGTCGGCATAGGGCCATCGGCAACATATCCGTCGGCGTAGCCAGGAAGGCCGTCGGCATAGGCCCTATCCCGACGGTGTCTGTACATCTATGCCGACGGCCCTGGCCGTCGGCAACGTTATCGCGTAACGGCGGCCGCCGTCATGTGCTGATCAACACTTGCTCGCCACGTGGCAGGTCTATGCTGACGGCCTAGCCGTCGGCATAGTTCCAAACTAAGCCGATGGTTAGGCCGTCGGCATAGACGTGCCACGTGGCGAGCAGGCGTCACCCCTGGGGCGGGTCTACGCTGATGGCCTAGCTGTCGGCTTAGTTTGGAACTATGCCGACGGCCAGACCGTCGGCATAGACCTGCCACGTGGCAGCCACTCGGAGCTCCTGGAGCAGGTCTATGCCGACGGCCTGGCCGTCGGCCTAGTTTGAAACTACGCCGATGGCTAGGCCGTCGGCATAGACCTGCCATGTGGCAGCCACTCGGAGCTCATGGCAGCTCTATGCCGACGGCCTAGCCGTCGGCATAGTTTCTGTCTGTTTTTTTTCTTTTTTCTGTTTTGTTTCAACTCAATTCATTTGAATATACAGCATCACACAACAAATATATGCATCACATAACAGCTGGCCCAGCAGCATCACACAACAAATTCATCATCACACATCATAAGAAGCATCGCAAAGCATAAACATATAAGTATCATCACCACCAAGCATATAAGAATCTCACAAACAACAATAAGAAACATCACAAGCATATAAGTATCATCACCACCAAGACCGCCATAATGTGACCCAAAGGCTTAAGCGCCAGGACGGCCAGCACCACGGAGGTCGTCACCGCCAAGAAGGCCGAAGCCCAGGTTGTCAGTGCTAGCGGCAGCGCTACCGCCAAGACCGCCTCCACCTCCGCCTCCGCCTCCGTGGATCGGAGTGGTCGGGCTCCGTGTCTCCGGAGTGCTGCGAAGACCACCGCCAACGGTAGAGGCACCTGTTCCCTGGATGCTGAAAAGACATATTAACGGGATATATGACTATGTTGAAAGGCATGACATGCTTTGGTGAATAGATTGGGGATGAACTAACCGGTGAGGGGCCAGCGGTGCCACAAACTCCTCAAAGCTCATCAGCACTGGTTGTGCTGGAGGGCATTGTGCTGGAGGGAACTGAGGACACCTGCCGGCCGCCATATCCTGAAAAGCCTGCTGCATCTGGCTATCCCTCTGCACTTGGTGTTCATACAGCCTCTGATGCCACGCCATGGTCTCCTGGCGTGTGTACTCCAGGTAGGCCTATGGTATGACATGATGGAACTCATAAAACTACTAAATGCAGAAAAGAAAAGTGAGCAATGAAGATAAGAGGGAAAATACTTACAGATTATTGCTCCTGAAAGAGGGACTGTGTACTGGTCACTGGCTGGCTCGTGCGCTGGGTCAGGCTCGGGTCAATCCGACGAAGCTGTGTGTAGGAGATACTAGGAGTGATCACAGCATCGAGAACCGCCTCCCGACCGTGCTCCCTGGGCCCCATGCTCACCACCGCCCTGTCGTCCAGAGGCGCCGCAATGGGGTCAGGTGTGTCAGGATGCAACTTCAGATACGCTTCGGAGTAGGCCTGCTTCCTCCCCGCGGTATGCTTGCCGTAGTACTGGGGCTCGCCAGGCTTGGAGTTCTTCCGTGTATGGGCGGTCTCCCACGCCTGCATGTCTGAGAGAGGCCACTTTTGTTTCTCCTCCTGCACCACCAAACAGAGGTTAGTCATACATAAGAAAGTGATGGTAAATAGAAGAAGAAGAATGTTTAATGGGGTTAGTCATACATTAACTGCCTTGTGGAGATAGTGGTTTCGGTTTCCCTGAGCATGTACTCCCTCCTTCCCTTGGTTAGCCTTATTTTTGGTTCTCATAGCCGCCTAGGCTCCAGCCTCATCACACCAATGATCCACCAATGCCGCCCAGGACTCGTCTTTTCCATAACACCAATTTGGACACACCTACATAATTGGACACACCTACATAATAAAAGCATAATGGCATGTAGGTGTGTCCAAATTGGTGTTATGGAAGCATAAAGCATAAAGCATAAAGCACCACAAGGTAATGAAAGCATAATATACGAAAGCATAATGAAAAATCTTTTATACTTACCGCCAAGAACTCGGGCCTCTCCAAGGTAATGCCCATCCTCTGCGCTTCTTCCTTGGTCATCTTCACACCAAGATAGTCATGGTAGTATGTGGAGATGGCCACATAGCGCACCTCGTACTGCATCTGGCGGGCCTTCTTCTTGCATTGGCGCAGCATGATCTGGTCCGCTCTAGCCCTGTGCTCCGGAAGAACTCGATAGAATTTCTACAATCATGCATGAAACAAGAATGGAAGAAGCCATGAGTTAAATCATTTTCATGAAACTAGAATTCTAGAATGGACTTGTTCTTCTGAAGAGAACTCACCCAGAAAGTAGTGATCACGGCCTTGGCATGGGTCTCATGGTCCGCGTGGCGGGCCGCTTCCCGGTGGTCCCAGCTCGTGGCCAAAACCCGACGAGTGGGCTGCCTGACTGGATCCGGACAGTACAACCCCGGCCAGTATAACTTTAGCAAGATGGTGATGAGGCCGTTGGGAATACGGACCCCTTTAGAATATATCCAGTTGCTGCAAAAGAATGAACTATTAGCATGTGATAAGCAAAATAAATAACAACCGGAATAAGCATGTGACAAGCAAAATAATGAACCACTTACTCTTTTCCCGTGGGCTCAATGAGCCACTTCTGCTCCTCAGTATCCGGAACCTGCTTTGGTAGCTTTGCGTTACCACGCAGCCAACCCTTCTTGTCAACCCCCTTCCCATCACCACCATCATCCCCGCCACCACCCTCCTCCTCCTCGCCTGCCTCCCCCTCCCCAACCTCCTCCCCAACCTCCTCCTCCTCCTCCCTAGAGTGTACCTCACTAGAGGAGGGCCTCGAAGACAACACCCCTAAGTCGGTGAGGGTGCGCTTTTTCTGGCCGCGACCCCCTGTAGTGGCTCTCCCCCCCAGCACCTCGTCCCCTAGAGGCTCTCCCCCCGCCCCCTCCTCCTCTAGGGGCACCTCTCCCTCGACCTCCCTGTGAGGAGTCATCGTCAAGTAGCCGAGGGGGAGGATTACGTGCTCGACCACTCCGACTAGGCAGGCCGATGACCTTGCGTAGGAAACCCACGCCGTCGGCCTTCCCCTTGCCCATGTTCCACGAACCTGCATTGAAAAGAGAAAAGGCAATTAGTAAATTAATGAAATGAAATAAAAGGCATGATAATAAACACATTAATAAAAATGCATAAAAAGGAATATTCCTAAACTATAGAAAAAAAATACTTGAAACGTACATCTGCTAGAACCCATATGAATCATCACTGTTGTAACCTCTTTCTCGGTCCATCTCATCATCACTATCAATCATATCATCTTCGTTGTCCGACAGAGGTGGAGGCTCTTCCTTGTCATCAGCGTCTTCGTTTAACTTTTCTAGCATAAGTATGTCATTTTCATTGACAATGGTCTCACCATCATTCCGTGCATCGTCGACGTTTGGGTCCACATCATCATCACCCAATGGTCTAGCGTCATCGTTTCTAACCACATCATCATCATCATCATCAGGTTGCTCTTGATAGAACAATCCCTCGTGTGTCATGGGGTTAATGTTGTAGTAATCGTCTTCATTCGAGTCTGGTAGCTTACCATGTGGCGACACCTTGAACACAACTTCCCAACCCTTTAGATACATTTTCTGGCATGGGTAAGGCAGATAATATACTTGTGTAGCTTGGGTAGCCGCAATGAAGAGATCGGCTCCGGCATAGACGGTTGATGGTTTAACTTCGACCAAACCAATGGAAGGCGTATGTTTTACCCCCTCCCGCGGATCGAACCATCGGCATTTGAACACAGGCAGACTTAGGGTCTCACGCCCCTGGCGGAATTCAACCTTGTATATATTTTGTACCCTTCCATAGTAGTCTACTGAATTTTGACCAGGGGTGTACACTCCAGTATTTATAGTTTTGGGATCGGGGCGACTGTTTTGGTGCTCCTCTGTATGGAAGCGATACCCATTCACATCATACTTTTTACATGTCATGACGGCAGGGTCAAAACCCATGGAAACCCACCTCAATTCATCATCCATAGATATGTTCGGATCTTTTCCCTACAAGTATAATGGAAATTGTTGTGTGCATTAGTTCGGTTAACTAATGAATGTTGAAGTAGGTATTTAATAGGGGAGTGTGGAAAATTACTTTCTCCATGAACCAAGCAACAAAAATTTTACGTCGAGGGTTTCCATGACGGAGAAGACTAAGTGCCTCCGCCTCAGTAGGAGGATTCACTCCCGTCCATTCCTCTTGAACGAAATCACTAAAAAAAGATAAGCGGTGTTAGACCGGTACTAAGTGAACATGAAACATGATGATGTGGAAGACATAAAGGAATGGTGTAGTGGTATTACCTCATCCACACTTCCTCAACTTCCTCGATGTTGTGCAAGATATAGAACATGAGGTCCTCCCACTCTTGTCGTGGCATGTTATAAGATTTCGAGGCCCCAGCCCTCCCACCTTGCGCGTAGAATAGATCGAGCCTGGGTTGATACTTGGGCTCTTCTATATTGTATCGAGGCACCTTGTTATGAAGATGGGGAACGTGGTCTGGATAGTATGATGTCCTGAGGTCTAACACCTCCTCTAGGATAACTGCCTCAGCTATGGAAGCTTCAATCTTAGCTTTGTTTCCACATTTCCGTCGGAGATGCTTGTTCTGCCTCTCAGGGCCGTACTGCCAGCGATTTTGTACAGGCCCCCCAACAATACCTCGTTCGCGAGGTGCAGAATGAGATGTGTCATCGGAGTAAAGAAGCCTGGCGGAAAGATCTTCTCTAGCTTGACTATCAACTCTGGTGCCTTCTTATGCAATTTTTCAATCACCTCTTTACTTACTTCTTTAGCACAGAGCGTGCGGAAGAAATGGCTAAGCTCGGCAAGCACTCGCCAGACATGCTCGGGGACATAGCCTCGAACCATCACCGGCATTATCCGCTCAATCCATACATGGTAGTCATGACTCTTCAGGCCGGTCACTTTGCCCGTTGAAAGATTGACTCCCTTACTTATATTCGATGCATAACCATCGGTGAACTTCAAAATTTGTTTCATCCAGATAAGTACTTCTTTTTTTCTGGCGGTTTAAGGACAAAATCAGCATCTAGCTTGAACCAGTTTTTTCGACCACCTGTGGGAGGCTTCATGTTCAGGCGTGGTCTATAATAAATTCTCCGTTGATCGGCTCTAGCTTTTACGTTATCCTTCGTCTTATCAGGAATGTTGAGGATCGTGTGGAAAAGGGACTCTGCCACATTCTTTTCGGTGTGCATCACATCAATATTGTAAGGAAGTTTGAGGTCCTTGAAATAGGGAAGCTGCGAGAAGGGGGTAATGTGCGTCCAGTTGTGCGTCTCACCATATCCCTCGAAGCCTTTGGCTTTGGCTTTGCCTTTGCCTTTGACTTTAGGCTTGAGAGCTTTTAGCTGAGCAAGAACATCTGCCCCAAAAAATGTTGGAATCTCGGTTACTTCATGAACAACCCGGCCTTTTGTGAAGTTCTTCTTGTCTTCCCTGTTTGGATGGTCTGGAGGGAGGAACTGTCGATGCAGGTCAAAGGCTACATACTTGCCACCCTTACTCAGTCAAATCATTCGCACAGCCTGCATGCACACTGGGCATGGCATCTTACCACTTGTACACCATCCCCAGAATAGAGCATAGCCGGGAAAGTCATGCATGCAATAGTGCAACCAAACTTTCATCAAGAAATTTCTCTGCAAATCCCGGTCGTATGTCAACCTCGGAAAGTACCAAGAATGGTGCAAAGCATCCACAAGCGGCTGCATAAACACACCCAGTTGCTTCCCCGGGTAGTCAGGCCCCGGAATGATGAGCGACAAGAACATGGTCTTCCGTTGTATTAGGGCACCGGGAGGAAGATTGAGCGGAATTACAAAGACAGGCCAGCAGCTGTATGGATTGGACGACATACCATATGGATTCAACCCATCACCTGATATGGCTATTCTGACATTCCCAGCCTCGGCTGCTTCCTCGGGGTATTCTTCATCGAATGACTTCCATGCTTCCCCTCCCGATGGATGTATGATTTTTTTGGATTGTACCTTATACCTTCCTTGTGCCACTTCATCATTTTGGTAGACTCCTTCATGACGAAAAGGCGCTGCAGTCTTTTTATAAAATCAAGATACCGAAGAACCTTAACGAGGATGGTTAGCTACTTTTTCTCACCATCCACACCGACCACCTCAATGTACCGAGACGAACCGCACTTCCTACAGTACTTGTCATCCGCATACTCGTGCCTAAACAAAAGGCAATTCTTTGGGCAAACATCTATTTTCTCATAATCCATAGAGAGTACCTTCGTGATTTTCTTTGTATCGTACATGCTTTTCGGCAGTTCATGACCCTCAGGGAGGCTGTTAGCCCATAATCCCAGGAATGCTTCGAAGCATTTCTGGCTATAGCCGTACTCAGCCTTGGCTGCAATCAGTTGCAAGATGGCATCCAGCTAAGATATTTTCGCACCCGCATAAAGAGGTTTCTTCGACGAGGCCAAGACCTCCAAGAAGGCCTTTGCGATTGCCTCCGGCTCCTCCGGTTCATTCTCTGAAGGTGTCGCATTTGCCGTTTCTGCAACAATGACATCATCTAGCATGTCCCTGACCCAGTCGTCCTCATATCCATCGATGCGTTGTCGCATCACCTCCTCTCTACCACGGTCCTGCTTGGCTATGTTTATCGGCGACATGTCAAAGTTTGGCATATATCCGTGCGTGCGAAGGTGCTCACTCATGTCCGTCTGATTTCTATGGTGACGTCTGGCACATCTTGCACAGGGGCATGGTGGGATAATTCTCATTGGACGACAGAATATCTCCTTCAAGTAGACATCGGTTTTCGTGATCCACTCTGATGTTACTCGATTCCGACGGATAAAACCACTGTACATCCACTGATTATCTGCCATCCTCTGCTTTTTTGCAACCCACACAACATAATTAAGGATTCACTTAAATTAATCACATGAAATTTTTCAGTTTCTACCGTGTTTAATCCACCTACATCTCTAATAGGTAAAGATGGGTCCTAATCCCACCCGAGGATGTGTAGATTGAGTACGTTCTCCATTCTACCCTGTTTCGAGACAAAATTTCGGCAGCACCTCCCCGCTGTTCTCCAGATACACATCTCGGCAAATAGCCGAGAGAATGTGCTCCGGAGAACAATGGGGAGGCGCCGCCGGAATCCTGTCTCGAAACGGGGTAGAGCATGGAGAACATACCCAATCTACACATCCTCGGGCTGTCCGTGGAAAACGCTGGACAATCCGAAAGAGCTGCGGTGATAAATATGCAATTGAATGCATATTTATCGATGCAAACCTTTCGGACGGGAGACGCCTAGGGTATGCTAGTTGACTTGAGAATGAAATCTAGTGACATGATTAAAAGAGCGTAGGAGGTGTAGGTGGATTCGTAGCTCACCCTCGGTTGTAGAGGAAGTAGTCGAAAAGAGGAGGGACGATCCTTGACCAACAACTCCAATGACGATCACTCCACCGACATGAAACTCTCCAAAACCTGCAAATTCCAACGCGACAAAAAATTAGAACATCACAACTCATAAAGCATATTCATCATCAACTCACAAATTTAGGTGCATTCATTTATTCTTGAATCATGTAGGGTTATTTCATCACATATTCATCATCATCATCATCACAACTAACAATATTAAATAAATATTCATCATCATCATCACAACTAACAATATCAACAATATATTCATCATCATTGTCTATTCATCATCATCATCGATTCATCTCATCAAACAAAAAATTTATCTATCTCTATCTACATATCTAACAATCTATCTATCTAACAACCTATCTATCTATTGATCTATCTATCGATCTATCTATCTATATATCTAACAATCTGTCTATCTAAAAACAGAAAAAAAAGGTGGAGGTCTCACCGGAGCGGCAGGGCCGGGGCGAGGCGGAGCCAGGCAGGGCCAGGGCGAGGAGGCGACCGATGGGGCGACCCGGCGGGCGGTGGTGGAGCGCGGGATGGGGGCGAGGTGGCGGGCGGCGGGGCAGGGCAGGTCAGGGCGAGGTGGCGACCGGCGGGGCAACGACGCGGAGGAGGGGGCGGAGCAGCGCGGGTGGGGGTCCGACGGAGGGGGGTGGAGATGGCGGCGGCGGAGAGGGCGTCCGACGGAGGGGGTGGAGATCGCAACGACGCGGAGGAGGGGGCGGAGCAATGCGGAGGAGGGGGCGGAGGAGAGGGCGTCCGACGGAGGGGGGTGGAGATGGCGGCAGCGCGACGCGGGTGGGTGGAGATGGCGGCGGCCGGTGGCGAGGCGAGCGGCTAGGGGGCGTCGACGGCGCGGAGAGGGTGGCGGCGGTGGTTGGCTGTCGAGGAGAGGGAGTTGGATCGGGGTGCGAGGAGAGAAACGAGTGGAGGAGGAGGGCCGGGTCGAGGATAAGGTGGCCCTATGCCGACGGCCTGGCCGTCGGCATAGGAGTGGTCCCACCTGACAGCGAGAGGGCCATCGAGTGGATAAGGGTGGCTCTATGCCGACGGCCAGGCCGTCGGCATAGATAGGAGGCCTATGCCGACGGCTATGCCGTAGGCATAGATGGCAACTACTTTTTAAAAAAAATAGTCCCACCTCGCCGAAGGAAAAGCAATTAGACCTGTTTAAATAGTTCACTAATTCAATTATTACATTTTTAGATTCTTAGTTTACCGTCTGTATGGGACCCGGTACCCGTCACCTGGAGGGGGAAACAGACGCGTGGGGTCGCCCCGGACAAGCGTCCCGCCTCTTCGGACATGCCACCACACCACCCCGCATGTATGAGGGCCCGGTGCGACGCTCCGGTGGCATTGCTACCCCCCCCCCCAGTGCCCCCATCCCGCCTAACCCTGTAGCGTTTGACCACGGGATCTAGCCCTTTGACTTTGCACGGACGGGCTTTCACCAGTGGACCTCCCCACCCGGTTGTGTTAGGTCAGCCCATAGGAACACTTTGGAGCAACATCCGCGGCAGACCCACAGCAAGATCCCCTCTGTGTAGACCCCACGCATCCGTTTCCCCCCTCCAGGTGCCGGCGGCGCCGCCGTCCGTGAGGGGGGCACACCCCGGACACGCGTGCCGGGTGTTTGCAACCGCCACAACACTTCCAGACTTGTGAGAGGCCGCCTACGCAAGATTTGGCGGCATGCTAGCCCCCGGAGGCCGCCGGCCACAGCCATAGACGCGCGAAGGGCAATCCCCGTAGAGGGAATTTTTCGGATACTTCTCCATCACCAAAAATTATGAAAAAATACCATCGTTCCTATAGCACATGTGCCCGCGCCGTGCAAAAAAAAACTCATGATTTTATCGCGCTCCGAGTATTTAGTAATATTGACGCCGCATCGTTACCGCAGAACGTCTACTACCGTGTCATCGCCATCCGTGAGGAGGGCCACGCCCCGAAGACGCGTCCCGCCTCTTCGGACATGCCACCACACCACCCCGCATGTATGAGGGCCCGGTGCGACGCTCCGATGGCATTGCTACCCGCCCCCCCCCCTCCCAGTGCCCCCGTCCCGCCTAACCCTGTAGCATTTGACCATGGGATCTAGCCCATTGACTTTGCATGGACGGGCTTTGACCAGTGGACCTCCCCACCTGGTTGTGTTAGGTCAGCCCATAGGAACACTTTGGTGCAACATCCGGGCCAGATGTTGCCTTGGGCCTCTAGGCTGACCTTACACAACCGGGTGGATACGTCTACTGCTCAAAGCCCGTCCGTGCAAAGTCAAAGGGGTAGATCCCGTGGTCAAACGCTACAGGGTTAGGCGGGACGGGGGCCCTAGGGGGGTAGCAATGCCACCGGAGCGTCGCACCGGGACCTCATACAAGCCGCGTGTCGGGTGCCTATGCCTGCCACCATGCTTATATAACCGTAGGAGGGCCACCGCAACACCTGACGGCATTGCTACCCCCCAGGTACCCCGTCCCGTCTAACCCTAACACACACGAAAGCCGGGTCTATCCCTTTGATTTTCGCTGGACGTAGTTTGACCGATGGACCTTTTCACCTTGTTGTCATAGCCCAGCCATAGCTACACCCCCCAACACAGTCCCGACACAACCCACCCCAAGATTCCCTCTCCGTCGGCCCGACGTGGCCGTTTCACCCCTTCGGGGCACGGCGAAATCGACGCCCGTGAGGGGGGAGGGGGCACACCCCGGAGCCGCGTGCCTGCGCCTGCCACCACGTTTCCACAACCGTAGGAGGGCCCACCGCAACACCTGGCGGCATTGCTACCCCCCACAGGTACCCGGCCCGTCCCGTCTAACCTCTCCATGACATGACGGAAGAAGGCCCGTGTGGGAGGCAATCGATATATGTTTTCTGTACATTTAAGTTAATGAAATTAGTATGGGAAAAAAATAAAATAATAAGAGAAAATACAAAAAATATAAAAATATTATTAGAAATCTATGCCTACGGACTAGCCGTCGGCATAGCTACGGCCACGGAACGGTAGAGCCCTGGATCGATGACGTGGCGTAGGGCGGGGATCAATGACGTGGCAAAAACCATGGGCCAGGCCTAGCCGTCGGCATAGAAATGCCACCCCACGGGACCGGCGAACGACGCGGATCGATGACGTGGCGGTGCGGCGGATCGATGACGTCGGCGTAGCTATGCCGACGGCCACCGTTAGCCCGTCGGCGTAGCCTGACGCCGTCAAACTGCCGTCGCCGCCCGGGTAGACGGGCCCACGCGATATGCCGACGACCTGCTCTATGCCGACGGCCCCGTCGATATATTCAGAGAAACGCCGACGGCTTATCAATGCCGACGGCTTATCTATGCCCCCGTCGGCATAGATGGTTATACGCCGACGGTCTTTCTACGCCGACGGCTTTAGTTGGGCCGTCGTGGTATGCCCATATATGCCGACGGGGGCCGTCGGCATAGATATGCCCGTCGGCAACTGCCTAAATTCTGGTAGTGCGTCTTCTAGATCAAAACGTATATACTAGAGCAAGAACACATACGTGTTGTATCTAAAGCACGATCCAACCTGATCTTGTACCTTTTTTTTTTGAGAAACCTGATCTTGTAGCTAGGATGCTGCGCTTGCACTCCGTCCTCAATCAACAAGCTTGGGGACGACGGATGCATTAAAATCCAGTCGCTGCTGCAGCATAGACTTCATTTAGCTGCAATATACTTCCTCCGTTCACAAATATAAGATGTTTTGGATATCCCAATATGGACTACAGATGGGCAAAAATGAATGAACAAACACACTAAAACATGTCTATATACATTTCAGTTAGAAAAATGTTAAAACATTTTATAATAGTGAAGAAAGGGAGTTGTATAGAACAAGAAGCAATGCCACGCTTTGCTGCGGCCGGGAATAAACAACTAAAACCTACTCATTTGTTCATGGCCAGTGTTTGGTTGGGGAAAAATAATTTCAATTTAATTTATTTTTTCCCAATGATCATGAGTATATGTTACTTAAATGTTGTCAGCGCTGTTGGGGAGAAATAACTTAAATAGAGGAAGATGTACTGCATGACATAATATTTGGATTTGACATGGATGTACCTTTGCACATGTAAATTACAGTGAACTCCGGTGTAATGCATTTGGAAGAAACTTATATTTCTAGGAAAAGCCAGCTTGACTCCAATTTGTGGTAGACAAATCAAGAAAGCCTGTGGTACTTACAGCCTTACAGATGAAAAGCGACGACATAGAGTGTAAGCTCAATCAAATAGCAAAAGACAGACCCTCGGGAACAATAAGGCAATGGCCAAATGTAATTTTAAAATGAAAAGGTCCAAGCTATAGTAGCAACATTTTTAATTCACACCCACATATGCATATGTATCGTACTCTGAATTGGGTCTTGGGTGTGTATGTATACTCCCTCGTTTATTAGGAAGGTTAACCTATATATTTAACTAATAAAATGTAGAACATAGGTCATAAATATTATTCTGTGGGAAACCTCTGTCAAATACAAATAAAATAATATACTTCTCTAGAATATGCTTTGTATTTTTTTGTCTTGCGATGAATACTTTGTATTTTATGAATCATATGGATGATCAAAGTCTGGCTCCCGAATGGAGGGAATAGGGGAGTCCTCTTTTGGGCAAAATCCTATTTGTCGCTTGTTACGGCAGATTGCGCAAGGTTTCACACTATGCGCGAGACGAACGCTCTGGACAGGCCAGCCCATTTTAGCATAAGTGCAAGGTTTCAACAGGTTTTAAAGGTTCATGAACCGGATTTTATTTTTATATAGTTTTCCTTAACGGTTTTTTCTGGTGGTTTCTTTTTTACCTTTAATTTACTTTTTTGTTGATTTTTCCACAATTCCAAAAAATCGTGGTTTCATAAAAAATGTTCCAATTTTTTTGGAAACATATTTTTTAAAAAAGTTGCAAGTTTGTAAAAATGTTCGCAATTTCAAATTTCCTAAGTACTTAAACGCGCTGCTGCGCTAACTAGACGTCGCGAGCGCATGTAGTACACGACAAAAAGCTCATAGCACAAAACAAGTAATTACCATCATGTGCCATCATTACACCACGAAAAATGATTCCTCATCCCATCGCTGTTTACTTTACAGAAATCTATCAAAAAAGACAACTACATGCATTCAAGTATCAGAATTAAGATCCGTTTTCACCGTTGGGTTTCTCACGACGAGTTCTTTAAAACTAGATCCAATATAGATATGTTTCGACAAACTTTCTATTTTGAGCAACTTTGGGTGCTAAAGAGGCAACTTTGGGTGCTAAAGAGGCAACTTCTTCTTAATTAGCCTACTATGATTGCCTATCAACGATAAGTCATTATACGCTTCCTCCCATGACTATCATGCTCACTAAATTCACATATAATTTGTCCTCAAATGCTTATTGGTGTAGCTGCAATATTTGGAGACGTTGAGCGCACCCTCCCAAGCCATTCGATTTGGGACAAATCACGCGCAGGTGCTTTTTTGTCTGGTGTGGCGACCGAAGGTATGGTGAGGCCCCTTCCAAAAAAACAGAAAAGAGAAAACCACTACAGTTCGTGGAAAAGCCACCCCCATCCCACCCCATTTTTTTGTCGGTTACCGTGGAAGAGACGAAGGGAGAAAGGGGGAGGGGATTCACTCGCGCCCCACCGTGATTCATCATTGGAGGGAGGCAGTAGGCGACCTTGACGACCATACAAATCACAGTTGGATTTCAGAAAACTATCACACAACAAAAGCAACAAAAACACACAGAAAAAAATACTTGGATCCCTTTTTATGCACAGAAAAAGATAGTTGCCCACAATTAAACATATAGTTGCCTAAAACCATGTATCCCATTGCCCAATCATCATGAACACAAACATTACCAAGACCATGATTTGGCCAATATCTGAAGGTTTTAGATACCTTTCAATTAAGTTTGTGTCATAGTGGTGTGTAAGAATTTCTTCTCTTCGGGTGGGATCCATGTTGGGGAACGTAATAATTTCAAAAAAAATCCTACGCACACACAGGATCATGGTGATGCATAGCAACGAGAGGGGAGAGTGTTGTCCATGTACCCTCATAGACCGAAAGCGGAAGCGTTAGCACAACGCAGTTGATGTAGTCGTACGTCTTCACGATCCGACTGATCAAGTACCGAACGTACGACGCCTCCAAGTTCAGCACACGTTCAGCTCGATGACATCCTTCGAACTCCGATCCAGCCGAGCTTTGAGGGAGAGTTTCGTCAGCACGACGGCGTGGTGACGATGATGATGTTCTACCGATGCAGGGATTCGCCTAAGCACCGCTACGATATTATCGAGGTGGACTATGGTGGAGGGGGGGCACCACACACGGCTAAGAGATCCAAGTGATCATTTTTTGTGTCTAGAGGTGCCCCCTGCCCCCGTATATAAAGGACCAAGGGGGAGCGCCGGCCAGCCAGGAGGAGGCGTGCCAGGGAGGAGTCCTACTCCCATCGAGAGTAGGACTCCCTCCTTTCCTAGTTGGAGTAGGAGAAGGGGGGAGAAAGAGGGAGAGAGGAAGGAAAAAGGGGGGCGCCACCCCCCTCCTTGTCCAATTCAGAATAGAGGGAGAGGGGGCACGCGGCCTACCCTGGCCGCCCCTCCTCTTCTCCACTAAGGCACATCTTGGCACATTGAACCTCCGGGGGGTTCCGGTAACCCCCGGTACTCCGGTAAAATCCAGATTTCACCCGGAACACTTCCGATATCCAAATATAGGCTTCCAATATATCAATCTTTATGTCTCGACCATTTCAAGACTCCTCGTCATGTCCGTGATCATATCCGGGACTCCGAACTATATTCGGTACATCAAAACACATAAACTCATAATATAACCGTCATCGAACTTTAAATGTGCGGACCCTACGGGTTCGAGAACTATGTAGACATGACCGAGACATGTCTCCGGTCAATAACCAATAGCGGAACCTGGATGCTCATATTGGCTCCTACATATTCTACGAAGATCTTTATCGGTCAAACCACATAACAACATACGTTGTTCCCTTTGTCATCGGTATGTTACTTGCCCGAGATTCGATCGTCGGTATCTTCATACCTATTTCAATCTCGTTACTGGCAAGTCTCTTTACTCGTTTTGTAATATATCACCCCGCAACTAACTCATTAGTTGCAATACTAATCTCGAAATGGGCCCATTAGTTCATCCCGCAACTAACTCATTAGTTCAATCTCGTTACCGGCAAGTCTCTTTACTAGTGATGTGCATTACCGAGTGGGCCTAGAGATACCTCTCTGACAATCGGAGTGACAAATCCTAATCTCGAAATACGCCAACCCAACAAGTACCTTCAGAGACACCTGCAGAGCACCTTTATAATCACCCAGTTACGTTCTGACGTTTGGTAGCACACGAAGTGTTCCTCCGGTAAATGGGAGTTGCATAATCTCATAGTCATAGGAACATGTATAAGTCATGAAGAAAGCAATAGCAAAATACTAAACGATCAAGTGCTAAGCTAACGGAA
This sequence comes from Triticum monococcum, assembly GCA_034509565.1. Classification (NCBI taxonomy): domain Eukaryota; kingdom Viridiplantae; phylum Streptophyta; class Magnoliopsida; order Poales; family Poaceae; genus Triticum; species Triticum monococcum. The sequence goes on along the minus strand of CM067843.1, from coordinate 775,787,085 downwards.
TGGGTCAAGTCAATCACATCATTCTCCTAATTATGTGATCTCGTTAATCAAATGACAACTCATGTCAATGGTTAGGAAACATAACCATCTTTGATCAACGAGCTAGTCAAGTAGAGGCATACTAGTGACACTTTGTTTGTTTATGTATTCACACAAGTATTATGTTTCCGGTTAATACAATTCTAGCATGAATAATAAACATTTATCATGATATAAGGAAATAAATAATAACTTTATTATTACCTCTAGGGCATATTTCCTTTAGTCTCCCACTTGCACTAGAGTCGATAATCTAGATTACACAGTAATGATTCTAACACCCATGGAGCCTTGTTGCTCATCATGTTTTGCTCGTGGAAGAGGCTTAGTCAACGGGTCTGCAACATTCAGATCCGTATGTATCTTGCAAATTTCTATGTCTCCCATCTGGACTTGATCCCGGAGGGAGTTGAAGCGTCTCTTGATGTGCTTGGTTCTCTTGTGAAATTTGGATTCCTTTGCTAAGGCAATTGCACTAGTATTGTCACAAAAGATTTTCATTGGACCCGATGCACTATGTATGATACCTCATTTGCTGCTTCCGAAGCAGCTATGTACTCCGCTTCACATGTAGATCCCGCCACAACGCTTTGTTTAGAACTGCACCAACTGACAGCTCCACCATTCAATGTAAATACGTATCCGGTTTGCGATTTAGAATCGTCGGATCAGTGTCAAAGCTTGCATCGACGTAACCATTTACGACGAGCTCTTTGTCACCTCCATAAATGAGAAACATATCCTTAGTCCTTTTCAGGTATTTCAGGATGTTGTTAACCGTTGTCCAGTGATCCACTCCTGGATTACTTTGGTACCTCCCTGCTAAACTAATAGCAAGGCACACATCAGTTCTGGTAGACAGCATTGCATACATGATAGAGCCTATGGCTGAAGCATAGGAAACATCTTTCATTCTCTCTCTATCTTTGGCAGTGGTCTGGCATTGAGTCTTACTCAACTTCATACCTTGTAACACAGGCAAGAACCCTTTCTTTGCCTGATCCATTTTGAACCTTTTCAAAACTTTGTCAAGGTACGTGCTTTGTCAAAGTCCAATTAAGCGTCTTGATCTATCTCTATAGATCTTGATGCCCACTAAATAAGCAACTTCACCGAGGTCCTTCATTGAAAAACTCTTATTGAAGTATCCCTTTATGCTATCCAGAAATTCTATATCATTTCCAATCAGCAATATATCATCCACATATAATATCAAAAATGCTACAGAGCTCCCACTCACTTTCTTGTAAATACAGGCTTCTCCGAAAGTCTGTATAAAACAATATGCTTTGATCACACTATCAAAGCATTTATTCCAACTCCGAGAGGCTTGCACCAGTCCATAAATGGATCGCTGGAGCTTGCACACTTTGTTAGCTCCCTTTGGATCGACAAAACCTTCCGGTTGCATCATATACAACTCTTCTTCCAGAAATCCATTTAGGAATGCAGTTTTGACATCCATTTGCCAAATTTCATAATCATAAAATGCAGCAATTGCTAACATGATTCGGACAGACTTAAGCATCACTACGGGTGAGAAAGTCTCATCGCAGTCAATCCCTTGAACTTGTCGAAAACCTTTTGCAACAAGTCGAGCTTTGTTAGACTTGTAGTTATACGTAAATACGTACTATAACTTGTATACAATTGTATTTGTACTCAGAGAGGTTTTCCTCATCAGGTGTCGAAGCCCACAATACCCCAAAACCTTTTGCTTAACATGGTATCAGATACGATCTTTTGATCCTGACCTAATTGCTACGTCGTCGCCGCCCGACCTAGTCGCTACGTCGTCGCCGCCGCCTATGTCATCTTCCGCTGCTGACTCTTCGGCGGCCGCCGCTGCAGCCCTCTCCGGCGCGGCTACTCTTGCTGCTCTCACCGACGTAGCCACCCTGCCTGCTGCCGCCACCGAGCTCTCTGCCCTGCCAGCGCTCGTTGATCCCATCGGATCGGGCGCGCCTGTCCTCGGTCCGCCGGCTCATGTGCCGCCGTTCCTGTCTACCCTCCTCCAAGGAGGACCTGCATCTACCCTGCTGATGACGAGATTGATGGGGACCCTGTTCTCTGGGTCTACTTCTTCGGCCCCTCAAGGATCGCCGACGTTGCACCCCAACTATGGCACGCTGGCGCCCTACGCACCGCCATCGTCCGCGCATGATCCTGCTGCCTATGGTGTGTTCTACGGTGCTCCTTACGGCATCCCCTATGGCATGTCCTACGACGCCCCCTACGGCGCTCATCATGGTGCTGGCCATGGTGCTCTGTACGGCTCCGGCTACCCGGCGATCCCAAGGCCTGCTCCTTATGGCGCGTCACCATCTCCACCACCACCGGTTCCTCCGGTTGCACCGTAGTCTTTGCCCGCGGTGGATGTCGCCCTGTCTGGTGCTGCTGCTGTATCGCCCTACGATTTTGCCCTCGACGTCATCACAACTCCGCCGTTCTACTTCAGCAACCTCCTCCCGGTGAAACTGAAGATGGACAACTATTTGTTCTAGCGTGCACAGATTCTTCCTCTCCTTCGCAGCCATTATCTGGAGGGTTTTGTGGATGGAACTTTGCCATGCCCTTCCCCAGATCATCATATGTCCAAACCATGGATTGCTCAAGATCAAGCGATTCTCTCGGCGATACAGTCCTCTCTCACTGAGGGCGTTGCCGGCTTGGTAATGTTTGCTACTACATCCCATGAGGTATGGAGCGCGCTGGAATCTAGCTTCTCTGCTCAGTCCTCGTCTCAGCATATGGCCCTTTGTACCCAGCTTAATGAGACTCGTAAGGATCATCACTCCATCCCCGTCTTCTTCATCAAAATCAAGCGCCTTGCTGATCAACTTGCCTCTCTTGGTGAGCCCCTTCGTGACACGGAGTTTACCACGTATATTCTTCAAGGTCTCGATGCCGAGTATGACTCTCTTGTTGAGGTAATCCAGGAACGCAAGGTTCCCATCAAACCGCGGGAGCTTTTTCAGCAACTTCTCTCCACCGAGCAACGCCTCGCCAGTCGTCATCCATATGAGCCACCCTCGGTCAACGCCGCTGTTCGTGGTGGGAAGGGGGGTGCTCGTTCCGGCACCCGTTTTGCTGCCCCGCCGGCTGCTTCGGCCCCCCCTGCGGGAGGCACTGGTCATGTCTCTCCTGCTGCATCTACTCAGTCGCGTCCCACCATCGTCATCGAGAACGGGCGCCCATGTGCTTGCTGTGTCGCTTGTGGAGCTTCTGCCCCTTGTCAGTTGTGTGGCATCCCTCGCCACGTTGCGTCTCGCTGTCATCATCGTTTCCAGCCAGAGTTTCTTGGACTTGGCAACAACGGCAAGGGCAATGAGCGTCAGGTCAACATGACGCAACATCAAGGGAAGACTCAGTCCTATAATGTTGATCCCACCTGGTACGTGGACACTGGCGCTACCGAGTACGTGACAAGTGAATTGGACAAGCTTGCTATCCGTGAGGCCTACAATGGTCCTGACAAGGTTCACACAGCCAATGGGGCAGGTATGCACATCTCTCATGTTGGTCAGGCATCTCTCCTCACACACACATCTAGGCAGTTGCATCTTAAGAATGTTCTTCGAGTTCCCACTGTTGCCCGTAACTTGCTATCCATTCCTAAACTTACTTATGACAATAACGTGTTTTGTGAGTTTCACCCGTTTCATCTTTTTATCAAGGATCGGGCTACGCGGGACGTACTTCTTAGAGGGCGCCTTCGTCATGGACTATAAGCTCTTGATGTGCTGCCCTCTGTCTCTCCAGCTGTCCCTCAAGTCTTCAGCGTTGTTCAAGTGTCTCCCTCACAATGGCACTCTCGTCTTGGTCATCCTGCCACACCCATTGTTCACCATATTCTTCATCGTCATGAGCTGCCGTCTGCGTCTAGTAATAAAGATATTCCCGTTTGTGATGCTTGTCAGCAGGGAGAGAGTCATCAGTTAGTGGGGTAAAAACTCCTCTTGAGCTTGTGTTTTCAGATGTGTGGGGTCCTGCTCAGATGTCTGTTAGTGGTCATGAGTACTATGTCAGTTTTATTGATGCTTATAGTCGCTTTACTTGGATTTATCTTCTTAAACACATGTCTGATGTATTCGATGTTTTTCTTAAGTTCCAAACACATGTTGAGCGTCTCGTCCAACACAAAATTCTTCATGTATAGTCAGACTGGGGGGGGTGAGTACCGCAATCTAAACACCTTCTTTGAGAAACTTGGGATTTTGCATCGTGTGTCTTGTCCTCATACACATCAGCAGAACGGTTTATCTGAACGTAAGCATCGTCATCTTGTTGAGACTGGTTTGACCTTATTAGCTCATGCTTCTGTTCCTTTTCGATTTTGGAGTGATGCCTTTACTATCGCCTGTTTTCTTATAAATAGACTTCCGTCGCGGCTTCTTGGCATGAAAACTCCGCTTGAACTCTTGCTTCATGAGACTCCTGACTACACTTTTCTTAAAGTCTTCGGTTGTGCGTGTTGGCCGCATCTCCGTCCTTACAATAGTCGCAAGCTTGAGTTTCGCTCTAAAAAATGCGTCTTCCTTGGGTATAGTCCATTGCACAAAGGTTATAAATGCCTTCATGCATGTTCCCACAAATCGTGTGTATATTTCATGTGATGTTATCTTTGATGAGCATGTTTTTCCTTTCTCTAATCTTCCCACTCATGTCACCACACCAACCGAACGAGTGCATTCATCTCCTTTATTGCTTGATCAATTTGTAGATGCTGCACACTCGCCTATTTTGTTGTCTAGCCATGGTGCAGGAACTGGTAGAGGTGCCCGGCTTGTTCTCTTAGAGGACTCCCCTGCTACTCCGATGGCTTCTTCGACGGATCACATCAATCCTGCTGCTCCGACTCCTTGCATGGGGCATGCAGGGTCCCCTTCGCTCACGCCCGCTACGCACTCGGACCCGGCTCCGGTAGCGGCGGGCTCGCCCTCGATGGTTCACGTCGATACCGCGTCGCCTCCCCCTTGCATGGGCCATGCAGGGTCGTCTGCCTCCGCACCCTCTATGCAGGCAGACCCGGCTCCGTTGTTGCTGGAGTTTCCGGCGTCCCCTGGGCTGGACTCGCCCGTGGCTGGGCTGGCCTCGCCTGTCTCAACCCGTCAGGGGACGCCCGCCCCCATTGGGTCGCCTCCTGACAGCCCGTCCTCGCCGCAGTCTCCCTCTGCTGGACGTCACCTGCTGCCACCACCACTTGCCACTTCTTCTCCAGAGACGCGGGCCTCTCCTTTGATGGCTCCTACGCCATCGATTGCGCCAGTTGCTCCTATTGCTCAGCGTCCACACACTCGCGGCAAGAGTGGTATTGTTCTTCCGCGCAAACGGATCGATGGCACGGTTGCGTGGCTTGCGGCTTGCATCGCTCATTCTGAAACTGATCCTTCCGCTGAACCTCGTCATTATCAGGCAGCTATGGGTATCCCTCACTGGCATTCTGCGATGGAACAAGAGTATCAGGCATTGCTGAAAAATGGTACGTGGCTTCTTGTTCCTCCGAAGAGTGGTGTCAATATTATTGACTCTAAATGGGTATTCAAAGTTAAGCGACATGCTGATGGCTCTATTGAATGGTATAAGGCTCGTCTTGTTGCTCATGGGTTCAAACAACGTCAAGGCCTTGATTATGATGGTACCTTCAGTCCTATGATCAAGCCTACGACTATTCGTCTGCTCTTGTCTCTTGCTGTTACTCATGGATGGTCTCTTCGACAGCTCGATGTTCAGAATGCTTTTCTCCATGGAGTTCTTGATGAAGAGGTCTATATGCGTCAACCGCCTAGGTTTGTTGATCCTGCTCGTCCGCAACATTTGTGTCGTCTTGTCTAGGCTCTTTATGGTCTTAAACAGGCGCCTCGTGCCTGGCATGCGCGTCTTGGTTCTGCTCTACGTGCACATGGATTTGTCCCTTCAACTGCTTATACATCCTTGTTCATGCTACAGCGCCCTACGATCACTATGTTCCTATTGGTGTATGTTGATGACATCATCTTGATCAGCTCGTCGGCCTTTGCTGCGGATCGTCTTGTTTCTGCTTTGAGTGGCGACTTTGCTATTACAGATCTTGGCCGGCTTCATTATTTCCTTGGCTTGGAGGTCTCTCATTCTGATGCCGGTCTGACTATCACTCAGCAGAAATATTCTCTGGATTTGCTTCATCGTGCGGGTATGCTCCAGTGGAAGCCTGCTACTACTGCGATGACAGCTTCTGATCGCCTCTCTGCACTTGATGGTACTCTTCTTCCATCGGATGAAGCTACAACGTATCGCAGTATTGTTGGTGGCTTACAGTATTTGACGATCACACGTCCTGATATCTCCTATGCGGTTAACAGTGTGTGCCAGTTTCTTCATGCTCCTCCAGATACTCACTGGACCGCTATCGAATGCATTCTGTGTTATGTTCGTTTCACTGCTGCTCTGGGTCTGCATCTTCGGTCTGCTCCTTCTGGTAGCCTCTCGGTTTTTTCTGATGCTGATTGGGCTGGTAGCCCTGATGACAGGCGATCTACGGGGGGATATGCAGTGTTCTATGCTCCTAATTTGATTGCCTGGAGTGCTCGTAAACAGGCTACAGTATCGCGTAGTAGTACTGAAGTTGAATACAAAGCAGTTGCCAATGACACTGCTGAAGTGATTTGGGTTCAGTCCTTGCTTCGAGAGTTGCGGGTCTCTCAGATTCATCCTCCTGTTCTTTGGTGTGACAACATCGGTGCTACGTACCTTTCTTCAAATCTGGTATTTCATGCCCGAACAAAACACATCGAAGTTGACTATCATTTTGTCAGAGAACGAGTTTCACAGAAGTTACTTCAGATCAAGTTCATTCCTTCTAAAGATCAACTTGCTGATATCTTCACGAAGCCATTGCCATTGCCTCAGTTTGAGGGTTGTTGTCGCAATCTTAATCTTCTGAAATCTTCAGATCATGGTTAAGATTGAGGGAGGGTGTTAGACTTGTAGTTATACGTAAATACATACTATAACTTGTATACAATTGTATTTGTACTCAGAGAGGTTTTCCTCTATATATATTGTCGTGGCTGACCCATCAGGTGTCGAAGCCCACAATACCCCAAAACCTTTTGCTTAACAAGCTTTATAGACAGTAACATTACCGTCTACGTCAATCTTCTTCTTGAAGATCCATTTATTTTCAATGGCTTGCCGATCATCGGGCAAGTCAACCAAAGTCCACACTTTGTTCTCATACATGGATCCCATCTCAGATTTCATGGCCTCAAGCCATTTTGCGGAATCTGGGCTCACCATCGCTTCTTCATAGTTCGTAGGTTCATCATGGTCTAGCAACATAACCTCCAGAACAGGATTACCGTACCACTCTGGTGCAGATCTTACTCTGGTTGACCTACGAGGTTTAGTAGTAACTTGATCTAAAGTTTCATGATCAATATCATTAGCTTCCTCACTAATTGGTGTAGGTGTCATAGGAACTGGGTTCTGTGATGAACCACTTTCCAACAAGGAGCAGGTACAGTTACCTCATCAAGTTCTACTTTCCTCACACTCACTTCTTTCGAGAGAAACTCCTTCTCTAGAAAGAATCCAATTTTAGCAACAAAAGTCTTGCCTTCAGACCTGTGATAGAAGGTGTACCCAACAGTTTCCTTTGGGTATCCTATGAAGACACATTTCTCCGATTTCGGTTCGAGCTTATCAGGCTGAAGCTTTTTCACATAAGCATTGCAGCCCCAAATTTTAAGAAACGACAACTTTGGTTTCTTGCCAAACCACAGTTCATAAGGCGTCGTCTCAACGGATTTCGATCATGCCCTATTTAACGTGAATGCAGCCGTCTCTAAAGCATAACCCCAAAACGATAGTGGTAAATCAGTAAGAGACATCATAGATCGCACCATATCTAGTAAAGTACGATTACGACGTTCGGACACACCATTACGTTGTGGTGTTCCGGGTGGCGTGAGTTGCGAAACTATTCCGCATTGTTTCAAATGTAGGACAAACTCGTAACTCAAATATTCTCCTCCATGATCAGATCGTAGAAATTTTATTTTCTTGTTATGATGATTTTCCACTTCACTCTGAAAATCTTTGAACTTTTCAAATGTTTCAGAATTATGTTTCATTAAGTAGATATACCCATATCTGCTTAAATCATCTGTGAAGGTGAGAAAATAACGATACCCGCCGTGAGCCTCAACATTCATCGGACCACATACATCTGTATGTATGATTTCCAACAAATCTGTTGCTCGCTCCATAGTTCCGGAGAACGGCGTTTTAGTCATCTTTCCCATGAGGCACGGTTCGCAGGTACCAAGTGATTCATAATCAAGTGGTTCCAAAAGTCCATCAGTATGGAGTTTCTTCATGCGCTTTACACAAATATAACCTAAACGGCAGTGCCACAAATAAGTTGCACTATCATTATCAACTCTGCATCTTTTGGCTTCAATATTATGAATATGTGTATCACTACTATCGAGATTCAACAAAAATGGACCACTCTTCAAGGGTGCATGACCATAAAAGATATTAGTCATATAAACAGAACAACCATTATTCTCTGATTTAAATGAATAACCGTCTCGCATCAAACAATATCCAGATATAATGTTCATGCTCAAGGCTGGTACCAAATAACAATTATTCAGGTCTAAAACTAATCCCGAAGGTAGATGTAGAGGTAGCGTGCCGACCACGATCACATCGACTCTAGAACGATTTTCCACGCGCATCGTCACCTCGTCCTTAGCCAATCTTTGCTTAATCCGTAGCCCCTGTTTCGAGTTGCAAATATTAGCAACAGAACCAATATCAAATACCTAGGTGCTACTGCGAGCATTAGTCAGGTACACATCGATAACGTGTATATCACATATACCTTTGTTCACCTTGCCATCCTTCTTATCCGCCAAATACTTGGGGCAGTTCCACTTCTAGTGACCAGTCTGTTTGCAGTAGAAGCACTCAGTTTCAGGCTTAGGTCCAGACTTGGGTTTCTTCTCTTGAGCAGCAACTTGTTTGCCGTTCATCTTGAAGTTCCCCTTATTCTTCCCTTTACCCTTTTTCTTGAAACTAGTGTTCTTGTTGACCATCAACACTTGATGCTCCTTTTTGATTTCTACCTCCACAGCCTTTAGCATCGCGAAGAGCTCGGGTATTGTCTTATTCATCCCTTGCATATTATAGTTCATCACGATGCTTTTGTAGCTTGGTGTTAGTGATTGAAGAACTCTGTCAATGACACTATCAACAGGAAGATTAACTCCCAGTTGAGTCAAGTGATTATGATACTGCTACCTCTTTTAGCACTGCGTTGGTTTTACCCGAAGAGGAAGGGATGATGCAGCAAAGTAGCGTAAGTATTTCCCTCAGTTTTTGAGAACCGAGGTATCAATCCAGTAGGAGGCTACACGCGAGTCCCTCGTACCTGCACAAAACAAATAAATCCTCGCAACCAACCGCAAATAGGGGTTGTCAATCCCTATAGGGCCACTTACGAGAGTGAGATCTGATAGATATGATAAGATAATATTTTTGGTATTTTTTATGATAAAGATGCAAAGTAAAATAAAGGCAAAGTAAATAGCAAAGTAATAACTAAGTAGTAGGAGATTAATATGATAGAGATAGACCCGGGGGCCATAGGTTTCACTAGTGGCTTCTCTCGAGAGCATAAGTATTCTACAGTGGTGAACAAATTACTGTTAAGCAATTGACAGAATTGAGCATAGTTATGAGAATATCTAGGTATGATCATGTATATAGGCATCACGTCCGAGACAAGTAGACCGACTCCTGCCTGCATCTACTACTATTACTCCACTCATCGACCGCTATCCAGCATGCATCTAGAGTATTAAGTTAAAAACAGAGTAACGCCATAAGCAAGATGACATGATGTAGAGGGATAGACTCATGCAATATGAAGAAAACCCCATCTTGTTATCCTCGATGGCAACAATACAATACGTGCCTTCCTGCCCTTGCTGTCACCGGGAAAGGACGCCGCAAGATTGAACCCAAAGCTAAGCACTTCTCCCATTGCAAGAAAGATCAATCTAGTAGGCCAAACCAAACTAATAATTCGAAGGGACTTGCAACGATAACCAATCATAGATAAAAGAATTCAGAGAAGATTCAAATATTATTCATAGATAGACTTGATCATAAACCCACAATTCATCGGTCTCAACAAACACACCGCAAAAATAAGATTACATCGAATAGATCTCCACAAGAGAGGGGGAGAACATTGTATTGAGATCCAAAAAGAGAGAAGAAGCCATCTAGCTACTAACTATGGACCCGTAGGTCTAAAGTAAACTAATCACACTTCATCGGAGAGCCTATGGTGTTGATGTAGAAGCCCTCGGTGATCGAAGCCCCCTCCGGCGGAGCTCCGGAACAGGCCCCAAGATGGGCTCTCGTGGATACAGAAAGTTACGGCGGTGGAATTAGGGTTTTTGCTCCTGTTCTGATCGTTTGGGGGTACGTGGGTATATATAGGAGGAAGAAGTACATCAGTGGAGCAACAGGGGCCCCACGAGGGTGGAGGGCGCGCCTGGGGGGGGGGGGGTAGGCGCGCCCCCTACCTCGTGGGCTCCTGTTACGTGGCTTGATGTAGGGTCCAAGTCTCCCAAGTTGTATTCGGTGAGAAAATCACGTTCCTGAAGGTTTCATTCCGTTTGGACTCCGTTTGATATTCCTTTTCTTCGAAACCCTAAAACAGGCAAAAAATAGCAATTCTGGGTTGGGCCTCCGGTTAATAGGTTAGTCCCAAAAATAATATAAAAGTGGATAATAAAGCCCAATAATGTCCAAAACAGTAGATAATATAGCATGGAGCAATCAAAAATTATAGATACATTGGAGACGTATCAAGCATCCCCAAGCTTAATTCCTGCTCGTCCTCGAGTAGGTAAATGATAAAAACAGAATTTTTGATGTGGAGTGCTACTTGGCATAATTATAATGTAATTCTTCTTAATTATGGTATGAATATTCAGATCCGAAAGATTCAAGACAAAAGTTCATATTGACATAAAAATGATAATACTTCAAGCATACTAACTAAGCAATTGTGTCTTCTCAAAATAACATGGCCAAAGAAAGTTCATCCCTACAAAATCATATGGTTTAGTCATGTTTCATTTTCGTCACACAAGAATGCTATCATCATGCACAACCCCGATGACAAGCCAAGCAATTGTTTCATACTTTAGTAATCTCAAACCTATAAACTTTCACGCAATATATGAGCGCGAGCCATGGACATAGCACAATAGGTGGAATAGAATATAATGAGGGGAGTTAAGTGGAGAAGACAAAAAGAAGAAAGTCTCACATCAACGAGGCTAATCAATGGGCTATGGAGATGACCATCGATTGATGTTAATGCAAGTAGTAGGGATTTCCATGCAACGGATGCACTAGAGCTATAAATGTATGAAAGCTCAACAAAAGAAACTAGTGGGTATGTATCCAACTTGCTTGCTCACGAAGACCTAGGGCACTTGAGGAGGCTCATTGTTGGAATATACAAGCCAAGTTCTATAATGAAAAATTCCCACTAGTATATGAAAGTGATAACATGATAGACTCTCTACTATGAAGATCATGGTGCTACTTTGAAGCACAAGTGTAGCAAAGGATAGTAACATTGTCCCTTCTCTCTTTTTCTCTCATTTTTTTCTTTGGCCTTTTCCTATTTTATGGCCTTTCTCTTATTTTCTTTGGGCCTTCTCTTTTTTATGGACTTTCCACTTTTTTTATATATTCCTCACTTGGGACAATGCTCTAGAAAATGATGATCATCACACTTCTATTTATTTACAACTCAATGATTACAACTCGATACTAGAACAAAGATGACTCTATATGAATGCCTCCGGCGGTGTACCCGGATATGCAATGAACCAAGAGTGACATGTATGAAATAATTATGAATGGTGGCTTTGCCACAAATACTATGTCACCTACATGATCATGCTAAGCAACATGACAATGATGAATGTGTCATGATGAACGGAGTGGTGGAAAGTTGCATGGCAATATATCTCGGAATGGCTATGGAAATGCCATAATAGGTAGGTATGGTGGCTGTTTTGAGGAAGATATAAGGAGGTTTATGTGTGAAAGAGCATATCATATCACGGGGTTTGGATGCACCGGCGAAGTTTGCACCAACTCTCAATGTGAGAAAGGGCAATGCACGGTACCGAAGAGGCTAGCAAGGATGGAAGGGTGAGAGTGCGTATAATCCATGGACTCATCATTAGTCATAAAGAACTCACATACTTATTGCAAAAATCTATAATTCACCAGAAACCTCGGTACTACGCGCATGCTCCTAGGGGATAGATTGGTAGGAAAAGACCATCGCTCGTCCCCGACCGCCACTCATAAGGAAGACAATCAAATAACACCTCAAGTTTCTAATTTGTTGCATAACGTTTACCATACGTGCATGCTATGGGACTTGCAAACCTCAACACAAGTATTTCTCAATTTCACAACTACTCAACTAGCATGACTTTGATATTATTACCTCCATGTGTCAAAACAATCATCAAGCATCAAACTTCTCTTAGTATTCAACACACTCATAAGAAAGTTTTATTATTAATCTTGCATATGAAGCATATTAGGATTTTAAGAAAATTACCATGCTATTAAGACTCTCAAAATAACCTAAGTGAAGCATGAGAGATCAATAGTTTCTATAAAACAAATCCACCACCGTGCTCTAAAAGATATAAGTGAAGCACTAGAGCAAAATTATATAACTCAAAAGATATAAGCGAAGCACATAGAGTATTCTAAAAAATCCAAATCATGTATGGATTTCTCAAAAGATGTGTACAGAAAGGATGATTGTGGTAAATTAATAAGCAAAGACTCAAATCATACAAGACGCTCCAAGTAAAACACATATCATGTGGTAAATAAAACTATAGCTCCAAGTAAAGTTACCGATAGAAGTAGACGAAAGAGGGGATGCCTTCCAGGGCATCCCCAAGCTTTGGCTTTTAGGTGTCCTTAGATTATCTTGGGGGTGCCATGGGCATCCCCAAGCTTAGGCTCTTGCCACTCCTTGTTCCATAATCCATCAAATCTTTACCCAAAACTTGAAAACTTCACAACACAAAACTTAAGGTAGAAAATCTCGTGAGCTCCGTTAGCGAAAGAAAACAAAAGACCACTTCAAGGTACTGTAATGACCTCTTTCTTTATTTATATGGGTGTTATACCTAATGTATTCCAACTTCTCTATGGTTCATAAACTATTTTACTAGCCATCGATTCATCAAAATAAGCAAACAACACACGAAAAACAGAATCTGTCAAAAACAGAACAGTCTGTAGTAATCTGTAGCTAGCGCAAGATCTGGAACCCGAAAAATTCTAAAATAAATTGCTGGACGTGAGGAATTTATCTATTAATAATCTTCAAAAAGAATTAACTAAATATCACTTTCCAAATAAAAATGACAGCAGTTCTCGCCAGAACTAAAGTTTCTGTTTTTTACAGCAAGTTCAACAAGAATTTCCCCAAGTCTTCCCAACGGTTCTACTTGGCACAAACACTAATTAAACACAAAAAAACACAACCAAAACAGAGGCTAAATAATTTATTTAATACTAAGCAGGAGCAAAAAGCAAGGAATAAAAATAAAAGTGGGTTGCCTCCCAACAAGCGCTATCGTTTAACGCCCCTAGCTAGGCATAACAAGCAAGAATAAATCTAGGTATTGCCATGTTTGGTTTTCAACTTTTTAGCGGAATCAAGTTCGAATCCAGGAGGTTCTTTATGTTTCCCTTCATATTCTGAAATTTTTAGATCTCATGAATCCAACCGCTTATTGCATAGGGCAATCAACATATTCATGCGGTGAATATTTCCACTAATGTTCTTGAGAGGTTCAAGAGATTTCTGCAAGATTTTTGTAACTTCACAAATTTTTTCAAAAACTTGTGTCTCTTCCTGGGTAGGAGGAGGCCCCTTTTGTTGAGGTAGTGTTCCCACTATACCTTCTATAATTTCAAGTGCAATATGGGGATCTATTTCAATAAAATTGCCGTTGGCAACGCAATCCAAGAGTTGTCTATGAGACATATTTAATCCAACATAAAAATTGTGAAGCAAAATTCTCAGATTTATTTCATAGGTACAATTACGATGAGATTCCATTAATCTCAACCAAGCATCTTCTAAGTTTTCTCCTAACCTTTGTTTAAAGTGAAAGATTTTGAACTCTGGCGCCCATCCCAGAATTGCTGTTTTTTGCCTGTTTTAGGGTTTCGAAGAAAAGGGATATCAAATGGAGTCCAAACGGAATGAAACCTTCGGAAACGAGATTTTCTCATTAGATAAGATCCAGGAGACTTGGACCCTCTGTCAAGAAATCCACGAGGCGGCCATGAGGGTGGAGGCCCCCCCTAGGGCACGCCCCCTGCCTCGTGGGCCCCTCGAAGCTCCACCGACGTACTTCTTCCTCCTATATATACCCACGTACCCCCAAACAATCAGATACGGTGCCAAAAACCTAATTCCACCGCCGCAACTTTATGTATCCACGTGATCCCATCTTGGGGCCTGTTCCGGAGCTCCGCCAGAGGGGGCATCGATCACGGAGGGCTTCTACATCATCATCCAAGCCTCTCCGATGAAGTGTGAGTAGTTTACTTCAGACCTACGGGTCCATATTTAGTAGCTGGATGTCTTCTTCTCTCTTTTTGGATCTCAATACAATGTTCTCCCCCTCTCTCGTGGAGATCTATTCGATGTAATCTTATTTTTGCGGTGTGTTTGTTGAGACCGATGAATTGTGGGTTTATGATCAAGTCTATCTATGAATAATATTTGAATCTTCCCTGAATTCTTTTATGTATGATTGGTTATCTTTGCAAGTCTCTTCGAATTATCAGTTTGGTTTGGCCTACTAGATTGGTTGTTCTTTCCATGGGAGAAGTGCTTAGCTTTGGGTTCGATCTTGCGGTGTCCTTTCCCAGTGACAGAAGGGGCAACAAGGCACGTATTGTATCGTTGCCATCGAGGATAACAAGATGGGGTTTTTATCATATTGCATGAAACTATCCCTCTACATCATGTCATCTTGCTTAAGGCGTTACTCTGTTTTTAATTTAATACTCTAGATGCATGTTGGATAGCGGTCGATGAGCGGAATAATAGTAGTAGATGCAGGCAGGAGTCGGTCTACTTGTCTCGGACGTGATGCCTATATACATGATCATACCTAGACATTCTCATAACTATGCTCAATTTTGTCAATTGCTCAACAGTAATTTGTTTACCCACCGTAGAATACTTATGCTCTTGAGAGAAGCCACTAGTGAAACCTATGGCCCCCGGGGTCTCTTTATCATCATATTAATCTCCATCACTTTATTATTGCTTTGCGTTTACTTTGTTTTTACTTTTTACTTTGCATCTCTATACCAAAAATACCAAAAATATTATTTATCATCTCTATCAGATTTCACTTTCGTAAGTGACCGTGAAGGGATTGACAACCCCTAAGCGTGTTGGTTGCGTTGAGCTATTGTTTTTGTGTAGGTACGAGGGACTTGTGAATGGCCTCCTACTAGATTGATACCTTGGTTCTCAAAAACTGAGGGAAATACTTACGCTACTTTGCTGCATCATCCTCTCCTCTTCGGGGAAATCCAACGCAGTGCTCAAGAGGTAGCAAGAAGAATTTCTGGCGCCGTTGCCGGGGAGTCTGCGCAAAAGTCAACATACCAAGTACCCATCACAATCCCTATCTCCCGCATTACATTATTTGCCATTTTCCTCTCGTTTTCCTCTCCCCCCAATTCACCCTTGCCATTTTATTCGCCCTCTCTCTCTCCCCATCCTTCCTCTCTATTTGCCTCTTTTTGCCCGTTGCTTTTTGTTTGCTTGTGTGTTAGTTTGCTTGTTTGTCGCGATGGCTCAAGATAATACTAAATTGTGGGACTTCACCAATACCAATAATAATGATTTCCTTAGCACTCTGATTGCTCCTCTTACCGATGCTGAATCTTGTGAAATTAATATTGCTTTGCTGAATCTTGTCATGAAAGATCCGTTTTCCGACCTTCCTAGTGAAGATGCCGCTATCCATCTTAATAGCTTCATTGATTTGTGTGACATTCAAAAGAAGAAAGATGTCAATAATGATATTGTTAAATTGAAGCTATTTCCTTTTTCACTTAGAGATCATGCTAAAGCTTGGTTTTCATCTTTGGCTAAAAATAGCATTGATTCATGGAACAAGTGCAAAGATGCTTTCATCTCTAAGTATTTTCCTCCCGCTAAGATCATCTCTCTTAGAAACGATATTATGAATTTTAAGCAACTTGATCATGAACATGTTGCACAAGCTTGGGGGAGAATGAAACTAATGATACGTAATTGCCCTACTCATGGTTTAAATTTGTGGGTGATTATACAAAAATTTTATGCCGGATTGAATTTTGCTTCTATAAATCTTTTAGATTCGGCCGCGGGAGGCACTTTTATGGAAATCACTTTAGGAGATGCTACTAAACTCCTAATAATATTATGGTTAATTATTCTCAATGGCATACTGAAAGATCTACTAAAAAGGTGCATGCGATAGAAGAAATTAATGTTTTGAGTGGAAAGATGGATGAACTTACGAAATTATTTGCTACTAAGAGTGTTTCATCTGATCCTAATGATATGCCTTTGTCTACTTTGATTGAGAATAATAATGAATCTATGGATGTGAATTTTGTTGGTAGGAACAATTTTGGTAACAACGCGTATAGAGGAGATTTCAACCCTAGTCCTTTCCTAGTAATCCCTCTAATAATTATGGTAATTCCTACAACAATTCTTATGGAAATTATAATAAGATGCCACCTGATTTTGAATCTAATATTAAAGAATTTATTTCTTCGCAAAAGAATTTTAATGCGATGATTGAAGAAAAATTGCTTAAGATTGATGATTTGGCTAGGAACGTTGATAGAATTGCTCTTGATGTTGATTCTTTGAAACTTAGATCTATTCCACCTAAGCATGGTATCAATGAGTCTCTCAAAGCCATGAGAATTTCCATTGACGAGTGCAAAGAAAGAACCACTAGGATGCGTGCTAAGAAAGATGCCTTTATAAAAGCGTGTTCTTCTAGTTCCTATGAAAATAATGATGAAGATCTAAAAGTTATTGATGTGTCCCCTCTTAAATCTTTGTTTTGCAATATGAATCTTGATAATGATGGGACTGAATATAATCCACCTTTAGCTAGAAGGCATTCCAATAATTCTGAATCTTTTGATCTTGATGCTAAATTTGATAAAAGTGGGATTGAAGAAATTAAAACCCTAGGAGTTGCTAAACCCACTATATTGGATTTCAAGAAATTTAACTATGAAAATTCCTCCTTAATTGATTGTATTTCCTTATTGCAATCCGTGCTAAAATCTCCTCACGCATATAGTCAAAATAAAGCGTTTACTAAACATATCGTTGATGCCTTGATGCAATCTTTTGAAGAAAAACTTGAATTGGAAGTTTCTATCCCTAGAAAACTTTATGATGAATGGGAACCAACTGGTAAAATTAAAATTAAAGATCATGAGTTTTATGCTTTATGTGATTTGGGTGCTAGTGTCTCTACTATTCCCAAAACTTTGTGTGATTTGCTAGATTTCCGTAATTTTGATGATTGCTCTCTAAACTTGCATCTTGCGGATTCCACTATTAAGAAACCTATGGGAAGAATTAATGATGTTCTTATTGTTGCAAATAGGAATTATGTGCCCGTAGATTTTATCGTTCTTGATATAGATTGCAATCCTTCTTGCCCTATTATTCTCGGTAGACCTTTCCTTAGAACGGTTGGTGCAATTATTGATATGAAGGAAGGGAATATTAGATTCCAATTTCCATTAAAAAGGGCATGGAACACTTCCCTAGAAAGAAAATAAAATTACCATATGAATCTATCATGAGAGCCACTTATGGATTTCCTACCAAAGATGGCAATACCTAGATCTATTCTTGCTTGTTATGCTTAGCTAGGGGCGTTAAACGATAGCGCTTGTTGGGAGGCAACCCAATTTTATTTTTATTATTTACTTTTTGCTCCTGTTTAGTAATAAATAAATTATTTAGCCTCTGTTTTGGTTGTTTTTTTGTGTTTAATTAGTGTTTGTGTCAAGTAGAACCGTTGGGAAGACTTGGGGAAAGTCTTGTTGAACTTGCTGTAAAAAACAGAAACTTTAGCGCTCACGAGAACTGCTGTCATTTTTATTTGGAGAGTGCTATTTAGTTAATTCTTTTTGAAGATGATTAATAGATAAATTACTAACGTCCAGAAATTTATTTTAGAATTGTTTGGGTTCCAGATCTTGCGCTAGCTACAGATTACTACAGACTGCTCTGTTTTTGACAGATTCTGTTTTTCGTGTGTTGTTTGCTTATTTTGATGAATCTATGGCTAGTAAAATATTGTATAATCCATAGAGAAGTTGGAATACAGTAGGTATAACACACATATAAATAAATAATGAGTTCATTACAGTACCTTGAAGTGGTATTTTGTTTTCTTTCGCTAACGGAGCTCACGAGTTTTCTACTTTAAGTTTTTGTGTTGTGAAGTTTTCAAGTTTTGGATAAAGATTTGATGGATTATGGAACAAGGAGTGGCAAGAGCATAATCTTGGGGATGCCCATGGCACCCCCAAGATAATCTAAGGACACCTAAAAGCCAAAGCTTGGAGATTCCCCGGAAGGCATCCCCTCTTTCGTCTACTTCTATCAGTAACTTTACTTGGAGCTATATTTTTATTCACCACATGATATGTGTTTTGCTTGGAGCGTCTTTTATGATTTGAGTCTTTGCTTGTTAGTTTACCACAATCATCCTTGCTGTACACACCTTTTGAGAGAGCCATACATAATTTGGAATTTGATAGAATAATCTATGTGCTTCACTTATATCTTTTGAGCTTTATAATTTTGCTCTAGTGCTTCACTTATATCTTTTTAGAGCACGGTGGTGGATTTGTTTTACAAAAACTAATGATCCCTCATGCTTCACTTAGATTATTTTGAGAGTCTTAATAGCATGGTAATTTGCTTAAAATCCTAATATTCTTGGTATGCAAGATTAATAATAAAACTTTCTTATGAGTGTGTTGAATACTAAGAAAAGTTTGATGCTTGATAATTGTTTTGAGATATGGAGGTAATAATATCAAAGTCATGCTAGTTGAGTAGTTGTGAAATTGAGAAATACTTGTGTTGAGGTTTGTAAGTCC
Source organism: Triticum monococcum (assembly GCA_034509565.1). NCBI lineage: Eukaryota > Viridiplantae > Streptophyta > Magnoliopsida > Poales > Poaceae > Triticum > Triticum monococcum. Next base: position 775,767,756 of record CM067843.1, on the reverse strand, counting down.
CGTAGCATGCACGTATGGTAAACGTTATGCAACAAATTTGAAACATGAGGTGTTATTTGATTGTCTTCCTTATGAGTGGAGATCGGGGACGAGCAATGGTCTTTTCCTACCAATCTATCCCCTAGGAGCATGCGCGTAGTACCGAGGTTTTTGATGAATTGTAGATTTCTGCGATAAGTATGTGAGTTCTTTATGACTAATGTTGAGTCCATGGATACGCACTCTCACCCTTCCATCCTTGCTAGCCTCTTCGGTACCATGCATTGCCCTTTCCCACATTGAGAGTTGGCTCAAACTTCGCCGGTGCATCCAAACCCCGTGATATGATACGCTCTTTCACACATAGACATCCTTATATCTTCCTCAAAACAGCCACCATACCTACCTATTATGGCATTTCCATAGCCATTCCGAGATATATTGCCATGCAACTTTCCATCATTCCGTTCATCATGACACATTCATCATTCTCATATTGCTTAGCATGATCATGTAGTTGACATAGTATTTGTGGCAAAGCCACCGTTCATAATTCTTTCATACATATCACTCTTGGTTCATTGCATATCCCGGTACACCGCCGGAGGCATTCATATAGAGTCATCTTTGTTCTAGTATCGAGTTTAATCATTGAGTTGTAAATAAATAGAAGTGTGATGATCATCATTATTAGAGCATTGTCCCAAGTGAGTAATATAAAAAAAGAGAAAGGCCATCAAAAAAGAGAAGGCTAAAAAAAGGCCATAAAAAGAAAAGGCCCAAAAAATGAGAGAAAAAGAGAGAAGGGACAATGTTACTATCCTTTTACCACACTTGTGCTTCAAAGTAGCACCATGATCTTCATAGTAGAGAGTGTCTCATGTTATCACTTTCATATACTAGTGGGAATTTTTCATTATAGAACTTGGCTTGTATATTACAACAATGGGCCTTGACGGTGTCCTGGACTAGGGGGTACTCACCACGTCGTCTCCCGATCTGTTAGATTGGGCCGAGGACCCCCATGGCCGTATACTCATGGGCCAGTTCGGACAGCTGCCGCATACATGGAAGATTCCACAAGACTTGTTGATCAAGACAAGGACTCCTCCCCACCGGCGTATTCGGCTAGGACTCTTGTTATCCTAGGCCTCTAGTGCATTATATAAATCGAAGCCAGGCTAGTCGATAGATCATATACAACAATCATAACATAGGCTAGCTTCTAGGGTTTAGCCTCGACGATCTCGTGGTAGATCAACTCTTGTAATACTCATATCATCAATATCAATCAAGGAGGACGTAGGGCATTACCTCCATCAAGAGGGCCCGAACCTGGGTAAACATCATGTCCCCTGCCTCCTGTTACCACCAATCCTAGACGCACAGTTCGGGACCCCCTACCCGAGATCCGCCGGTTTTGACACCGACATTGGTGCTTTCATTGAGAGTTCCGCTGTGTGATCGGCAAAAGGATCGATGGCTCGTCTGCGGGTCAACTGCGATGCCGGCATCTTCGTCGCCGGCTCGATTGGTCACCTTGGCTCAACCGAGGACCGTACTCCATCTCCGATCGTCATGTTCGGACGAGGGTCTTCTTCAACATCAACTCCGATCTCTATCAAGATCATGGAGGAATCATCCATGGAGCTCGGGGGCTCAACGTCAACATTGCCCTCGGGCGACCGTGTTGTTTTTCTAAACAGCGAACTTGTATCCTCTGCCACCACCTCTTAGAGCATCACTTTGATGATCCCTTTGGTGGAATTGTGCGGAATTGAGTCTACAACAACCATGCAAAATTTTGTCGAGTTCCGATGGAGGAATCTCCGGAAATCTACGATATACCGGAGCCCTGTCAAATCTGGACGGGAATCTGGACGAGTTTAGGGTGTGGTCTCTAGCACCTAGCTCGGACGTCCTTTGGAAGATCCAACCGTTGATTGGCTGCGGAATTCGTATATCTAACACCCCTCAAATTTCAGCTCGATCCGACTGTCCAAACTCCGGGAACCTTCCGATTAGTGCATCACTTTTCGGATCTGTTTTTTGCGCGAATACGGATCCAACCCAAATTCATGTTTCTTTATGAACGTGATATGCGACAACCTTCTTAAAGGAATCTTATCCTAGGGTATTGTGTGTTGTTTTTAAACACGTGCCCTTAAAACTTTAAGCCTTCTCTGAGGTAATCTTCACTATCATGCTGGTGTCAAACCAGTTCGGCAATGCTGCTCCACGGCTACCGACCTACGCTAGACACGTCGTCACTTTGTTGAGCCGAGCTCAACTTCTTCGGATCATCATCTCGGCAAGCCGAAAAAGAGTCCGGCATCGTGAAGGATAAATCATCACCAACATCGCCGCCCCACGGATTACACGGAGCGGGCATACCGGCATCGCCGCACGGTCACTTCATCAAGCCAGCATCGACCATGTCACGACCTGCATCGGCAGGGCCGCACTATTGCTTCTTCAAGCTGGTGTCCATCACGCCGACCTATTTCGACTCATCGGCTGACATCGAGGCTTCGACATCTCGGCTGGACCAGGGGCTTCGCCATCTCTTCATCAACCCACTCTGAAGACTTCGGCGTCACTAGCTAACCAGCTCCGTCACGTTAGCTGGACGGAGGGCTTTGCCTCGGCGAGCCAACCTTTGCCAGCATCGCCATACCGTCACTTTATCGCCCATCGGGCAATGGGTGTGCGGATCGAGTCCCAATTTTCGGAATCACCTTTCTTCGGATTGCTACAACAAATAAACCAGGTGCTATTAATCCCAGAATTTTTTTTTGCTTGTTCGGGTTCATTTTTCCCAAGGAATTGTTACTCTGGTTTGTTCATCATATGTACACAGGTCTATCAAATGATGGCCGCATTAATGATGGTCGCATGGTGGTTCGGTCAGTTTCCGTACATGGTTCGGCGAACGCCACATCCGGAACTCGGACCGACCTGTTAATTCAGGCTTTGCCATGCCTTTACCTCATCACGCCGACGCCCTGCATCAACATTGACTTCGGCGCCAGACCATATTTCTTCTATTAGTCACTTTGCATAAATTATTTATTATGCAACGATTTTTTAATTATTATTATTACTATTATCTCCGGTTTGCACTATTTTTTGTGCACAGGAAAATGATCCGGGTTGGGCAGTATCGTCAACTCGGCGTACTGACATACCTCGTCACCTCGGCTGGATGGGGGGCTTCTTCAACACTTCATTACCCCATGCTAGGGACTTCGGCATCACTCTGCCGGCCCGCATTGACCGTGCTATGTCACCACTTCGGAGTGCCGAGCTCTTTGCTCCGCCACCTTGGGACCGGCTTGGGGGATGGAACCTTGTCCCGCTTCAAGCTCGGGCCGCGTCATCAATACTGAACACATTAACCAGCTAAGTTGCCTTCATGCTCAAAGTTTTAAATTTCTAACTTGTGTTCGGTTCGACCAAGCATTATACCTTTTTGAAAAAAAGTTGCTTGTAGAGAATCTCCTTGTCAAAACTTTGTTTGTGACACACAAATTCAAATACCCCGTTTACTTGGGGGCTCCCTTGATGGAGCTTTTCCTGATGCATATGATTATACTTGTACGGCTTCGTTCCTTATTCGTGTATTACGCCACAATATGCACCATATTGACCTAAGCGATTTGCAAGCTGGGTTGCCTGGCTCCTATGCTTACCCTTACGTTCCCGATTGTTCGGCTAGGGAGTAAAGGGAGCACCTCTGTGATTGTCACGACCGGGTCATCCGAGCTCTGACCTTAGACTGGGTGAAGCCGAAAGCTAGCGTTCTTATTGTTTTCAATCATGGTCGGCACACAACGGAACTCATGAGTACAAAAAATCTATTGCACAAGTCTCATAGTAATAATGAGCACCGAAGAAAGGTATCGGTGGGGGTACTATTTTCTTCGAAGATGCTTCTTACACTTTGTTAGTAATATAGCATAAGTTCCCAAAGCGCGCTTTGTCTGTTACAGCCTTACGGCCTGATTGCCTGGTCATCGAAAACACCGTCGATACTCTCGACAGGTGGAGTACATGACACTTTTCGGCCCTTGGCCGAAGAGGGAGAAGCCGACGGTCGGTTAAGACGCGTTTAAAGTCCGGGTGAACACAAATATGATATAAGTACTTCGGTACATACAATCATTATACATAAAATTCTTACGCAAGTCACTTGGGGGCTCTTAAAATTTACCTATGAGTTGTAAATGTGTTTTCTTCTTGGTCGTTGTTAAAGCACGACAGAAGCACAATTTTTTCTTTCTCTTCCAATTTTCGGATTGGCACCGAACACTTGATCTTGTTCGGACGTCATGTTTTTACTGACGTTTTTTGGTTTTCCAAGATTTTTGGTACTTTTAAACTATTTGTGTGTTTCTAGCACAAGTCTCACAATTCAATGCCAGAGACCTTTATAGATTCGGCAAAAACATTCTCGGATCTCACTATATATGCATTGGTTTAGAATTGTGTCTTCGGTCAATAGTTGGGTTGCCTGGCTCCTGCGCTTGCGTCCTACGTTCCGCTTTGTTCGGCTAGGTATGCAAAGGGATAACCACTGCGATTGTGCTTCCAGCTCACATGGTTAAGCACCTAAGTGGGTAAATCCGAAAACTGACTGCCACAATAAGCATAAACTGGTCAGCAATCCGATGACGGTGTTAAATGACGGGTCATTCATAACAATGGCCGAAGTGTTTACGGCTTGACCTCGACTGTCGCCGAACACTACCGGGGGCTATTAACTGGCCTCCCAAACTAAATCCTCGTTTTTTTTCTCTTACATTAGAGCTAAGGTTTCATGATCATGATTAGCATGACAACCCACAGAAAGGAACCGATAGCGGGACTATTTTCTTTGGAAGACATTTCTTATGTTAAACAGTAATATAACATATCTCTCTGCGTACCTTTGTTTATAAATCCGTATGGCCAGATTGCCTTGTTTGTCGTAAATCTTTGCCCTTGTAAAGGCTTTATAAAGTAGGACAAACACTCCTCGGCTACTAGCCGAGGAGGTGGAAGCCGATGGTCAGTCAACAAAGTTTTGTACAATGCGGATCCGAGCGTTAAGGATCTAAAGTACTTGGATACATAGACTCATTACACATAATTTGTGATTTTACTATGGATATCGATCCTTAATTCGGCCACCCGTGCCCGCATTAAGGCTCGGGGGCTACTGGGCTTCGGACTTATTATTTACAAATATTAAAGGGGCACATTGATCCCCTGATCTGGTGTTGCCACCCGACCAGTGTCTCGGGGGCTACTGCATTGCCTGTCCAATGCAGAAAATTTTAAGTGCAATACAGTTTCCGAGGAGATTATGATCCTCAGGTTGGTCGGCCGCACTCAACCTGAGTCTTGAGAACTGAGCACGCCGCTTTTTGTATCCCGAAGTATTCTGCCGAGCTAGGAGTTGATCCTTAGACCAATTTTGCAAATCAACCTGAGTCTCAGCGGCTACTGGGATCAGTGGTCTTACATCATCCTTCAAGTGCATCTCGGGTTTTAAACCGATACACATGTTGAGGGTTACTGGCTATATATCACGGCAGAGAATAAATTGCACCAATCAAAAATATTGACAAAAAATGGCCCACAGTCGGGGTGGTGCACCACCTCGGAAGCAGTCCGGCATAAAGCTCGGGCGCTAGTGGCTGGCTCCATAGAGGGCATTTCCAGCATTAAGCTCGGCTAAACTCCTTCAACTTTTTTGGACCAAGATGATCTATGGCATCTTAGATATAGTCCAGCGTTGGAGCTTGGACACAGTCCGGCGTTGGTGCTTGGATACATTTTGGCGTTACAGCTCGGAAGCAGTCCGGCATTGGTGCTCGGCTGCAAAAGATACCTCAAATGCAGTCCGGTGTTAGAGCTCGGACGCAAGAGGACACTGCCTCCCAGGAACAACTTCAAACCCGAGGTGTGGCATAAAAATAACAAGGCATTGATAAAGGCCGGAAACTTAAAGGGGCTCCTCGGATACCCGACGTGTAAACTCATTGAATGCATTTCGGCGATCCTCAAGATCGAAGATGAGAAGATTTGTTGAACCAGTTTTCAAGACCAACAACCGAAGATGAAGAACAGTTCGGAAGAATCGAGGAGCATCCCTAACTTGAAGACCGGTTCAGGGGGCTACTGACGGTGTCCTGGACTAGGGGGTACTCACCACGTCGTCTCCCGATCTGTTAGATTGGGCCGAGGACCCCCATGGTCGTATACTCATGGGCCAGTTCGGACAGCTGCCGCATACATGGAAGATTGCACAAGACTTGGTGATCAAGACAAGGACTCCTCCCCACCGACGTATTCGGCTAGGACTCTTGTTATGCTAGGCCTCTGGTGCATTATATAAACCGAGGCCAGGCTAGTCGATGGATCATATACAACAATCATACCATAGGCTAGCTTCTAGGGTTTAGCCTCGACGATCTCATGGTAGATCAACTCTTGTAATACTCATATCATCAATATCAATCAAGCAGGACGTAGGGTATTACCTCCATCAAGAGGGCCCGAACCTGGGTAAACATCATGTCCCCTGCCTCTTGTTACCATTGATCCTAGATGCACAGTTCAGGACCCCCTACCCGAGATCCGCCGGTTTTGACACCGACAGGCCTCCTCAAGTGCCCTAGGTATTCGTGAGCAAGCAAGTTGGATGCACACCCACTAGTTTCTCTTGTTGAGCTTTCATACATTTATAGCTCGAGTGCATCCGTTGCATGGCAATCCCTACTCCTTACATTAACATCAATCAGTGGGCATCTCCATAGCCCATTGATTAGCCTCATTGATGTGCGACTTTCTCCTTTTTTGTCCTCTCCACATAACCCCCCTCATTATATTCTATTCCACCCATAGTGCTATGTCCATGGCTCACGTTCATATATTGCGTGAAAGTTTATAGGTTTGAGATTACTAAAGTATGAAACAATTGCTTGGCTTGTCATCGGGGTTGTGCATGATGAGAGCATTCTTGTGTGACAAAAATGAAACATGACTAAACTATATGATTTTGTAGGGATGAACTTTCTTTGGCCATGTTATTTTGAGAAGACATAATTGCTTAGTTAGCATGCTTGAAGTATTATCATTTTTATGTCAATATGAACTTTTGTCTTGAATCTTTCGGATCTGAATATTCATACCACAATTAAGAAGAATTACATTAAAATTATGCCAAGTAGCACCCCGCATCAAAAATTCTTTTTTACCATTTACCTACTCGAGGACGAGCATGAATTAAGCTTGGGGATGCTTGATACGTCTCCAATGTATCTATAATTTTCGATTGCTCCATGCTATATTATCTACTGTTTTGGACTATATTGGGCTTTATTTTCCACTTTTATATTATTTTTGGGACTAACCTATTAACCGAAGGCCCAGCCCAGAATTGCTGTTTTTTGCCTGTTTTAGGGTTTCGGAGAAAAGGAATATCAAACAGAGTCCAAATGGAATGAAACCTTTGGAAACATGATTTTCTGATCAGATAAGATCCAGGAGACTTGGACCCTCCGTCAAGAAAGCCACGAGGCGGCCACGAGGGTGGAGCCCCCCCCCCCTAGGGCGCGCCCCCTGCCTCGTGGGCCCCTCAAAGCTCCACTGACGTACTTCTTCCTCCTATATATACCCACGTACCCCCAAACAATCAGATACGGAGCCAAAAAGCTAATTCCACCGCCGCAACTTTCTGCATCCACGAGATCCCATCTTGGGGCATGTTCCGGAGCTCCGCCGGAGGGGGCATCGATCACGGATGGCTTCTACATCATCATCCAAGCCTCTCCGATGAAGTGTGAGTAGTTTACTTCAGACCTACGGGTCCATAGTTAGTAGCTAGATGGCTTCTTCTCTCTTTTTGGATCTCAATACAATGTTCTCCCCCTCTCTCGTGGAGATCTATTCGATGTAATCTTCTTTTTGCGGTGTGTTTGTTGAGACCGATGAATTGTGGGTTTATGATCAAGTCTATCTATGAATAATATTTGAATCTTCTCTGAATTCTTTTATGTATGATTAGTTATCTTTGCAAGTCTCTTCGAATTATCAGTTTGGTTTGGCCTACTAGATTGGTTGTTCTTGCCATGGGAGAAGTGCTTAGCTTTGGGTTCGATCTTGCGGTGTCCTTTCCCAGTGACAGAAGGGGCAGCAAGGCACGTTTTGTATCGTTGCCATCGAGGATAAAAAGATGGGGTTTTTTATCATATAGAATGAAACTATCCCTCTACATCATGTCATCTTGCTTAAGGCATTACTCTGTTTTTAACTTAATACTCTAGATGCATGCTGGATAGCAGTCGATGAGTGGAGTAATAGTAGTTGATGCAGGCAGGAGTCGGTCTACTTGTCTCGGACATGATGCCTATATACATGATCATACCTAGATATTCTCATAACTATGCTCAATTCTGTCAATTGCTCAACAGTAATTTGTTTACCCACCGTAGAATACTTATGCTCTTGAGAGAAGCCACTAGTGAAACCTATGGCCCCTGGGTCTCTTTCCCATCATATTAATCTCCATCACTTTATTATTGCTTTGCTTTTACTTTGCTTTTACTTTTTACTTTGCATCTCTATACCAAAAATATTATTTATCATCTGTATCAAGTCTCACTTTCGTAAGTGACCGTGAAGGGATTGACAACCCCTAAGCGCGTTGGTTGTGTTGAGCTATTGTTTTTGTGTAGGTACGAGGGACTTGTGCATGGCCTCCTACTGGATTGATACCTTGGTTCTCAAAAACGGAGGGAAATACTTACACTACTTTGCTGCATCATCCTCTCCTCTCCGGGGAAATCCAACGTGGTGCTCAAGAGGTAGCAATAACTAAGTAGTAGGAGATTAGTATGATAGAGATAGACCCGGGGGCCATAGGTTTCACTAGTGGCTTCTCTCGAGAGCATAAGTATTCTATGGTGGGTGAACAAATTACTGTTGAGCAATTGAAAGAATTTAGCATATTTATGAGGATATCAAGGTATGATCATGTATATAGGCATCACGTCGGAGACAAGTATACCGACTCCTGCCAGCATCAACTACTATTACTCCACTCATCGACCGCGATCCAGCATGCATCTCGAGTATTAAGTTAAAAACAGAGTAACGCCTTAAGAAAGATGGCATGATGTAGAGGGATACACTCATGCAATATGAAGAAAACCCCATCTTGTTATCCTTGATGGCAACAATACAATACATGTCTTGCTGCCCATACTGTCACCGGGAAAGGACACCGCAAGATTGAACCCAAAGCTAAGCACTTCTCCCATTGCAAGAAAGATCAATCTAGTAGGCCAAACCAAACTGATAATTCGAAGAGACTTGCAAAGATAACCAATCATACATAAAAGAATTCAGAGAAGATTCAAATATTATTCATAGATAGACTTGATCATAAGCCCACAATTCATCGATCTCAACAAACACACCGCAAAAAGAAGATTACATCGAATAGATCTCCACAAGAGAGGGGGAGAACATTGTATTGAGATCCAAAAAGAGAGAAGAAGTCATCTAGCTACTAACTATGGACCCGTAGGTCTGAAGTAAACTACTCACACTTCATCAAAGAGGCTATGGTGTTCATGTAGAAGCCCTCCGTGATTAATGCCCCCTCCGGAGGAGCTCCGGAACAGGCCCCAAGATGGGATCTCATGGATACAGAAAGTTACGGCGGTGGAATTAGGGTTTTGGCTCCTGTTCTTATCATTTGGGGGTACGTGGGTATATATAGGAGGAAGAAGTACGTCGCTAGAGCAACAGGGGCCCCACGAGAGTGGAGGGCGCGCCTGGGGGGGGGGGGGTAGGCGCGCCCCCCTACCTCGTGGGCTCCTGTTACGTGGCTTGACTTAGGGTCCAAGTCTCCTGAGTTGTATTCGGTGAGAAAATTACGTTCCCAAAGGTTTCATTCCGTTTGGACTCCGTTTGATATTCCTTTTCTTCGAAACCCTAAAACTGGCAAAAAAAACAGCAATTCTGGGCTAGGCCTCCGGTTAATAGGTTAGTCCCAAAAATAATATAAAAGTGGATAATAAAGCCAAATAATGTCCAAAACAGTAGATAATATAGCATGGAGCAATCAAAAATTATAGATACGTTGGAGACATATCAGATACCCAGACATTTTGAGTATATGTTCACTGACAGAACTATTCTCCTCCATCTTGCAGCTATAGAACTTATTGGAGACTTCATATCTCTCAATCCGGGCATTTGCTTTAAATATTAACTTCAACTCCTGGAACATCTCATATGCTCCATGATGTTCAAAACGTCATTGAAGTCCCGGTTCTAAGCCGTAAAGCATGGCACACTGAACTATCAAGTAGTCATTAGATTTACTCTGCCAGACGTTCTTAACGTCATCAGCAGCATCTGCAACAGTCCTGGCACCCAGCGGTGCTTCCAGGACGTAATTCTTCTGTGCAGCAATGAGGATAATCCTCAAGTTACGGATCCTGTCCGTGTAATTGCTGCCATCATCTTTCAACTTTCTTTCTCAAGGAACGCATTAAAATTTAACGGAACAACAGCATGGGCCATCTATCTACAATAACATAGACAAGCAAAATACTATCATGTACTAAGTTCATGATAAATTTAAGTTCAATTAATCATATTACTTAAGAACTCCCACATAGATAGACATCCCTCTAATCCTCTAAGTGACCACGTGATCCAAATCAACTAAACCATGTCCGATCATCACGTGAGATGGAGTAGTTTCAATGGTGAACATCACTATGTTGATCATATCTACTATATGATTCACGCTCGACCTTTCGGTCTCAGTGTTCCGAGGCCATATCTACATATGCTAGGCTCGTCAAGTTTAACCTGAGTATTCCGCGTGTGCAACTGCTTTGCACCCGTTGTATTAGAATGTAGAGCCTATCACACCCGATCATCACGTGGTTTATCAACACGAAGAACTTTCGCAACGGTGCATACTTAGGGAGAATACTTTTATCTTGAAATTTAGTGAGAGATCACCTTATAATGCTACCATTAATCAAAGCAAGATAAGATGCATAAAAGATAAACATCACATGCAATCAATACAAGTGATATGATATGGCCATCATCATCTTGTGCTTGTGATCTTCATCTCCGAAGCACCATCATGATCACCATTGTCACCGGCGCGACACTTTGATCCCTATCATAGCATCGTTGTCGTCTCGCCAATTTATGCTTCTACGACTATCGCTACCGCTTAGTGATAAAGTAAAGCATTACAGGGCGATTGTATTGCATACAATAAAGCAACAACCATATGGCTCCTACTAGTGGCCGATAACTCGGTTACAAAACATGACCATCTCATACAATAAAATATCGCATCATGCCTTGACCATATCACATCACAACATGCCCTGCAAAAACAAGTTAGACGTCCTCTACTTTGTTGTTGCAAGTTTTACGTGGCTGCTATGGGCTGAGCAAGAACCGTTCTTACCTACGCATCAAAACCACAATGATATTTTGTCAATTTAGTGTTGTCTTAACCTTCTCAAGGACCGGGCGTAGCCACACTTGGTTCAACTAAAGTTGGAGAAACTGAAACCCGCCAGCCACCTGTGTGCAAATCACGTCGATAGAACCAGTCTTGCATAAGCGTACGCGTAATGTTGGTCCGGGCCGCTTCATCCAACAATACCGCCGAACCAAAGTATGACATGCTGGTAAGCAGTATGACTTATATCGCCCACAACTCACTTGTGTTCTACTCGTGCATATAACATCTACGCATAAAACCAGGCTCGGGTGCCACTGTTAAGGAACGTAGTAATTTCAAAAAAAAATTCCTCTGCACACACAGGATCATGGTGATGCATAGCAACGAGAGGGGAGAGTGTTGTCCACGTACCCTCGCAGACCGAAAGCGGAAGCGTTAGCACAACACGGTTGATGTAGTCGTACGTCTTCACGATCCGACCGATCAAGTACCGAACATACGACACCTCCGAGTTTAGCACAGGTTTAGCACACGTTCAACATGGTTGAGGGAGAGTTTCATCAGCACGATGACATGGTGATGATGATGATGTTCTACCGATGCAGGGCTTCGGCTAAGCACCACTACGGTATTATCGAGGTGGACTATGGTGGAGGGGGGCACCGCACACGGCTAAGAGATCCAAGAGATCAATTGTTGTGTCTAGAGGTGCCCGCCTGCCCCCGTATATAAAGGAGCAATGGGGGAGAGGCGTCCAACCAGGAGGAGGCGCGCCAGGGAGGGGTCCTACTCCCACCGGGAGTAGGACTCCCTCCTTTCCTAGTTGGAGTAGGAGAAGGGGGAAGAAGGAGGGAGAGAGGAAGGAAAAAGGGGGCGTCGCCCCCCCCCCCTCCTTGTCCAATTCAGACTATAAGGAGAGGGGGCGCGTGTCATGGTTCTAAGTCTGACAGTAGTGTAGGGGGGTAAGTATGGAAAGGCAAGGTCTTAGCTATGGAGAAGTTGTAAGGACGCAAGGTTTACGAGTTCAGGCCCTTCTCAGAGGAAGTAATAGCCCTACGTCTTGGAGCCCGGAGGCAGTCGACTGGATTATGTGGGTATGAGTTACAGAGGTGCGAACCCTTGTCTCGGAGGAGGGGGGTGGCTTATATAGAGTGCGCCAGGACCCCGGCCAGCCCACGTTACGAAGGGTTCAATGTACATTAAGGTAGGGTGATACTGGTAACGCTAGTAATAAAGTGCTGTGATGACCATAAAAGCTACTTAATGACCGACCGTTAGAGTGCGGAGTGACTTTAGGCCTCCTGGCCGTCGAGTGATTGCTTCTTGGTCGAGTGATTGCTTCTTGGTCGGGTGTCTTCGAGTCAGTCGAGTGGAACGCCTCAAAGTCGACTAAAAGGTGATTTCTTCTAGAGATGTCCTTGGGTAGGGCAGTTAGGACAGGTCCATGACCCTACCCTAGGTACATGGCTTCATCATTAGCCCCCGAATGGATCGAGGTTTGAGTGGGGAAGGAGCTGAGAACTTCTCCGACTCGTTTTTCATGCTGTGAGCATATCTTGTTTCAGATCAACGGACCTGAGTGATGGCGGCAACTTCCTTTTTAGTCGCCTTGATCCATTCTTAATTCTTCGTCGAGTGAGTTTCTTTGCTTGTAAGGCTCCGAGTGACGGTGCGGAGGAGATCTTTGGTCTGACAAGTTGTTTGCTGCCCGCGGATTTCATGGGATCCGAATTTTGGGAAGCGCGCGGGACGGGGAAGGCCGCAGTAATTGGATGGGATAGAGCGGAGCCGCCTCGATCTCTGCGCCACCTTTTTCACCACGTATCGCTCGCACGGTCATTACGGGATTTGATAGAGCCATCTGGGCCTACCTGTCAGCCACTCGGAATCGGCCTCATATAAGGCGTTGGACCGGAGTCCCCCGAACAGTGCGCCCCATTATTTCTTCTCCTCCTCACGCCTCTCCGCTGCGCTCGCTCTCGCCCCAGAGCCACCGCGCCACACGCGTCTCGCCGGCGACAATTGTGAAGGAGAAGACAACGGCTCTGGAGCGGGCGAAGAAGGCGACGGCGAGGTCGAAGGGGAAAGCGATGAGCCGGGGCGGATCTTCCTCGCGGACTGGCCTGCCGAAGGGTTGGATTCAGGGCGACTGGATCTACTCGAGGATCTCCCAAGAAGACCTTGATGACCTGGCTGAGGGAGGGCTGATCCCCTATGACTCGGCACGGCTTCGGGGAAGGAGTCCGAGCCGCAACCCCGGGAGGGTGAGCGTGTTCTTCTTGCCACCCATGTCGACCGTGGGTTTTCCTTGCCTCCTCATCCTTTCTTCCGAGGGTTTCTAAACTTCTTTGGGGCTCTACTCCACCATTTTACCCCCAACTCAATCGTTTATCTTGCCGCGTTCATTTCCTTGTGTGAGAACTTCTTGGGTTGTCGACCTCACTGGGGTCTTTTCAAGCATATTTTCACTTGTCGCTCCCAGACAGTGAAAAAGACTAATCCGAGTGACGAGAGGACCCAAGTGATCCAGATGTGTGGGGGTCTTGGCATCCAGACGAGGGGAAAAAGCTCCTTTCCGGCCATGATTCTTCCCGACTCAGTTCGTGGATGGCAGTCGACTTGGTTCTACTGTAAAGACCAGTCGACGCCAGGGCAATCGACTGGCCTCCCTCCCTTTACCATGGACCGAGTGGAAAAACCCTCCCCTTTGAAGGTGCTCCCGGAGGAGAAGGCGCAAGTGAAGGTGTTGGTCGACCGAGTGGTCCAGCTCATTCGTGATGGGGTCACTGGTATGGATCTCTTGGAGGTCTTCCTTCAGCGGCGCATCCAGCCTCTCCAAGCCCGAGACCATCCGATGTGGATGTATTCGGGTCTAGAAGACTCCACTCGGATCCACCCGGAGGAGGTCGACAACGACACACTAGAGAAGTGGATGTCGAGTATTACCAGGAACAAGGACAATCCCAGAGGAGCCAGGAGAGTTCCCCCATTTGACTAGTCGCGTGCACCAGAGCAGGTCTGATTCTGAGTTTTTGCTTGTAATCTGAATTCACTCGCGCAGCTGTCTGTATTGCATCGACTGACTTTGTCCTCCCTGCTTTCTTTCAGGCCATTATTGAAATGTATTCAATGCCCAATGGGGCGCAAGAGCAAACTCTGGAAGGCGAGGCGAGCGGTGGCGAAAGCGGCGAGTGGACTTCCGATGGTGAAGGGGATGGAGGAAGCGACAACTCAATTGATGGGGAAGAAGTCGAGTCGCCTCCTCACATAGAGAGACGATCCAAGCTTGACCAGGATCGGCCGAGTGCGCGCGACAAGGCGAGTGCTCAGGCTGGTCAGTCTTCAAAGCGTCTTCGGATCTCTTCACCAACCACGACTGAGAAGGCGCCCAAACACCCCAAAGTTGCAGAACCGAAGACTCGGAAGGCGCTGCCGAAGATCAAGATTGATATCCCTGTCGCCTTCGCGTAAGTGTCTCTCCTTGTATTCACTCGACGCTCCACGCTGTTTGTTTTTGCTGTTTTAACTTGGACGAACTTTGGAATTGTCAGTGCTGCCACTTCCGGGACCTCAGCTTACAGGGATGATGACGAGGTGATGGAGGATGCGGTCACTTCTAATCCGGGTATGACTTCTGCCATACTGTCTTTGTTTAGTCGAGTCAACTGCAATGTGCACCATTGGGTGACGTGATTTTGGCGACTGAACTTTGCACAGCTCCCAACATTATTGACCTCCCTGATGATGATGAAGAGCCCGAGAGGCCTTTGACGAGGAAGAGTAGGCGAGCTCTTGCTAGCGAGGCGCCACAGTCGACACCGAGAGCGGGACCAGTCGTTCAGGACACTGGTGACGTCAATCGGGGTTCTGTTACCTTCACCGAGCCCCTGTCGAGTGCCTTGCCTTCTTCTTCGACTGCTCAGGCCCCTGTCGACCCGCCTTCAGTTTTTGTGACCCATCATGTCCCAGAGGACGAGGTGAATGCTGCTAGGGAAGCCATACGCCAGGCGGGCATTATGATGGAAAAGATAAAGACGGTGCGGGACGCCAGCCAAGCCGCCTATGATGCCAGCTCGGCTCTCCAGAGCAACGTTCAGGTTAGTTGGCTATCTGAAGATTCTTTCCGAAAATCTTTGCATCTGTACACCCACTGGGTGCTTCGATTGAAGTTTTGGACTAGTGGGGGCACGCTGAGTGCACCCACTGGGTGTAGTCCCCGAGGCTACGGTGGACTGCTGGCAGTCGACTGTAGTCTTTGTATTTTGTCGAGTAAAAACTGAATGGGTAGCTTGTTTCTTCCGCTCGATCCGGTCGAGTGGAATCAGAACCGGTGGGGCACGCAAAGTGCACCCACTGGGTGTAGTCCTCGAGACCGCGGCCGACTGTTGGCAGTCGACTGTGGTCTGAGTTCAACTTTGTCTCTCTCTCTTTTTTTTTGAACTCGACTCCGGCGGACCGGCCGAGAGGAATCAGAACCGGTGGGGGCACGCAAAGTGCACCCACTGGGTGTAGTCCCCGAGACTATGGTGGACTGCGGGCAGTCGACCATAGTCTTAGCACTTAATGTCTTTGCAGTTTTTTGCTGTGGAATAATTTCTCCCCTTTGACTTCAGAAATCTTGTGATCTTGGAGCTCGCTTCGCTGATTTGGAGGGGCAGCAGATTCAACTGAAACTTGACTTGGAGCTGGCCAGGACAGAACTGCAGACGGTCAGAGACGGCGCCGCTGGTAAGACAAGTTTGTCGACTGGTCAGTCTTTGGCTCGAGCATCCTTCTGCTATTTCTGAATCAATCATCATTTCTTTGCAGAAAAACTAAGGGAAGCTTTGGCGAAAAAGGATCAGGATTTGGCTACTGCCCAGAAGGAGGCTGACGACAAGACCGCTCTGGCCGGACAGAAGCTGGCTTCAGTTGGCCAGTTGGAAGAAGAGAATACCAGGCTGAAGAATGCTCTAAATGAAGCCAACAGGGAGTGCACACGCTGGAAGAAGGAGAACCTCAAATTGAGCGAACAGATGGAAGGCACTGCTCGCAGGAGGGACGATCTGGAGAGCTACCTGAGGAGCCTCGCCAAGAAGTTGTATATCAAGCTTGAAGGTGCACATTTAGTTTCGACTGATTTTTTTGTGTCGACTCAGTGTATGAAGATTGACTTATCCTTGGATCGTGAATGCAGAGTTTTGACAGAATTTTGAAGAAGAGACTGGGAGGATCGAACCAGGTTTGTATCCAATCAACTCTCCAGTGAAAGATGACACTGCCATGAATCTCCTCCGACTGGAATCTCGCATCGACGGCGCCGTGGACTACTTGGCTCGACTGAAGGTCGCCATGTCATGGATCGACCCGGCACTCTGGCCAGAGGCTACGCTCCAAAACGATCTTGAGTCTTTGATGGCTCGACTTAACGGAATCCCTAACCGAGTGCAGGAGTGGAAGAAGTCTTCTGCTCGCTGTGGTGCTGATGTGGCTCTGTCCTTGGTTCGTGTCCACTGCAAGGAGGTGCGACAAGACAAGCTGGCCGCAATCAAGGTCGCAAACACCCAGAAGCATGACTTCCGAACTTTTATGGAGACCTTCATAGCTGCCGCCACTCGGATTGCCGATGGCGTCGACCTGGATGAGTTCGTCGAGCCTGCCAGCCCTCCTCCCGCGGAGTGAACAAACTCTTATGTCCTACCTTAAATTTGCCTCAGAATGCCGAGTGGTTTTTGTAACCATTAAACTTTTTCGGGCTGCCTGCCCGAGTACCTCGATCTGTGATCCAGAACCTTTAGAATTTTATCTGAACTTGGTTTACCGTTGAATATCTTTATGAATCTCCTGCTGAGTGAAACCATTCTTCCTTCGAGACAACTTTCTGTATTTGCAGCGTAGCCCCGAAGGAAAGGGAAGCAGACGAGCCATGTCTTGTTTTTGTGGCGAAGCTCTCCAGGGAAAGGTGGCGGTCAACCCACACCCTATTATTACAGAGTGGGACGGAGCGCACATTGTATTTGTGACGAAGCTCTCTAGGAGAAGGTGGCAGTCGACTTGCTCCTCGTCGTTCTTGAGGATTAAGATGTGTTTCTTACTTAGGCGAGTATTGAACTACAGCTAAGCCCCCGAGTGGGAGAATTGCTCTCCACTCGGTAGGATTTTTTTCAAACTTAGGCGAGTACCGGACTGCAGCTAAGTCTTCTAGTGAGAGAACTTAGGCGAGTACTAGACTGCAGCTAAGCCCCCGAGTGAGAGGATTGCTCTCCACTCGGTAGGATTTTTCAAACTTAGGCGAGTGCCTAGCTGCAGCTAAGTCTCTAAGTGGGAGAACTTAGGCGAGTACTGGACTGCAGCTAAGCCCCCAAGTGGGAGGGTTGCTCTCCACTCGGTAGGATTTTTCAAACTTAGGCGAGTGCCTGACTGCAGCTAAGTCTCTAAGTGGGAGAACTTAGGCGAGTACTGGACTGCAGCTAAGCCCCCGAGTGGGAGGGTTGCTCTCCACTCGGTAGGATTTTTCAAACTTAGGCGAGTGCCTGACTGCAGCTAAGTCTCTAAGTGGGAGAACTTAGGCGAGTACTAGACTGCAGCTAAGCCCCCAAGTGGGAGGGTTGCTCTCCACTCAGTAGGATTTTTCAAACTTAGGCGAGTGCCTGACTGCAGCTAAGTCTCTAAGTGGGAGAACTTAGGCGAGTACTGGACTGCAGCTAAGCCTCCGAGTGGGAAGGTTGCTCTCCACTTGGTAGGATTTTTCAAACTTAGGCGAGTGCCTGACTGCAGCTAAGTCTCTAAGTGAGAGAACTTAGGCGAGTATTGGACTGCAGCTAAGCCCCCGAGTGGGAGGCTTGCTCTCCACTCGGTAGGATTTTTCAGACTTAGGCGAGTGCCTGACTGCAGCTAAGTCTCTAAGTGGGAGAACTTAGGCGAGTACTGGAGTGCAGCTAAGCCCCCGAGTGGGAGGGTTGCTCTCCACTCGGTAGGATTTTTCAAACTTAGGCGAGTGCCTGACTGCAGCTAAGTCTCTAAGTGGGAGAATTTAGGCGAGTACTGGACTGCAGCTAAGCCCCCGAGTGGGAGGGTTGCTCTCCACTTGGTAGGATTTTTCATACTTAGGCGAAACGGATTCGCAGCTAAGCCCCCGAGTGGGAGGCTGGCCCGCCACTCGGTAGGAAACTGTTTTTACAAACTTAGGCGAAGCGGATTCGCAGCTAAGCCACCCACTGGGGGATTTCTTACACAAACAAAAACAATAGGGAAAATTATAACGCTCTTGTCTTTGATAAACAAACTACAGGAGTTTTTCTTATTACATCTCATCCGAGTGAGAATTCAAGTATAAAAGGGGCGGAGTAGCTCCGCATTCCAGGCTCGTGGCTCATCAATCTGGCGATCGACATTGTAGAGGTGGTATGCTCCATTGTGGAGGACTCTGGTGACTATGAAGGGGCCTTCCCAAGTAGGAACAAGCTTGTGTGGTTTCTGCTGATCC
Organism: Triticum monococcum; assembly: GCA_034509565.1. NCBI lineage: Eukaryota > Viridiplantae > Streptophyta > Magnoliopsida > Poales > Poaceae > Triticum > Triticum monococcum. The sequence goes on along the minus strand of CM067843.1, from coordinate 775,748,815 downwards.
ACTCGAAGGACTAAGTCTCCTTCTTGGAAGGCTCGGCTCTTCACGTTTCTGTCATGGAATCGACGCAAATCTTGCTGATAGATGGTCGATCGGATCAGGGCCATTTCTCTTTCTTCTTCTAGGAGGTCGACTGCGTCCTGCCGGGCTTGTTCTGCTTCATCTTCTGAGTAGAGCTCGACTCTGGGAGCGTTGTGAAGCAGGTCACTCGGTAAGACTGCCTCGGCTCCGTAGACCAGAAAGAATGGGGTTCTTCCGGTCGATCGATTCGGGGTTGTCCTCAATCCCCAAAGGACTGATGGGAGCTCGTCGACCCATGCACCTGCTGCGTGCTTGAGATCACGCATCAATCAGGGTTTCAGTCCTTTGAGAATTAGGCCATTTGCCCTTTCTGCTTGCCCATTCGACTGGGGTTGAGCGACCGAAGCATAGTCGACCCGAGTGCCCTGAGAGGCGCAAAAGGCCCTGAACTTGTCGGAATCGAAGTTTGACCCATTGTCCGTGATGATACTGTGCGGAACTCCATATCTGAATATCAACTCTCTGATGAAACTGATAGCGGTGCAAGCATCGAGATTCTTGATAGGCTTGGCTTCAATCCATTTGGTGAACTTGTCGACTGCTACCAGTACATGAGTGAAGCCGCTCCTGCCTGTTCTTAGTGGTCCAACCATGTCCAACCCCCAAACAACGAAGGGCCAGACGAGTGGAATGGTTTTCAGGGCTGACACGGGCTTGTGCGGCATATTGGAGTAATACTGACAACCTTCACATTTGTCAACTATCTCTTTAGCCATCTCATTGGCCCTTGGTCAGTAGAACCCCGCTCGGTATGCTTTAGCCACAATGGTCCAAGAGGACGCATGATGACCACAGGTAAGGATCATCTGACCTTCTTCTGGTGTGATAGACTTCTGGATGACCCCAGTCGCGCTTTCTCTATATAACTGTCCCTTTATGATTGTAAAGGCCTTGGATCGACGGACGATCTGTCGAGCCTCTTCTTCGTCTTCTGGGAGTTCTTTCCTTAGGATGTACGTGATGTACGGTTCTGTCCAGACAGGAGTGATAACCAACACTTCCATGATCAGATCGACCACAGCTGGAAGTTCAACTTCAGTCGGATCCGTGGCGCTTTTTGGCTGCGGGGCCTCTTCCGTGAAGGGATCCTCCTGGACTGATGGCGTGTGGATGTGTTCCAAAAACACATTGCTGGGAATGGCTTCTCTTTTGGAACCTATTTTTGCCAAATCATCAGTTGCTTGATTTTTCAGTCGGGGTATGTGATGAAGCTCTAACCCCTCGAATTTCTTCTCGAGCTTTCTCACTTCATTGCAATAACCAGTCATGGCTGGACTTCTGACATCCCATTCTTTCATCACCTGATTAACCACCAAATCTGAGTCGCCATAGACCATGAGGCGACGGACGCCGAGTGAGATGGCCATGCGCAACCCATACAAAAGTGCTTCATATTCTGCCTCGTTATTCGAGGAATCAAAGTGGATTTGAAGAACATATCTAACTTTATCTCCTCTGGGGGAGACCAACACCACTCCGGCACCGAAACCACTCAGCATCTTGGAGCCGTCAAAAAACATAGTCCAATGCTCCGAGTGAATCTGAGTCGGCAGCTGCTGTTCAATCCACTCGGCGATGAAATCTGCAATTGCTTGGGACTTGATAGCTTTCTTTGCCTCAAACTTGATATCTAGGGGAAGGAGTTCAATCGCCCATTTTGCCACTCGACCAGTTGCATCCCTGTTATGCAGGATCTCTGATAATGGAGCGTCGCTGACGACTGTAATGGAATGACCAGAGAAGTAGTGAGCAACTTTCTTGGTGGTCATATAAATCCCATATACAAGCTTCTGATAGTGAGGATATCTTTGCTTCGATGGGGTTAAGACTTCAGAAATATAATATACACTACTAGGAAAAGGCCTACTAAGGGCGCACCAGTTTTGCCTACTAATGGCGCATCACTGGTGCGCCATTACTAGCACGCCACTAGTAATTTTTACTAATGGCGCACCACTGGTGCGCCATTAGTATATAACACCATGCGCCATTAGTGTGCCTCCCAGGGGCCATATTTAACCATGTGCTTTGGCACACTAATGGCGCACTGCGGATGGATGCGCCATTAGTATACTTGGCATACTAATGGTGCACTCTGTAGTGATGCGCCATTAGTATGAATATTAGGTTTTATTTTTTTACTTTTCTGATTTTTGCACATGGTACAAAATATATTATTTGACAGAATATAGACAATAGCACACAGCAATAGCAGATTCATCGAATACAATAGAAGATTAGTCTCCGAATACAATACATCATATTAGTCTCCGAATTCAAAAGACCGAACAAAGATAAAACATTACAAGTCTCGAGACCGCGAGTATCGAGTTTGTCAGAAGTAATACTAATCCTAACAAGTCCTACTAATCATCATCATACAACTTCTACTCGTTATTCATAACAAGTCATACGATCATCATCTTGATAGTCTTCGAACCAACCCTACTTAATTGTTCTTAGCACATGATCATCAGTATTAGGCAGGACCTAAATACCCTATTTAAGCTAAAATAGCATAAAACAATATAGACCATGACTCCATTATGGAGAATGGAGAACATCCTGTCTCCAATTCTTGTGCTTCGCTTCCTTTTGCTTCCAAGAAGCTCCTTACGACTGTCCATACATTTTTTCCATCCTTTGATTTTCATGTCTCCACTTCTTTTAGAAATCTCGTATGGACAGTTGAGATTCGTAGGACAACCTGGCTGTATGTTCAAAACATTAACACTACCTTTCAGATACATCATATGAGGCACACAATTCTCTGGGATTATCTGTTGAAAAACATAGTAATAACTTCATAGTTAGCAATGATGTACTAGTTTTAGAAGTATGCAAAAGATGCACGGATGTCGTAATAGTAAAAATCTTACCAGGGTATCTCCATGGTAGTTACCGTAGTTGAACACATGCACTAGTGGCACGTATTTACCATAATGTTGAGGAGTTTGATTGTAGATATTGTAATTCTCAATGTTAGTACAAAATCCGACCAAATGATTTTTATCCTTGTAAGTTGTTAATTCGGAGCCATCGGTGTAGTGGGTTTTGTCTACCATCTCCCGCACATTCTTTGAACAATAAAAATAAGCTATCAATGGAAATAAGCTGTCAACTATTTTGAAATAAACAATATAAATTAGCTAATAACTATGTTTGAGAAACTCACATAGCGGTAGAACTGGAGGCGTATCAACAAGGACCCAAATGTCCATATTGTCTTGGTTGATGTCAGGATTACCAAGATCCATGGTGATAATCACTGGAAGCGTACATCATTTAGGTTCTCATCGACACCGAGGCACCCTAGGTTTTGCCTAATCACTTGGCACTAATCACTTGGCTCTATTGCCACATATGTTGGGTTTATCATCTAGGGTTTATCGATGCTAATGAGAATTCTAAGTTGGGCCTAATCACTTGGCTCTATTGCCACCTATGGTTTAATGCAGCAAGAATGGCGGGGCAGTTGATCCTACTTAATTAAGTACTAAGATACCCCGGCCCATGCATTAGTAGCAAGTACCCCATATGTCCGATTTTTAGCAAAGTCATGCTAAAATTCACGGAAAATTTTAGCATGACCTTTGCTGAAAATAAGACATATGGAGTACCCGAATTTTCTGGAACAGAAGTTAATCGACATTCCGGCAAACTCAAGGGCCTCTCGGGGTACCTGCAAAATCATCACGACACGATGGTCAGAGACAAAACCCAGCAAACTAGCACCACAATGTGCCTCTACTTTCATATGGATGAAAAGGCCACAGACCATATGGTCCTCTGCTTTCATATGGACAAAAATCAGCTCAACTTATGTGAGCTTCCATTCCAGATCTAATAGGTCACCCAACAAAAAATCATGAATAGTTTTAGTTGAAAAAAACATGGATTGCTGTTAACTGAAAATTAGTGAAAGAAACTGTGGCTGATCATGGATTACTGTTAATTAAAAATAGAGCATCTGGCTTGTCTTATAGTGTTCACTAAGTCCACAAAAATGAATAGGTTCAGTAAACTTGAAGTACTCAACACTAAACATGGTTCAGAGCTCACTACACTACACTACATCATGCAATGGTTCAGACCTCACTACACTAGAACAAGCTCACTACACTACACTACACTACACATGCTTAAACTCTGAACATAAACAAACACCAGCAATGCAATATGTAAACTACCTCTGTTTCTAGGCAACAAGAGTTATCATCAATGCTTTTGAGTTTATTAAGTACCTTCAGTTCTGAGTTTTAAATGTCAAAAGAGCTTCACAGAATCTTGAATCCTCCAAATCACTCTTAACAGATCTGCATTGCATAAAGGCAGCAATGAGCCAATAATATCAATAGCAATAATAGGTGCTTACATTCTCATAATGTCAGTATTAGTTAACCAAAATTCAACCTACAGAGTTCTGGTACAGTGAGTAACTCCCGATTCTTTTAATATGAGCACAATTAACAACACAACTAGGGAGTCTAGGACAATGCCACCAGATATAATTTGAAGGAAAAACGTTCTTCCAGAACCTTCAAGCCACAATCATACATAGAGTGGCTGATCATATAAGCTATATTTAAATAAACATCAACTAAACTTCATGACAAGAAAAACTACAATCACATTGATACAAACTAGAGCATATAGCAATAGTAAATTGCTGCTCCATATAGCAATAGTAATGCACCTAATCAACATTGTATAGCATCCTGTTACAAATTTGTTCTGATCCTGCAAATTAATGGGGAGGAAGAACTAGGGAGGGGGGGAATGGTAATGGTTCAGAGAAGAACAATAGTAATGCTCCATATAGCAATAGTAATGCTCCATATGTTCTGATCCATATAGCAAGAAGAACTAGGGAGGGAGGGAATGGGGAGGAAGGGTGGAGAGGGAGGAAGGAGGAGAGGTACCTGGGCGGGCGTGGCCAGTCGCCGGAGGGGTCGGGGTCGGGGTCGGCGGCGGCGTCGAAGGGGTGGCTCGAGGGCGTCCGAGCTCGTCCGGGTCCTCGTAGTCGAAGAGGAAGACGACAGCGGTCCTCCTGGGCGCCTCGGTTGGTCGTGGGGAGGCCGGCGGCCACGTGCTTCGCGGGACGGGGGCGCGGGGGAGCCAGAGCTGGTGTGGCGAGGGATGGAAGGGGATCTGGCGAGGGAGAGGGAAGGAGGTATCGGGCGAAGGGCCGGGTATCCAGCTATAGAGGGAGGAATGTTAGTAATAGCGCACCGTCGAGGGGTGCGCCATAAAAACACTCATAGCAATGGCGCACCATTCTCTGGTGCGCCATTAGTAACTTTTTTCTGATAGCAATGGCGCACCCTCCTCTCGTGCGCCATTAGTAACTTCTTTTTTTCATTATTTCTTGTTGCATCTAATAATTTGTTTTTTATCAAATTTGTTATTTTCATAAGGACTAGAACAAAATATATCATCAAATTTGTTTTTTTTAATATCATCAAATTTGTTTTTTTTATTTTTAATTGAAAATATCATCAAATTTGTTATTTGAAAATATCATCAAATTTGTTATTTGAAAATACTATCAAAAAGCGGGGGAGGGTGCGGGGTGTCGGCGGTCGCGGTCGAGCGGGCCGGGGGAGGGTGCAGGGGGTCGGCGGCAGCGGTGGAGCGGGGGAGGGTGCGGGGGGTCGGCGGCGGCGGTGGAGCGGGGGGGTGCGGTGGGTCGGCGGCGGCGGTGGAGCGGGGGAGGGTGCGGGGGGTCGGCGGCGGCGTGGGTCAGGGCAGCGGGGGGAATTAGCTAGGGGGCGCGGGAGAGGGATGAAGGGGATCTGGCGAGAGGGAGGGAATTAGCTAGGGAGAATCTTACTAATGGCGCACCAGCCAGAAGTGCGCCATAAGTAATTTTTTTTGTTGCATGTAATAATTTTTTAGAAAATGCATATGAATATGAAACGGTAATATTTTTTTATAAAAATAGTAATAATTTTTGTTTAACAACAATTCTAGTCTACACTTTTTTATTATTATTTTTTTAAAAATGAAGAGGGGAGAGGAGGCGCGGGTGGGATCGAGATCGAGATGGAGGGGGAATCAAGATCGAGATGGAGGGGGATCGAGATCGAGTGTCCTCATGAATATTCAATATTTTATCATATTGAATATGAAAAAATATCATCAAATTTGAAAAAAATATTCATGAATTCAAAAAGTGCCCATGAAATTTAAAAATATTCATGATATCAAAAAGTGCCCATGATATTTAAAAATATTCATGATATCAAAATATATACTAATGGCGCACTTTTACAGGGTGTGCCATTAGTAGTCTAAACTACTAATGGCGCATGGTGAAGCGGTGCGCCATTAGTAGTTTTGCAAAAAAAAAATTCTGTTCTGGCGCACTCTTTGTCTGGTGCGCCATTACTAGTTAGAACTAGTAATAGCGCACCAGACATAGGATGCGCCATTAGTATGTATGTAAAAATAAAAAAAAAATATCACTAGTGGCGCACCTGTTTTCTGGTGCGCCATTAGTGTATTCCACACTAATGGCGCATTGCCAATTGATGCGCCATTAGTATATAGTAGTGGCGCACTACTTCCTTGGTGCGCCATTAGTGTCAATTCTATCTATAGCCCTTTTCCTAGTAGTGATACTGGGCGCTGAACTTTGAAGGTTTTCCCTTCTTCTTTCCGCTCGACCGTAAGTACCGTACTGACGACTTGTCCTGTGGCTGCAATGTAAAGCAGCAAAGGCTCTTTGCTGATTGGGGCAGCAAGCACTGGCTGGGTGGAGAGCAGAGCTTTGAGCTCTGCAAACGCTGCATCAGCTTCAGGAGTCCACTCGAACATGTCGGACTTCTTCATCAATCGGTAAAGAGGTAATGCCTTTTCACCGAGACGAGATATGAATCGACTTAGGGCGGCCAAGCAACCAGTAAGCTTCTGGACATCGTGCACTCGCACAGGGCTTTTCATTCGGAGCATGGTGCCAACTTTTTCTGGATTGGCGTCGATTCCCCGTTCAGAAACGAGAAAACCGAGTAACTTTCCGCCAGGGACTCCGAATGTACACTTTGATGGATTAAGCTTGATATCATACCTCCTGAGGTTGGCAAAGGTTTCAGCAAGGTCAGTGAGTAGGTCGGAACCCTTCCGTGACTTGACCACAATATCATCCATGTATGCTTCCACGTTCCGACTGATTTGAGTGAGCAAACACTTCTGAATCATCCTCATGAATGTGGCTCTGGCATTCTTGAGGCTGGAGTGATGAAAGCTGTCTTGATCTCGTCAGGTCCATACAGACGGTTCTGATGGTACCCGGAATAGGCGTCTAAGAAAGACAGTCGCTCACATCCCGCAGTCAAGTCGACTATCTGGTCGATGCGGGGGAGAGGAAAATGATCTTTTGTGCAGGCCCGATTCATATGTTTAAAGTCAATGCACATGCAAAGTGACTTGTCCTTCTTGGGGACCATGACAACGTTGGCGAGCCACTCGGAGTGGTAGATTTCTCGGATGAACTCCGCTGCTAAGAGCCGAGCCACCTCCTCGCCAATAGCCTTTCTCTTTTGGACGGCGGATCGTCGGAGATGTTCCTTGACAGGTTTTACTTTTGAGTCGACTCTCAGGCGATGCTCAACCAGCTCCCTGGGAACACCTGGCATGTCAGAAGGCTTCCATGCGAAAATGTCCCAGTTCTCACGGAGGAACTAGATGAGCGCTTCTTCCTATTTGGAGTCGAGTGTTGTCGAGATATGAGTCGGGGCGGCGCTGGGGTCGGTCGGGTGGATGTGAGCTGTCTTCGTGTCGCCAGTCGACTGGAAAGCTGACTCTGTAGCGGGCTTCTTGGCTCGCAACAGATCACTCGGGTCTGCAGTCTTCTGGTATTCCTGCAACTCCACCACTGCCATCTGTGCGTCAGCGATCTTCAAACCCTTCTGAAAACATTCTTCCGCTTTCTTCCGATTGCCCGTAATGGTGATCACACCTTTGGGGCCAGCCATCTTCAATTTGAGATACACGTAACATGGTCGGGCCATGAAGCGTGCATAAGCCGGCCTTCCCAGAATAGTGTGATAGGCACTCTGGAAGTCCACAACTTCAAATGTCAACTTTTCTTTGCGGTAACTCTTGGAATCACCGAAAACCACATCAAGAGCAATCTGGCCGAGTGATTCAGCCTTCTTCCCAGGAATGACTCCATGGAAACTCATGTTGCTGGCACTGAGTCTGGACATCAGAATGCCCATCCCTTTCAACGTCTCAGCGTATAATATGTTCAAACCACTGCCACCATCCATCAGGACTTTGGTCAGTCGAGTGCCTTCAACAACTGGGTCGACCACCAAAGCTTGCCTCCCAGGGGTGGCGATGTGCGTTGGGTGGTCGGACTGGTCGAATGTTATGGCAGTCTGAGACCATTTCAGGTAACTAGGTGTCGCCGGAGCGACCATATTCACCTCTTGGTTAACAACTTTCAGTCGACTTTTGCTCTTAACATCAGCAAAAATCATCAGGGTGGAATTGACTTGAGTGTATCCGTCATCACTGTCCTCTTTGTCCTCGACCTTGTCTGACTCCTTTTCCTTACCCTTGGGCTGCTTGCCCTGGAACTGCTGGATCAAGAGTCGACACTGCCGAGTGGTATGTTTCGGGTATCTTTCTTTGTGTGGACGAGACATGGTAAGTCCAACTCATCATTTCCCTCCTGGTCTTTAACCTTTTTGGGGTCCCAAGGCCCTTTAGGTTTTGCTTCAGACTTTCCTTGGGCCAAAGCTAAGGCTTCCCCGGGAGCCGCTAGCTCAGCTTTCCGCTTCTGTTTCCGATTGGAATTGCCTCCGGTTTCTTGGGCGACTGACTTGAGCTTGCCACTCCTGAGTCGATCCTCATCCTCACCATTAGCATACTTGGTGGCAATCTCCATCATCTGATTCAGGGACATATCTCCGGTTCGACCGAATTTCAAATTCAGTTCTCTGTACTTGACGCCTTCCTTGAAGGCACAAACCGCTTGGTGGTCGGGCACATTCTCCACCGAGTGATGTAACGTGATCCATCTCTAGATGTAGTCTCTCAAAGTTTCATTCGGCTTTTGCACACAAGACCGCAGTTCCGTCAGTCCTGCCGGTCGCTTGCATGTGCCTTCAAATGTGGTGACGAATACTCGGGAGAGATCTTCCCAAGTGTAAATGCTGCTAGGCGCTAACTAGTTTAGCCATTCTCTGGCCGAACCCTCCAACATGAGAGGCAGGTGCTTCATGGCCACTTCATCATTGCCGCCGCCAATCTGGACGGCCACTCGGTAGTCCTCAAGCCAAGTATCGGGCTTGGACTCGCTAGTGAGCTTACTGACTCTAGTCGCCAACCTGAAATTGGGAGGAATCACAGCGGCCCTGATGGCTCTACTAAAGCACTCTGGCCCCGAAACATGTACTCTCCTGCTGGCACGCGCATCTCTGTCGTGGCCTTCTCGGTGAGCCCTGTTCCTGTCGACCAGACCTTGGACGAGGATGGATCTCGCGTCAAAGCCTGGCCCTCTGGGGTCGACTGGAATCCTTCGCCCACCACTATGAGGGCGCCTGTCATCCTGCTGGCGAGGCACATACGACCCGCTCCTCGGGGGAGGTGTGGGCACTCGGCGTCGACCGTCACGATCAACTCGGTGATCATACTACTCATGGTTCCCATACTGGTCACGCTGGTCTCCACGTCCCTCACGCCTCGGGGGCGATCTCGGCCTGTGAGCCGACTGGACCGTGTCCGCGGCGACGGATCTGCTGTGAATTCTGTTCTGCGACTGAGAAATAGCGGAATTCTGATCTCCTGCTGCCCGGAGAAACACTCTGATCTACAGCAAGCCTCTGCCAGCCTCCAACTGGGAAGGCTGAATCGACTCCGCTATACGGGCCGCAGCTGCTAAATTCTGAATCAGAGTCCGATATACCTGTGGGCGGGAAGAGCTGACGTCGACTGGATTCGGGAACCCGTTGTCGCGCATGCTCGTCGAGTGCTCGCTGGAGGTTCTCCAGTCGAGTGCGCTCGGCCAAGTTTGCCAGGCGCGCGTCCTCCAAGGCGCGAGCCTCGGGGGTTTCTCCAACGATAGGAGTGTGCAGCGCATCCACATTCCGGCGGCGAAGTTCTTCTCTCTGCAGCGATGTGAGAGGCTCGGGAAGATACTCCTCATGGGGGTGCGATGGGTCGCCTCCTCCCACGCCTCCGTCGGTGCGGGTAAAACCGGGGGGACTGGGCGGTCCATCGACCATCAGAACCTCTGCCGCTGGATCGCTGATGTCGCACTCGGATGCAGTCTCTTCGGAGCCAGTCGACAGGTCGAACAGGCCGTAGAGGGATTCGTCGGGCTCGATCTCCGCGACTTGAGGGGTGGCCGACTGACGGGCCACCGCGTGTCTCACCCATCGCTAAAGCCTCGACCGACCGGAGCGCTTGCTCCGGCGGGAAACGGGGAGGGAGGACAACACAGGAGCCGACCGGTAGGGGTCGACGGTTGCCGCAGGAGAACGTCGCGGACGCACGCGCTAAAGTGCGTTGCCCCACGGACAGGGAGTGCGTCCACGTCGAGCGGAGCCTCCTGAAGCCAGGCGGAGTCGTCGGTGATGAACGTGAGCGCGCCGAGACGGATCTCGCGGCCCTCCACCAAAACTCCGTCAAAAACCATGATGAATCGGGTCGGAAAAGATCGCAACTCCTCCAACAAAACGCTAAAACACCGGCCCCAAGGTGGGCACCAACTGTCGTGGTTCTAAGTCTGACAGTAGTGTAGGGGGGTAAGTATGGAAAGGCAAGGTCTTAGCTATGGAGAAGTTGTAAGGACGCAAGGTTTATGAGTTCAGGCCTTTCTCGGAGGAAGTAATAGCCCTACGTCTCGGAGCCCGGAGGCGGTCGACTGGATTATGTGGGTATGAGTTACAGAGGTGCGAACCCTTGTCTCGGAGGAGGGGGGTGGCTTATATAGAGTGTGCCAGGACCCCGGCTAGCCCATGTTACGAAGGGTTCAATGTACATTAAGGCAGGGCGTTACTGGTAACGCTAGTAATAAAGTGTTGTGATGACCATAAAAGCTACTTAATGACCGACCGTTCGAGTGTGGAGTGACTTTAGGCCTCCTGGCCGTCGAGTGATTGCTTCTTGGTCGAGTGATTGCTTCTTGGTCGGTTGTCTTCGAGTCTGTCGAGTGGAACGCCTCAAAGTCGATTGAAAGGTGATTTCTTCTAGAGATGTCCTTGGGTAGGGCAGTTAGGACAGGTCCATAACCCTACCCTAGGTACATAGCTTCATCAGCGCGCGGCCTGCCCTGTCCGCCCCTCCTCTTCTCCACTAAGGCCCATCTTGGCCCATTAAACCTCTGGGGGGTGTTCCGGTAACCCCCGGTACTCCGGTAAAATCCCGATTTCACCCGGAACACTTCCGATATCCAAATATAGGCTTCCAATATATCAATCTTCATGTCTCGACCATTTCGAGACTGCTCATCATGTCTGTGATCATATCCGGAACTCTGAACTACCTTCGGTACATCAAAACACATAAACTCATAATATAACCATCATCGAACTTTAAGCGTGCGAACCCTACGGGTTCGAGAACTATGTAGACATGACCGAGACATGTCTCTGATCAATAACCAATAGCGGAACCTGGATGCTCATATTGGCTCCTACATATTCTATGAAGATCTTTATCGGTCAAACCACATAACAACATACGTTGTTCCCTTTGTCATCGGTATGTTACTTGCCCGAGATTCGATCGTCGGTATCTTCATACCTAGTTCAATCTCATTACCAACAAGTCTGTTTACTCGTTCTGTAATACATCATCCCGCAACTAACTCATTAGTTGCAATGCTTGCAAGGCTTATAGTGATGTGCATTACCGAGTGGGCCCAGAGATACCTCTTCGACAATCGGAGTGACAAATCCTAATCTCGAAATACGCCAACCCAACAAGTACCTTCGGAGACACCTGTAGAGCACCTTTATAATCACCCAGTTACGTTGTGACGTTTGGTAGCACACAAAGTGTTCCTCCGATAAATGGGAGTTGCATAATCTCATAGTCATAGGAACATGTATAAGTCATGAAGAAAGCAATAGTAGAATACTAAACGATCGAGTGCTAAGCTAATGGAATGGGTCGAGTCCATCACATCATTCTCCTAATGATGTGATCCCCTTAATCAAATGAAAACTCATGTCAATGGTTAGGAAACATAACCGTCTTTGATCAACGAGCTAGTCAAGTAGAGGCATACTAGTGACACTTTGTTTGTTTATGTATTCACACAAGTATTTTGTTTCCGGTTAATACAATTCTAGCTTGAATAATAATAAACATTTATCATGATATAAGGAAATAAATAATTACTTTATTATTGCCTCTAGGGCATATTTCCTTCAATCCAATGGTATGATTATAAACACTTCGCGAGGATGGCCGGGTGGAGCTGGTCATGGGGACATAACTGAAACCATGAAGTTTTTTTACAGGATTAAGTTTATCTGTTAACCCCTAAAAAACGAATATGTGTATGTTCGTTATCACTTTTTCAGGTGTCATAGTTGCCCACCATCAACTATACAATTGCCTAGAACCATATATCCAGTTGCCCAATCCTCGTGAACAGAAACATTACCAAGTCCATAATTTGGCTAATATGTAAAGGTTTTAGATACCTTTCAATTAAGATTGTGTCATAGAGATGCATCAAGAATTCCATCTCCTCCGGGTGGGATCCCTTGGTATGATCGTAAATACTTGGTGAAATGATCATAGAGGGGGAGCGATGTGAGCTGGTCATGGGGTCATAACTAAAACAATGAAGTGTTTTTAGGGGATTAAGTTTATCAGTCACCCCCTTCAAAAATGAACATGTGTATGTTCTTTATTCCTTTTTTCAGGTGTCATAGTTGCCTACAATCAATGATATTGTTGCCTAAATGAAGGAAATATGCCCTAGAGGCAATAATAAAGTTGTTATTTATATTTCCTTATATCATGATAAATGTTTATTATTCATGCTAGAATTGTATTAACCGGAAACTTAGTACATGTGTGAATACATAGACAAACAGAGTGTCACTAGTTTGCCTCTACTTGACTAGCTCATTGAATCAATGATGGTTATGTTTCCTAACCATAGACATGAGTTGTCATTTGATTAACGGGATCACATCATTAGAGAATGATGTGATTGACTTGACCCATCCGTTAGCTTAGCACGATGATCGTTTAGTTTATTGCTATTGCTTTCTCCATAAATATGCATGTTCCTATGACTATGAGATCATGCAACTCCCGAATACCGGAAGAACACTTTGTGTGCTACCAAACGTCACAACGTAACTGGGTGATTATAATGGTTCTCTACAGGTGTCTCCGATGGTGTTTGTTGAGTTGGCATGGATCAAGATTGAGATTTGTCACTCCGATTGTCGGAGAGGTATCTCTGGGCCCTCTCGGTAATGTACATCACTATAAGCCTTGCAAGCAATGTAGCTAATGAGTTAGTTACGGGATGTAGCATTACGGAACAAGTAAAGAGACTTGTCGATAACGAGATTGAACTAAGTATTGAGATACCGATGGTCGAATATCGGGCAAGTAACATACCGATGACAAAGGGAACAACGTATATTGTTATGTGGTTTGACCGATAAAGATCTTCGTAGAATATGTAGGACTCAATATGAGCATCCAGGTTCTGCTATTGGTTATTGACCGGAGACATGTCTCGGTCATGTCTACATAGTTCTCGAACCCATAGGGTCCGCACGCTTAACATTCAGTGACGATCGGTATTACGAGTTTATGTGTTTTGATGTACCGAAGGTAGTTCAGACTCCTGGATTTGATTATGGACATGACGAGGAGTCTCGAAATGGTCGATACGTAAAGATCGATATATTGGAAGCCTATGTTTGGACATCGGAATGGTTCCGGGTGAAATCGGGAGTATACCGGAGCACCGGGAGCTTACCGGAACCCCCCGGGAGGTATATGGGCCTTATTGGGCCTTAGTGGAAGAGAGGGAAAAGAAGAAAAGGAGGGGGCGCCCCCCAGGCCTAATCCGAATTGGGAGCCCCCCCCCCCCATTCCTTCCTTCTTCCTCCTCCTTCCTTCTCTCCTACAACCAACAAAGGGAAGGGGGGTCCTACTCCTAGTGGGAGTTGGACTCCCTTGGGGCACACCTAGAGAGGCCGGCCCCCTCCCCTTCCTCCACTCCTTTATATATGGGGGAGGGGGCACCCCATAGACACACAAGTTGATCATTGATCTTTTAGCCGTGTGCGGTGCCTCCCTCCACCATAATCCACCTCGGTCATATCGTAGCGGTGCTTAGGCGAAGCCCTGTTCTGGTAGCAACATCATCACCGTCATCACGCCGTCGCGCTGACTAAGCTCTCCCTTGAAGCTCTACTAGATCGTGAGCTCGCGGGACGTCATCGAGCTGGTGTGCAGATCGCGGAGGAGCCGTATCTTCGGTACTAGATCGGTCGATCGTGGAGACGTACGATTACATCAACCGCATTGTCATAACGCTTCCGCTTACGTTCTACGAGGGTACATAGACGATAATCTCCCCTCTCGTTGCTATGCATCACCATGATCTTGCGTGTGTGTAGGAAAATTTTGAAATTACTGCGTTCCCCAATAGTGCCATCCGAGCTGGGTTTAAGCGTAGATGTTGTATGCATGAGTAGAACTCAAAGGAGTTATGGGCGTGGGTATATACATATTGTTACCGTCACTAGTTGATTCTTGATTCAGCGGCATTGTTGGATGAAGCGGCCCAGAACGACATTACGCGTACGCTTACGCGAGACTGTTTCTACCGACGTGCTTCGCACACAGGTGGCTAGTGGGTGTCTGTTTCTCCAGCTTTAGTTGAATCGAATTCAATGAACAGGGTTCTTTCTGAAGATCAAAAAGCAATCACTATACCGCGTTGTGGTTTTTGATGCGTAGGTAAGAATGGTTCTTGCTCAGCCCGTAGCAGCCACGTAAAACTTGCAACAACAAAGTAGAGGACGTCTAACTTGTTTTTGCAGGGCGTGTTGTGACGTGATATGGTCAAGACGTGATGAGATATAAATTGTTGTATGAGATGATCATGTTTTGTTGAAGTTATCAACAACTGGCAGAAGCCTTATGGTTGTCTCTTTATTGCATAAAATGCAAGCGCCAAATAATTACTTTACTTTATCGCTATGCGATAGCAATAGTTGCAAGAGCAATAGTTGGCGAGACGACCATATGATGACACATTGATAGAGATCAAGATGATGGAGATCATGGTGTCATGCTGGTGACGGTAGAGATCATGACGGTACTTTGGAGATGGAGATCAAAGGTGCAAGATGATCATGGCCATATCATGTCACATATTTTGATTGCATGTGATGTTTATCCTTTATGCATCTTATTTTGCTTAGTTCGGCGGTAGCATTATAAGATGACCTCTCACTAAATTTCAAGGTATAATTGTTCTCCCTGAGTATGCACCGTTGCGACAGTTCATCATGCCGAGACACCATGTGATGATCGGGTGTGATAAGCTCTACGTTCACGTACAACGGGTGCAAGCCAGTTTTGCACACGCGGAATACTCGGGTTAAACTTGACGAGCCTAGAATATGCAGATATAGCCTCGGAACACTGGAGCCCGAAAGGTCGAGCGTGAATCATATAGTAGATATGATCAACATAGTGATGTTCACCATTGAAAACTACTCCATCTCACGTGATGATCGGACATGGTTTAGTTGATATGGATCACGTGATCACTCAGATGATTAGAGAGATGTCTATCTAAGTGGGAGTTCTTAAGTAATTTGATTAATTGAACTTTAATTTATCATGAACTTAGTCCTGATAGTATTTGCATATCTATGTGGTAGATCAATAGCTTGCGATGTAGCTCCCTGTTTATTTTTTTGATATGTTCCTAGATAAAAATAAGTTGAAAGATGTTAGTTGCAATGATGCGGACTAGCTCCGTGATCTGAGGATTATCCTCAATGCTGCACAGAAGTATTATTTCCTTGATGCACAACTAGGTGACAGAACTGTTGCAGGAGCAGATGCTAACGTTATGAACGTTTGACAAGCTCGGTATGATGACTACTTGATAATTTAGTGCACCATGCTTTACGGCTTAGAACCGGGACTTCAAAAATGTTTTGAACAACATGGAGCATATGAGATGTTCCAAGATTTGAAATTGCTATTTCATGCTCATGTCCGTGTCGAGAGGTATAAGACCTCTGACAGTACTTTGCCTACAAGATGGAGGAGAATAGCTCAACCAGTGAGCATATGCTCAGATTGTCTGGGTACTACAATTGCTTGAATCAAGTGGTAGTTAATCTTCCAGATAAAATAGTGATTGACAGAATTCTCTAGTCACTATCATCAAGTTACTGGAACTTCGTGATGAACTATAATATGCAAGGGATGATTAAAGTAATTCTCAAGCTATTCGCGATGCTGAAATCAGCGAAGGTAGAAATCAAGAAAAGCATCAAGTGTTGATGGTTGAAAAGACCACTAGTTTCAAGTAAAAGGGCAAGGGAAAGAAAGGGAACTTCAAGAAGAATGACAAGCAAGTTGCTACTCCCATGAAAAAGCCCAAAGCTAGACCCCAAGCCTGAAACTGAGTGCTTCTACTGTAAAGGAAATGATCACTGGAAGTGAAACTGCCCTAGATACTTGGCAGATAAGAAGGATGGCATACTAAACAAAGGTATATTGGATATACATGTTATTGATGTGTACTTTACTAGTGTTCATAGCAACCCCTCGGTATTTGATACTGGTTCAGTTGCTAAGAGTAGTAACTCAAAACGGGAGTTGCAAAATAAACAGAGACTAGTTAAGGGCGAGGTGATGATGTGTGTTGGAAGTGATTCCGAGGTTGATAAGATCACCATCGCACACTCCCTTTACCTTCGGGATTAGTGTTGAACCTAAAATAAATGTTATTTGGCGTTTTCGTTGAGCATGAATATGATTGGATCATGTTTATTGCAATACGGTTATTCATTTAAGTCAAAGAATAATTGTTGTTCTATTTACATGAATAAAACCTTCTATGGTCATACACTCAATATAAATGGTTTATTGAATCTCAATCGTAGTGATACACATATTCATAATATTGAAGCCAAAAGATGCATAGTTAATAATGATAGTGCAACTTATTTGTGGCACTGCCGTTTAGGTCATATTTGTGTAAAGCGCATGAGGAAACTCCATGCTGATGGGCTTTTGGAATCACTTGATGCTTGTGAACCATGCCTCATGGGCAAGATGACTAAGACTCTGTTCTCCGGAACAATGGAGCGAGCACCTGACTTATTGGAAATAATACATATTGATGTATGTGGTCCGATGAGTGTTGAGGCTGGCGGCGGGTATCATTATTTTCTTGCCTTCGCAGATGATTTGAGAAGATACGGGTATATCTACTTGATGAAACATAAGTCTGAAACATTTGAAAAGTTGAAAGAAATTCGGAGTGAAGTGAAAAATCATCGTAACAAGAAAATAAAGTTTCTATGATCTGATCGCGGAGAAGAATATTTGAGTTACGAGTTTGGTCTTCAACTAAAACAATGTGGAATAGTTTCACAAATTCAAGCCACCCCTGGAACACCACAACATAATGGTGTGTCCGAACGTCATAACCGTACTTTATTGGATATAGTGCAATCTATGATGTCTCTTGCCGATTTACCACTATCATTTTGGGGTTATGCATTAGAGACAGCTACATTCACATTAAATAGGGCACCTTCTAATCTGTTGAGATGACACCGTATGAACTATGGTTTGGCTAGAAACCTAAGCTGTTGTTTCTTAAAGTTTGGGGTTGTGATGCTTATGTGAAAAAGTTTCAGCCTGATAAGCTCAAACCCAAATCAGAAAAGTGTGTCTTCATAGGATACCCAAAAGAAACTGTTGGGTACACCTTCTATCACAAATCCTAAAGGCAAGACCTTTGTTGCTAAGAGTGGATCCTTTCTAGAGAAGAAGTTTCTCTCGAAAGAAGTGAGTGCGAGGAATGTAGAACTTGATGAGGTAATTGTACCTTCTCCCGAATTGGAAAGTAGTTCATCACAGAAATTAGTTCTAGTGATTCCTACACCAATTAGTGAGGAAGTTAATGATGATGATCATGAAACTTCAGATCAACTTACTACCGAACCTCGTAGGTCAACCAGAATACGTTCCGCACCAGAGTGGTAGGGGAATCCATTTCTGGAAGTCATGTTACTTGACCATCATGAATCTACGAACTATGAGGAAGTGATGATGAGCCCAGATTCCATGAAATGGCTTGAAGCCATGAAATCTGAGATGAGATCCATGTATTAGAACAAAGTATGGACTTTGATTGACTTGCCCGTTGATCGGTGAGCCATTAAGAATAAATGGATTTTCAACAGGAAAACGGACACTGATAGTAGTGTTACTATCTACAAAGTTCAAATTGTCGCAAAAAGGTTTTCGACAAGTTCAAGGTGTTGACTACGATGAGATTTTCTCACTCGTAGAGATGCTTAAGTCTGTCCGAATCATGTTAGCAATTGCCACATTTTATGAAATCTGGCAAATGGATGTCAAAACTGCATTCCTTAATGGATTTCTTAAAGAAGAGTTGTATATGATACAACAAAGAAAGTTTTGTCAATCCTAAAGGTGCTAACAAAGTGTGCAAGCTCCAGCGATCCATCTATGGACTAGTGCAAGCATCTCGGAGTTGGAATATACGCTTTGATGAGTTAATCAAATCATATAGTTTTATACAGACTTTTGGAGAAGCCTGTATTTACAATAAAGTGAGTGGGAGCTCTGTAGCATTTCTGATATTATATGTGGATGGCATATTGTTGATCGGAAATGATACTGAATTTCTGGATAGCATAAAAGGATACGTGAATAAGAATTTTTCAGAGAAAGACCTCGGTGAAGCTGCTTACACATTGAGCATCAAGATCTATAGAGATAGATCAAGACGCTTGATAAGATTTTTCAATGAGTACATACCTTGACAAGATTTTGATGTAGTTCAAAATGGAAAAGCCAAAGAAGGAGTTCTTGCCTATGTTGCAAGGTGTGAAGTTGAGTAAAGACTCAAAACCTGACCACGGCAGAAAATAGAAGGAGAATGAAAAGTCATTCCCTATGCCTCAGCCATAGGTTCTATGAAGTATGCTATGCTGTGTACCAGACCTATTGTGTACCTCGCCATAAGTTTGGCGAGTGGGTACAATAGTGATCCAGGAGTGGATCACTGGACAACGGTCAAAAATATCCTTAGTAGAATAAGGAAATGTTTCTCGGTTATGGAGGTGACAAAGAGTTCATCGTAAAGAGTTACGTCAATGCAAGCTTTGACACTGATCTGGATGACTCTAAGTCTCGATCTAGATACATATTGAAAGTGGAAACAATCAGCTAGAGTAGCTCCATGTAGAGTATTGTAGACATAGAAAATTTGCAAAATACATACGGCTCTGAATGTGGCAAACCCGTTGACTAAATTTCTCTCACAAGCAAAACATGATCACTCTTTGGGTGTTAATCACATAGCGATGTGAACTAGATTATAGACTCTAGTAAACCCTTTGGGTGTTAGTCACATGGAGATGTGAACTAATCACATAAAGATGTGAACTATTGGTGTTAAATCACATGACGATGTGAACTAGATTATTGACTCTAGTGCAAGTGGGAGACTGAGGGAAATATGCCCTAGAGGCAATAATAAAGTTGTCATTTATATTTCCTTACATCATGATAAATGTTTATTATTCATGCTAAAATTGTATTAATTGGAAACTTAGTAAATGTGTGAATACATAGACAAATAGAGTGTCACTAGTTTGCCTCTACTTGACTAGCTCGTTGAATCAATGATGGTTATGTTTCCTAACCATAGACATGAGTTGTCATTTGATTAACGGGATCACATCATTAGAGAATGATGTGATTGACTTGACCCATCCGTTAGCTTAGCACGATGATCGTTTAGTTTGTTGCTATTGCTTTCTCCATAACTATACATGTTCCTATGACTATGAGATCATGCAACTCACGAATACCGGAGGAACACTTTGTGTGCTACCAAACGTCACCACGTAACTGGGTGATTATAAAGTTGCTCTACAGGTGTCTCTGATGGTGTTTGTTGAGTTGGCATGGATCAAGATTGGGATTTGTCACTCCGATTGTCGGAGAGGTATCTCTAGGGCCCCTCGGTAATGTACATCACTATAAGCCTTGCAAGCAATGCAGCTAATGAGTTAGTTACATGATGTAGCATTATGGAATGAGTAAAGCGATGTGTCAGTAACGAGATTGAACTAAGTATTGAGATACCGATGATCGAATCTCGGGCAAGTGACATACCGATGACAAAGGGAACAACGTATATCGTTATGTGGTTTGACCAATAAAGATCTTCGTAGAATATGTAGGAACCAATATGAGCATCCAGGTTCCGCTATTGGTTATTGACCGGAGACATGTCTCAGTCATGTCTACATAGTTCTCGAACCCGTAGGGTCCGCACGCTTAACGTTCGGTGACAATCGGTATTACGAGTTTATGTTTTGATGTACCGAAGGTAGTTCGGAGTACCAGATTTGATTACGGACATGACGAGGAGTCTCGAAATGGTCGAGACGTAAAGATCGATATATTGAAAGCCTATGTTTGGACATCGGAATGGTTCCGTGTGAAATGGGGAGTATACCGGAGCACCGGAGGGTTCCCGGGAGGTATATGGGCCTTATTGGGCCTTAGTGGAAGAGAGGGAAAAGAAGCAAAGGAGGGGGCGTCCCCCCTAGCCCAATCCGAATTGGGAGGGGGGCCGGCCCCCCTTTCCTTCCTTCTTCCTCCTCCTTCCTTCTCTCCTAGAACCAACAAAGGGAAGGGGGAATCCTACTCCTAGTGGGAGTAGGAATCCCTTGGGGCACACCTAGAGAGGCCGGCCCCCTCCCCCTCCTCCACTCCTTTATATATGGGGGAGGGGGCACCCCATAGACACACAATTTGATCATTGATCTTTTAGTCGTGTGCGGTGCCCCCTCCATCATAATCCACCTCGGTCATATTGTAGTGGTGCTTAGGCAAAGCCCTGTTCCGGTAGCAACATCATCACCGTCATCACACCGTCGTGCTGACGAAGCTCTCCCTCGAAGCTCTACTGGATCGTTTGTTCGCGGGACGTCACCGAGCCGAATGTGTGCAGATCACGGAGGTCCCATATCTTTGGTACCGGATCGGTCGATCGTGAAGACGTACGACTACATCAACCGCGTTGTCATAACGCTTACGCTTACGGTCTACAGGGTACATAGACGATACTCTCCCCTCTCGTTGCTATGCATCACCATGATCTTGCGTGTGCGTATGAAATTTTTGAAATTACTGCGTTCCCCAACGCTAAAATCATGTATCCAGTTGCCCACAATCAACCATACAGTTGTCTAAAACCATGTATCCAGTTTCCCACAATCAACCATGCAGTTGTCTAAAACCATGTACCAGTTGCCCCGTAATCAACCATACAGTTGTCTAAAACCATGTATCCAGTTGCCCACAATCAACCATACAGTTGTCTAAAACTATGTATCCAGTTGCCCACAATCAACCATACAGTTGTCTAAAATCATGTATCCAGTTGCCCACAATCAATCATACAGTTGTCTAAAACCATGTATCCAGTTGCCCACAATCAATCATATAGTTGTCTAAAATTATGTATCCAGTTGCCCAATCCTCATGAACAGAAACATTACCAAGATCATAATTTGGTTAATATGTAAAGGTTTTAGATACCTTTCAAGTTTGTGTCTAGAGATACGTCAATAATTTATCTCCTCTGGATGGGATACCTTGGTACGATCGAAACTACTTGGCGGATTTTGCTCCTCTTGTTGTCTGAGGAGATAAGATCCAACTTGATGTCGGAGAGAGAAATGGACGATGAGGGTCCTTGAGAACGCCCCCTCGTAGTTCGGTTTGGAGGATTTTGGGCATAAAAATTTGTTCAAAAAAATTAGGTGACTATCATTGGATGGCTAAAAGCGTCTAGATAGGCCGATCCCAGCATTTGAAGTGATTGGATGTGCTTATGGTAGGCAACTTAGAGGTGAAACTAGTCAATTGGTAGTCATGGTAACTAACTTAGAATGATCTTTCATTGATAGGTAGTCATGCTAGGAGTAAAAAGGAGTTGCTTTCCTGTAGAACTGAAGTTGCCTCTTTAGGACACAAAGTTGCTCGGAAAAAAAGTTTGTTGAAACCTACTCTTATGGGATCTACTTTTGAAGAACTCGTCGAGAGAAACCCAACGGTGAAAACTGATTTAATTTTGACATTCTAATCAAAAGTTACATGTTTTTTCAAGTTTTTGACCCATAATAAATGCAGGTGGGATATTTATGTGCGCGTACGAGGAGAGTGTGCTCGGAACAGCGAACGGGCGCCACGGCGCTGGCTAGCCTCGTCCTTCAAATTTTGTTCAGAGTTTCCCATTTGTAAAATTTATTCACAGATCCAAAAAATGTATGCTATTTTCCAAATTTTGTTTGGAGTTTCAGGAAAATATTCATGTTTCCAAAAAATAGCTCATGTTTTTCAGAATATGTTTGGAACTTTCAAAAAATTATTGGGATTTCACAAATTGTTCATATTTTCCAAAAATGATTGTGTTTTTCAAAAAAATCTTGATTGAAAAAATATATTATCGTTTTGGTAGTTAAAAATTGTTTGCATGATCAAAGAATATTTTTATGTGAAAAAACTTCACAGTTATCAAGAACGTTTGTTTAGAAAAATCCGTAAAGTTTCAAATCTCGTCACTGCAGTTTGTTCTTAAATATCCCGCCCTTCATCGCAACTGGCTAGTAGTGTGTATTCAATATGGTGAGGTCACGAGTTCGATACCTTGCAATTGCTTTGCTTTATTTGGATTTCTATGTGGTGCACTACAAACACTACGTGCTCTCTCCCAGTGGGCTGGCCCAATTGCTTGGAAGCCTGTGCGTGGCGCTCCTATATGACGCAAAATGTGTCATATAGGAGGTCCCCCTCTTTTGTACTCACTAGTAAACATGCCTGTGCGTTGCAACAGGAGAAATAATATCACATGGCTCTAACCGAATAAGCATGACTCAAGACTCTCCATCAATACGTGTACTTCATTTCAATGCGACACACTGTCATCTCACGGCTTATCCTCCTTTTCACCCTCATCATCAAAGGGGTTGTGCCTACATGATCACAATGCATCCAAAAACATGGTGAATCCTAAGGCAATGATCTCGTCCACCGCATGACACACCTGACATTGAACTACGACGATGTAAAGAATTTTTAAATATATTCTCACACGACTTTGATTTTAGTGCTCACCACCGTGCATGTCTAATTTAATCGGGTCTCTCAAATCTCACAATTTTAATTTGCAACTCACATGAATATGGTTTATTTAGTGCTCAGCACCGATGCATGTCTGATTTAACCGGGTCTCTCTCAAATCCCACAATTATAATGTGTCCACCACATGAATCTGGTTATTTTTCGTGCTCACAAATTCAGTTTTAGTGCTCACCACTTATGCATGTCTGATTTACAAGGGTCTCTCAAATCCCACAATTATAATGTGTCTCCCACATGAAACTATTTTTTTAGTTCTCACCAACCTCTCTCAATCCCGCAACTAAAGCATCCTTTTTCTGAACACATGATTAGACAATGTCTTATATCTCTGCTGTTTTTTTATTCATTTATCAAGGGCATCATGCGTAAACATGTCAAGTCATTTTTTATTTCCCTTGAGACAACCCGGAAAGGCTAGTTTGAATTATTGTGGTCCTCTTATATCTCTGCTGCTATTTTTTTCATTCATTGATCAGGGCAGTGGCAGAGCGTGAATCAAATATTAGGAGGGGCCAAATGAGTGTATATGGCATAGAAAAGGCTAGGATGATCAGAGATGCCAGATGATTAGTAGAGCAATTAGCAGATAAGTAAGTGTATTTGGTAAATTTTCCTTTTGGAAGGGGGGCGAGGGCCCGGAATTGTCCCCACTACGCTCCGCCACTAGATCAGGGATCATGCATGAACGTAATTAGCCACTCTTTCCTCCATTTAATTAGCCTCTATTTCCTTTCTTTATTTCTCATGTAATTACCTTCTCTTTCATTTCTTTCTTTTTTCTTGTGTTTATTTCCCTTGCAATTAGCCTCTCTTTCGTTCTACCGAATTGGTCTCTCTTTTCTTGTTTTAATTTCTCATGCAATTAGCCTCCCTTTCCAAGGGCTACTAAATTAGCTTCTCCTTTCCTTTTTCTTTTGTTCCTTATTTCTTTTATTTGCAGGATTTTCATTCCTTTGTTTTCCTAGGGACCCGTATCTCATCTTCATCCTCGAGGCTCATATTGATTATCGAACAACTCATAGGCCTATATAAATTGGTGGAATTTAATTGAAAGGGGCAAGGTGGGACTAATTAGTTCTCAACAAACCATGTATTTTTACACAATCGTAAGCTGTTCAGTTGGCTGTGCCCTTGGGAATTCGAGCGAGAGGTTGTGGGATCGAACCCCCAGTACAACAACTTTTTTCTTCCGCTGCTCCACAATCAAGGAAAAAAGGTGCAGATCCGGCCCAGCTTGGCCCAATCAATAGGCTATCTAATGTGGCCGCCTGGTCCAAGCTTCGGGGAAAGAATGACTCATATCGAATTTTCGATCTTGAGAGCAGCGATATGGGTCATACTACCATATAGTAGTACTATCAAGGCCGTTGAAAACACTGATCGGGCAGGTTCGGTGCAGGATCGCTAGAAAATGGAGGAATTCGTGTGGGGCCACTGTATGAAGCGGAGGTACAGTATGAATACGAGGGTGGTCACGTGGATCGGGCCCGCCATAATCTGGCAGAGCTTACGGAGTTGGACCACCGGTCTTTGCAGTAAGATAGATCGTGGGCCATGGTCCAGGATGTTTGCCGTAGCCTGATCCAGAAGGCAGCCCGCAGCCGGCTGGGGATTAGGAGGTATAGCTCTTGATCCTAAACTAGGAAAAATAATTAAGGAAAAAACACAGCGCGGGGGAGCAAGAAAAAACTATAGTGATGGCCCTGTACCTGGAGTGTTTTGCCAAAAAAATCAGTAGTAGCTAATGTTCTCTGTGAGGTGATCCAGAATTTGCCCATGTTTTTTTAATGAAAAAATGGGAAATTTTAGTTGTATGTGGACAACAGAACAATTGTAGTTGTATGGGAACAGCGAAAAAAATTAGTTGAATTGGTGAGTGTGAGTCAATTCAAACAAGCTCTGGTGTTGGTGGTAAAAAAACACCGATCTGATTTGGATGGCAGCCTCTGTCATTCTGATGTCGCTACGGATGCATATATCTATAACAATGGGAAAATGATGTTGGTGGCGAGCATGAGCAGTGCAATCCTGGAGATATCAACATGGCGCTCGCCTTGACGGGGGCGAGCTGCTGGCATCCATGTGAAACAGAGCAGCCGGTGAACTCTGGGACTCCTTCCCGACGCGAGCTCGGGTACTGCAGCGCAGGAGAAGCTGGGGAAGGAGGGGGCGGCAGAGACCGAGCTCTCATGGACTCCAAAACAGCAGGATAAGTCTCTTGCCACTCGAAAAAACCCACACTGACGAGACTGAAAAATAGAAGAACAAAAAAGTCAAGAA
This sequence comes from Triticum monococcum, assembly GCA_034509565.1. Lineage (NCBI taxonomy): Eukaryota > Viridiplantae > Streptophyta > Magnoliopsida > Poales > Poaceae > Triticum > Triticum monococcum. The sequence continues at coordinate 775,723,012 of CM067843.1, read as the reverse complement.
CTTTAAGGATGAAGAACCAGATCTGAGTTTGAGATTACTCACACTCCAAAGGATTCACCTGTTGCCTGGCCTTTTCCCGCCGATTGATATGTCGCAGATGACTTCCCGACTACATCTGGGGCATTGGATCAGCAGGAGCAGCTCGGTGTCCGGCACCTGCGGGGCGGAGCAAGAAGAAGCTGACATGGCAGTGAAGACCTAGCGAAATGGGTATCCAGATTGACACGGTACAGGACAAGGCTTTAAATAAAAATACAGCTGACTGCATTGTTGCCTTTCCATTGGGTCAGTTCATCGAGCAGAGAGAGGCGGCCCAGGTGCTGCATACGCCGGTCCAAAAATATCTCACGTAGCGAAGACCGTAGTGGACCGAGTTAGCTGGGCCTCATAAATGACATCAGACAAACTAGTTTGCCACTGTGCAGAAATAAGTGGCCAAGTTGAATATCTCTGCATATACATTCATGATTGTGGATCCCGAGAAGGAGGAACCACTGAGATAATAGTATTATATGGTAGTATGACACATATCAAATTTTCGATCTTTCTTTCCTTACTCAACGGCAAGCTAGATAGGCGGAGCTGTATGTTTGTGAAGAGTCAAGAGAGAAGTACATGTGACCAAGATGATGCTCGGAGTTTGTACAAGAAATGAACATGGAAATCATGGTTTGAACTTTTTTTAGGGTAAATCATGGCTTGAAGCTGGCTACCTAAATGCAAGGTAGTGAATGACCCAAACTCATGTGAACATCACGTGTCCATCCTATATATGCATGTGAACCAACCATCTTCCAAATGCATTGGAAGAACACACTGTGCATGTTCGCCTATATAGGTCACCGTGGACATTGTAAACCATGGTCTCCTCTGGTCAAGACCAAGATGCCCACCTCGCTGATGAGCAGGGATAGTACTGAAGAACCGACAGACCACCACCGCGTCAAGCCCCTGAGCACCCTGGACTCCCAACGCGGCACCTTCATGAAGTAACGATGCAGACGCGCTGACGCCGCCCAATCAAGTGATTTTAGGCTTTCACCAATGACCAAGGGGCGGAGAGCTGAGAGTAGGTTTCGATGTCGCCCACCAAAGGGAGAACGGCACCGCGAGCATCACCAACATCGTGACCGGCACCGCCAGTAAAGGGTTTCCCCCAACCCACAACCCGCATCCCCATTGCTCCGCAACCAGGAGAGTAGAACGCCCAAAGGAAGCCGGTAGCCCGACCGGCAGAGGACAGGCACCGATGAAGCCTCCATCTTCAGACCAGGTCCAAGCCTACTGCCAACTCACCGCCTAGCGTGGCCAAGACAGCGCACTATAGCACCGGCGCAACCCCCGTCGACGAGGAGGAGGCGCCCTCTCTGAAGTGGCCGCCCGCCCGCAACACCCGCAACCCCTAATGATCTCGATCGACCGTGCGAGACAAACCCACGCCGCCGCCACTGCGGGAGGTGCACCGCCGCCTTCCAGCTTAGAAGCCACCGGATACACGCGTACCCGCTGTTGGAGGCCCTGCCAGACCCAACTCCGCCATGAGCGGCGGTCAGCACTGCACGGGCTACGGGCTTCGCCCGGCAAACACCCTCAGGCAGCGGTGAGGAGTGGACGTGGGGGAGGGTGCCATGATGCGTTAGCGGGGTGCATCGCGGTAGCCGAGGGGGGGGGGGGGGGGGGCAACCGTCTTCCCTCACTGAAACACTTCTTCATTTGTTGTTTCGCTCGTGCTTAGTTCTTCGTTCATTGTTGGTTGATTTGGCTCTTCGCCTTTTCATTCATTTGCTTCTTTCTTCTTCTTTTTGTGTTTTCTTATTATTCTTCTTCTTTTATCCCTGGTTCATTGATATCTACAGAATATACTTTACTTCTGTAGATTTTCATTTGCTTTCTGACATATTTACGAACAAAGCAAACATCCAGTGTAATGTGCATTACTTGTATATAAGGTGTTTCAGTTGAATATAAATGTGATAAAATTATGAACACATTTCTTTCATACATTGTATAAAAAAAAGTACTACTTCCTCCGATCCAAATTACATTGCCGATGTTCAGCCAACGAAGTTAGGACGGCGGTACTGCTTGCTCAGTTGCCTAACTTCTTGTCATGTTGCTGATGATATTACTTCTTTGATTCACTCGCGCCACTTGATGCTGCACCCGACACTACAGGAACAGAAAACAAATGTTCGGAAACGAACAGAATGAATCGAAGACATGTGAAAACATGCTCAAATTCTACTTGACACAGATGTACCTTCGTTTTTGGTAGAAAGGCAATTCTTCGCCATTAAGTACACAGTCGATTGCATGGCTTAAATCCCTACAAATTAAAAATGAGTAAGAGCACTGGGTAACCTGGACCGTTTGTGCATCTGTTTCACAATATGTACCTTCCAGTGACCGGCACATTGTTACTGGGTCTTGAATCATCAAACTGTCCATGGTAAAAAAGTTCAAATTGCCTTTGCTCATCCTGGCACAAAGTTTAGATAAACAAATCAGGCACGGCGTGCTGGAAGAAAACTGAGACACTGGATATATAAGAATCATGAATTCATAATCACGAGAATACAAGCCGATGATGTTACCTTTTTGAACAAGTAGAACTCTGGTGTGCAGACTGCTCGAAAAGCTTTGGCAACTTCTTGAGACTGCAAAAGGTCCAGTAGTGTCAAACAGAAGTAAGCAAAGAGTTGGAGAGATCATAGGGACTGCATCAGGAAGCATATATAGTGGGCAGACCTCATCATACAAATAAGGAAAAGAGTACTTAAACAATTTTGCCTCCTCAGCCATGTATTCAGGACCATCCTGCAGAATCAAAAGATTAATTTGTGTTCAAATGGGAAAACATGACAAGTTGCATCAACCATATTGGAATAACACATATTGACACAGAAGCGTCACAATACGTAAGTTCAACAAGCAAAGAACAAAACGAGGCATCTCCCTAACTTTTCTACAGCAATCCTTACTAATATGTTCAACAACATGAACTGAGACGGTACATAATACTATGAGTAGGAAGTATTTCTAAGACATCATTCTGAAAGGGAAGCTCATGAAAGCTGGGCACCAAACCTATCATCTTAGGGGCCAGCAGCAATAGCTCCATGACTAAACCTAAATAAACTAATGAGTAAGTTAAGAGAAAACAGCAACAACATCGATATATCTGTGGTAAAAGTACTATTCATCAAAGATACTAGTGATGCATTTTAAATAAATTCAAAAAGTAGACAGTTTGCGAATTGATCAACATGTGCATCATGTAATGAAATTCATTTTTTTTAAATATGGGTAAGAAAGAAAGCACAGTATCACAAAGCTCAACGTAGTTATTTGTTTCTTCTAAAATGGGAGCATGTTTGTTCACTACATTATTCCAGTTAACTATACTCATTTTATTAGCTGGATAGATGCTTTGATCATAAATAAAGTAAAATATGAAATTTTGTAGAAAACCCTTTTATGTTCTCTGCAAGAAGCGCTCTGGTTAAGAAGTACATAGAAAGGAACTGAAAGGTATTCATGCTTATTGGTTGTAAGTTGTAAAGGCTAACCTTGGGATATGTTACAATTGAATTTGAGGATATGGCGATAGAAGCAAGTCCTTTCTGCATTGTGTTGTATCGATGTCAATTTAAGGCTACAAGCACAAATCAAAGAGAAATTTTCATCTGGTCTTCCAATGTGCCTACCTCCTTGTAGAATGAAGTGAGCTTTGCAATATCTTCTTTCAGATGTTTTACAAACGGACAGTGATTGCATATGAACATAACCTGAAACAAAGACAAAGTTGATGAATGAGATGGTTAGTCAGCAAACAATAAGAACGGGCTTGTGTCAAACTCAAACACCTTCAACAATTACAATTATATAAGAGCAGTTGGTTGTACAACTGAATACTTCTCCTCAAGGGAGGGACGCATGCAACAGTTCCTGTAAGAGAGCAGTTGGTTGAACACCTAAACCTTTTTGGAGATGTGGGCTTTGGGGTAGAGAACCTCAACATCAGAGACAACTGTTTACTAACCAAGTGGCTGTTCAAACATCTCAATTAAGATGGGATGTGGCAAGAGTGGCTACGTGACAAATATCTTCCTTGTAAGTCCCTTTCACAACTTGTGTCGAAATCCCCCTTTTTGGAGATGTCTAACGGGAAATTGATAAACCATTGTCACTAAACATCTATTGAACCCCGCCATTCAATGAGAAGAAAGCTTCCCCAAATTTTTTTAATGCTCTTACTGAATTGCGAGTGCACATCCACTGGCCTTCTCTAAGGGAAGGTAACAGTGAGTACTGAACAGATTAACCAAAAAAAAAAATTTTACTGACCAGCAAAGCATGGCTGCCCTCGAAGTCATCCAGTGTCCAGATTTTCCCTGTCAGGGGCTCCCGGAGCTGCATGATCAGCAACAAGAAACCATAAAGAACAGCACAGCAAGAACATCAGGCTTTAATCTTGATTAAAACATGGGCTAGAAACTTAAAAAGAAAGCCCTTAAAGCGATGAAATGACCTCAAACTGGGGTGCGCAGAAGCCCTCGGAGACGCGGGTCGCCTCCAACCTGGCTGCGAGTATCCGGAGACATGGCAAAAAGAGTTCAAGCAACAATACAGCTGAATAGAATATGAAAAGAGCTTGGAACGAAATTCAGAAAAATTACGGCGCTAGGGCTGCTTACCCACCGACTGCGCTGATTGCGGCGCTGATATCGATGGGCTACTTGTGCGCCTCAGCACCTTGCCCTTGCGAGTGCGATCAGATCCTAGGGCCGCCGTAGGGCGTGGCATATTGGCCGGCCTGGTGGTGTGGGGAAGACGACGGCTGGTGGGATGTTTCCTCTCTCATCATACAGTCGGTCGTACTTATCGTGGACTCGCAGACGCCGATCGGGAAGTGGAAGGATCGATCGATCCGATCGTGGGACGAGACGGACTGCGGGAGGCCGGACGGACGTGGGGGGCACGTCATGTCTGGCGTTCAGACTGGGCTTTACTGGGCCGGCCCAATAATTTTTCTTGCTTTTTTGGTAGGCTCTTTTCTTTCACATGATTTTATGCGGCATAGTTCTCTACACCTCACAATTGAACGGGCAGAAAGCTACCCAAAAAATCCCTAAAAAAAGCTTTCCATTTTTTTTAAAGGTTACAAAAAGTTTCGGAAATCTTATCTGGCGTCCGTCACCGGCCAGGAGCCAGCGAACGCCCTATCTCACTTTGGATTCGTTTGCATGAGTCCTGGCGCAGGATCAAAGTTACATCCGAATTCTATACCATTTCGATGTAAAAAAAAGGCCAGCGAATTTTTACCAAAAACTAGAGCCAGCGCACTGGCTAGCATCTTGATCCTCCACTTAGGACACCGTTGTAGGAATCCTGGTCTTCTCCATTTTCTTTTTTTCACCAGATGGTATTTTCTCTTGGAAAAATCAACATGGCTATAAATTTTCAAACTAGGTCACATGGCATTTTTTATTTATTATAAGAGATGACATTTTTATTTATTTAAGAGATGGCATTTTTAAAGTAAGAGATGACATTTTATTAGTATTATTAAGAGATTTCTTGTAGGCTAGTTCCTTTGATATATACACTGGACTCAGCTACCGCTTCAGATGGAAACGGATTGCTCTGAAATCATCAAGCTGGTTAACTCTAGTCTTACAGATCGCTCTAGTAATATGTATCAGGTGCCTGGGATTGCCGAGCTGTCAAGAGAACGAGCAGCACACTTCCAGAAAATCTGTAGATCACAATATAATGCTGCTCATGCTATGGCAGCTCTAGGTTCTAGTCAACAATGCACTGCTTGTTGGTTAGCAAATTCCCCACAGGAGATCGGTATTGTCATTTCAAAAGATTGTAAGGCGCAGGTTGATTCAATGAAATGCTTTTCCCCCGCAAAAAAAAAGAGATTTCCTGTAGGCTAGTTCCTTTCATACAGAGTATCTTGTCAGATACCCTGTAGTCCTATCCCCAGCGCTTACCTTGTTCATCTGTAGTCCTATCCCCGGCGCTTACGTTGTTCTTATGTCCCCCCCCCCCCCCCCCCCCCCCCCCCCCCCGCCGCCCCTCTCCCTCTCCAGACACTAACATGTAATTATGTGACCATGTTTCATTTTTAATTAAAGTCAGTGGGACTAGGACAAGGACATTTGTTATTATTAGGAGATGGCATTTTTTATTAAGAGAAGTCATTTTTTATTTTGAAGAGATGGCATTTTTTTGTTAAGTGATGGCATTTCTTTCTTTCTTTTGTTTTCCCATGGCAACTCAAATTGTAGGACTAGGACAACTTTAAATATATTTTTAACACCGATGGTTAATTTCTGATATGGGGGAGCGACATTTTTCATCAATTCAGAGCATGGCATTTTTTATTATTTATATTTTCTATGTGTTTCTATAAGAATAAATTTTTTTGGGGACCATGGCCTTCTTTGATGGGTTTCCTAGAGTCCACCTTTTCCTCTAGGGTTTCCTCACTAGTAGAAAAGGGGGCTTTGGTCCAGACCGGGTGACCCCATTAGTCCCGGTTCAGTCCAGAACCGGGACCAATGGGAGCATTGGTCCCGGTTCGTGAGCCCAGGGGGCCGGTCGGGCCACGTGGGCCATTGGTCCCGGTTCATCTGGACCTTTTGGTCCCGGTTGGTGGGATGAACCGGGACCAATGGGCCTCGCTCCTGGCCCACAACCATTGGTCCCGGTTCGTGCCTCAAACCGTGACTAAAGATTAGACCTTTAGTCCCGGTTTGAGCACGAACCGGGACTAATGGGGTTGAGACCTTTAGTCCCGGTTCGTACCACGAACCGGTACTAAAGGTCCCATTTTCAAACTCTACCCCCCTGATCGCCTTTTCAGTTTAAAAAAATAAAAGAAAATGATGGAAATGTCAAAAAATAAAAGAAAATAAGTTTCCCATGTGATATGTGGTCTAGTTGTTGGGAAAATTTACAAATGTGAATTTTGACTTTATTTGCAAAATCTCTCTGAAATTTGTAAAAATGGGCATAACTTTTGCATACTAACTCGGATGAAAAAGTTTTCTATATGAAAAATCATCTACTAGAAAAGTTACTGTTGGGGAACGTAGTAATTTCAAAAAAAAATCTACGCACACGCAAGATCATGGTGATGCATAGCAACGAGAGGGGAGAGTGTTGTCTACGTACCAACGCAGACCGACTGCGGAAGCGATCACACAACATAGAGGAAGTAGTCGTACGTCTTCTTCCCGATCCGACCGATCCAAGCACCGTTACTCCGGCACCTCCGAGTTCTTAGCACACGTACAGCTCGATGACGATCCCCGGGCTCCGATCCAGCAAAGCTTCGGGGAGGAGTTCCGTCAGCACGATGGCGTGGTGACGATCTTGATGTTCTACCGACGCAGGGCTTCGCCTAAGCACTACAACGATATGATCAAGGTGGAATTTGGTGGCAGGGGGCACCGCACACGGCTAAGGAACGATCACCAAGGATCAACTTGTGTGTCTAGAGGTGCCCCCTGCCCCCGTATATAAAGGATCCAAGGGGGAGGGCTGGCCGGCCAAGGAGGAGGGCGCAGGAGGAGTCCCACTCCTACCGGGAGTAGGACTCCCCCCCCCCCCTCAATCCTATTCCTAATAGGATTCCGAGAGAGAGAGAGAGAGAGAGAGAGAGAGAGAGAGAGAGAGAGAGAAGGGGGCCGGCCACCTCTCCTAGTCCTAATAGGACTAGGGGAGGGGGAGGCGCGCAGCCCACCTTGGGCTGCCCCTTTCACCTTTCCTTTAAGGCCCAATAAGGCCCATATGGTTCCCGGGGGGTTCCGGTAACCTCCCGGTACTCCAGTAAAATCCCGATTTCACCCGGAACACTTCCGATATCCAAATATAGGCTTCCAATATATCAATCTTTATGTCTCGGCCATTTCGAGACTCCTCGTCATGTCCGTGATCACATCCGGGACTCCGAACAATCTTAGGTACATCAAAATGCATAAACTTATAATAACTGTCATCGTAACGTTAAGCGTGCGGACCCTACGGTTCGAGAACAATGTAGACATGACTGAGACACGTCTCCGGTCAATAACCAATAGCGGGACCTGGATGCCCATATTGGCTCCTACATATTCTACGAAGATCTTTATCGGTCAGACCGCATAACAACATACGTTGTTCCCTTTGTCATCGGTATGTTACTTGCCCGAGATTCGATCGTCGGTATCCAATACCTAGTTCAATCTCGTTACTGGCAAGTCTCTTTACTCGTTCCGTAATACATCATCTCACAACTAACATCTTAGTTATAATGCTTGCAAGGCTTATGTGATGTGTATTACCGAGAGGGCCCAGAGATACCTCTCCGACAATCGGAGTGACAAATCCTATTCTCGAAATACGCCAACCCAACATCTACCATTGGAAACACCTGTAGTACTCCTTTATAATCACCCAGTTACGTTGTGATGTTTGGTAGCACCCAAAGTGTTCCTCCGGCAAACGGGAGTTGCATAATCTCATAGTCATAGGAACATGTATAAGTTATGAAGAAAGGAATAGCAACATACTAAACGATCGGGTGCTAAGCTAATGGAATGGGTCATGTCAATCAGATCATTCAACTAATGATGTGACCTCGTTAATCAAATAACATCTCTTTGTTCATGGTTAGGAAACATAACCATCTTTGATTAACGAGCTAGTCAAGTAGAGGCATACTAGTGACACTCTGTTTGTCTATGTATTCACACATGTATTATGTTTCCGGTTAATACAATTCTAGCATGAATAATAAACATTTATCATGATATAAAGAAATAAATAATAACTTTATTATTGCCTCTAGGGCATATTTCCTTCAGTCTCCCACTTGCACTAGAGTCAATAATCTAGATTACACAGTAATGATTCTAACACCCATGGAGCCTTGGTGCTGATCATGTTTTGCTCGTGGAAGAGGCTTAGTCAACGGGTCTGCAATATTCAGATCCGTATGTATCTTGCAAATCTCTATGTCTCCCACCTGGACTAGATCCCGGATGGAGTTGAAGCGTCTCTTGATGTGTTTGGTTCTTTTGTGAAATCTGGATTCCTTTGCTAAGGCAATTGCACCAGTATTGTCACAAAAGATTTTCATTGGACCCGATGCACTAGGTATGACACCTAGATCGGATATGAACTCCTTCATCCGGACTCCTTCGTTCGCTGCTTCCGAAGCAGCTATGTACTCCGCTTCACATGTAGATCCCGCTACGACGCTTTGTTTAGAACTGCACCAACTGACAGCTCCACCGTTTAAAGTAAACACATATACGGTTTGCGACTTAGAATCGTCCGGATCAGTGTCAAAGCTTGCATCAACGTAACCTCTTACGGTGAGCTCTTTGTCACCATATACGAGAAACATATCCTTAGTCCTTTTCAGGTATTTCAGGATGTTCTTGACCGCTGTCCAGTGATCCACTCCTGGATTACTTTGGTACCTCCCTGCTAAACTTATAGCAAGGCATACATCAGGTCTGGTACACAGCATTGCATACATGATAGAGCCTATGGCTGAAGCATAGGGAACATCTTTCATTTTCTCTCTATCTTCTGCAGTGGTCGGGCATTGAGTCTGACTCAACTTCACTCCTTGTAACACAGGCAAGAACCCTTTCTTTGCTTGATCCATTTTGAACTTCTTCAAAATCTTGTCAAGGTACGTGCTTTGTGAAAGTCCAATTAAGCGTCTTGATCTATCTCTATAGATCTTTATGCCTAATATGTAAGCAGCTTCCCCGAGGTCTTTCATCGAAAAACTTTTATTCAAGTATCCCTTTATGCTATCCAGAAATTCTATATCATTTCCAATCAGCAATATGTCATCCACATATAATATCAGAAATGCTACAGAGCTCCCACTCACTTTCTTGTAAATACAGGCTTCTCCAAAAGTCTGTATAAAACCAAATGCTTTGATCACACTATCAAAGCGTTTATTCCAACTCCGAGAGGCTTGCACCAGTCCATAAATGGATCACTGGAGCTTGCACACTTTGTTAGCTCCCCTTGGATCGACAAAACCTTCTGGTTGCATCATATACAACTCTTCTTCAAGAAATCCATTCAGGAATGCAGTTTTGACATCCATATGCCAAATTTCATAATCATAAAATGCGGCAATTGCTAACATGATTCTGACAGACTTAAGCATCGCTACGGGTGAGAAGGTCTCATCGTAGTCAACCCCTTGAACTTGTCGAAAACCTTTTGCAACAAGTCGAGCTTTATAGACAATAATGTTACCGTCAGCGTCAGTCTTTTTCTTGAAGATCCATTTATTCTCAATTTCTTGCCGATCATCGGGCAAGTCAACCAAAGTCCATACTTTGTTCTCATACATGGATCCCATCTCAGATTTCATGGCTTCAAGCCACTTTGCGGAATCTGGGCTCACCATCGCTTCTTCATAGTTTGTAGGTTCATCATGATCTAGTAGCATGACTTCCAGAATTGGATTACCGTACCACTCTGGTGCGGATCTCACTCTGGTTGATCTACGAGGTTCAGTAGTATCTTGTCCTGAAGTTTCATGATCATCATCATTAGCTTCCTCGCTAATTGGTATAGGTGTCGCAGAAACAGTTTTCTGTGATGTACTATTTTCCAATAAGGGAGCAGGTACAGTTACCTCGTCAAGTTTTACTTTCCTCCCACTCACTTCTTTCGAGAGAAACTCCTTCTCTAGAAATGATCCATTCTTAGCAACGAATGTCTTGCCTTCGGATCTGTGATAGAAGGTGTACCCAACAGTCTCCTTTGGGTATCCTATGAAGACACATTTCTCCGCTTTGGGTTCGAACTTATCAGGTTAAAGCTTTTTCACATAAGCATCGCAGCAACCAAACTTTAAGAACCGACAACTTTGGTTTCTTGCCAAACCATAGTTCATAAGGCGTCGTCTCAACGGATTTTGATGGTGCCCTATTTAACGTGAATGCGGCCGTCTCTAAAGCATAACCCCAAAATGATAGCGGTAAATCAGTAAGAGACATCATAGATCACACCATATCTAGTAAAGTACGATTACGACATTCGGACACACCATTACGCTGTGGTGTTCCGGGTGGCGTGAGTTGCGAAACTATTCCACAATTTTTCAAATGTACACCAAACTTGTAACTCAAATATTCTCCTCCACGATCAGATCGTAGAAACTTTATTTTCTTGTTACGATGATTTTCAACTTCACTCTGAAATTATTTGAACTTTTCAAATGTTTCAGACTTGTATTTCATTAAGTAGATATACCCATATCTGCTTAAATCATCTGTGAAGGTGAGAAAATAACGATATCCGCACGAGCCTCAATATTCATCGGACCACATACATCGGTATGTATGATTTCCAATAAATCTGTTGCTCTCTCCATAGTACCAGAGAACGGTGTTTTAGTCATCTTGCCCATGAGGCACGGTTCGCAAATACCAAGTGATTCATAATCAAGTGGTTCCAAAAGTCCATCATTATGGAGTTTCTTCATGCGCTTTATACCGATATGACCTAAACGGCAGTGCCACAAATAAGTTGCACTTTCATTATCAACTCTGCATCTTTTGGTTTCAACATTATGAATATGTGTATCACTACTATCGAGATTCATCAAAAATAGACCACTCTTCAAAGGTGCATGACCATAAAAGATATTATTCATATAAATAGAACAACCATTATTCTCTGATTTAAATGAATAACCGTCTCGCATCAAACAAGATCCAGATATAATGTTCATGCTTAACGCTGGCACCAAATAACAATTATTTAGGTCTAATATTAATCCCGAAGGTAGATGTAGAGGTAGCGTGCCGACCGCGATTACATCAACTTTGGAACCGTTTCCCACGCGCATCGTCACCTCGTCCTTTGCCAATGTTCTCTTAATCCGTAGTCCCTGTTTCGAGTTGCAAATATTAGCAACAGAACCAGTATCAAATACCCAGGTGCTACTGCGAGCTCTAGTAAGGTACACATCAATAACATGTATATCACATATACCTTTGTTCACCTTGCCATCCTTCTTATCCGCCAAATACTTGGGGCAGTTCCGCTTCCAGTGACCAGTCTGCTTGCAGTAGAAGCACTCAGTTTCAGGCTTAGGTCCAGACTTGGGCTTCTTCTCCTGAGCAGCAACTTGCTTGCTGTTCTTCTTGAAGTTCCCCTTCTTCTTCCCTTTGCCCTTTTTCTTGAAACTAGTGGTCTTGTTGACCATCAACACTTGATGCTCCTTCTTGATTTCTACCTCCGCAGCTTTCAGCATTGCGAAGAGCTCGGGAATAGTCTTGTTCATCCCTTGCATATTATAGTTCATCACGAAGCTCTTGTAGCTTGGTGGCAGTGATTGGAGAATTCTGTCAATGACGCAATCATCTGGAAAATTAACTCCCATCTGAATCAAGTGATTATTATACCCAGACATTTTGAGTATATGCTCACTGACAGAACTGTTCTCCTCCATCTTGCAGCTATAGAACTTATTGGAGACTTCATATCTCTCAATTCGGGCATTTTCTTGAAATATTAACTTCAACTCCTGGAACATCTCATATGCTCCATGACGTTCAAAACGTCGTTGAAGTCCCGATTCTAAGCCGTAAAGCATGGCACACTGAACTATCGAGTAGTCATCAGCTTTGCTCTGTCAGACGTTCATAACATCTGGTGTTGCTCCAGCAGCAGGCCTGGCACCCAGCGGTGCTTCCAGGACGTAATTCTTCTGAGCAGCAATGAGGATAATCCTCAAGTTACGGACCCAGTCCGTGTAATTGCTACCATCATCTTTCAACTTTGCTTTCTCAAGGAACGCATTAAAATTCAACGGAACAACAGCACGAGCCATCTATCTACAATCAACATAAACAAGCAAGATACTATCAGGTACTAAGTTCATGATAAGTTTAAGTTCAATTAATCAAATTACTTAAGAACTCCCACTTAGATAGACATCCCTCTAATCCTCTAAGTGATCACGTGATCCAAATCAACTAAACCATAACCGATCATCACGTGAGATGGAGTAGTTTTCAATGGTGAACATCGTTATGTTGATCATATCTACTATATGATTCACGCTCGACCTTTCGGTCTCTGTGTTCCGAGGCCATATCTGCATATGCTAGGCTCGTCAAGTTTAACCTGAGTATTCTGCGTGTGCAAAACTGGCTTGCACCCGTTGTAGATGGACATAGAGCTTATCACACCCAATCATCACGTGGTGTCTGGGCACAACGAACTTTGGCAACGGTGCATACTCAGGGAGAAAACTTCTTGATAATTTAGTGAGAGATCATCTTATAATGCTACCATCAATCAAAGCAAGATAAGATGCATAAAAGGATAAACATCACATGCAATCAATATAAGTGATATGATATGGCCAGCATCATCTTGTGCTTGTGATCTCCATCTCCGAAGCACCGTCATGATCACCATCGTCACCGGCGCGACACCTTGATCTTCATCGTAGCATCGTTGTCGTCTCGCCAATCTTATGCTTCCATGACTATCACTACTGCTTAGTAATAAAGTAAAGCATTACATCGCGATTGCATTGCATACAATAAAGCGACAACCATATGGCTCCTGCCAGTTGCCGATAACTTGGTTACAAAACATGATCATCTCATACAATAAAATTTAGCATCATGCCTTGACCATATCACATCACAACATGCCCGGAAAAAACAAGTTAGACGTCCTCTACTTTGTTGTTGCAAGTTTTACGTGGCTGCTACGGGCTTAAGCAAGAAATCTTCTCACCTACGCATCAAAACCACAACGATAGTTTGTCAAATAGACTCCGTTTTAACCTTTGCAAGGACCGGGCGTAGCCACACTCGGTTCAACTAAAGTTGGAGAGACAGTCGCCCGCAAGCCACCTGTGTGCAAAGCACATCGGGGGAACCGGTCTCGCGTAAGCGTACGCGTAAGGTTGGTCCGGGTCGTCTCGTCCAACAATACCGCCGAACCAAAGTATGACATGCTGGTAGGCAGTATGACTTGTATCAACCACAACTCACTTGTGTTCTACTCGTGCAAATAACATCAAACCATAAAACCAGGCTCGGATGCCACTGTTGGGGAACGTAGTAATTTCAAAAAATTTCCTACGCACACGCAAGATCATGGTGATGCATAGCAACGAGAGGGGAGAGCGTTGTCTACATACCAACGCAGACCGACTGCGGAAGCGATCACACAATGTAGAGGAAGTAGTCGTACGTCTTCTTCCCGATCCGACCGATCCAAGCACCGTTACTCCGGCACCTCCGAGTTCTTAGCACACGTACAGCTCGATGACGATCCCCGGGCTCCGATCCAGCAAAGCTTCGGGGAGGAGTTCCGTCAGCACGACGGCGTGGTGACGATCTTGATGTTCTACCGACGCAGGGCTTCGCCTAAGCACTACAACGATATGATCGAGGTGGAATTTGGTGGCAGGGGGCACCGCACACGGCTAAGGAACGATCACCAAGGATCAACTTGTGTGTCTAGAGGTGCCCCCTGCCCCCGTATATAAAGGATCCAAGGGGGAGGGCTGGCCGGCCAAGGAGGAGGGCGCAGGAGGAGTCCCACTCCTACCGGGAGTAGGACTCCCCCCCCCCCTCAATCCTATTCCTAATAGGATTCCTCGAGAGAGAGAGAGAGAGAGAGAGAGAGAGAGAGAGAGAGAAGGGGGCCGGCCACCTCTCCTAGTCCTAATAGGACTAGGGGAGGGGGGAGGCGCGCAGCCCACCTTGGGCTGTCCCTTTCACCTTTCCATTAAGGCCCAATAAGGCCCATATGGTTCCCGGGGGGTTCCGGTAACCTCCCGGTACTCCGGTAAAATCCCGATTTCACAAGGAACACTTCCGATATCCAAATATAGGCTTCCAATATATCAATCTTTATGTCTCGACCATTTCGAGACTCCTCGTCATGTCCGTGATCACATCCGGGACTCCGAACAATCTTCGGTACATCAAAATGCATAAACTTATAATAACTGTCATCGTAACGTTAAGCGTGCGGACCCTACGGTTCGAGAACAATGTAGACATGACTGAGACACGTCTTCGGCCAATAACCAATAGCGGGACCTGGATGCCCATATTGGCTCCTACATATTCTACGAAGATCTTTATCGGTCAGACCGCATAACAACATACGTTGTTCCCTTTGTCATCGGTATGTTACTTGCCCGAGATTCGATCGTCGGTATCCAATACCTAGTTCAATCTCGTTACTGGCAAGTCTCTTTACTCGTTCCGTAATACATCATCTCACAACTAACATCTTAGTTATAATGCTTGCAAGGCTTATGTGATGTGTATTACCGAGAGGGCCCAGAGATACCTCTCCGACAATCGGAGTGACAAATCCTATTCTCGAAATACGCCAACCCAACATCTACCATTGGAAACACCTGTAGTACTCCTTTGTAATCACCCAGTTACGTTGTGATGTTTGGTAGCACCCAAAGTGTTCCTCCGGCAAACGGGAGTTGCATAATCTCATAGTCATAGGAACATGTATAAGTTATGAAGAAAGGAATAGCAACATACTAAACGATCGGGTGCTAAGCTAATGGAATGGGTCATGTCAATCAGATCATTCAACTAATGATGTGACCTCGTTAATCAAATAACATCTCTTTGTTCATGGTTAGGAAACATAACCATCTTTGATTAACGAGCTAGTCAAGTAGAGGCATACTAGTGACACTCTGTTTGTCTATGTATTCACACATGTATTATGTTTCCGGTTAATACAATTCTAGCATGAATAATAAACATTTATCATGATATAAGGAAATAAATAATAACTTTATTATTGCCTCTAGGGCATATTTCCTTCAGTTGCATCCGAATTTAACCGGGGGAACCCCGTTAAACATTTTCAAAATCCTCAAAAACCTAATAGAAAAAAAGTTACGGGGCTTTTAAGATCTAGAGTGAAAAAAATCGAAAAAAATTCAAACAGTGGGCAAACAGTGGTCAAACTAATTATTCTAGAATATTAGTGTTACTAAATAATTATTTCAGTTATTTCAATTTTGGTCAAATCTGGTCAAACTGTGGTCAAACAATGGTTAAACTAATTATTCAAGAAATATTAGTGTTACTAAATAATTATTGTTTTTTTAAAACAATAGTTTCAAAATAAAACTATGAAATGTGTCACTTCATGCTCAAGCAAAATTCCTGAAGGTTAATAGGATTGACATCTTAGTATTGTCAGGAAAACAACAAGTGCAGACTTGGAGCGAGGGAGAATAGAACTCGGAAGTTAAGCGTGCTCAGGCTAGGGGAGTGGGAGATGGGTGACCGTTCGGGAAGTTAGATGATTTGGAATGATGAGGGGTGATTAGAGGATAAATTGAGAAGTGATGAGGGGTGGTGATTACAGACTAGAGGTTAAAATAATTCAGAAATTTGAAAATCAAAAAAATTTCAAAAAAAAATCATAAAATTTCCTTTAGTCCCGGTTGGTGTTACTTAGGTCCAGACTTGGGCTTCTTCACTTGAGCAGTCCCTTTGCAGTAGAAGCACTTAGTCTCAGGCTTAGGTCCAGACTTGGGCTTCTTCACTTGAGCAGCAACTTGCTTGCCGTTCTTCTTGAAGTTCCCTTTCTTTCCCTTTGCCGTTTTTTTTTGAAACTAGTGGTCTTGTTAATCATCAACACTTGATGCTCTTTCTTGATTTCTACCTTCATCGATTTCATCATCATGAAAAGCTCGGGAATCGTTTTCGTCATCCCTTGCATACTATAATTCATCACAAAGTTCTACTAACTTGGTGATGGTGACTAGAGAATTCTGTCAATCACTATTTTATCTGAAAGATTAACTCCCACTTGATTTAAGTGATTGTAGTACCCAGACAATCTGAACACATGCTCACTGCTTGAGCTATTCTCCTCCATCATTTAGCTATGGAACTTGTTGGAGACTTCATGTCTCTCAACTCGGGTATTTGCTTGAAATATTAACTTCAACTCCTGGAACATCCATATGATCCATGACGTTCAAAACGTCTTTGAAGTCCCGATTCTAAGCTGTTAAGAACGGTGCACTAAACTATCAAGTAGTTATCATATTGAGCTAGCCAAACGTTCATGACGTCTGCATCTGCTCCCGCAATAGGTCTGTCACCTAATGGTGCATCAAGGACATAATTCTTCTGTGCAGCAATGAGGATAAACCTCTGATCGCGGATCCAATCCGCATCATTGCTACTAACATCTTTCAACTTAGTTTTCTCTAGGAACATATCAAAAATAAAACAGGGGAGCTAAACGCGAGCTATTAATCTACAACATAGATATGCTAATACTACCAGGACTAAGTTCATGATAAATTTAAGTTCAATTAATCATATTACTTAAGAACTCCCACTTAGATATACATTCCTCTAATCCTCTAAGTGATCACGTGATCCAAATCAACTAAACCATAACCGATCATCACGTGAAATGGAGTAGTTTTCAATGGTGAACATCACTATGTTGATCATATCTACTATATGATTCACGTTCGACCTTTCGGTCTCAGTGTTCCGAGGCCATATCTGCATATGCTAGGCTGGTCAAGTTTAACCTGAGTATTATGCGTGTGCAAAACTGGCTTGCACCCGTTGTAGATGGACGTAGAGCTTATCACACCTGATCATCACGTGGTGTCTGGGCACGACGAACTTTGGAAACGGTGCATACTCAGGGAGAACACTTTTTATCTTGAAATTTAGTGAGAGATCATCTTATAATGCTACCGTCAATCAAAGCAAGATAAGATGCATAAAAGATAAACATCACATGCAATCAAAATACGTGACATGATATGGCCATCATCATCTTGTGCCTTTGATCTCCATCTCCAAAGCATCGTCATGATTTACATCGTCACCGGCATGACACCATGATCTCCATCATCTTGATCTATATCAATGTGTCGTCACATGGTCGTCTCGCCAACTATTGCTCTTGCAACTATTGCTATCGCATAGCGATAAAGTAAAGCAATTAGTTGGCGCTTGCATCTTATGCAATAAAGAGACAACCATAAGGCTTCTGCCAGTTGCCGATAACTTCAACAAAACATGATCATCTTATACAACAACTTATATCTCATCACGTTTTGACCATATCACATCACAACATGCCCTGCAAAAACAAGTTAGACGTCCTCTACTTTGTTGTTCCAAGTTTTACGTGGCTGCTACGGGCTTAGCAAGAACTGTTCTTACCTACGCATCACAACCACAACGATAGTTTGTCAAGTTAGTGTTGTTTTAACCTTCTCAAGGACCGGGCGTAGCCATACTCGGTTCAATTAAAGTTGGAGAAACTGACACCCGCCAGCCACCTGTGTGCAGAGCACGTCGGTACAACCAGTCTCGCATAAGCGTACGTGTAATGTCGGTCCGGGCCGCTTCATCCAACAATACCGCCGAACCAAAGTATGACATGCTGGTAAGCAGTATGACTTGTATCGCCCACAACTCACTTGTGTTCTACTCATGCATATAACATCAACGCATAAAACCTGGCTCTGATGCCACTGTTGGGGAACGTAGTAATTTCAAAAAAATTCCCACGCACATGCAAGATCATGGTGATGCATAGCAACGAGAGGGGAGAGTGTTGTCTACGTACCCTCGTAGACCGAAAGCGGAAGCGTTAGCACAACGCGGTTGATGTAGTCATACGTCTTCACGGCCCGACCGATCAAGCACCGAAACTACGGCACCTCCGAGTTCTAGCACATGTTCAGCTCGATGACGATCCCCGGACTCTGATCCAGCAGAATGTCGGGGAAGAGTTCCGTCAGCACGACGGCATGGTGACGATATTGATGTTCTACCGACGCAGGGCTTCGCCTAAGCACCGCTACATTATTATCGAGGTGGACTATGGTGGAGGGGGGCACCGCACACGGCTAAGAGACGGTCAACTTGATCAACTTGTCTCTCTAGAGGTGCCCCCTACCCCTATATATAAAGGAGCAAGGGGGAGGCGGCCGGCCTAGGAGGAGGGCGCGCCAAGGGGGGAGTCCTACTCCCACCGGGAGTAGGACTCCTCCTTCCCTTGTTGGAGGAGGAGAGAAGGAAAGAGGGGGAGAGGAACAAGGAAAAGGGGGCTGCACCCCTTGTCCAATTCGGACCAGAGGGGGGGCGCCTCCTTCCTTTTGGCCTCTCTCCTCTATTCCCGTATGGCCCAATAAGGCCCATATACTCTTCGGCGAATTCCCGTAACTCTCCGGTACTCCGAAAAATACCCGAATCACTCGGAACCTTTCTGGTGTCCGAATATAGTCGTCCAATATATCGATCTTTACGTCTCGACCATTTCGAGACTCCTCGTCATGTCTCCGATCTCATCCGGGACTCCGAACTCCTTCGGTACATCAAAACTCATAAACTCATAATATAATTGTCATCGAAACCTTAAGCGTGCGGACCCTACGGGTTCGAGAACAATGTAGACATGACCGAGACACGTGTCCGGTCAATAGCCAATAGCGGAACCTGGATGTTCATATTGGCTCCCACATATTCTACGAAGATCTTTATCGGTCAAACCACATAACAACATACGTTGTTCCCTTTGTCATCGGTATGTTACTTGCCCGGGATTCGATCGTCGGTATCTCAATACCTAGTTCAATCTCGTTACCGGCAAGTCTCTTTACTCGTTCCGTAACACATCATCCCGCAACTAACTCATTAGTTGCAATGCTTGCAAGGCTTTAAGTGATGTGCATTACCGAGAGGGCCCAGAGATACCTCTTCGACAATCGAAGTGACAAATCCTAATCTCGAAATACGCCAACCCAACAAGTACCTTCGGAGACACCTATAGAGCACCTTTATAATCACCCAGTTACGTTGTGACGTTTGGTGGCACACAAAGTGTTCCTCCGGTAAACGGGAGTTGCATAATCTTATAGTCATAGGAACATGTATAAGTCATGAAGAAAGCAATAGCAACAAACTAAACGATCAAATGCTAAGCTAACGGAATGGGTCAAGTCAATCACATCATTCTCCTAATGATGTGATCCCGGTAATCAAATGAAAACTCATGTCTATGGTTAGGAAACATAACCATCTTTGATCAACAAGCTAGTCAAGTAGAGGCATACTAGTGACACTCTGTTTGTCTATGTATTCACACATGTATTATGTTTCCGGTTAATACAGTTCTAGCATGAATAATAAACATTTATCATGATATAAGGAAATAAATAATAACTTTATTATTGCCTCTAGGGCATATTTCCTTCAAAATTACCTAATGCATATGAACAAAGATCTAATGGAGTTATCCTTAAAATTCGTATTCATATGCTCCAAGTTCCCTGATAATCACTTTTAAAATGGAGAACATAAATCCAAAAAATTTGATGACAATCATCTTAGCTCTAAACCACAACACCGTTGGGTAGAAGATGGGAAAGAACTTCATGAGTTGCGACACATGATTATAAAACAATGTTGGTCAGAAATATAAACATGAGCCACATGATACTAACAAACTTGCCACTTCAATAAACTGTGACACATGATTATAAACGATGTTGGTCAGAAGTATAACCAGAGTCACATCATAATCATCATTAGATTAGCAAGCTTGCCACTTCAACATTCATGTGTGCTTCATAATTATCATAAGGGAGCAAGTACATGTAATTTCTCATAAAAAAGGAGTCAAGACATTCATGTGATCTTTCACTCACTATAATCATTCATTCTCCAAAATAGGACTTCTCGTTGGTTCCATCCTACTCGGAGAATTAATTAATGTGTTCATAATTTCCAATATTCAATGAGACATTCCATTCTCCCCCTCGAAATGTGGTAAACATGATCACAATTTCGACGAGGTCTCATTATTCACATACATCTTAAGTGTGCCATGGCACATATCATTATTGCAAATAATTCGTTCATAAATATTCTCACCACATGGTAAGACCATCATAAAAGGGTTGATTATGAAGGACAAAAGGTTCATATGAATAAACAAAATGTCTTCTATTGCTTTATTCTTTATTGTCCTTGTAGCAAAACCCCTTAAAGCCCATCTTCAATGGGTAAATATCTTTAAATGTTCCTTAATAGAGCCCAAGTACTTATTGACATATACAAAAAAAACATTCTTTATCTCAGAGGAGATGGTATGCTTCATGATAAGGAGTTAAATATGGTTTCTCCCACACAATTGCTTTCAGGTCATACTTTTCCATCTTGTCATCAGAGTTCACAATAGAAAACTCGTGAAGGTCCAAAACCTCTATCATGAAGAGAGCCCTTTCCTTCCATTTGTGAAGATCAGCTCCGTTGTTCAAATAAATGAACTCAACTTTGTGGTCCATTGCTAAAAAAGGACACGATTTTATGGGCATCATTATTAAACATCAGACAAAACACTTGAATGGCCTCAATCAAAACAAGATACTCATGTTCTAATCCGTATCACCGTTGGGTTGAAAACGGAGAAGAGCACTTTTGATCCAAAAGTTGGACATGACAATAATCAACGTTGGTCAGAATATTGTCATATACCATAAACATATGCTCATAAATGACATCTCTAATAAAAACTTCCTGTTTTGGCTCTAGAAACTTTGAATCACATAATGATCAGCAAAATTATTATTAAATTAATAGCCAAAGCATTAACATAAAGCACCATTATATGGTGCAATCCTATGTGTCATCAGACACATGGATTCATAATTTATCACTGATCATCTTGCATTAAACTTTGACATCATAATGTCAATAACATCAATAAAATATGTCTAAGGTTTATCATTAAAAAACTTCAATCACATCAGAGTAAACATTAGATTGACACCCTTTGTGTAATGACATCATAAACATTCTCCAAACAAAATTTGGACATTACACCATGCTTTCACCGAATAATAACATTTGGTAAATTTTTGACAGTCAATAAATGACAGCTCATGACCATGATATGACATTAAAGTTCTCTAAATATTCTTCTTCTGTGAATCATTATGCCGAGCCTCCATCACCTTCTGTTAGTGCATGCCAAAAGACACAAAATGCACCTCACATAGTGGTTTAACATTATAGCTCATCATCATTAGAGTGCGTAGTGCGGTGCGGAAAAGCCGAACCACGCGGCCACTAACACTTCCTTAAGATGGCCTTGACCAGACTTGAGAGATGATCTTAACTTAAACTTTATGCTCAAGTAAAATCTTCGAACAAAATGTCTAGAAACTTTAGAGAGTTACACGTAATCATGCAAATAAAATCATCTCATCACGTTAATAATTCAACATTAAAATGCTATTAAAGAGAGATTATCACTAAAAATAATACCATATAAATAACATCATAATCTCATAGCATTATTCACCCCTTAAATTTCAGGCATTCTCCAATTTAAAACAGTACATAAGACATTATTTGAAAAATTCAAACTCCATAAACTGTACTGAAAACAAGAAAATGTCTGAATAATTCATCATACATATTGGCCACATCATTCTCATATTAAATATAAATTTGACAACATTAATTTTCAATGTCAATGGATATTTAAAATGATACTCAACATTAAATTTCATGTGTCAAAATAAAACAAAAAATATTTCTTAATGGCTCCTTTTAATTCTGTAAACATAACATAATTTTCTAGCTATTTTCATTTAAAACAGTGCAAGACATTTTGAGAATCATCATAATACAAAACAGCACTGAATAAGGGAAAATACATAGAACATCAGAATTGGCCCATGAGAACCACGTCAGAATTTTATTGATTCGGCCTAGGAGAAAAGATTCAGAGGAAAGAAAAAATCCTCCCGGGCTTAGACAAACTAGGCCGAAGCCCAGCCGCAAAAGCGGCCTGTAAGACTCCCGAAGGCCCATGCGGCGACCGCCTTGATCGTGGCCGTACGATCGAATCGGACGGACCAGATCGATCTCTAGTGGAACAAAACCGCCACCAGTCGAAACCCTAGCCCTCATTTTTCTCCATCCCTCCCGATTTTCTCGCTCTCTCCAGAGGAGTGGTCCAACTGCGGTGGCGACGGCGAGGCGCGCGCGCACAAGAAGACACGGTGGCGCAAGGCACGCTGGACATGGCGACGCGGTAGCTTCGGTCGCCGGAGCAGCGTGCACAAGGACTTGGTCCGGCGCGCTCCTCCGTCGAGCGTAGCTCCGGAGACGCGTCCACGTAGCCGTGGCGTTTACGGGCATTTCGCCGGCGGCTGCCAGCGCACGCTTTGACGGCGACGATGAGGAACAAGGCATGAAGTCCAGCAGCGGTTGCATCTTCTTTCCACGCGCCGTCCCGAGAGACGGCGGCTTTCCGGCCATGGCGTACACGCACGGCGGCGGCCGTGGCCGTGCGGACCCTAAGGACGGCATGCTCATAAACGTAAGATCCAGCCCCTCTTTAGTTTCTTCCTAAAATCTTAAAAGTGCACATGCACTATTTGGTCGAGCCGAGCGGCCGCACCGCGACTGCTCGATGCATCGATTCCATTGGTCCGCAAGCGCATGTGTTATCTGGTCGGAGGCTCAGAGCCCGCGCACTATCCTCCCTTCACTACTTTCTCTCCGAGAAAAAATCCTTTCCTTATCCTCTTTTCCTTGACTAGATCATATCCGGTGAGGCAGCGGCTAGCGAGGTCGAGGAGAGGCGGCGGACCGGACGAGCCTCGAGAGCAGATCAGCCGGCAAGCCGGACCAGCAGTGCCGCCGTCTCCTCCTTGCTCTTTCTATGAGCAGGAGCAGGGGTCGCCCAGCCGCCGCAGCCCCGACGGGAAAGGGCCGCCGCGGTCCTCCTTTCGGCTACGCGCTTGGCCGCCGCGCTTCTCCAGCCACCTCCCAGTACCAAGTACACCCCGGCTTCCTCCTCCACTTGCTTACTCCTGGCGCCGCGCGCCGCGCCTAGCACGCGCCCGGCCGTTCCCCTCCTGCTGCCTCCTCCTAGCGAAGCACGCCGCGGTCAGGGGGCCTGTTTCCCTAGGTCCCCAACGCCGACGGTTGATTACAGTGCCATCTAGGTGTTGTTGTTGCATACTTGGGTGGGAGATTGAACATATGTGCCAACTTTCTTCTGTCGGCAGAGGTATGTGCAGCTCCGAAGAAATATAAGTTGTAGTATATGACTGTTCCGATAAAAATGTTTCCTCCCAGCAATGAATGTGCTGAAATTTTTGGATTACTATCTTCTGAACTTGTAGTTTGTGACACACATTGACCATTCAAAGAAGAATTAGAAGTTTGGTTTTGGGATCACTGTAGGAGAGTAGATATGGTCATAGCAATTACCATGAGAGGACTACAGATGTCTTCTCAGTTCGTTATAAGTGCAGGTTTACCACATGGTCTAGGTTCAGTGTTCTGGACTACAGATGACTCCTCAAGCATTCAGCCTCTTTGGGTGTACTTGTGGTTGTCTCATTTTCAGCTACTTTAGATAACATGGACTTTTGGGCATCCATGATTTACAAGCTGAAACGTTGTTGTGGTAAAAATATGCATTGGCAGTCGAGCTTGCCGGTCGGGCGTCATGCCTCCGAGCTCCTACACGGAGGACGACCTAGGCCCCAGATTTGGTGTTTCGTGTCTGCAGCTGCAGTTTCCGGTGAGGTTCCGGTCGCCATGGCTGTGGTGGGTAGGTGGGGCATAGGGATGGATTTCTTGCTTCGGTCCCAATGTATGTTGCGTTGGGACTACATGACGAGATGCTACGTGGTGGTGCACCCACTCCCCTATGTATTTACTTGAAAGATCTGGGTAGCTGCACGGAGAGCATTATGTAGTTGGCTAGTTAGATTATGTAGTTGCACAAAAATGGCAGGGAAGTTGACTACATTGCATAAAAGCTTGTTCATGCACTCTGGGGTGTTTTTGCGCGCACACACACATATATGCTCAGTTGGCCTGGAAATGTAATTTAGTTGCACACACATTTGTTGTTTAGTTGGTAGGATTAGTTGCACACACATATGCTCAGTTGGCCTGCAATGTAATCTAGTTGCACACACATTGATATTTAGTTGGCAGGACTAGTTGCACACACATATGCTCAGTTGGCCTGCAATGTAGTCTAGTTGCACACACAATAATGTTTAGTCGCACACACACAATATGCTCGGCGGGCTGCTCAGTTGGCCTGCAATAGTGTAGGAGTTTGCAGATTTGTTTCCTTTTTTAGCCATTTTTGTGCAACCGGGCAACCCCCTTTGTGCAACTTGTTAGATAGAACTTACCAACCTTATGTTAAAAATAACCAACTTAATTTTTCTTCTGATGGAGTATTGTGTTTTTGGTGGCACTTATTTTTTGTTCAACTAGGCAGCAAATCATGTGCAACTTTTCTTTTAATTCAAACTAGCCAACTTCATATATAAAAGTAGCCAACCCACCATATTTTCTCTCCCCTGTGCAACTTCTGTTAATTTGATTAATACATTGTTCGCATTTTTTTATTGCAGAGACCAAAATGGCTCGGGAAGGAGATGTGCCTGACAATGAAACAGAGGTTCCCATTTTTTTTGCCCTATTACTACTTTAATTTTTTGGGTTTTATCCTCTGACCATTTTTATTATGCCCTTTTCTTTTACCCTCTTAACATCCCAATGTTTTTGTTCATTGTAGGGTTCTGCAAATCCGATCTCACGACGTCACTCAAAAAGGGCTGCTAAGCGGCAGCCGCATGGCGATGATAAGGACGGGGATGGAGAGGATGACGATGTGAGTGGAGAACAGCAGTCCTTTGGAATTTATTTTCCTCCATTTTTCTTTTGTTCTTTAGGCTTTTTATATGGCACACATACATGTTTAATTTTTTCTCAACCCCTTATGCTTGTTAATTTTTTCCTTACACAACTTTAGGGTGGTGAAAGATTCCTCTTAGTAAAACTGCAGAGAAGAAAGGTGTGCATGAAGGCAGTATCCAAAGGGGTAGATGCCACATCTTCTGCAGCAGCCGCTGAGGTAACATAAAATTCCATCAGGAATATTTTTTACTCCACATACAGGCAGCCAAGTGTATTAATTTTCATACGTAGTTGCAGAAGGACTAATTAAGCATTGGCATGCTCAACTTTCTCAGTTGCTCAACGTTGCCATCTTCAAGTTTTTTAGAATTGTCCCAAGAGTATGTAACGACTTGGCATCCTCAGGCTTTCTAGTTGCACAATAGTATCTAATTAGTTGGCAACCTCAGTAATTCTAGTTGGACAACATTATACAACTAGTTGACATCCTTGGCTTCTCTAGTTGCACAAGACTCAGATTAGTCTCATCTTAAAAAAATTGAGGATTGCCCAACAGTATCTAATGACTTGGCACCCTCAGGCTTTCTAGTTGCATAAGAGTATCTATTTAGTTCGCACCCTCTGCAATTCTAGTTAGACAACATTATCCAAGTAGTTGACATCCTCAGCCTCTCTAGTTGCACAAGAATATCTCATTAGTTGGCATCATCAGCATATCTAGTCGCACAGGATATCAAGTTGCCATCCTCAACTTTTTAATCTAGTTTTCCAAAGAACAAATATTTGTATGTAATGATAACTAATCACCTCTGCCTTTTTTTGCAAACCCCAAGATATTTTCAAGGGAATGAGAGAAATGAAGCAGATAATGTTGACATCCTTAGCCTTTCTAGTTGCACAACAGTATATAATTTAGTCTCATCTCCAAAAAATTTGAGGGTTGCCCAAGAGTATCTTTGGCACCCTCAGACTTTATACTTGCACAATAGTATCCAATTAATTGGCATCCTCGACAATTCTAGTTGCACAATACTTTTCTAACTAGTTGACATACTCAAGACTTTTTCTAGTTGCACAAGAGTATGTATTTAGTTGGCATCCTTAGCATTTCTAGTTGCACAATAAACAAAATACTGTGTTGGCATCCTCAACTTTTTTAATCCAGATTTCTAAAGAACAACAAAAAAATTATGCAGTGTTAACTAATCACCTTTTTTCACCTTCATTCTATTGTGCAGGGGGGGTGAGGGTAATGAAGAAGATAATGCAGAACGACAGTCACAAGCTGGTAGGATAAGGGCATCTCCTGGGAGGTTGGTGAAGTTGAACAATAAGTTGAGCCCATTACAAAAGTCGCCTCCCCCCCCCCCCCCCCTCTGCCAGCTGTTTGGAGGCCTGGATTCATGTTTTAGCAGCACACATTTACAGCAAAAGTTGGCTTTAGATTCATGTTTAGTTGCACAAATATGTGTTTTTTTTGCACAGACTGCACACATCCATGTCTGTGTGTGTTGATTGCACACATTTACAGCAAAAGCTGGCTTTTGGATCCATGGTGAGTTTGCACATCTCTTTTCTAGTCTTGGCTGTTTGGTTGCACACATAGAAGGAAAAGTTGGTTTTGGATCCATGTTTTAGTTGGCACAAATATAGCCTTCTATTTGCACACATGGCATAAAAAGGTTTCTTTTGGAACCCATGCTTTTTTAGTTGCGCAAATATGTGCTTCTTTCTGCACAAATAGTACATCCAGTCCATATTTTCTAGTATTTGGTTGTTTGGTTGCACACATTGCATAAAAAGTTGGCATTGTTGGAATTGTGATTAGTTGCACAAACAGGAACATCCAGTCCATGTTTCTAGTTTGGGCTATCTGCAAAACTACTCCCTTGTGTCTATTTGCACACATCTAGGCAAAAGTTGGTTTCACTACAGGCTCTAGTTGCACACAGCGGCTGCAAAACAGTAGCCATGGTGTTAATTTTTCTAAATGCTAGTGGTGTCTTGTACCAAATTAGTTGTCTTATATTTGTCTAAATAAAAATGTACCTAACACTAAAATGTGTCTAAATACATCAGTATCTTAGACAAATAATTACATGATGGCAGCAAATAGCATGTGGAGCTGCAGCGAAGGTCAAAACCAACACACGCATGCAAAAAGGAATCAAAACTATGGCAGCAAGGGGACCACACCCGTGTGTCAGGTCGGACATGGATGAAAAGGCATGGAAAACCAGGGACCAGTGCACACCCCACCACAAATCGTGATTAGGAAATCTGACTGCCCAGCACACCGCACCACAAACACCACAAACAGGGTCTAGTGGCTGGCGGCCGCTTGCGAGCGCTATCGAGCCAACGGAATTTGCAGTCGGAAGGAGGCCTTCCTTTCTGGGAACGGGGGACAAGAATTTTCCTTTTCTGGCCGGCCGCTCGCTACCGCTAGCGAGCCAACGGCCGCCAGCCAAACACATCCTAGTTTCTTTTCTTTCGATTTGAGGCATGGGACTGACTTTGTAGGGTTCCCAAAAATTTGGGGATTGACTAGAGTTAGGGTTCGTCTGAATTGGGGCTTTCTTTAATTGCGCCAATTCATCATATTCTAATCGATAACAGGGGCTAGTTATCATGATTACATTAACATTATGCGGAAGCATGGCAAAATAATAATAATTAGACTAGCCGAACGGGTTAATCATCATTATTCTCTGATAGGACTAAACCCCCTAGCGAATTAGATCTTGACCGAAAAGAGCGAACCCTAATGCTAGATGGCTAACACCAACAGATCGTCTGAACTTAATCATTAACCTTAAACAATGATCATCTGAACATAATTGTTGATATTAACATAATTAGATGATCATTAGGGATCTAATCTAGGCTTACACGGCTCAAGATACCATTGTTAGAAAAAAGCTTTAGGTTTATTGCAATCGGTTCATTTGCCTAGCATTAGATCACCTAAGATATGATTAATAGAGAGGTTCGTGAGATCTTACAGGCTTGCTCGATGCAGGCACAGCGGAGCCCATGATCTCCAGTGGCGAGGATGAGCAGCACCAGTGGCGCCAAGGTGATGTAGTCGTGGAGAGGCAGCAGCTCATCCAGGAGCTTCGCGGTGGCAGCAGGAAACCGGCGGCACAGCCTTGTGGCGGCTGGCGATGGAAACGGCCTTGGCACAGCCTTGCGGCGGCTGGCGATGGAAACGGCCTTCCCATTGCTTCAACACACCCCTAGATCGGTAAGTTTGAGGGAATTAAGGGGCTGGATATTATGTACGTGAACTCAGATTGCCATAAGTATCCAGGCCCCACCCTTTATATGTGTGCTGGTAATAGGGGACCAAAACCATCTGTTGGTTAGAGGTGCCCCCGATCAGGGCGATTCTGTTGGGGTCAACAGCCACGTACGTTGGTTTGTGGCCCATACCATTAACGATACTTTTTACCCGGTCAGAGCCGAGATCAACCAAATTGACCATCACTGGCAAGCCGCGCGTTGTGACCGAGGCTACGTTCTTATTACTCTGATTTCGGTGAAAGGGACCCTCTATGCATTGGTTTCCCCAAATGAACGACTCGCTGTTGTCGAGTTTGATAATAGTTCGGTGGTACTGTCGTTTCTTGAAGACAAGTTGAGTGCAGAGATAGGTCCATATCCTTCAAGGCTTTGGCTCGCAGAGTGCCGCAGTGAGCTATTGCTCATTGCTTCTCAGTCCTATGGACCGGAGTTTGTTGTTTTCCGGAGGCAATCCAGAGAGATGAAGTGGGTGAAGACTACAAGCCTTGGTGGTTGTAGCTTGTTCTTTAACATTCTTCAGTTTGCAGGTTGCCTTGGTCCGAATCATCCGGCAGTTCAGAGGAATTGCCTGTACTTCATTAGGTGCCGCGGGCAGTGTATTGAGTATTCTTTGGTGGATGGATCTTTGCATGATCTTACTGCCGACTACCCAGGGCGAGCAAGGGAGGATTACGCACCATTTGCTTGGGTCCTTCCAAGCATTTGTTGATGGAGTACAGTGGGTGTCAGAACTTTAGGGAGCTATTGCTCATTGCTTCTCAGTCCTATGGACCGGAGTTTGTTGTTTTCCGGAGGCAATCCAGAGAGATGAAGTGGGTGAAGACTACAAGCCTTGGTGGTTGTAGCTTGTTCTTTAACATTCTTCAGTTTGCAGGTTGCCTTGGTCCGAATCATCCGGCAGTTCAGAGGAATTGCCTGTACTTCATTAGGTGCCGCGGGCAGTGTATTGAGTATTCTTTGGTGGATGGATCTTTGCATGATCTTACTGCCGACTACCCAGGGCGAGCAAGGGAGGATTACGCACCATTTGCTTGGGTCCTTCCAAGCATTTGTTGATGGAGTACAGTGGGTGTCAGAACTTTAGGGAGCTATTGCTCATTGCTTCTCAGTCCTATGGACCGGAGTTTGTTGTTTTCCGGAGGCAATCCAGAGAGATGAAGTGGGTGAAGACTACAAGCCTTGGTGGTTGTAGCTTGTTCTTTAACATTCTTCAGTTTGCAGGTTGCCTTGGTCCGAATCATCCGGCAGTTCAGAGGAATTGCCTGTACTTCATTAGGTGCCGCGGGCAGTGTATTGAGTATTCTTTGGTGGATGGATCTTTGCATGATCTTACTGCCGACTACCCAGGGCGAGCAAGGGAGGATTACGCACCATTTGCTTGGGTCCTTCCAAGCATTTGTTGATGGAGTACAGTGGGTGTCAGAACTTTAGGGAGCTCTCAAGGTAGATTCGCTTCCTAGTGACTTTTATAATCGCTTGGTTTTACATTTTCTATTTGCTATTCAGTAATATTTCATGGGACTCTAGCAACAAATGTGTATGCTCTTGTAGGACACGCTGCCCACTTCTTCAAATATTTAACAATAATGTACAGGTGGCCCGGAAAGTTAGTCTTGGAGCATGCTTTACTTATTTCTCCATAATATAGCTTGATGACATCAACAACTAGTGGAACATCTAGGGAATGAAAGAAGACTATCACTTCACAATAGAACGCATACATATGCAGACCAAGATATGATGGCCGTGAAAATGGGATGTTGCCCTGATGGGGGAAGGGTTAACCTTGAGCCCCGCCGCGACGAACGCATGCAAAATGCGGGTCGGGTCGTCCAGTAATTGTAATCTCAGGCTGTCTTAAAGTTGCCAAATCCATTGAGCTAAATGGAGTTTCCCTTAAGATATACCGTACTACTCATCAACCTTGCTCCCACACGGCGAATAATTTTGTATGCGGGTGCCAAGCATATATGAATGTGTCTAAATTTAATTGGTATTAGAATGAATTTAGTAAATCAATTGGTTTTCTTTTTTCTTCAGTGTGCTGTGACTATGTATGTTTTGAGCGTTGTCGTTGTTTCTATGGCTGTGGTTGAATTACACTGTGAGGATTTATGAGCCTTGGTGTTGAATTTGAAAGGGTCAGGGAGATGTTTAGTTCGCTTTAGTGATATTTACCCTGCTAAACCTAATTCTGTTATATCTCCATGATGTTCACATTTACTGAATTCTTGGTCTGCGTTGCAGGAGAGATACATGAGTTCGTTGCAGGAGAGATGCATGAGTTCGTTGCATGCGAAGCAAATGGCACTCTCCCAAGCCGAAGTTGCTGTTGGCGCTGGCAACATATAGATCTTAAACTAGTATGATTGAGCTCTGTGGGCCATTTAGTATGCTTTGTGGTCTATTAGATGATGAAGAGAACCATGGATCTTTTGGTTGGCTTGTGGTAGTGATTCGTTCAGCTGGTAGGCTATTAGTTTCATTAGTCTTCTTATGCAATTTTGTGTATGTACACGAACAACTCTGTATTTATCAGCTTCTATGCCATGGCGTTGGGTGAGATGTGTACAAGTCCATTAAAAAGACTGGTTCATTGAGCTTCCTAGATTGCAAATTGGTCCATTCATAAATAAAGCCCTGTGATTTCACTAAGAAATAAAATTAGAAAAAGTCTAAAAAAATCCTTTAAGAAGATATATTTTGGAATATATACTATTTTCTTTTAGCGCCGAAGATGTGATATATCGGCCATCCATTGTTATAAAAGCATGTGGTGCCTCCTATTGCTTCATCTAGGTAATTTTTGTCTCTTATTACTGCTCTACCCAGCCATCTTTGCTCTCTCCAAGGAAGTATCAGTAAAACACAGACAGAATCATGAACTAATGATGCAGGAGGAGATAGAGAAGTAAAACATGAGCACAGTAGGATTAAATAGGTATAGAAGTGGGAGGCATCTGGACACATATCCCTTGAATCATATGAAGGAGTACTAGGATGAACGCTGAACATAGTCGCAGCACGAATGCGCGAGAAGTGTGAGAAGCACCTCACTCATGACGGAGAGGTCTGTTTAGATAGCACTTAGAGCCTAATCACGAAGACCAAAAACGCAGCTCCAATAGATGATATAGATGAAAACAAATTACATCACCTCTTCCAAGTGATGTAAAATACAACACTTGGAGATGAAAATTTGCATCTCCACCTCGCTAGTGATGTAAAACTGCAGCCGTGCGCAAAAACCCAACCGCCGCTTCAAGTGTGCAATTTCATGTGTATACAAACAATTCTGTATTTATCAGCTTCAATGTAATGAAGTTGGGTGTGATGTGTACAAGTCCATTAAAATGATTTGTTCATTGAGTTTCCTAGATTGCACATTGTGGTCTATTAATAAATAAATCCCTATGATCCCACTAACAAATAAAACTAGAAAAAGTGTAAAAGAGTCCTGGAAGAAGATATATTTGGGAATATGTACTCTTTATTTTAAGCGGAAGATATGATATATCGGCTATCTGAGCCTCAACTTTTTTTTATAAAAGCATGTGGTGCCTCCTATATCGCAGCACATAGATTAGTTTTAGTCTCTCTTACTGAGTGCGGCGTTTCTGCACCCGGGCTCAGCTGCACCTGCGTTGACGAAAAAATTCAAAACAAATACTAGAAAAAAAAATCAAAAATTCCAATTTTTTTGGGAGGTAGGTAATTTGATGTGTGAGGTTCGCAGCAAATTTCAACTCATTGGGACAATTGAGCAGCTCTCTGCAAAAAAGACAAAATTGGGGTTTGTAAAAAAGTTTACTGTTAACGCACTGTTTTGGCCCGATTTGTCTTTTTTGTCGAGAGCTGCTCAGATATACAAATGAGTTGAAATTTGGAGCGTACCTCACGCGTCAAATTATCAACCACACAAAAAAAAGTTCTGACTGGGAGCAGATGAGTCTGGGCACCGATTTGGATTTTCGTCTCTTACTGCTCTACCCAGCCATCTTTGCTCTCTCCAAGGAAGTATTAGTAAAACATTCGGTAGGAGATAGAGATGTAAAACATAAGCAAAGTAGGAGATAGAAGTGCGAAAATTCGTTGACTAAGATGAGGAAGGAGTACTGGGATTAATGGAGTCGCAGCATGGAATTGTGCGAGAGGTCTGAGAAGCACCTCGTTCGTTGGAGAGGTTTGTCGTGATAGTTCGTAGAGCCTGAATGGGCTCAACATCTTAAATGGGTTATCTGAAGTCAAACGTACAAGTCTACGTGTTGCAAGTCGATTGTGCTTTCGTGCTTGGTTTAAAGATCGTAGCTAGCTATAACCGGGCTACTTTAGTTCGAGTAGACTGGTTTTCCACATTGTGATCACGACATATGCACGTGTACGTTTTTGTTCTCTTTTCCATGAGAAAGTTTGGCTATGAAGCAGTAAACATAAGAAAGAACCTAAAATCTAAAAAGTGGCCGTGAACAGACAGAATGAGCGGCCGAATGAGAGCCGATCGATCTCGTCCCGATCGACGCCGCACGGTGTCTAGGTGTCCCCTGGTCGGGAGGTGGGGCCGCGCCGCTCAGACCCGCGTGTGGACCAGTCGCCTGGTCCGATTGCGCCGCGCCGCGCGAGATAAATCGTCCGTGGGACCCACATGTCATCGAGGATTAGGCAGTTCTCCAGCGTTTTAGCCGTCGTGCGTAGTGGGCGGCGGTTTCGAATTTTATGCCATTACACCGTCCACCCCCACCTCTCGCCGCCCATTCCTCTACTTTCCCCCTTTGCTTTCGCCGTTGGTTGGTGCTCGGAGGCGGTTCCAAATCCGCCGGGTTGTGGTCGACGGCGGGGCACGCCGCGAGGGTCGTCGTCCGCGGCGGCACAGGTACTGCTCCTACGCGCGCTCCTCGTCTTCGCCCCTGCTTGTTTCTCCACTCGCCCGTCCTCCTTTTTCTGGTGAGGTCGCTCGTTTTCCGGTGAGGTCGCGGTCGTCGCCAGGGAGGTCGAGGTAGAGGTCGAGGTCGCGGTCGGGGTTAGGGAGGTCGAACTCATTTTCCGGCGAGGTTGAGGTCACCCCAGCGGACTACTTCGTTTGGGAAACCGCCGGATTGGCAGGGGTGGGTTAGGGTTGTGCTCATCCCGTCGTTTTTGCGTTGCAGTAGGGGGTGAGCTCGTGCATATACATACGGTACGAGTGGTTCAGGGAGGATGAGTGGTTCGCGGCGATAGAGCCTCTTCTGTGGATTGAAGCCTCGCGGTGGATCTGGTGTTTTTGATGAGTGTTTTTCCCCGCGGTGTGCAACTCTGTCGCCCCTTGCGTGCAAATTAGGAGCAGTAGTAGACAATTTTTGAGATAATATAGCCAATCTGCCAGCCTTATGGTGGTTCTCGTGGGTCATGTGTTTTTCTCCTCTTGTTTGCAATTAGGGACCATTACCTGTGCAAATTAGTACCTGTGCAAATTAGTACCTATGCAAATTAGGGACCATTACCTGTGCAAACCAACTAAGAGGGTGAAACTTGTATTACGGCCACTTTTTAGTTGGTAGACACTTGTGTTCCAGTTGCCCAAAATTCTATCCAGTTGGCTTCATTCATATAGTAGTTGGTTGTTCCTATGTTCTACAGTTGCGCCAATTTTTTGCTAGTTGGGTGTCTACATACTGTTCAGTTATACAAGTTGTCTGCTCAGTTGGCTACATCACTTTTACTAGTTGGCTGTCCATATGTTCTACACCTGCACTAGTTTGTCCCGCTTAGCTGGTTTGCTGTTTTGCACTAGGTCGACCGTCTATATGTTGTTTATTTGCACAATTAGATGGATGCATCCATATACTAATTGGCTATATATATATATATATATATATATATATATATATATATATATATATATATATTGTTTTTGTGTTGCACAAGTTGCTATGCTTTCGTGGTCAAGTTAGTTGTCCATGTGTTTTATAATGGACACTAGTTGCCCTGCTTAGTTTGCTTTCTATTTTGTGCTATGTTGTCTGTCTACGCGTCGTTCAGTTGCACAAGTTGCCTGATTAGTTGGCTGCATCCATGTACTAGTTGGTTCTGTACTTCATTTTGCGCATCTTCTAACTCATTTTGCGCATGAGTTGGCTGTTTTCCCCTCTGCTGTGTGCAACTAGGGACTTTTGTTTGTGCAATTTTAGCACCAATGCTTGCCAGTTTTCCAATATAATCTACCCAATCCACCAGCGTTGTGGTGGCTGTGGTGGTTTATGTGTTATTCTCGTGCTTTGTGCAACTAGGACCCCTTGATTTGTGCAAGTTAGTACCAATGCTTGCCAATTTTCCATTTTTAATTTTTCTCAATGTGCAAGTCTTTTTGTTGTGGATATGGTTGTTTTCATGTGTCTCCCCTCATGTTCAACTAGGGACGCTTTTTTCAGAATAAGTTATCTCACTGAGCTTGTTGCCTTTACTTAACTTTTTTCTGCCTAGGTATTACTTGTCACAGTTGGCTAGTAATAACTAGGCAGAAAAAAGTTAGTTGGCTTATTTGATGTCCAGTTTGCACAAGGTTTACTGCCCAGTTGGCTGCATCATTGTAGTAGTTGGTTGTCCACATCTTCTAACTATATTTTTTTTGTTGTATTTCCTGCCGCAGGGCAAAAATGGTTATAATAGGAGGAGATGCGGATGGCAATGTAGGAGATGTATTTTTTTTCACTTTTTTTCTTTAGTTTTTGAGTTGTTTTCAACTTATGCATGTATGCTAATGTCTTTTTTTATGTTTTCTTTTGGTTGCTTAATCAGTGTTCTGGAAGTCAGCCGCTTCGCCGGAACTCGAAGCGTCCTGCTAATCGCCAGCCACGACCTGCGCAGAGTGTTGAGCAGGGAGAGGATGTTGAGGTAAGTGGCATGATGATGACAGAAGTCCATTTTTTCGGTTTTGTTTGGGTCATATAACATTTTTTTTGTTTTTTCCCATGCTCATGTTTTTCATTTTTTTTCTAAGGATGCTGATCAGTTCCGTGTTGTAAAGCAGACTAGACGTGCAGCACTTGGCAAGGGAGCTGAGTCATCTTCTAGGGTAAGTAAAATCTCAAATATAAGTGTTTTTCTCGCCTTTTTTAGATAGTGATGAAATTATGCAGCAGTTCGGACCACTATTTTTGTTTTTAGTCTGTCAATAACAACCTTTTGTAGTTGACATCTCTAGTCATATTGATTTAAATACAATTGACATTAGTTGGCATTAGTTGGCAACTTGTAGTTCACTAGTTGGCATCTTTTTATAGTTGACATCAGTGGTCATTTTTTTGTGCAGGCAGCAGTTGCTGGAGAAGCTGTCGCATCTTCCGCAGCAGATGCTGAGGTATGTGGGTTTTTTGTGTGTGTTTATGAGCTATTTGAATAGTTCTTTGCAAACCTTTTTTTTAGTTACTGTTTTTCTTATGTTGCAGTATCATTTCTTATTGTTGCACATCCACTAGAACTTTTTGTAGCTGCCAGGTCTTGTTTTTTTTTATTTACTGTTTTATTGTTGCACATTCAGTTGCACACTGGCAGTCTTGCAGTTGTCCTCATGAGCTTTATTAGTTGCACAAATACATCATATTAGTTGGCATGATCCATTTTATGAATATATAGCTCATTCTAATACTGATCCAAATGATGATTGCTAGTTTTTTTCATTCTTGTTTTTTCTCTTGTGTTTAATGTTTGTGTAATGCTTTCATTTTCTAATCAACAGGGCAGGGGTGAAGGAGTTGAGGTGGCTCCAGGGGAAGATGTGGAGCGACCATCACAAGCAGGCAGGATAAGGGCATCACCAGCGCGCTTTGCAAATTTCAACGCCTCTCTAACCCCACACTGGTAGAAAAAGGGCCTATAGTCCCGGTTCGTAAGGGCCTTTAGTCCCGGTTCCTGAACCAGGACTAAAGTGTTGGTACTAATACCTCCCCACTTTAGTCCCGGTTCAATCCAGAACCGGGACTAAAGGCCCTCCACATGGGCAGTGCGCAGAGCCCAGGCAGGAGACCCTTTGGTCCCGGTTGGTGGCACCAACCGGGACCAATAGGCATCCACGCGTCAGCATTTCTGTGGCTGGGATTTTAGTTTTTTTTTGAAGGGGGGGGGGGGGGGTTGGGGGTTTTGGGGGGTTAATTTAGGTGTTTCATATATTGTGTTAGCTAGCTATAATTAATAGAGAGAAGTGTCCTCTCTTATGTCCGTGCTTGGTCGACGCTACATACTATACATACGTATAGAGAGGACTAGACACGCTGGCTAGCTAGTAAGCAAACGAAGGAAACAGAAGATCGTCATGAACATATATGCATACAGAGAGAAGTGATATCGACCACCTCTCATACTCCGAGAGATTGGTCGAACAACAAGTTCTCGTATATCTATCTGACCCTACCGGCTACATACATACAGTAATTATCTCTTACAAATGTAATCATACGGACTCAGGTTTAACATAGAATTCTCCGTCTTCAGGGATCACGTGGTCAAGAAAGAATGCCGCTAATTCCTCTTGAATTCCTCGCATGCGAGCTGGTGCTAGGAGTTCATCCCGCTTCCGAAACATCTAATTTAAAGAAGGGGGTCAATACATATATATATATATATATATATATATATATATATATATATATATATATATATATATATGAATGAAACTCAACACAAATGATGATAATAAAATAAAATTGTGAATGTTGTTATTTACGTACTTCATATTGTTCGTCAGTGTAGCCCCGCTCACAGGTCGTGTGGCGGATGGACTCGCAAACATACTATCCACAGAAATCATTCCCTTGTTCCTGCCACAACCACTTTACAAGAAATAGAGGTTAATCAAACTGATAAGCAAGAATGCCAAATGGTATTGATGAAACTAGCGCTTGAATGACTAGTAGATGTGCTTAAAATGCTACTATAGCTAGTACTTACTTTCGGGTGTCTAAATTGCAGCTCCTTCGGCAGTCCCGGAGCTTTTCTGGTGAATTTTCTCCAAACCCTGCCAGACAAAGAAAACAATTACTTGATATATCAGGAAATGAACAAAGTTGCCGATATGGTGGATAATGATCGATTTAACTTACTTCTCGAGTATTTGAGTCATGTCTGCATAGTCCTTGGGATCTTTTCGTCTTGAGTCTAAGACGGTTACTAGTCCCTGCTCAAGCTTAATATGTAGGAGAATATAGTGGAAACTGCACACGCATGCATAACTCATCAATTACATTACTATAACCTTGACTAATATATAAGGGAAACCGAATACGCACAAGACAGTAACACTCACTTGAAGTTGTAAGGAAAGAGTATTATATCTTTGTTTTGATTTATTATCAACGATTGTAGCATGCTGGCCTTGGTTTCTGCGGCATGAAATTTAACCTGAGTTGCATCTATGAGATATGTGTTAATGAACCCAATATCACCGACTTATCTTTTCTTCAATTCGACGATCTTCAATCTGCATAATATAGTGTGGATGATTATAAATACATGCAATGAAAGAGCTAAGCTATATAGGGAAACTTAATGACAGAAGTAGTACTACTTACAGACAGTAGCAGGCGACCGTTGTTTTATCGAGGGCCAATTGATTGAAAAACTGATAGAACTCCTCAAATGGAACAGGCAACAGATCAATTCCAACGAGGTCATGCTCCTTTTTAACTTTCAAATACAAAGTACTCCTCCCCCCAGAGTCTCTGCAGATTTTCAAGTACCAATCATGCAATCTTCGCATCATCGTTGATAGAGATCTTTCATCTTTGACGAGAGGCTTCCCGTACTCGTATTTTCGTATCTGCATCTCCATGGGTTCATAATGTACTTCGTCGGGCAGGTAATCTGCAAGATTGCTATAACCGGGCTGTTGGGGAACGCAGTAATTTCAAAAAAATTCCTACGCACACGCAAGATCATGGTGATGCACAGCAACGAGAGGGGAGAGTGTTGTCTACGTACCAACGCAGACCGACTGCGGAAGCGATCACACAACGTAGAGGAAGTAGTCGTACGTCTTCCTCCTGATCCAACCGATCCAAGCACCGTTACTCCGGCACCTCCGAGTTCTTAGCACACGTTCAGCTCGATGACGTTCCTCGGGCTCCGATCCAGCAAAGCGTCGAGGAAGAGTTCCGTCAGCACGACGGCGTGGTGACGATCTTGATGTACTACCGACGCAGGGCTTCGCCTAAGCACTGTAACGGTATGATCGAGGTGGAATTTGGTGGCAGGGGGCACCGCACACGGCTAAGGAACGATTAACTTGTGTGTCTTGTGGTGCCCCCTGCCCCCGTATATAAAGGCCAGGGGCAGGGGGTTCGGCCGGCTAGGAGGGAGGCGCAGGGGGGAGTCCTACTCCCACCGGGAGTAGGACTCCTCCCCTCCAATCCTATTCCAATTAGGTTTCTTGGGGGGAAGGAGAAAGAGGGGGCCGGCCCACTTCTCCTAGTCCTATTAGGACTTGGGAAAGGGGGGGGGCGCCGGCCAGCTTGTGGGCTGCCTCTTCTCTCTTTTCCACTAAGGCCCAATAGGCCCATTAGCCTCCCGGGGGGTTCCGGTAACCCTCCCGGTAATCCGGTAAAATCCCGATTTTACCCGGAACACTTCCGGTGCCCAAACATAGGCTTCCAATATATCAATCTTTACGTCTCGACCATTTCGAGACTCCTCGTCATGTCCGTGATCTCATCCGGGACTCCGAACAACCTTCGGTACATCAAAATGCATAAACTCATAATAACTGTCATCGTAACGTTAAGCGTGCGGACCCTACGGTTCGAGAACAATGTAGACATGACCGAGACACGTCTCCGGTCAATAACCAATAGCGGGACCTGGACGCCCATATTGGCTCCTACATATTCTACGAAGATCTTTATCGGTCAGACCGCATAACATCATACGTTGTTCCCTTTGTCATCGGTATGTTACTTGCCCGAGATTCGATCGTCGGTATCCAATACCTAGTTCAATCTCGTTACCGGCAAGTCTCTTTACTCGTTTCGTAATACATCATCTCACAACTAACTTATTAGTTGCAGTGCTTGCAAGGCTTATGTGATGTGCATTACCGAGAGGGCCCAGAGATACCTCTCCGACAATCGGAGTGACAAACCCTAATCTCGAAATACGCCAACCCAACATCTACCATTGGAGACACCTGTAGTACTCCTTTATAATCACCCAGTTACGTTGTGACGTTTGGTAGTACCCAAAGTGTTCCTCCGGTAAACGGGAGTTGCATAATCTCATAGTTATAGGAACATGTATAAGTCATGAAGAAAGCAATAGCAACATACTAAACGATCGGGTGCTAAGCTAATGGAATGGGTCATGTCAATCAGATCATTCTACTAATGATGTGACCTCGTTAATCAAATAACAACCCCTTGTTCATGGTTAGGAAACATAACCATCTTTGATTAACGAGCTAGTCAAGTAGAGGCATACTAGTGACACTCTGTTGGTCTATGTATTCACACATGTATTATGTTTCCGGTTAATACAATTCTAGCATGAATAATAAACATTTATCATGATGTAAGGAAATAAATAATAACTTTATTATTGCCTCTAGGGCATATTTCCTTCACGGGCACCATCCTCGGATCATTAGCGACGTTGTGGCTAGGCACCTTGAGCGGGGGGCACGATTGCTTCGCTTGTTCGCCGAGCTGGGCAATTTGTTTCCCAGCTCGTCGTTCTTTCAGCCTTTGATCACTGACAGTACTTCCCGACCGCTCCGCTTCAGCAAATTCCTTTCCAATAATGCGGTCATAGTTTCCTTTCGGCGGATCAGACTTCGGTGGTTTTGTCAGGGCAGCCAGAGTGCGCTTCACTTTCACCCGATCTACCTTCTCCTCAGGAGGTGGATGTTTCTTTGCTTTCACCCCTTCAAAGAATTTCCTCACTTCTTCTCGCGCGATATTGGCGTTCTCCTCCTGGGTCCTCTCGTATGGTAACTTCTCTGGAGTCTTCACAGAAGGACCGAATCTGTATGTCCGACCGCCTCTGGTTGTACTGCTAGACGCCGACCGAGCAGACGGAGCGGTTGTCTTCTTTACTTGCTTAAGAGGCGGAGGAGAAGGACTACGACCCGCCGGAGCAGCTGGAGCGGCGGCAGGTCTCTTCCGCCCTTGCTGACGAGGCGGAGAAGGAGGAGGCTGGCTGCTCGGGCGCGTCGGCGCAGGCGGAGAAGGAGGCGGAGTGCCGCCATGCGCCGGAGAAGGAGCCGGCCGAGGGCCCTGATCGTCACTCGCCAGAGGAGGAGGCGGTGGAGGAGGCGGAGTGCCCTGACTCGCTGGAGGAGGAGGCGGGGGCGTCCAGTTCGGAAGGTTGATGAGCTCCTTCCGCCATAGGCATGGAGTCTTCAAAGCAGACCCCAGCCGAGTCTCCCCTTCACCGGTAGGGTGGTCAAGCTGGAGGTCCTCAAATCCCTCCGTTATCTCATCCACCATCACTCTAGCATATCCTTCTGGAATCGGCCGGCAGTGAAAAGTTGCGCCGGGTTCAGTAGGATAAACAGAGCCAACAGCCGCCTTGACCTTCAAATTCATCCATTGCGTCATAAGGTGGCAATTTTGAGACTCCGTTATAGCATCCACAGGATAGCTGGCAGGAGCCGTCAAGGCATGCTCCGGCTGAAGCAGCTCGGTGGAAGCCACGCTGCTTCTGCGCTGAGATGGCGGGGTAGCTTCGGGGGAGGCTTCGGCAGTACGTTTGCTGCGATTTGCTTCTCGTTCTCCTATCGCGTCTACCCTTGCTTGCAGCGCCTGCATTTGGGTCTGCTACACTTTTTTCCTCCTCTCATGGGATTTGTAACCGCCTGCGTCCGGAAACCCAACCTTCCATGGAACGGAGCCTGGCGTGCCTCGTGTCCGTCCAGGGTGCTCAGGATTCCCGAGGGCCATTGTGAGCTCGTCGTTCTCTCTGTCTGGAAAGAACGTCCCTTCCTGCGCTGCTTCGATATACTGCTTAAGCTTACTGATTGGTATGTCCATTTGTTCGTTCGTCCAAATGCACTTCCCTGTTTCAGGGTCCAAGGTTCCGCCAGCCTCAAAGAACCAAGTCCGGCAACGGTCTGGCCAGTTCTTTGTCTCTGGTTCGATCCCTTTATGAATCAGATCATTCTCAATCTTGAACCACTTAGGCCGGGCTACGAGGTAGCCACCTGACCCCGTGCAATGGTGAAGCTTCTTCTTCGCAGCATTTTGCTTGTTTGTCGCCGACATCTTCTTACTCTTTTCCGATGTCTTGTGGGCCACAAATGCGGGCCAGTGATCTCTGATCTTCTCATATCTGCCCTTGAATTCTGGTGTCTCATTATTTTCGACAAACTTATTATTCAGCTCTTTCTTCCACCTCCTGAATAGTTCTGCCATCCTCTTCAGAGCAAAAGACTTGATTAATTTCTCTTTAATTGGGTTCTCTGGATTATCCTCTGGCGGTAGGGTGAAATTTGACTTCAGCTCAGTCCAAAGATCATTTTTCTGCATATCATTGACATAAGACACCTCAGGGTCTTCTGTAGCCGGCTTAAACCATTGATGGATGCTTATCGGGATCTTGTCCCTAACCAGAACCCCGCACTAAGCAACAAATGCGCTCTTTGTCCGGAGGGGTTCAATAGGTTGGCCGTCGGGCGCGATTGCTGTGATCTCAAGCTTTTCATCCGAGCTCAACTTTTTCTTCGGGCCTCGTCTCTTTACCGAAGTTGTGCTCGATCCAGAGGGCTAGAAAAAAGAACAAAGACTTAATTAATATGTGTACATACCAAAACAATGAATGCATTAATCAGCTAGTCAGCACAGGCTTAACTAATATATATACCTGGCCGGACTCGGTTCGGTCACCGGAGCCGTCATCACGGTCTCCTTCTTGCACCAGCATTGGGTCACCGGAGCCGTCCTCATGTTCTTCTTCTTGCACCGGCATAAGGTCACCGTAGCCAGCTTGTTCATCCTCTCCTTGCAGACCATCGGTTTCGTTGAGAAAGTACGAGACGGCATCACTTCCTTCTGCGATTATCTCCCTCAACAACGCTTCTTTTGCTGCTTCGTCTAGGGTGGTGTCCATAGTTTCTACAAATATTTACAACATGGAAATTATTATTCAAATATGACAGATGGATATATTAGTGCCAAATGTAGAACTAGCTACCTAATCATAGTAAGCTATCGGGAGGGGGTATATATCGACAACGACGACACTACATCTATGTCCCTCGACGACCCTCGTTCCTGATAAAAAAAGAGGAAGAAGAAGAAAAAAAAGAGGAGAAGAAAGAATAGAGGAGAAGAAACTCCTCTATTCTTTCTTCTCCTCTTTTTTTTCTTCTTCCTCTTCTTTTTTTATCCTCTTCTTCCTCTCATGTTCGAGAGGATCGCCGAGGGGTCGGGAGGTTGCCTAGTGTCAAAGGATTCAACAAAACCATGTCTTCATCATTAGGCGAAAGTAACATGTGCATGATGGTACGAAGCTCTTCAAAGTTGTTCTGGAACGGAGTCCCAGATAGGATAATTCGCTTTTTGGTACAAAGTTCAGAAGGAGCCTTCCGAATATCGCTATTTGGAAGGCCTTTGCTGAATTCGTACCAAAAGGCGGATTATTCTATCCGGGACTCCATTCCAGAACAATTTTGCAGAACTTCGTACCAACATGCCCTGGTTACTTCCGGCTAATGATGAAGGCATGGATTTCTTCAATACTTTGACACTAGGAAACCTCTCTCGACCCCTCGGCGATCCTCGACCCCTCGAACCCTCGATGACCCTGGAACCCTCGACCCCTCGACGATCCTCTTCTTCCTCTCATGTTCGAGAGGATCGCCGAGGGGTCGGGAGGTTGCGTAGTGTCAAAGGAAACCCTAAATAGGTAGCAAGTATCGTGGGTGTGAGATACATGTGGCCTTCGGTGTCGGACACTACATCCACGTCCCACAAGTGACGTGGATGTAGTGTCCGACACCGACGGTACATGTATCTCACACCGACGATACTTTCTATTTAGGGTTTCTCCTCACACCGAAGAAGAAAAAAGAAGAGAAGAAAGAATAGAGGAGAAGACTTCCTCTTCTTCCTCTCCTCTTCTTCCCCTTCTTCCTCGCCTCTCTCATGAATGTCCGGCGTTCTCGACCCCCCCCCCCACGTGTCGAAGAAAAAAAAGAAGAAGAAGAGAAAAATAGAATATATATTCTATTTTCTCTTTTCTCCTCTATTCCTTTCTTCTTCTCCTCTTCTTTTTCTGCTTTTTTCTTCTTCTTATTTATTTCTCCTCATCTTCCTCTCCCCTCTCGGCGACCCTAGACACCCTCC
Source organism: Triticum monococcum (assembly GCA_034509565.1). Taxonomy (NCBI): domain Eukaryota; kingdom Viridiplantae; phylum Streptophyta; class Magnoliopsida; order Poales; family Poaceae; genus Triticum; species Triticum monococcum. The sequence continues at coordinate 775,678,614 of CM067843.1, read as the reverse complement.
CGACCCTCGACCCCTAGGCGACCGTCGACCCCCTTTCGACCCTCGACCCCTCCCGATAAAAAAAAGATGAAGAAGAAGAAAAAAAGAGGAGAAGAAAGAATAGAGGAGAAGCTCCTCTATTCTTTCTTCTCCTCTTTTTTTTCTTCCTCTTCTTTTTTATTCTCTTCTTCCTCTCATGTTTTTCCCCGATAACATTTTTTTCTCTGAGATAGTTAGTGTTCCCGAGTGAACCGGAGGGGGACATTGGTCATATTTTCTACGAATGTTCTATATACACACATCCATCGATATCATTCCATACATACATATACATCTACATTATATATGAACAAAAAAATATCAAAATTCATCATACATACATCTACAGTATATATGAACAAAAATTATAAACTTTCTCCCCAACTCATACATACATACATCTACATCATATCAATATTTTGCAAATTAAGGAGCAGGGAAGGAAGGAGAGGGCGGTAGCTACCTCTCCCGGAGGGATCGGGGAGGAGACGCGGGCGGCCGGCGTCGGGGGCGACGGCGACGAGGACGGGCTCGGGGTTGGCGAGGGCGAGGGCGACGGCGGGGCGCGCTCGGCGGCGGCGGACGGCGGAGCTCGAGGGCGCGCGGGGCAGGAGCTCGGGGGCTCGGTGACGGCGGAGCTCGAGGGCGAGGGCGAGAGCGACGGCGGGGCGGCTCAAGGTCGGCGACGACGGCGAGGCAGGGCGCGCTCGGGGGCGGGGCAGGGGCAATGGCGGCGACGGCGAGGCGAGCAGAGGGGCAGCCTGGCGGCGACGTCGAGGCGGGATCGAAGAAACTGTACCAAAATTTTCACAAGTGTGGCTTATATAGACGGAGCATTGGTCCCGGTTGGTGGCACCAACCGTGACCATTGCCCCCTTTAGTCCCGGTTGGTGCCACCAACCGGGACCAAAGGCCTCTTTTCGGCAGCCCAAAGGGCGGGAAGCGACGGCCATTGGTCCCGGTTGGTGGCACCAACCGGGACTAAAGGGGGGCAATGGTCACGGTTGGTGCCACGAACCGTGACCAATGCCACCTTTAGTCCCGGTTGGTGCCACCAACCGGGACCAATGCCCTTGTGCTGCCCCGCGCCCAAAAGTTTAGTCCCACCTCGCTAGTTGACAGCGCCCAACACCAGTTTATAAGCTCTGCTTCCTCCTCCCTCTCGAACTCCTCTGAACTGCAGGCCTATGGGCCTAATTTGACACTGCTTTGCCTGTGGGCCTATTGGGCCTTCTGCGGGCCTGAATCTTGGCCCATGTAGGGTTTCTAGTCGTATTCAGGCCGTGGAGGCCCAGTAGGTGGCATTTTTTTGGTTTTTTCTTTTTTATTTCTACATTTTTTTGGTTTTTTATTTTTTTATTTCTACTTAAAACTAAATACTTACAGTTTTTTAGTGATTTCTTTTTGCTTTTAGGTCACAAAAATTATAAACTTTCTGTTAGTGCCATTAGTTTTAAATTTTAAATAGTTTAAATTTGAATTTTTAAAAATTTGTGTGAATCACTAGTTTATGAATAACTTTACTATAAAATTAGAATTTTTTCTATTTAATTTTTATTTCTACTTACAACTAAATACTTACAGTTTTTTAGTGATTTCTTTTTGCTTTTAGGTCACAAAAATTATAAACTTTCTGTTAGTGCCATTAGTTTTAAATTTTAAATAGTTTAAATTTGAATTTTTAAAAATTTGTGTGAATCACTAGTTTATGAATAAATTTACTATAAAATTAGAATTTTTTTCTATTTAATTTTTATTTCTACTTACAACTAAATACTTATAGTTTTTTAGTGATTTCTTTTTGCTTTTAGGTCACGAAAATTATAAACTTTCTGTTAGTGCCATTAGTTTTAAATTTTAAATAGTTTAAATTTGAATTTTTAAAAATTTGTGTGAATCACTAGTTTATGAATAACTTTACTATAAAATTAGAATTTTTTTCTTCTTTGCTATTTATTTTTTATTTATACTTACAATTAAATACTTATAGTTTGATTTTAGGTCACACAAATTATATTCTTTTTGCTATTGAAGAATATTATAGTTTTATTTTAGTTGATCATAACATAATATTTTAATTGATTGTTTTTATTTTCATAAAAGTTTTGTAGTTCATTATGTTTGCTATTAATTCATTCTTTGAGCTAAATGACTCTGAAATTGGAAAGCATTTCAAAATGAACTCTGAAAAGGTTGAAAGTTGGCATGGTATCATCTTTTCACCCACACAGCATGTTCCAAAAAGTAGAGAGGGTTACGACAAAAACTTGATGCACTTCGTGTACAAAATGGACAATCACTTTCGAAGTATCAAAGTTTCAAACCATAAGACATGAAAGCATTTCAAATGAACTCTGAAAAAGTTGAAAGTTGGGATGGTATCATAATTTCACCCACATAGCATTTGCTTATTGCGGGAGAAAGTCTTCACTTTTTCTTCGCTTGTGTCATTTGCTTATTGGGCCATAACCATGGATAATCTTCGTTGTTTATCAGGATGCTTGGGTCAGCCTTGACATTGAAGGGAGGAATTTCATGAAACTTTTCATAATCTTCAGACATGTCTGTCTTGCCGTCCACTCCCAGGATGTCCCTTTTTCCTAAAAGAACTATGTGGCGCTTTGGCTCATCGTATGATGTATTCGCTTCCTTATCTTTTCTTTTTCTCGGTTTGGTAGACATGTCCTTCACATAGATAACCTGTGCCACATCATTGGCTAGGACGAACGGTTTGTCAGTGTACCCAAGATTTTTTAGATCCACTGTTGTCAATCCGTACTGTGGGTCTACCTGTACCCCGCCGCCTAACAGATTGACCCATTTGCACTTAAACAAAGGGACCTTAAAATCAGGTCCGTAGTCAAGTTCCCATATGTCCACTATGTAACCATAATATGTGTCCTTTCCGCTCTCGGTTGCTGCATCAAAGCGGACACCGCTGTTTTGGTTGGTGCTCTTTTGATCTTGGGCGATCGTGTAAAATGTATTCCCATTTATCTCGTATCCTTTGTAAGTCAATACAGTCAAAGATGGTCCCTTGGACAACAAGTACAACTCATCACAAACAGTGTTGTCACCTCTGAGACGTGTTTCCAACCAACTGCTGAAAGTCCTGATGTGTTCACATGTAATCCTGCCGTCGCATTGCTCCGGGTGTTTGGAGCGCAGATTGTTCTTGTGTTCATCGACATACGGGGTCACCAAGGTAGAGTTCTGTAGAACTGTGTAGTGTGCTTGAGACCAAGAATATCCGTCCCTGCATATTATTGAGTCTCTTCCAAAAGTGCCTTTTCCAGTCAGTCTCCCCTCATACCGCGATTTAGGGAGACCTATCTTGTTAAGGCCAGGAATGAAGTCAACACAAAACCCGATAACATCCTCTGTTTGATGGCCCATGGAGATGCTTCCTTCTGGCCTAGCGCGGTTACGGACAAATTTATTTAGGACTCCCATGAACCTCTCAAAGGGGAACATATTGTGTAGAAATACGGGCCCCAGGATGACAATCTCGTCGACTAGATGAACTAGGACGTGCGTCATGATATTGAAGAAGGATGGTGGGAACACCAGCTCGAAACTGACAAGACATTGCGCCACATCACTCCTTAGCCTTGGTATGATTTCTGGATCGATCACCTTCTGAGAGATTGCATTGAGGAATGCACATAGCTTCACAATGGCTAATCGGACGTTTTCTGGTAGAAGCCCCCTCAATGCAACCGGAAGTAGTTGCGTCATAATCACGTGGCAGTCATGAGACTTTAGATTCTGAAAAATTTTCTCTGGCATATTTATTATTCCCTTTATATTCGACAAGAAGCCAGTCGTGACCTTCATACTGAGCAGGCATTCAAAGAAGATTTCTTTCTCTTCTTTCGTAAGAGCGTAGCTGGCAGGACCTTTATACTGCTTCGGAGGCATGCCGTCCTTTTCGTGCAAACGTTGCAGGTCCTCCCGTGCCTCAGGTGTATCTTTTGTCTTCCCATACACGCCCAAGAAGCCTAACAAGTTCACGCAAAGGTTCTTCGTCACGTGCATCACGTCGATTGAGGAGCGGACCTCTAAGTCTTTCCTGTAGGGTAGGTCCCAAAATATAGATTTCTTCTTCCACATGGGTGCGTGTCCCTCAGCGTTATTCGGAACAGCTAGTCCACCGGGAGCTTTTCCAAAGATTATGTAGTGTAAATCATTGACCATAGCAAGCACGTGATCACCGGTGCGCATGGCGGGCTTCTTCCGGTGATCTGCCTCGCCTTTGAAATGCTTGCCTTTCTTTCGACATTGATGGTTGGTCGGAAGAAATCGACGATGGCCCAGGTACACATTCTTCCTGCATTTGTCCAGGTATATACTTTCAGTGTCATCTAAACAGTGCGTGCATGCATGGTATCCTTTGTTTGTCTATCCTGAAAGGTTACTGAGAGCGGGCCAATCGTTGATGGTCATGAACAACAACGCCTTAAGGTTAAATTCCTCGTGTCTGTGCTCATCCCACGTACGTACACCGTTTCCATTCCACAGCTGTAAAAGTTCTTCAACTAATGGCCTTAGGTACACATCAATTTCGTTGCCGGGTTGCTTAGGGCCTTGGATGAGAACTGGCATCATAATGAACTTCCGCTTCATGCACATCCAAGGAGGAAGGTTATACATACATAGAGTCACGGGCCAGGTGCTGTGATTGCTACTCTGCTCCCCGAAAGGATTAATGCCATCCGCGCTTAAAGCAAACCATACATTCCTTGGGTCCTTTGCAAACTCATCTCAGAACTTTCTCTCGATTTTTCTCCACTGCGACCCGTCAGCGGGTGCTCCCAACTTCCCATCTTTCTTTCGGTTCTTACTGTGCCATCGCATCAACTTGGCATGCTCTTCGTTTCTGAACAAACGTTTCAACCGTGGTATTATAGGAGCATACCACATCACCTTCGCAGGAACCCTCTTCCTGAGGGGCTCGCCGTCAACATCACCGGGGTCATCTCGTCTGATCTTATACCGCCACGCACCGCATACCGGGCATGCATTCAGATCCTTGTATGCACCGCGGTAGAGGATGCAGTCATTAGGGCATGCATGTATCTTCTCCACCTCCAATCCTAGAGGGCATACGACCTTCTTTGCTGCGTATGTACTGTCGGGCAATTCGTTATCCTTTGGAAGCTTCTTCTTCAATATTTTCAGTAGCTTCTCAAATCCTTTGTCAGCCACAGCATTCTCTGCCTTCCACTGCAGCAATTCCAGTATGGTACCGAGCTTTGTGTTGCCATCTTCGCAATTGGGGTATAACCCTTTTTTGTGATCCTCTAACATGCGATCGAACTTCAGCTTCTCCTTTTGACTAATGCATTGCGTCCTTGCATCGACAATGACCCGGCGGAGATCACCATCATCGGGCACATCGTCTGATTCCTCTTGATCTTCAGCAGCTTCACCCGTGGCAGCATCATTGGGCACATCGTCTGGTTCCTCTTGATCTTCACCAGCTCCCCCCGTTGCAGCATCACCGTATTCAGGGGGCACATAGTTGTCATCGTACTCTTCTTCTTTGCCGTCTTCCATCATAACCCCTATTTCTCCGTGCCTCGTCCAAACATTATAGTGTGGCATGAAACCCTTGTAAAGCAGGTGGGAGTGAAGGATTTTCCGGTTAGAGTAAGACCTCATATTCCCACATTCAGTGCATGGACAACACATAAAACCATTCTGCTTGTTTGCCTCAGCCGCATCGAGAAACTCATGCACGCCCTTAATGTACTCGCGGGTGTGTCTGTCACCATACATCCATTGCCGGTTCATCTGCGTGCATTATATATAATTAAGTGTCCAAATTAATAGAAGTTCATCATCACATTAAAACCAAAGTGCATACATAGTTCTCATCTAATAACATATAGCTCTCCAGAGCATCTAATTAATTAAACCATACATTGAAACTATGTAAAACATTTCAATGCAAAAACAAATGCGATCATAATCGCAACCAAGGTAACAATTGATCCAACGGCATAATGATACCAAGAATCAGTATGAATGGCATATTTTCTAATCTTTCTAATCTTCAAGCGCATTGCATCCATCTTGATCTTGTGATCATCGACGACATCCGCAACATGCAACTCCAATATCATCTTCTCCTCCTCAATTTTTTTTATTTTTCCTTCAACAAATTGTTTTCTTCTTCAACTAAATTTAACCTCTCGACAAGGTCGGTTGGCATTTCCGATTCACATACATCCTAGATAAATAAAATCTATGTCATGTTGGTCGGCATAATTCTCATAAACAATAAATGAACCAATAGTTATAAAGATAATATACATACCAAATCCGAATCATAGACAGGACAAGGGCCGACGGGGGCGGATACCAAAACCATCGCACTATATAAGATGCAATAAAACTGTAAGAAAATGATACAAGTATCTATCTAAACATACAAGTAAGAATATTTTTCCTTTTAGAAAGAAGATAAGAACACAAGAGGCTCACCACGGTGGTGTCGGTGATGAGATCGGCGCGGGTGATCGACGGCAGTGAAGACGGGGACGGGGCGTGACGGACCGCTAAATCTAGACAAATCTCGAGGAAAATGGAGCTTGGAGGTCAAGCTTCGAGAGGAGAAATCTTAAGTAGTGTGGCTCGGGCATTTCATCGAACACCTCATGTGCATAGGAGGTGAGCTAGAGCACCACAAAGCCCTCTCCCCCTCGGCCAGAGAAAAGGGATATATATAGGCACCTCATTGGTCCCGGTTGGTGGCATGAGCCGGGACTAAAGGGAAGCCTTTGGTCCCGGTTCAAGCCACCAACCGGGACCAATGGTGGTGGGCCAGGAGGGAGGCCCATTGGTCCCGGTTCATCCCACCAACCGGGACCAAAAGGTCCAGATGAACCGGGACCAATGGCCCACGTGGCCCGGCCGGCCCCCTGGGCTCACGAACCGGGACCAATGCCCACATTGGTCCCGGTTCTAGACTGAACCGGGACTAATGGGCTGATGCGGCCTGGACCATAGCCCTGTTTTCTACTAGTGCCACTACAGAAATCAGAGCTAGTTTCGAGGTCGGTCGGGGGGCTATTGAACTTATCAGACACACTTCCAGCGGACCTCACTAAGTTCCTGGTGCAGTCCTACCAGCCACAGACCTCTGAAATGGTTTTCCCAGGAAGGGGAAGGATCCGTGTCGATGCTGATAGTGTTCAGAGGGTATTTGATCTCCCAAACAAGGGTCCAAAAGTCAGATATTTAGTTGACAAGGATGCCACTAGGAGATTCAGACAGGCTTTCAACATAACTGGAAATTCTCATCCCCAGATCACTACATGGCTCAAGATGATTCAGGATATGGCTGGAAGAACGGATGACACATTCTTTATGGCCTGGCTTGCGGTTGCCTTCAGCACTTTTCTAGCACCAACCACGGCCTTGAAGCTCAGCCCAAAGTGTTATGGACTTGTGCTAGATCATCAAATGCTAAAGAATACAAACATCTGCCTCTTTGTAGCAGAACACATTAACGAAGCTTTCCGGAACATGGACCGGGAGAAGCAAACTGTCTGCTGCTGCTTGTATCACTTGATGGTTAGTGAAAACGACCACTTTTTCCATCTGTTCCTATTCTTTCTGTGCAGTTATAGTTTGCTGAAATTCTCATAACAATAACTGAACTTGGCCTTTTCTTTTGTTTGGGTCTGGTGCAGATACTATACCTTGATGCGCTCGTACATGACATCCCAGTAAGCAACTGCGCGATACGATCGAATGCATGGGATAGTACTCTAATTGCCAAGGTGATCAAGAAGGATACTATCTCCCCTGGTGTGTTCGGCAAATTACAAGTGAGTTCTTTTTTGTTTTTTTCCAACAGTGTCTTCCTTCTATGTTCTTTTGATGTCTAGTCACTCTTTTTGGAAATTGCACAGAAAAATGTCATCAGCTGGCACAACAATGCATGTAGTTGCACAGATTCACTACTAGGAAAAGGCCTACTAATGGCGCACCAGTTTTGCCTACTAATGGCGCATCACTGGTGCGCCATTACTAGCACGCCATTAGTAATTTTTACTAATGGCGCACCACTGGTGCGCCATTAGTATAGGCCACGGTGCGCCATTAGTATAGGCCACACGTGCGCCATTAGTATAGGCCATGGTGCGCCATTGGTATTTTTGAATTTTGAAGGCGGGAAAATAGTAGTGGCGCACCGTCTAACCCCCACCGTGCGCCATTAGTATTTTTGAATTTTGAATTTGGATCTGGATCGTGATTTTTTTGCCCATTTTTTGCTAGTTTTTTTTGCTCGTTTTTTGGCACGATATTATTTCAAATTTTGTTCCTGTTTTTGGATCTTGTACGTTCTTTTGCCGTGTTCTTTTGCCGGAGAGAAGTTCGCCGGAGAGGAGGAGGAGGAGGTCACCAGAGAGGCGCTCGCCTACATCTCCGGAGAGGAGGAGGAGGTCGCCGGAGAGGAGTTCACCGAAGCATCGGAGAGGAGGAAGGAGAAACCATGAGGGAATGGGAGAAGAGGTGGGAGGAGGAGCTCACCGGAGAGGAGGGAGGAGAAACCGTGAGGGGAGGGGAGGAGAGGAGGGAGGAGGAGGTTCCCGGAGAGGAGGTCGCCGGAGAGGAGGAGGAGGAGGTCGCCGGAGAGGAGGAGGAGGAGGTCGCCGGAGAGGAGGAGGAGGAGGTCGCCAGAGAGGAGGAGGAGGAGGTCGCCAGAGAGGAGAAGGAGGTCGCCGGAGAGGAGGAGATGGAGTGGAGGAGAGGAGGAGATGGAGTGGAGGAGAGGAGAGGAGGAGATGGAATGGAGGAGAGGTGGAGTGGAGGAGGTGCGCCCAGCCATGTATACGACATAGTAATGGCGCACCGTGGCCAGGTGCACCATTACTATTTTTTTATTTTTTTTATTTTGAATTTTGAAGGCGGGAAGATACTAATGGCGCACCGCGGGTAGGTGCGCCATTAGTAACTCTTTTTTTTATTTTTTGACTTATTTTGAATTTTGAAGGCGGGAAGATACTAATGGCGCACCGTGGGCAGGTGCGCCATTAGTAACTTTTTTTATTTTGTTGACTTATTTTGAATATTGAAGGCGGGAAGATACTAATGGCGCACCATGGGCTGGTGCGCCATTAGTAAATTTGAATTTTTTTTAAAAATTTTTACCTCCAGATCTTAAAAGCCCCGTATCTTTTTTTCTGTTAGTTTTTGAGGATTTTAAAAATGTTTAACGGGGCTGCCCCGGTTAAATTTGGATGTAACATTTTGAGTAGATAATTTTTCATATAAAAAACTTTTTCATCCGAGTTAGTATGCAAAAGTTATGCCCATTTTTACAAATTTTCAAGAGATTTTGCAAATGAAGTCGAAATTCATATTTGCAAATTTTCCCAACAACTAGACCACATATCACATGGGAAACTTATTTTCTTTTATTTTTTTGACATTTTCATCATTTTCTTTTATTTTTTTTAAAACAGAAAAGGCGATCCACGGGGGGGGGGGGGTGCATTCGGTGGAAGTGGTGGCCAAGGTACTAATGGCGCACCGTGGCATGGTGCACCATTAGTAGTTTTGAAAAAAAATTAAAAAAATTCAAAAAAAAAACTTTTTTACTAATGGCGCACCGTGGATGTGGTGCGCCATTACTAGTTCAACTAGTAACTAGTAATGGCGCACCACTCCCACGGTGCGTCATTAGTAGTTTTGAAAAAAATTAAAAAAAAAATTTACTAATGGCGCACCGTGGATGTGGTGCGCCATTAGTATTTGGACACTAATGGCGTACCAACACATGGTGCGCCATTAGTATATAGTAATGGCGCACCACATGTCTGGTGCGCCATTAGTGTCAATTCCATCTATAGCCCTTTTCCTAGTAGTGATTGTAGCTTTCAGTTTGGCAATCTGCACACATGTTCATTTTAAATTGGCACACCATATTTTTTAAGTTGCACAGTTTTACTAATCTTGTTGCACAGATGTGTTGTATCAGTTGGTAGAAACTTTTTTTAGGTGCCATGTGTGTTGCACAGTTTTTGTGTCTTTGTTCAGTTGCATATATGTATAGTTGAATTTGTCTACCCCAGTATCTTGTTGTAGTTGCATAGGTTGTAATGTGTGGTTTCATTCAACACACAAATCTATTTTGATAACCTTGTTATTTTCTGTTTCTCTTTTTTTCACATCAGCTTAAAGAGGAGTATAGAGGCACGGAGCAGACAGCACTGTTTGGTGGAATTTTGCAAGCTGAAGCATTCGTGGCATCCAAGTTACCAATAACATACAATCCGCATGTTAGTGTTTTGCATACAGAAACTTGTATCACTTACCAATATTTTTCTATTGGCTGGGATGTATGTTCAGATGGACATGTATAACTTTTGTAGTTGCGAGAATACAGAATTTAGTTGGCCGTGATGTATGTTCAGTTGCACATATAAGCCTTTGTAGTTGCACATGTTCTTTTGAACAGTCAAAGTGTTCATTTGCAACCATTTTCATCAACTTTTGGCAGAATGCATGTTTTTTAGTTTGTGCCACAGTGCATGTGTAGTTGGCTAGAATCATGTTTTTAGTTGGCCAGAAAGTGTGTATTAGTCGTTTTTGCTTATCACATCATGGTCAGTTACAGACATTTTTACTTTTTATTATTTTTTTCTAACTGAATCAGTGCTGAATCTTTTTTGTGTTGATGCAGAAAAAGGCAAAGATTGCGAAAGTGGTCAATGAGCTGTGCAAGGCTGTAACTGAAGAGGTTGGCACCTTCATTGAAGCAGTTGCCAAGATCGATGACGAGGAACCAGATATTGATCCTTACGTACAGCAGCCATCAATGCAAACTGGGGCGTCACGCCGTGCTCCAAAAAGAAAGAGACGGCGGTCAACTATACAAGAAGAAGAAGAGTTTGTTGAGGATGAGTCAGAAGAAGATGAGGAAATGGAAGCAGCGATAGATGCTGACGACGATGAGGACACAGATGCGGATGAATCAGAGGAGGAGGACAAGGATGAGGATGACAATGAAGAAGATGCAGAGGAGGAGGAGGATGAGGAGGAAGAGGAGGAGGAGGAGGAGGAGGAGGACAAACAAGAAGAGGACAAAGGAAAGGAGGAGGACAAGGAAGAAGATAGTGATGCAGAGGAGGAGGAAGAATAAGGTGAGGCCAAAGAGGGGGACGGGGACAAAGGGGCAGCAGTTGATGGCAGTGAGAGGGGAGAAGACAAAGGCGCAACAGCTGATAGCAGTGAGAGGGAAGAAGACGATGATGAAGAAGACGAGGATGGTTATGGTGATGATAAAGGGGGATCCAATGGAGGCAGCGATAGCAGCGATGACGATGATGATGACAACACCCCTGGTTCTGGTGGTATAGGTGGCAACACATCCAGGAGGACTAGCACTTATGCCACCCCTGCGAGCAGGAGCATTTCATTGAGTAGCAGGAGCACACTATAGATGTTGATTGACAAAACTTGCTGGAAAGACAAGGATTTGCCGAAGTCAAAGAAAAATGATGAAGCAGAGTCTCAGGGCAGCATTGATATGTTAAAGCTCTGCAACTTGAAGCCAACTTTGCCAACCACCTTTCCCGTGCCAGATTTCAGCGACAAAGATATGTGTGAGAAGATCAACTTTGCCATTGACAAGAGCCTGTTCTTATCAAGTGAAGCTGAAAAGAATCAAATTGACATGGAGGAAGCAGGAAAGGGTCTTGACTGGGTTCATTCAAAGGAAAAATATAAGGAATATTTAAAGCAGCTCCCAGACCTAAGCTCCAGCAAGAGCAAGGCAGCATCCATGGCAAACCCTCACGTGGTCCAGAAGCGTAAAGCAGTTTCAATGAAGAAGAATCTGCAGTTGCCTCAAACCAAGGAGAAGATGGTGAGTGCAGATGCTGAAGTAAATATGGTCAAGGAAGCTGTGCCTCAAACTGATATGCCAACTGTAGTGAGCAGAGAGCCAACCAATGTCACAGAAGTTCAACAGATCAAGGGGAAGACTCCCCTTTCAACAGTTCCACCAAAACCACCTAAGGAGAAGATTGTCAAGTTTGCCAGGGGCACAAAGGGGGAACATGCCACAAAAGGTTTGGGGTTTAGAGACGAGAGAGAACTGCGAGCCGCAGCCATTGATGCAGGGGTGCCAAGTTCTGCTAGGTTGCTGCCAACTCAGACTGGAAAGATGCCAACTACAGATACCAGTGTGCCAACTGATGTGTCAGTTAGCAGCATGGTCACAGTCAAAACCACCACAGCTGGTCAGGAAGGCACCACTGCAACTGCAAGCCCCAAGGTGCCTACTCATAGAAATGCTTCAATGCCAAACACAAAAGGAGATGATCCAACTATCAAAGTGCCATCCCAAAGAGTTGACTTTCAGCAACCATTAACACAAGAGGAGGTGTTCAACATTATAAGTAGGTGCAAGCCTCCAAGGCCGCCAATTACAACACTATTGCAAACGAAGTCAGTGAACGATGCACCCGTGTTTGTGCTGCAAGGAGATGCCCTGGTCCTTGAACCCTTACGAAGATCAAAGTCTTATCATGGTGACGGGTTCTGCGATGCACCATCTTCTGACCTCGGCATAGATGGTGATGCTCCAGCAACAGAAACAACGGAAGCCGGTGTGATTTGCATTGATGAGTGTGAGTTGGACCCAGCAGCTGTGAATGAAGGATGTGATGCTGCTAATGCTGGAAAGGCAATAGCTCAAGAGCTAGATGTTGGTTCACCAGAGAATTGCCACACCCCGATATGCGCAGAACCAGAAGCTGGCACGAGAAGTTCTTCGGGACCACCTATTGCACGAAGATAGAGGAGGGAAATAAGGCCCACAGCATCTCAAAGGTCTCCATTCATCGACTACAAAAAGAAGAAGACTTTCAGCACCAATGAGGTAGTGAACAAGCTTTACGCTGCCCTCTTGTATTGGGTCAGGCATCACAAAGGAGCAGATGATGGAGCTACCAGGTAAACTAACTCCCCACAGCCTACATACATATTTTTTTCAGTTGCATAGGACCAGCCACTTAGTTGCACAGAAAGCATAGCATGTTGCATAGAACAGGGCTTTTAGTTGCACACTGTTCTATTTTCAATTTCATGCACATTTTTTGCTGTTGTGACCCTTCGAGCTAACTTGTCTTTTTATTGCTTTCAAAAAAATAATCAGCCCTGAGATAATCAGGTATGGTGCTTTCTACATTTCTTTAAAGGAGTTAGTTGATTCGATGAAGCCGGTTCAATGGTTGTCAAAAATTGTTATTGAGACTGGGATCTTACACATCATGGATAACTTACCAGAAGGGTCAAAGAAGGTTGTTATGCCACTAAGGTTTTCTGTAAGTTTTTCCAAAACCTTCTTTTTACCCTCATCTTTGTTCTGTAGCACTTTTTTTGTTGACCATTTGAGGGAGGCCTTTCACCTACTAAGGAGTTTTGAGCCATGTTTTATAATCTCTGCAGATAAAATTACAGCAAGGGATCCACAATGTGAATGAGATAAACAAGAAGTTTGATTACAAGAACCGTCTCGACAAGAAAGACTTGGTGAGTGTTGTGCCCACATGATCAATCTTTTTTTAGTTGGCACCCACAGCATGTCCAGTTGCACATGACACATCTGTTAGTTGGCAGATACTTGTTGCAACCTGTTTTTAACTTGACCAAGTCTTTTACTGTTTTTCTTAGCTACAGCTTGTATTTGTGTCTGAAATCGTTCACGCTTGCAGGTCATGCTGCCAGTGCTCGAGTGCACAGATGTAAGCGATAAGGACGGAGGGAGGCATTATTGGGTCTTCAGTGTAAACTTGAGGGACGGACGCTTCGAAGTTCTTGATTCAAGCAGGACGCTGGACAACATTGAGCTGATGAACACCGCCTCTACCATCGCGGGGGCAGTACGCCAGCTATGGAGGAAGCATTACCCAAAGTTCAGCATCGAGCACTTCCAGATTATTGACATTGACGTACTGAAGCAGCTCGGCAAGTAAGACAATAAGCATTTCATTCCTTCTCAATCATATACCATCATTTTGTAGTTTTTAAATTTTTCTACATGTGCAATCTTTAGTATTTTTAAGACACAGTACTAGTCTTCAATCTGTTTTATCATTTTTATGAGTTTCTAATGGATTATCTAGCTAGTTGCAGAGTGGCGCATAAGTAGTTGCACACTGGCACGTAAGCAGTTGCACAGTGGCACATAATGAGTTGCAGTAGAACACAAGCAGTTGCACAGTAGGACATAAGCAGTTGCACAGTAGAACAGAAGCAGTTGCACAGTAGGACATAAGCAGTTGCACAGAGTGCATTACCTTTATTTGGTTTTAATTTTACGTGACAATTTTGTTTGCCCATTTTGCAGTAATGAGTGTGGGTTGTTCGCACTGTTTAACGCCATCGAGTGGAATGGCAGCCAACTGCCCAACTACGACCCCAAGGAAGTACTCAACATCAGGAAGAAGCTGGCATATGATTGGGTCACCAGCGTGCACAACACCGCCCCATGGAGGAAGTTGCTGAGATACGACAAGGAGTAGGTCAGTACTATTTTTTCTTTTTTTTCTGCTCCATGGAGGAAGTTGCTGGTTTGTACAATTTTATTAAGCAGATTTTGTAGTTGCACACTACTAGTAATTGCGTTTGCAACTCAATATCATCACTTTTGTTGATACATTAGGAGCACTAGATATACAATTGTTCAACAACTAAATATTTAACCAGTTGCCAACAAAGGCACAAATAGCAACTTTTTTTACACAATGCATGAACTAATTCAAGCAGCGTAAATTAGATAAAGAGGAATCATAGATGCTGAATGTGTCCACTTGGTCCCAACATTGCTAAAAAAGACATCATTATTTTCCTTTTTTGTTCGAAAGTTACAAATGAGGAAACAGAATCACAGGAGCCTCTGTGGACACACACCAGCAGTGTGCTCTGTAGATTGGCACTGGCTGCATTTGTTTTTCTTCTTTGGGTGAGCTCCAGCGCCGATTTGTACCGTCGACTCTTTGCCCTACCCTTTGTAGTAGACCTTGGAGGATCCCTGGGCACAAAATCATCAGAAGCTTGTGCAAGGGATGCAGCCTCCAACGGGGCAGTAGGACCGTCACGATCACCTGTGTAATAATCATATAAAAGGTTTAGTATTTTTGTTATTATGCAACCAGCACTGATGATCTGTGCAACCACATAGTACATTTTTGCAACTAACTGGTTGCTGTGTGCAAGTTAAGTTGAAAAACAAGTGCTCCTAATGTATCAACAAGTTAGATTTTTAGCTTGATCCTCAAACTAACACAACGCACGCAACTAGGCAGCATGTTCTGTTCAACTGGGCACTATGATATGTGCAACTAAAGTCACTCACCCTAGTTTTTTTTGGAGTCGGTGAAGGTACTAACCTGGGTGATTAGCCCCCTGAGTCCTGCCTGTAGGTCCATTGGGAGTAGCACAAAGGGCACTGCTAGTTGGGCCTGGCGGGGGAGGAGGTCTTTGAGGGTTGGCATCACCTATAGGCAGAACAGGACAAACAAGTCAGTTGTGTTTATCTTTTTGATGCTTGAACTGACATAGCGTGCACAACTAGGTAGCCTGTTCGGTGCAACTGAGCACCATGATGTGTGCAACTGGAGTTACAGACCTAGTTTGATGGGGAGTTGGGGGCAGGTAATTACCTGGACGACAAGCCCCCTGAGTGCTTCCTGTAGGGCCATTGGGAGGAGCACGCGGGGGAGGAGGTGGCGGAGGATGCCGTGTACAGCCAGGAGGGGGAGGAGGTCCTTGAGGGTTGACAACACCTATATCTAGAACTGGAAAAATAAGTTAGTTGTGTTATCTTGATGCTTGAACTAACACAGCGTGCGCAACTAGGCAGTATGTTCTGTCCAAGTGGCTACCATGGTGTGTGCAACTGGGCACAATTATGTGTGCAACTGAAGTTACACACCTAGTTAGATCAGGAGTTGGGGCAGGTAATTACCTGGATGATGAGCCCCCTGATTGCTGCCTGGAGGTGGAGGAGGTCCTCGAGGGTTGCCATCATCTGATGGCCACGTTGCAGCAGTCGGTTTTTTATTTTTCTTGGACTTGTTCAGGTGGCCGATCTCGGTACGTGATGCACGCATATGCTTGTATACAATAGCTTGTGCTGGATCAGAACCACTCGTAAACTTTGCTAGTTTCCGAAAATCGTATATCATGTTCCTCTCCCTTATCTGCTTCTTTGATTGTGGAGGCATTTCATCTAGTTGCTCATAACCAGCCCCTGGCGCACTAGGTACAGCAGTAGGTGTCCACCGTCTTAGCAGGTACCTTTCCGGTATGACATCAATGCCAACATGGGTGAACACCTTGAGGATGTGGCAACAGAGGATGCCGTCCTTGTCCATTTTACAGCACTCACACAAATAGGAACCCTCCTCCACCCTTGCCTGCACCAAGTAGTTTCGAGAACCATATTTCGCAACAAATTCATGGTTCGGTCTAAGCTCAAACACATCAGCACCAACTTGGAATGCATTATAACGTCCAATCAGCTCAAACTCTTCTCTGAACTTGCGGTAAAGGTCTCTAATATAGGTTTTGTAAGCTTGCTTCTCTATTGGGAAGTTGGACCACAACTCAATCTCAAGGTGTTCTGTCCTGTAATCATTGCAGCCTTCCTTGGCAAGGATGTGGTTCTGGATTTTTTCATATTGCTTGACGAAGTTCAGCACTGAGTTGTGTGGGTTCATATATCTTTTCAGGACTGCGTTGAACCCCTCACTATGCTGTGTACACTGGAGGAAGGGGAAGAACCTGTGTTTGAAGTAGCACGGCACCCAAGTTGACCTGTATTCGTACAACTTCTCAAAGTGTGTGTGTGTCATAGCCTCATACTTCATCATTAACCCAGCCCAATTCTGCTCAAACTCGTCTATAGTGAAGCTGAAGTCAACACACTTGTTGAAATCATCAGAGAGTCCTGGATTCCGGCACAGCAGCCAACCAACCTTTTCCTGAGCCTTTTTCATGATGTGCCATCGACAACAGCGGTGCACGGTGGTTGGAAAGATGCTCTATATTGACTGCCTCATCGCACCATCCTGATCGGTGATGAAGTTGTCAGGAGGTTTGCTATCCATAGCCTCTAGGAATGCTCCAAAGACCCAATCAAAGCTCGATGCCAACTCCTTTCTCACAAACGCGCAACCCAGCATGAAAGATTGGCCATGTCGGTTTATTCCTATGAAGGGCGCGAACGGCATATTGTACAAGTTGGTCATGTAGGTGGTGTCAAACGATATGCAATCATGGTACGCCTCCGCATAAGCTTTTCGAGCTAAGCCGTCCACCCAAAATATGTTGACAACTATGTCCTCTTCATCATATTTCACCTTATAGAAGAAGTCTGGATCGGTTTTTTGTATATCCTTGAAGTGCGCAATTGTCTCAATCAGATCACCCTCCTTTGTGTCATCTCTACGGAAACTTGTACAAAGATTTGTTATTGCCTTTGGTCCGAACGGCACCATCATCTCAGATCCATAGAACTCTACCATTACATGCATCATTCGTCCTGCATAAACAAAAACAAACAGTATATCCTTTTTTTAGTTACACAAATGGCACATCCAGCTGCACAGTAATAGGACACGTGTTGGCACAGAAGATAATCACAGGAAATGGACACCTAGCTGCACCTTTTTAAAAACACTTTGCAGTTTTTGCATACAGGACATTGTGTAGTTGCACAGTAAAGACAATCTAGGTGCACAAGAAGCACCAAAAGTGTTATACAAAAAGCATGGGAAGTTGGACACCAGTTGCACAGTTAAGCCATTTCAGTTGCACAGTAGTACCATAACAGTTGCACACTGGACTGCCTAGAGGGAAACTTAATTCTTCAAGGGATATAGAAAAACACCACACCTGTAGTCAAGTTGCAGTTATACAAGATGCGCAGAAACTCCTTTTCATCAGGTGAGATGCCTTGGTGGGATCTCAAGTATTTGGACAATGACGGTTTGTTCACAAGCGGATGATTGTGGTCACGAACAAAGTGCGTCACCTCCCATCGCCCATCTATCAGCTTCACCAATATTTTCGCCTTGCATTCAGTCTGCTTTATTGTCTCGCATTTGCGCTTCTTCTTCTTCTTACTAGTACCAGTCTCCTCTTCAGCAAATATTGGAGGTTCTTCTTCCATCTTCTCATCACTGTTAACAGATTTTGGATCTGGAATAGGGTTCAGGACAGGAGGAGCCTCAGCTCCTCCATCATCAGCTTTGGGCTTCTTGAACTTGTTGCAGAAAAACTGTTGTTTTATCAATTCATTGGTGCGGGCTGTCCGTCTAGAGGTGTTCATCTTGATAGAGAAACCCATCCGTAGTGCGTAGCTGTTGTAGTGATCCTTAGCAATTTGAAGGATGTCAAACCTCATGCCAACATAGGGTTCCATAGGTTGAGAACCAGCCTCATCCTCTCCTTCTTCTACTTGCATAGCTCTGTCAACAGCCCCAGCTTCTAGCTCAGTCCTGGTTGGACCAGGAACATTTGCCACGGTTCTTGTGTCATCAAGAGTATGGCTCTCTGACTGCAAAGACACCACTACAGGGGCACCACGGGCTGATGACTGGCCTGCCACATTGTCATGGCCCGTAGGGTTACCATCACGACTTGCCTGCGTGTAGTAAACAGATCGACCATTTTCTGTCCAATTTCCTTGTTGTATGTTGGGTTGTTGCTGATCCATATCACGAGGAAGCTCATTGAGATATGGAGGTAACTCATTGAGATCAAGCATTTTTTTCCTTGTTCTTGGATGCTGCCACACACTCCCTACACATATATAAAAAGAAGAAATTGATGTCATCAGTTGGTAACCACAGAAAGAGTGTTTCAAACAACCTAAAAACTTAGTAAATAGGCAGTTGCACACCATTTTGTGATAATCTTAGTTCCAAAAACAACATGACCGTAGCATAATCTTTTATTATAACAGTTATGAAATTTTTTGTTTGCACAGATTTGTTATGTTAGTTGCACAGTTTGCAGTAAATAACTGGCAAAACCATGACTTCTTTTTGCTACAGATTTTTTCTGACTTTCCCCTTTTTTGTTTT